>CM045728.1:110929797-111077297 GCA_024760905.1 Plotosus lineatus
TGTCCCGAAGGAGACTGGTCACATTGAATTTGAATGGGCCATGCTTCGTGCCGCCACTGCTGAGGCGGCAGCCCATAGCTGTGGCCAGAAGGTCATCGGAGCATGTCGTGGCGGTAACCCCCAAACCCGGGGGTGGAAACCTGCAGTGAAGGAAGCCGTCCAGCTGAAAAAGAAGGCCTATTGGGTCTTATTGGCCTGTGGGACTCCTGAGGCATCAGATCGGTACCAGCAGGCCAAACGTGCTGCAGCCCGAGTTGTTGCCAATGCAAAATGTTGGGCGTGGGAGGAGTTTGATAAGGGCTTGGAGAGCAATTATCGGTTGGCCTCAAAAAAGGTTCTGGACCACCAACCGACACCTCAGGAGGGGGAAGCAGTTCTCCACAAATACTGTTTACAGTGGAAGTGGGGAGCTGCTCACTTCAACTGGGGATGTCGTCGGGAGGTGGAAGGAATATGCCGTCCCTCCCTCTTATGAGAGCTTGGCCAATTAGTTCCCATGTACTCCCAGCTGGAGATAGCTGGGGAATTAACCTGGGTTCAAACTTGCCATCTCTGAGTTAACCTTGTCGATGCGCCACTCAGGAGACCACTTTTCAGTTTTCAGTACAGTATATTCCATGTACATGGTGCTTTTTAACTTGAGCTCGTTATACTTAGTTTGTAAGGACCTCTTCAATCCCACTAACACGCCCTCTGTGGATGAGGAAGACCCTGGGGGTTTGGGTGGGGGTTTGCCCTTCACTGGAACTGAGGTCACTAAGGCAGTCAAAAAGCTCCTCGGTGGTCAGGCTCTGGGGGTGGATAAGATCCGCCCTGAATAGCTCAGGGCTCTGGATGCTGTAGGTCTGTTTTGGTTGAGACATCTCTGCGACATCGCATAGTCATCGGGGGCCGTACATCTGGATTGGCAAGCCGGGGTGGAAGTCCCCCTTTTTAAAAAGGTGGACCGGAGGGTGTGTTCCAATTATCATGGAATCACACTCCTCAGCCTACCAGGAAAATTCTATACAGGGGTATTGGAGAGGATGATCTGACCGATAGTTGAAACTTGGATTCAGGAGGAATTCAGGTTTTCCTTCTGGCCGTGGCACTCTTGACCAACTTTATATGCTTCGCAGGATTCTGGAGGGGACATGGGAGTTTGCCCAATCTGTCCACATGTGTTTTGTGGATTTGCAGAAGGCTTTCGACCGTGTCCCTCTGGTTATCTTGTGGCACGTACTCCGGGAGTAACAGCATTCCGGACCTGTTGCTAAGTGCCATTTGGTCGCTGAGCTTGGCCCGTACTGGGATCCAGTCAAATTCATTTCCAGTGAGGGTTGGAGTCTGTGAAGGCTGTCCTTTGTTACCAATTCTGTTCATAATTTTATGGACTGAATTTATAGGCTCAGCGGAGGTGTTGAGGGCTTCTGGTTTGGTGGCCATCAGATCTTGTCTCTGCTTTTTGCGTATGATATTGTCGTTTTGGCTTCATCAAGCCGGGACCTTCAGCTCTCACTGGAGCGATTTGCAGTCTCATGAGAATAGGCCGCTATGAAACGCAGCACCTCCAAGTCTGAGGACATGATTCTCAGTCGGAAAGGGTGCCTCTGGATTGGGAATGAGGTCCTGCCCCAAGTGGAAGAGTTCAAGTATCTCGGGGTCTTGTTCATGAGTGTAGGAAGGATGGAGAGGGAGATTGACAGGCGGATACTGTAAAGCGGAGCCTGTACCGGTCCATTGTATGAAGAGGGAGCTGAGCTGCAAGGCAAAGCACTCAATTTACCAGTTGATCTACATTCCAACCCTCAGCTATAGTCACGAGCTTTGGATAGTGACCGAAAGAACAAGATCTCGAATACAAGCGACTGAAATGAGCTTCCGTCACAGGTTGGCGGGACTCTCCATTAGAGATAAGTTGAGAAGCTCAGCCATCTGGGGAGAACACAGAGTAGAAACACTGCTCCTCCGCATTGAGAGGGGCCAGCTGAGGTGGCTCAGGCATCTGGTTAGAATGGCTCCCGAACGTCTCCTTGGTGTGGTGTTTTGGGCATGTCCAACCGGGAAGAGCTGGAGGACGTGGCTGAGGAGAGGGATGTCTGGTCCTCTTTGCCTAGGTTGCTGCCCCCGTGACCCGACCCTGGATTAAGCTAAAGAAGATGAGATGAGATGAGATGAGATGAGATGAGATGAGATGAGATGAGATGAGATGAGAAAGTGAATGAATGAAGGTCAAGTAAACTACAATAACAAACTCAATCTACAAATAAATAAGATTGGAGATTATACGATGAAGTAATTTTATTGAATACCACTCACACTCACATCTAATCACCCACCTCGTTTTGAACTGTTGGGAATGCGTAGTTTAGGGTGGGTCTAACACACTCGGACAGAAAGCGCTATCCGCATCCTCGTACAAATGAGCTCATTGATGCCCACGGTTGGCCGGCAATCACTTCAAGTGGCAGGGAAGTGAGTGTATGCCGTCCCTCCCTCCTGTGAGAGCTTGGCCAATTAGTTCCCATGGACTCCCAGCTGGGGATGGCTGGGGCATTAACCTGGGTTCAAACTTGCCATCTCTGAGTTAACCTTGTTGATGCGCCACTCAGGAGACCACTTTTTAGTTTTCAGTATATTCCATGTACATGGTGCTTTTTAACTTTGTGCTGGTTATGCTTAGTTTGTACTTTGTTAGCTGGCTACATGGTATTTGCTGTGGAATGTTCCATGTAATGGGATAGACCACTTAGTGATACTCTTCCAAGGCCAGAATCCATGTTCCCTTGTTTCACAGTCACATTACAGAGAAGGGCGGTAGTGGGTTCCCTTTGACATCATCACCTACTTGATTGACCAACACTCTGTGAGGCTCCAATCTGGAGCATCCCACTCACAAAGCTTTTACTTGCTGCTTCTAGTTTCACTTTGTGTTTTTCTGTCGTGTATCACTTGGGTAGCATCTCCTCATCTAGCATATGCATCTTGTCTGCATGTGTATTCATCTCGACTTTGGTTCAGCTTGAATGGGGTTTCCTCGCACAGTCCAAAACATGCACAGTAGGCTGAATGGCTGTTCTAAAATGCCCATTGAATGGTTATATGTCAGTTGACCATTCAGTGATCTGATGAGCTGTCCTGGGGGTACTCGCTCCTTGCCCAGAGCTGGCTGAGATAATCGGCAACTGACCCTAATTTCGATCAGACGGTTTAAAAATGAATGAGTGTTATTCTGTACCTAGTGCTTTTAAATATGGACCCGCCCCTTCTTTATGTGTGCACTACATAGGGAACACAATCAGAGTTGCACCCTTTATCGAATAAAGAGCCATTCAGTCGGGGTTCTCCCTTATGACCTTATGCTGTCTCACGTCATCTTCTGCAGCCACACCCGCTCCAGTTCCGCTCGCGCGCTACCACTCTGTCCTCTCTCGTGATTTCTGTCACGCCTTGTACGCTTCCTACACGCGGAGCCAAGAAGAGATTCTGATTGGTCGGTTTTAGACTCCTCCTTAAAAAAAAAAAAAAAAAAAAAAAAACAGATCCGACCCACGGGGGAAAAGTTTTTATAGGTCCGTTATGTGAGGAAGCAAACTAACGGAGTGAAATAATCCTGAAGAAACTTCAAATTTTATGATTCCTGTTCATGTTGACGTGAACAACCGACACGTTCTGGCGGTTTCCATTTCGAGAACGATTTAAAAACGGGTCTCCCCCCCCCCCCTTCCATATATTTATTTGAGAGGGCAAGAGAGATGAGGGCAGGCGGTGGATGGAGTTAATTCAGCGAACATGAACGCGGATACTGACTGGAAACACTGACTGAAAGGGACCCCGAGGAACTGTTTTTCATCCAAGGCTCGCTTCAACCGGATTTAAACTTTATTCAGTTTGTTTGACATCGTTTCAACAGTTTGGAGCACCGGTTGCGAGAAGTCTCGCGAGCGAAGTAAGTAAAATAAGCGTTATTTAAAACTTTTGAATTATAGGACACGATCATGGTGTGTATGTGTGTGGGGGACAGGCACGCGCGTGGTGATAATAATTGCAGAGTTAGCCTTTTTAGCATCGTTAGCTCGTGTTCAAATCGATGAAAAACGTTAAAGATTACATTCAAAACACACAAGTGATTGTCAAATTAGTGACACCGTTATTGCACTACGGAGTTATTATTGATGCAAATCACACACACTTGTTTGACTGGTTTCAGTCTTTCAGTCTCTCTCTCTCTCTCCTCTCTCTCTCTCGCTCGCTCTCAAATGAGGTGTTTCATGTGTCATTGTTCCGCGATTTCATCTTGGGATGTGTCTCAAATCACTTTCTACCCAGCCGTCTAGTGCACTATATCGATGCTTACTATGAAAAAGAGATAGAAAAACGTCCCATAGCAATGTGGTATGTATGATTTGTGGAAATAACGTAATCCTAGATGTCCTCGATACAAATGACGTGTTGAGTCACGTGAATTTAATGAAATCACGTCACAATAATAAAGCTTGAATTTTTTTTTCCTGCACTGCAAAACCCCATCGGCATTTTATAATACTTACAAAAACAACAAAATGATGTGAGAAGATAATTCCGAAAATATTGCATTCTTTATTTATATTTATCCCCTCGGCATTTTATAATTCTTGAAATTTTTAATAAGCATATTCCAAAGAAAAGAAAATATTCAGCATTTTAAAATACTGTATTGTTTTTTTAAATGTTATTTGCAAAGAAATATTCAAACTGCTATTTTTTTTCAAGCTTGCAAATTGACCTGCCCAAAATAAAGCTGTGAAAGCTGTCTTTCTTGCTGATACAGGTTGGAGCGGTGCACGCTGTAATCCATTACAGAGTATACCGAACTGGAGTTTATTGTTTTCTATGGAGTTCTGTTTCAGTAATTTTTGTGCGTTTTCTTTCATTCATTCATTTTTAAAGAGGCTTTGTCTCAATTAAGGTCACGTGGAGGCGGGCGCCCATCTCAGCCGCGTCAATCTGGGTAAGGGCGGGGTACATCCTTGACGGCTCAGGCTCAACAGGTCATTGCAGGGCTAACACACATACAGCCATTCACATCCACCATCACACCTCAGGGACACTTGGAATATCTTACTGTGCGTGCTTCTAGATCGTGGGAGGAAACGAAGTATCTGGAGGAAACCCACGCAAGCATGGGGTGAACATGCAAACTCCACCCAGGAACACCTGAGGGCAGGATTTGAAGCCAGGATCTTCTTGCTGTGAGGTGGACGTGCTAACCTATGACACACCTTGTGTGTGTGTGTTTTAGTGTACATTAAAAACCCCCATAAACTGCATATGCACTGATGGTCATTTAAAACTTAAGCCATAATTTTCAACATACAGGAGGCCCCCGTTTTTCGCAATGGTTTGGTTCCGGCCCTTCCCGCGGCTCAAGAAAATCCGCGAGTTATGAACGCGGTTTTAAAACCATATGTATGATATTACATGCGCTAAAATATGCTTCTTAAACACATTCTATAGACAATCTTACTCATTCATGCAGTAAAATGTAGTAATGATTAAGTAAAAACTTTTTAATTTTATACTGTGATGCCAAATCAAACGTGCAAATCAGAGGATTTGCTGTGGTGACCCCTGAAAAAAGGGAAAAAGTCTAAAGGAGAAGAAGAAGACTGTGATAATATTTATGAATAAATAAAGCACTTGGGCTCCTTCACCAGAAGCTAGAGAAGATGCAGGGCATTTGAATGACATTATAGGGCTTAAATAATTATTAACACTAAAAAATTTACTTCACAATTCAGGTTATCAACACTTGTGTGCGAAGGAGAAAAAAGAGGTGTCCACATCATCTGCAACCAATCAGCAGGAGGGAGAAACAAAAGCTCTCACCCATTAGCTAAATTTGAATCACGTACCAGTTACTTCCAGGTTTGTCATCAATCTGTGAGTATGCGGGGCGCGAGTACTGAACCACAAATGGTCAAAAGCCTATTGTAATTTCTATTCTGGTTTCCAATATTGGATTTTTTTGTAATGTGGATAATCAATTTAGCACGTTAACTTCAAAAAAGTGCAAACAAAAGTCTCAATAATAAATTATTCACATCAAAAACAACAAACAAAATGGCACCTTCCAAAATAAGTGCAAGTTCAGTATCAAGTATGGCCTCTATTTGTAATTACACGGGTGGCGGTTTGAGGCGATGCGGGTGGCGGTTTGAGGCGATGTGGGTGGCGGTTTGAGGCGATGCGGGTGGCGGTTTGAGGCGATGCGGGTGGCGGTTTGAGGCGATGCGGGTGGCGGTTTTAGGCGATACTTTCCATTGATGTAGTTGGTGGTTTGAGGCGATGTAGGTGGCGGCGGTGGCTTGAGGTGATGCAGATGGTGGTGTCTGGTGATACAACCGGTGATACGCATAGATACAGGCTGTGGTTTGTGATGATACAGCCAGAGATTTGAGAAGATACAGCACAGCAAAACCAGTCCTACAAATGCTGCAGCTGAATGTAGTGATCCTGTTTGGGAAGTGTCGCTCTCTCTTGTCCTTAACCATATCCTATCAACTGAACCTGTTATGTTGTGGTGGCCAGTCAGGTTTCTGATGGTGAATGGTGTACAGCCAGTAAGCCTCAGCCCTTCACTAACTCTTTTATGAGAACATAGTGCATAAGTAAAGATTTGCTTGAAATGACTTTGTATTGAACAGTTTGCATATTATAAATGTATTACTCAAATCAGACTTCCCAATACACTCCCTATTTGGGAATGTAGGAATTTGAATCCTGAATTTGTGAATGTAGAAACCTGAATCCAAAATGATTCACAAATTCATTAGATTCTCTTGTGGCGAACAGTGACGAGTTCACAACGCAAGAGACCTAAATTCATTTTTCAGGAATTGAATTGGCAATAAGGAAAACAAAGGTAAAAGGTAAGTAGGTAAAGTCCGTTGGGCTTCTCCCACCTGAGCCTAGTGGCTCATCAGGCCGGTGCTTATCCCCGGTTTCCATAGCGTGACGCGACCAGGAGTTCAACTGGATGGGATGCTAGTCCATCGCAGGTTACCTTCCCAGTATATTTTTACTGGTACCCATTTATACTGCTGGGTGAACAGAGGCACACTTGTGGTTGAGACCTTGCCCAGGGGTCTTAGCATACTGGGGGTCTAACTGGGATTTGAACACACAACCTCTCGATCATTAACCCAGCACCCTAACCACTGTGCCACCGGGGTGTAAATTATGTGACGCGCAACTTTCAGTTCTATTGCTAGGCTTACAAGGCATTTATAAGTCCCAATGCCTCTCACACTCAAGCCAGCTCTACCTCCGTCATTAGGACAGGTACACCCTGGGAATCCCGGTCTTGCGACTGGGTGAGCAAACGGAGCACTGGCACCAGTCTGTGAAGTAGCCTCTTTCATTCTGGAAAGCGATCTTATAAAAGGCAAAGAAAGTTCTCTCTCGGAATTCTTTATTAGTATTTATTTATTTATTTATTATTGAAGTATTGAATCACAGTTTAGATCACATTATATCCATAACAACAAAATTCCTGTGCGTAGTAAGAATTACCATCATTTTCGACTTAGCTCGATTAATGTGAGGACCAGGAAGTGCGAAAGTAAATTAGCTGACTGCGTTCTGCAGTTTAAGAACTTGTCTATTGATATATCTTGCATGCAGGAGGTAAGACAGAAAGGAAAAGGAGAAGTCTGTTTTGATGACCCCATTTTGAAAGGATGGCACGTTATTTATAATGGTATGAAAACAGCTAAAGCGGGTGTGGCTATCTCTCTCACCTCTCATGTTATTCTAAAGGACGTGGAATATTGTGATCGAGAGACGTATAAGTGTGGTACAAGTAAAAGTATGTGGAATTAAGTTGTCCGTCTTCACTTGTTATTGCTCAACTGAAGAATATGCTGAAACCACCAAACAAGCATTCTATCAAACACTGCATAAAGTAATACAACAAGCCAAAACAAAACATCAATCATTATCTTCTTCTTTTCCTTTCAGCTGTTCCCTTCAGGGGTCGCCACAGCAAATGATCTGACTCCATCTCACCCTAGCCTCTGCATCTTATACTCTTACTCCAACGACCTTCATGTCCGCCTTCACCACATCCATAAATCTCCTCTTTGGTCTTCCTCTGGGCCTTCTGCCTGGTCGTTCCAACCTCAGCATCCTACTACCAATATACTCACGATCCCTCCTCTGTACATGTCCAAACCATCTCAATCTAGCCTCTCTGACTTTATCTCCAAAACATCTAACACGTGCTGTCCCTCTGATTTACTCATTCCTGATCCTATCCATCCTCATTACTCCCAAAGAGAACCTCAACATTTTCATCTCTGCTACCTCCAACTCTGACTCCTGTCTTTTCCCCAGGGCCACTGTCTCTAAACCATACAACATCGCTGGCCTCATCACCGTCTTGTACACTTTTCCCTTCATTCTTGCCGATACTCTCCTATCACACTGGATACTTTTCTCCATCCATTCCAACCTGCCTGCACACGCTTCTTCACCTCTTCCACACTCTCCATTGCTCTGGATTGTTGAGCCTAAGTACTTAAAATCCTCCACCTTCTTTATCTCTGCCCCCTATAACCTCACCGTTCCTCTTGGGTCCTTGTCGTTCACACACATGTATTCTGTCTTACTGAGACTAACCTTCATTCCTCTCCTTTCCAGGGCATACCTCCACCTCTCTATATTTTTCTCCACTTGTTCTCTGCTCTCACTACAGATCACGATGTCATCTGCAAACATCATAGTCCATGGAGATTCTTGTCTAACCTCGTCTGTCGCCTGTCCATCACCATAGAAAACAAGAAGGGGCTGAGAGCTGACCCTTGATGCAGTCCCACCTCCACCTTGAATTCTTCTGTCACACCGACAGCACACCTCACCACTGTCTTACATCTCTCATACATGTCCTGCACCACTTTAACATACTTCTCTGCCACTCCAGACTTCCTCATACAATACCACAGTTCTTCTCTCGGCACCCTGTCATATGCTTTCTCCAGATCCACAAAGGCACAATGCAGCTCCTTCTGACCTTCTCTGTACTTCTCTATTAACATCCTCAAAGAAAACACTGCATCTGTGGTGCTCTTTCTTAGCATGAAACCAAACTGTTGTTCACAAATGCTGACCTCTGCCCTTAGTCTAGCTTCCACTATTCTTTCCCATAACTTCATTGTATGGCTCATCAACTTTATCCGTCTGTAGTTGCCACAACTGTGTACATTGCCCTTGTTCTTAAAAATGGGCACAAGCACACTTCTCCATTCCTCTGGCATCCTCTCACTCTCTTAGACCTTGTTGAATGTTATTGTCAGAAAATCTACTGCTACCTCCCCTAGACACTTCCATACCTCAACTGGTATGTCATCAGGACCAACTGCCTTTCCACTCTTCATCCTCTTCAATGCCCTCCTCACTTCACCCTTACTAATCTTTGCTACTTCCTGGTCCTCAACGGTCACCCCTTCTACTGTTTTTTCTCTCTCATTTTCCTCCTTACTGTACAACCTATCATACAAGTCATCATACGCCCTCTGTTTGGCCTTTGACACCGCTACTTTCGCCTTACACTGTGTCTCCCTGTACTCCTGTTTACTCTCTTGGGTCCTCTCTATGTCCCGCCTCTTCTTAGCTAACCTCTTCTTTTGTACACACTCCTGCACTTCTTCATTCCACCACCAAGTTTCCTTATCTACTTTCCTTCCAGAGGACACACCAAGTACTCTCCTACCGGTCTCCCTGATCACATTAGCTGTGGTTGTCCGGTTATCTGGAAGCACTTCCTGACTACCCAAAGCCTGTTTCAACTCCTCCTTGAAGACATGACACTCTTCCTTTTTCAGCTTCCACCACTTTGTCTTCTGCTTTGCCTTTGCCTTCTTCACCTTACTCACCATCAGCGTCATCCTGCACACCACCATCCTATGCTGTTTGGCAACACTCTCACCCACTACTACTTTGCAGTCACTGCATCCATCATACAAGTTAATTATTTCTGGTGAATTTAATTCATTAGATTCATTAATGTTGATGACGCTGTTAGGAGCCAAGAGAGTCTGGTGGACGTTGGGGGAATGAAGTTGAAGAACTTGAAGTTTTGATATCTAGGGTACACCATTTCAAACTCAAGTGTACAAATAGGGATGGACTGTGATCCAAGTAAATGGTGTTGTATTCGGCGAGTCCATGACGCCAAGTTATAATGGCGAAAAATTGATGGAAACAGCAGAAACCAATAGCTTTTTCTTACTGAACACGATGTTTGACACACAATCCGATGAATCCAGATGGTCTTTTGTATCCAATTTTGGTTACAAACGATGGCTTGACTACATCATATCAGAATAGTATGTAAAACGGACGACACAGAATTGCAGGGTGTACTCCATGCAGAGCCAGATCTTTGATTCTGATCATCGGTTGGTTGTAATGCAGGCCAGATTTCCAACAAAAAAGAAGGCAAAGCAAATATTCTCTAACAAACCGAAATGTGAAGCCTGTCGAGATGTCCGGCAGCTCAAAGACGACCATTCTGTGCAGACTAAATATAGTGCCAGGCTTGATCGACTCATTCAGCACAAGCCAGACTTGCAGGATGTGGATGATGTTGACGAGGTCATTGTCGACATGGTCAAACAAGCTTCAAAGGAGACAATTCCTTCACTGGTAAAGAACAAAATTCAAAAACCCTGGGTAAATCAGGACTACCAAGAGCTCCTATCAAAACAACGTCATGAAAAAGACCCCCAAAAAAGAAGAGCCATTGGAGATGACATTAAGAAACTTTGTACCCGACTTAAGAACACCTACTTCAAAACCAAGGCAGATGCGATAAATACAGCAAGTGTGAATCGAAATGCTGAGGAGGAATTCAGATTAACGAAAAAACGCACATCACTACAGAAATCCAACAGATTGCTGATACCTCTACCAAAGCTAGAAGATCATTTCGCTAAGCATTTCATCGCAAGACCATATGAGCCTCAACCAGAGTTAGAAAAGCCTGATGAATATCCACATGTCATACCAACAATTGATATCCGGAACATTGATACCACGGTCCCAGATGGCCCAGAAATTACAGCAGGGATGAAGCGACTCAAAAACGGGAACTGCATGGGAATAGATAAGATCAACTCTGAACACCTAAAATACTCATCATCAAGTCATCTGTTAGAGTATTTTGTGTTTTTAGTCGGTTTGATATGGACCTGCCTGCGAGTACCGACCCGGTGACTGACTGCCAGCATCACTTGTCTTTACAAGCGTGGCCTCAGATTTTGCGCCGAGAATTACAGGGGGCTTAGTATTATCGCAACTTTGTCAAAGATCATTTCGGCAATCATAGTAGATAGAACCCAGGAGGCGTACGAGTATATCTTGCTACCATCACAATTTGGTTTTCGCACCAACCGGTCAACTAATGACGCAGTCTTCATAATACGCCATGTGCTTGAGAAAGCCAAAAAATCTGGACCCACTCTGTTGCTTTTATTGATCTAAGAGCGGCATACGATTGGATATGACGAGAAGCTCTAATGAAGTGTCTTGAAATCAGATTAAAGTGTCCTCATATTGTAGCTATCCTTAAAGCTCTATACACCAATACATGTGCGTACATCAAAGGTTCTAACAAGCTGTTTGACACAAAGGTCGGCTGCAGACAGGGTGCCTTGGAGTCCCCCTTTCTATTCACTATATATATGGACTTGGTAGTCAGAATTGCTAAACACGAAGTGGAGAAAGTGTACCTGTGGGCAGGATTTAAGATCAAGTATTGTATTCCCAATGAGGTATCACGAAGAGAACTCCGGAAAAACACAAGAGCAAGAGGGGAAGTGAGAATTATGGAACTTCTTTATGCTGACGATCAAGCAATATTTGTGGAATCGAGAGAGGAATTACAAACCGTCCTCCAAATATATGATGACACTTTTTCCCACTTTGGTCTGAAGATGTCTTATACAAAAACAGAGACGATGGCCTTTAATGTTGATGATGCTGTTAGGAGCCAAGAGAGTCTGGTGGACGTTGGGGGAATGAAGTTGAAGAACATGAAGTTTTGATATATAGGGTACACCATTTCAAACTCAAGCGATAACACCGAGAATCTCTACTCTATAATGGGATCTGCATATGAAAAGTGGAATGAGCTCAAACATGTATAAACAGTCAACCAGATACATCTATCCACTAGGGTGAAGTCTCTAAAAGCCTGCGTAAGATCCCGGCTCTTATATAGTGTGCAGGCCTGGGAAATTACCTCAAAAGAAAAAGCAAAGTTCGAGGTGGTCTGGAACAGTTTCCTTAGGAAGATGGTGAAGGGCGGGTATAGGCGAAAAGGGGCTAGCGGAATCGCTAGTGTGAGTGAAGATGGACAGGAGTGCTGGAGGTTCAAGTACTCAAATGCTGACCTACGTCATATGACTGGAACTGAATCCATTGAGACATTCTGTAGAACACAGCAGTTAAAGTACCTGGCTCATATCTGCCGGATGAGTAACGGGGATAACAGGTCCTTTTTGATGAACGATCTAAAACTTGGAAGAAATCGGAGGGACTGCTAGGGATAGATGCCCAGCAGCTCGGGAGAATGATGATGGACAAGGAGAACTTTCTGCGCTTCATTGATCAATGGACCCAATGAGTGCACCCTGAGGAGCAAAAGCTCCAGTGTAGGGAAAACGATGACCGGACCCACAAAGGAAAACAAAAGCATCCAATTATTCCCACCAATGAAGTTGTTCCGAGACAAAATCTTCAGACCCTTTCGGTAATTAATTCGTCTACCTAATAGGGAAGTCCAGCAATTTGCATTAAGGTAATGGAAGAGAAAATGACATTTTAGACAGGCAGGCTATAGGCCTTCATGGGTCATAAACACACAGCAGAATACAATTGACATGATTCCTAAATGATTCCCTATTGGAGAATACAGGAATGTGAATCCTAAATGATTTACAAACTGATTTGATTCCTAAATGACTCATTATTGAAGAATATAGGAACTGAAATCTTAAATGATTCACAGATTGATCAGGTTAGTAAATGACTCCCTATTGGAGAATGTCAAAAGCAACTGGCAGGCCATGGGCCTTCTTGGGTCTTAAACACACAGCAGAACACCAGTGGCACCTGATTCCCCAATTTTCCTCCCTCAATTCCTAAATGACGATTCCATATTAAAGAAGCTAGGAACTTGAATCCGCAATTATTCACAAATTGATTTGATTTTGAAATGACTCACTATTGGAATTTGAATTATATATGATTCAATAATTGAATTTTTTTTATAAGAATGGTAATCCGGTAGCGTACTGGTCGGCACATTGACCTCACACCAAGAAGGCCTGGGTCCGATTTCCAACTCAGGCATATCTGTGTGGAGTTTACATGTTCTCCCCGTGCTTGGATGGGTTTCCTCCAGGTACTCCGATTTCCTCCGACAGTCTAAAATCATGCACAGAAGGTTAATTATCTGCTCTAAATCTTCCCGAGGTGTGATAGTAAATGTGGATGGCTGCATGTGTATTAGCCCTGCAATGACCTGTTGAGCTATCCAGGATGTGCCTTGCCCTCACCCAGACTCGACGGAGATGGGCACCAGCCTTCCCATGACCCTAATTAGGATTAATCCGTTTTGAAAATGAATGGATGGGTGAATAATGAGAATCTGTTTCTTTGCATCCTTTAGAAGTCTGCTAGGTTGAAAGCATGTTTTTTTAATGAGGACATGAATCAATTCCTTTGTGCCTCATATTTTGTCGGCATTGTGTTTTTGGCATACTGATGGTCATGCAGTATGTACAATACAGGGTGTATGGATGTGTAGGGACTGAAACACGATATGTGTTTCAAACCAGAAGAAAGGAGGGATGATCATGAATATACCAACTCCAGACCTGTGAGTGCTGGGCAGTGTTTTATGCCTACTGAGGATAAAAAGGAAATAATTCCTTCTCAATTGTGGTAAGACCTCCCCAGTCATCGTCTCGCAAGTAATTTTTATTTTTCCAGGTTCCAGTGTTTGAAACTTGTTCAGGAAGCAATTAGAAAGCATCGTGATGTCACATGAGGGCTGTGGTTAGCTGATTTTAAATTTAAGCTCCAGATCCTTGAACCAGGGAAGTGAAATGGACGTTACCGCACTGTTTAGGGTACAAGTGTGTGGTTTGGGATGCAGCTGAAATGGGGAAGAAATGAATCAGATCAAACGTTGGACTTCTGTCTCTGAGTCATGAACGGGACAACTGTTTTATACACACACACACACACACACTACAGTGATTGTTCAGGGTCAGAATGGCCAGAGTCATGTCACATGACTTGACCAGCCAATTAGATTTGAGGATTTAACTAAACATGAAGGGAAGGGAGCGCGAGAGACTCACACACACACATGCACACAGATACATTGGTCCTGTCTACAAAGTTGGAGGATCCACTAACCACACACACACACGGTTTAAATCCTGTGTATCGATTGAAATGCTCAAACTAAAGTGTGTGTGTGTGTCAGTCTTCTCAGTAACAAACTGAAGAACTATTAGTGATGAGCTGTTGCATTGCATTATGGTATGCCATTACTGACTACATAATTGTCTGTCTCTCTCTCTCTCTCTCTCTCTCTCTGTATGTCTCGCTTGCTTGCTTTCTCTCTCTCTGTGTGTGTATGCCTCTCTCTCTTTTTCTGTATATGTCTGTCTCTCTCTCTCTCTGTATATGTCTCTCTCTGTATGTATGTGTCTCTATCTCTCTCTCTGTATATGTCTCTCTCTGTGTATACGTCTCTCTCTCTCTCTCTCTCTCTCTCTCTCTCTGTGTATGTATCTGTCTCTGTTTCTCAGTATGTTGCAGTGGCTAAGTGATGTTTTCTGGCAGGAGCGTCTCTGGTTTCCTGAAGGCTTAGGGTGGGCAGATCTGGAGGACAGAGATGGGCGTGTCTATGCGAAAGCGCAGGACTTATGGGTAGCACTGCCCATTGCATTTCTCTTCCTGGTCCTTCGCCGGATCTTCGAAAGGTAGAATCACTGATTTAATTAAATGCATTTCAGAAGTTTAACGAGAGTCTTAATGAGAATAATATTGTAAATTACCAGTTAAAGAGTGTGTGTGTGTGTGTGTGTGTGTGTGTGTGTGTGTGTGTGTATAGGACGGTGAGTATGTATTGGGCCTCATTGCTGGGAATCAAAGAAACTGTACGAAGAAATGCAGCTCACAATCCAACGCTGGAGTCATACTACTGTTACTGCAGCAAATACCCAACACAGGTACACAACAGCTTCGTTTACTACACAACACGGTACACCACGACCACGTCTAATGACACAACAAGGGTACACCATGACCACGTCTACAACACAACACGGGTACACCTGGACCACATCTAATGACACAAGGTTACACCACGATCAAGTCTACAACACATGGGTACGCCACGTCTAATGACGCGCCACGCGTACGCCACGTCTAATGACGCGCCACGCGTACGCCACGTCTAATGACGCGCCACGCGTACGCCACGTCTAATGACGCGCCATGCGTACGCCACGTCTAATGACGCGCCACGCGTACGCCACGTCTAATGACGCGCCACGCGTACGCCACGTCTAATGACGCGCCACGCGTACGCCACGTCTAATGACGCGCCACGCGTACGCCACGTCTACGACACAACACAGCCTCACCACGACCACGTCTAATGACGCGGCACGGGTACGCCACGTCTAATGACGCGGCACGGGTACGCCACGTCTAATGACGCGGCACGGGTACACCACGTCTAATGACGCGGCACGCGAACGCCACGTCTAATGACGCGGCACGCGAACGCCACGTCTAATGACGCGGCACGCGTACGCCACGTCTAATGACGCGGCACGCGTACGCCACGTCTAATGACGCGGCACGCGTACGCCACGTCTAATGACGCGGCACGCGAACGCCCCGTCTAATGACGCGGCACGCGTACGCCACGTCTAATGACGCGGCACGCGTACGCCACGTCTAATGACGCGGCACGCGTACGCCACGTCTACTGACGCAACACGGCTTCGCCACGACCACGTCTAATGACGCGGCACGGGTACGCCACGTCTAATGACGCGGCACGGGTACGCCACGTCTAATGACGCGGCACGGGTACGCCACGTCTAATGACGCGGCACGGGTACGCCACGTCTAATGACGCGGCACGGGTACGCCACGTCTAATGACGCGCCACGCATACGCCACGTCTAATGACGCGCCACGCGTACGCCACGTCTAATGACGCGCCACGCGTACGCCACGTCTAATGACGCGCCACGCGTACGCCACGTCTAATGACACAACACGGCTTCACCACGACCACGTCTAGGGATACTTTGGCAAATAAAAAAATAGCCAAGCTTAAACTTTATCCATTTTGTCACGTAGACTTATATTGACCGCATTGTCAGACCACGCTTAGGAAAAAAAAAATTTCCACTCCTTGTTGAGTTTTCCGACACTCTGGCCAGCTTTAATTCGCTCCAGAACCCACATGTTTAATCCACAAACAATAATAATTGCCATTTCACAATGCATAGCACATGGCGAAAAATCATGCATCCCATAATTTTCCAATTCTGCAGAGAGAAGCGATCCCATTGGTGTATACCAACAAAGTCAGCCAGCCTAAGCAAATCCCAATGCTGTACACATATGGACACATTAAAGCTTTTTATAGCTGCAGTGCTGTAGTTTGTCAAAGCGGCCCAGCAAGCGGTAGTTTTTCCTCTCAAAGTTTGGGTTGTACGGTTCCCCCGCCATTGTGACCACAAATACGAAACAACAGGTACACAACTGCACCTGCAGCACGGCACGGGTACACAACAACTACATCTATCACACAACACAGGCAAAGAACAACCACACAACAGTAACTTCACAAGAACAACCACATCTCCATAACGACCATCAAACAACAACCATGTCTACTATTCACCCCAGTGCGGCTAATGGTTATCAAAGGCCGGCCATGTCTCTCACTGTCTGTGAGGGGACGTTCCTGTAAAAGAACCATTGCTGTCGTTTGTAAAGAAAAGGCCATTGAGTTGCTGTCTGAGTGTTTCGGTCCTGCGATGGCCTGGCGAGCCGTCCAGGGTGTACTCTGCTCTCGCTGAGATGGATGCCAGCCTCCACACGAGTCTAATTAGAATTAAGATTTTCAGAAAATTAATGAAGTTATATTTATTCACTTGGAATTGTTCTACTTCATTCTCTCTCTCTGTCTCTCTGTGTGTGTGTGTGTGTGTGTGTGTGTGTAGAAGTGTGTAGTAGAGTTGTGTAGGAAAAGTGGTTGTTCAGAGAAGCAGCTGCACCGTTGGTTCAGACGAAGAAGAAACCAGGACAGACCCGTCCTGATAAAGAAGTTCAGAGAGGCCAGGTACCCCCCCCCCCCCCCCCCCCCACCCCACACACACACACACACACACACACACACACACACACTGCAGGCGAGCAGTTGGGGGGGTTGGTGCTTTGCTCAAGGGCACTTCAGCCATTTATGTGGAAGAAGTGAAGGTTCAGTTCCCTCCCCTACGGCTACATAGTTTACTTGCTGGTTTGGGAATCGAACCGGTGACCTTTTGGTCCCAAAGCCTCTTTGGTCTCTAACCTTTATGCTACAGTTTCCCCAAGGTGTGCGTGTGTGTTTTGCAGTTGGAGATTTGTGGTTTATCTCTTTGCCTTTGTTGCTGGCCTGATTGCCCTTATTGATGTGAGTAAATCTCTCTTCTGCGCTTTTATCGCTTTTATTTTAATAAACTCCTCTGAAAATTGAATAATAATTGTTTTATATAATGTGTGTGTAGAAACCGTGGCTGTATGATTTGGATGAAATGTGGAAAGGATTCCCAACTCTGGTGAGTCACACACATTCTCTTAATGGTCTCTCTGTCTCTCTCTCTCTGTGTGTCACACTTACGCTCTCTCTCTCTGTATGTCTCACACACACACTGTTTCTTAACTGTCTCTCTCCCTCTGTCTCTTCTCACACACACACAATCTGTCTCACACACTGTCTCTTAACTCTCTCTCTGTGTCTCACACACACTGTCTCTTAACTGTCTCTCTCTCTCTCTCCTTCTCTCAGACGGTTTTACCCTCGCAGTATTGGTACTACATGCTGGAGTTGGGATTTTACTTCTCTCTCCTCTTCAGTGTGGCTTCAGATGTCAAACGTAAAGTGAGTCCTTACACACATTGACGGGAAGCGGAAACAATGATGCATATCATTTTTCTCTGAAACATATGAAGTCATTTAGAGAGCCCTCCCGGCCGCATGTAAAATCACTTGAATTTTCTTTTCCCTTCATTATATTTTTGCAGATTTACTCATTATAAATCAAAGTTGTAGGGGCAGCGTGCAAGTCGCTCTCCTTTATCTCTCTCTCTTTTATATACCCATCTCTATCAGGACTTGAAAGAGCAGATCATTCACCATGTTGCCACCATCACACTGATCAGCTTCTCTTGGTGTATGAACTACATCCGTGCAGGGACTCTCATCATGCTTCTCCACGATTCCTCTGACTATCTACTGGAGGTAAACACACACGCCAAAGACGAAGGGCCTGAACCTATGATTCGGACTCGACTTCGCACACACGGACACTTGAGATATGACACGGATTCTCACGGAAAAGACCAAACTCATCTCGTGTCTGTGGTTTGGGACTGGTGATTGTCTTGAATTTGAATTTGGCGAGCTGATCATCATTCCCAACCACTGTGACGTGTTTTTATTACATTTGGATATAAAGTTTTTACCTTCCGAGGACTCTCAAAGAAGAATTTGATAAACTACATCCAACTCCCAAGCCTCAAGGATACCAGGCAGCCATCGAAGCTGTTTATAAGCCTCAGTAGAGTTTACCTTCATGAGTCTTCTCACTTCTATTCCTGCTTTTGCTTCAGATGGAGGATTTTCATGTTTAAAATGTGCCATGTGCATAATACACTATAAATTACATAATTTCCTCCAGGATCACTAAAGTATTCAGTCTGATTCTGAAATGCTGATGGTGTATAATTACAGATAATGGAGATATAACAACACAGTGAATGCTTGCATTTTCTTACATTTCTTCATAGAGATGATGGAACATTTATTCCATCCGCAACAGACTTGAGAACTGCAAAGAAAGGCCTGTGAGCAACACACACACACCTCTGTGTGTACATAGTGATGTTGCATTGTTTCAAAAAGAATATAATTAAAATAAAATGTGTATGTCCTGTAGGAAATCTTGTGCCTTCAGGGTGTTCTGTGAGATGGGAGGAAGGGAGAAATAGGGAGAATGGAAAATTTGGTACACAAAAAGGAACAAGGGAGGACATTTAGAAAGAAAAGAGGGTTGGGAAGGGAGAAAGATCAGAGGGTCGGAATAAAGACAAAGAAAGTAAGGAAGAGAGAAATGTGGGGAGGGAGAGAGGGGAAGAAATAAATGAAGAGATGCCGTTCAGATTCCACAAGACCTGGTGTACAAACACTCCCTCTGGTGGCCGGAAAAGAAACAACAACAAGCCAAATGAAACGGCGCCATCTAGAACAAAAACCCAAAACATTTTACCTTTTTCTCTGTTTTCTTTCTCTCTTTTTTTTGGTTTTTTTTTTTCTGTCTCTCTCTCTCTCAGTCAGCAAAGATGTTTAACTATGCAGAATGGAGGAGGGCGTGTAACTACATCTTCATCATGTTTGCTTTGGTTTTCATCTTCACCCGCCTTGTCATCTTTCCTTTCCGGTACATACACACACACACACACACACACACACAGTGATGGAGAGATATAAATGTGAGAAATTTTGTGTCACCTGTATACGTGTGTGTTTGTGTGTATCAGGATCCTGTACTGTACCTGGGTGTACCCTCTAACGCTCTACGCTCCATTCTTTGGATATTATTTCTTCAACGGGCTGCTGCTGGTGCTGCAGGGTTTACATGTGTTCTGGGCCGTGTTGATCATCCGCATGGCACTGCGCTTCCTGCCCCATGATGTATATATACACACATACACAGACACACACACACACACATGCAGCTGTCCCAGCTACAACTTTATCAAACTCGGTCCTTTTAATGAACTTAAAATTATAATAATAATAAAGTTTTGCTCGTCTTCATCCCTTATTAGGAAATTGTAGAAGATGAGAGGAGTGACAGGGAAGAGACGGATGACTCTGAGGAGGAGGAAGAGGAGGACAGGAATGATGGGATGAAGAGGAATGGAGTGTTACAGAATGGCTTCACCACTCACAACAACAACCACCGCAAAACACGCTGAATGCAACACACACATGCGTGCGTGCACACACACACACACACACACACACACACACAAACACACACACACTCCACGATCATGAGTATGCTACTCTACTACAGACGCTGTCTGCTAACTCAACTCCAGCGCCAGGGGGTGGTTAAGGGACAAAAGAGCGCTGGTGTCATCAGGTCACACGACCTCCACTTTGGTGCCTTTTCTTCTAACATTCTATTTAAAAAAAAAAATGAACACTGCACCCTTTTTATGGACGAAATCAAGTAGACTTATCTTTTGCAGCAGCATCGCAATATTTCCAAATGCTCCTTACATAAAATATTCGTGTTATTTTATGCTAAATGTGTGCTTGACACAGAGAGTCATTAACCAAGTAGCTAGTTTGGGATTATTTATTTGGGATGAGAAAGCAAAATGAGAGGGAGATGCACAAACCCAACTAGCTAGGGATCGAGGGCTCAAGTATGGACTTGATGCACTACTAATATTATTTCTCTGTAATGATGCCAAAGTGTCAGCGAGACATTGAATCATGTGCCTTATGTCCTTTTCACATATATAATATAAAAGCAGATATGGCAGATTGTACACAAAATGTGTAGTGAAAGTACATTAGGGACGTCCTCTCACATTTACTGCTTTTTAAACAATCCCCCCAAAGAAAAAGAAAACACCAGCCCCATCATAACCCACATACAGTCCTTGCAGGATGATGTGTTCAAAGGTCAGAACATCAGCCGTGTCTCACACGCCATCTCAACACCATGCTATTATCATTTCAAGGAAGACTGGCCTTGTCCCAAATCACATTAATACCATGAACAGTATGTTATGGAGAAAGGGGTAGGGGTTTGACAGTGCTCCAAACTACAACGAAGTCAACAGCAGCTTAACGAGCTAAATGACTGGCTGTGTCCCAAACCACATTCAAAGCCAAGTGAGGCACTATGCCAAATTGCTAACTACCAAAAATGTGTGCTCTATTTTTTTTATTTTATTTTTTTTTCTTTGTATGAAACTACTGCTGCATTCTCACTGTCTCCTGGTCCAACCTTACCTACAGTGTTAATATTCTTATTATTCTGTTTACCGAGTTGAAATGTTTAACGATGGAGAAAATAAACCAATGAGAATCACAGCTGCAGTCATGTGCTTTTGTGGTCGTGAAAACTGCTGTGCGCGGAACACAAACCACAAGCACCTTGATGATGAGAGATTATCAGAATGTGGAACTTGGGTTCGAGCCAACAGGAAGGCTCTTTATGGGCATGGTGTCAACCTTCAGGCGGACGTGTGAGGCTACACCAGGCCCACCATCACCCAAACTGGGACAGTGGGAGATCTGGAGATTCACAAATTCGAAGACCTGGTTGGGAGTTTTTTGTTTTTAGTTTATTTATTTATTTTTAATGAACAGCTTGATTGAAGACGATGGCTTCATCCTGCATCATCGAGCATCAGGGTCTCTCAAGACATGGAGCAACCATCCGTCTGATAACACGTCAATGGATCCGGACACCCTTGAGAAGATCCCCTCTGCGTATACAGTATTGTAGATTACAGAGCTGAGGAATTCCATGAAGAATACAGCAAGGTCAGTTCAAAGCTTAAAGCTGAGAATGCTGCACCCATTACCAACCATTTCCCCTCATAGATAGTTCACTGTCTTCAAATGAAATGTGCATTTGGACAGGGATGTCCAATCTTGTCCACAACAGGATGTTATGGGTGAAGGTTTTTCTGCGACTGAAAGTGAAACTCAATAGATTTAAACAGGTGGAAGGTGTAGCTCCGGTTTGGTTGGAATGAAAACCTGCACCCACACCTGCGTGGATCTACAGGAAGAAGAAAAGTTCCTAAAGTTCTTTTAACCTCAATCCGTGGGTTTTTGGGGGGTTTTTTTCAGTCTTGTGAATCCATATTCAGTATGTTCCCATGTGATGGTTTTGAATGTGGAGATGAAATCATCAAATACTAATACCCCCGTTTCACTGGAGTGCACAATGCAGTGATCATGGCGGAAAGGTGGATATACGTCACGTTTCAGCTGCGGTTCACAGTAAAGAAGACAAATATGTTCTCTAAATAGGCTGATGGGTAAATTAACTGAGATGGAGCATGAAGTACATTCATTTGTCGGTGGCATGAATAAATCGGGCGTAAATTTGGGGATTAGATCAGAAGCAGCTTCATTTCGTTAAGTAACGTGGCCACGAATGTAAAATTAAATGAGAAACAATGGAAACTAATTTTCGTAATAAAGTATTAAGGTACTGGGTAAGTATAGTATGTTCAGACACGGTAATTCATTAAAAGGCTAAGTAAGGAATGCTAATTTCGTTAAGTTGGTAAGTCATTTAACTGAAGTTTGAAGTGTCATAGGAAATGCTAGCGTTACTTGGTACACCAAGAAAACTACTAAAGGAAGTGAGTTGCGTTAAGTAACTAGTAAAAACTAAGCAAGTTTAGTGAGTCTCTCTTTCCTTTCAGATTTTTCCCTGTTCTCGAGAGTCACCACAGTGAATCATCTGATTCGCACATTTGATTTGGCAGAGGTTTTTACGTTGGATGCCCTTCCTGTCACAACCCTTTAGCAAGAGACAGAAACACACTGACGGCTTTGCAGCTACTCTTTTACGAAAGTCAGCAATGGTTCTTTTACATGCCTCTCACCATAGACAGTGAGAGACATGACCTGCCTTTGATAACCGAGTGAGCTGTACTCGGGGGAGCAAATTTAGTGAGTAACGGAGGATAATTTTACACTTTAAGGTTTTAAGTGAAAAAAGTTACTAATAGCATCTGGTAATTTATGATGAGGCACTTCATGATTACAGCGAGGGGTTACTGGTCTATAGGGCAGATGGTCAATCCTCACTTTTGGGCCCTTTAGCGAGGCTATCATCATCATCATCATCTTCTTCCGGGGTCTGGTCGCGGGGGTAGCAGCCTAAGCAATGAGGTTCACTCGTCCCTCTCTCCAGCCACCTCCTTCAGCTCTTTTGGGGGGACACTGAGGTGTTCCCAGACAAGCTGAGAGACATAGTCGCTCCAGCATGTTCTAGGTTGACCCCAGGGTCTCTTCGAGGTCAGATATGCCCAAAACACCACACCAGGGAGGTTTTCAGGAGGCATTCTGACCAGGTGCCCGAGCCACCTCAACTGGTCCCTCTCAATGTTTAGGAGCAGCGGTTCTACTCCAAGTTCTCCCCGGATGGCTAAGCTTTTCACCTTATCTCTAAGGGAGAACCCCGCCACCGAAGGAAGCTCTGTCCACAATCTTGTTTTTTCAGTCACTACCTAAAGCTCATGACCATAGGTGAGGGTTGGAAAGTGGATCGACTGGTAAATTGAGAGATTTGCCTTGCGGCTCAGCTCCCTCTTCACCACGATGCACCAGTACAGGCTCTGCTTTACAGCAGAGGCTGCAGTGATCCGCCTGTCAATCTCCCACTCCATTCTTCCCTCACTCATGAACAAGATCCCGAGATATTTAAATTCCTCCACTTAGGGCAGGACCTCATTCCCGACCCGGGAGGAAGGCCCTTAACCCTCAATTTCTCAATCGAATAAAAACGATAATTGTGGATAAGAGCAACTGCCAACTGCTGTAAATGTTAAGTGAGACAAGTGAGAGAGGAAGTAGTCCAGAAGTGACGGCTTGTAAATTACTTTTTTGTAATAACCACGTTATTACACCCTGTAATTATTTCCTGCTCACCTGGGGGTGAATGATTCGCTTGAGCCGTTGTGTTGCACACAAACTTCTACACCAATGAAAAGTGGGTATTTTTAAGCCTGAGTCAGGGTGACGTGAGGAACATGCTGCTGTAGTGCAATCAAACACAAAGGGTTTTCTGATGACGTGTTTTAATTGGAGTGAAAAATTTTTACTATAAACTGCACGGACAGTAAAATCTCAAATGGAAAACAGACAGAAAAATCCACATTACTTTCAATATGTGCTACAGGGTTATGAACATTTTAATTTCCTGGTAACGCAGCACTTTCTGCCTCAACATCATGTGATTTCAGAAATCAGTTCTTATCTAAAAATATAATCAACTTACATTTAGAATCAGATCATCATTCTCGACTGTCACTATTCTCCAAAATAAACCAGGAAACAAACCACATTTCACTCCACACTCACTTTTTTTTTGTTTGTTTTTTTTTGCTGCTACATCCTAAAAATTGTCCCAAAACATTAATGTACAAATAAATATGTGCATTCTAGTTCACTTTACACACCAGACAGGAGGAAACCGGAGAGTCATGGAGAATGATGTCAGCAGTATTTAGGATTATGATGAGATTTCTTCTGATAAGCTTCAGGGTTGTCTGTTCCTTCGTGTTCTGGTTTAATCTTAAGAAAGCCCATCGGTTATAAACAGAAGGGACTCTGCAGTTCGTTGTGATGTGTAGAGGAGCGGGGGGTCGTCTTTTAAATAGGAGCAAAACAGTCGAGTAGGAACCTGGAACTGGTTCTTCTGTCAAATTTACATTGATCCAAGATGTATCGCTGCAGGTTACACCAAGGTGCCAACATGGCTAATTTTTTATAACTGATTAGCAGGCTTGCAGATTCCAAGGTCATAGTTCACCTCAAACTAGCTGGAACAAATCAAAAGCAGGTGCTACTTGAAGAAAGCGCACGTCTTTCATGTCACCCTGTCATTTCGCTTTTAGTCAATTTTGTTTATATATATATTTATATATAAAAACTGCTGCATCTGAATTTTGCATCGCACCTGCGTAACGGTTCCGAAAGCAATGACGAACATGAACAATAGCTTTAAAACAAAAGGACACAAGGTGAAACAGTCAGTTCCTCCAGATACAGTCAGTACAAATGCAATGCAGGATCATAGAACAGTCCCCACACGCTCATTGTCTGTATAATTGGTGCAAAATAAGAATTAAATAGTAATAACAACAATAATACTCTATAGATTGTTATGTTTCGGTGATGTCGTGGTGACCGATACTGTCATGTCTCGATGGGGCGGGGCTGAGTTGTGACACAGGGGACACTTTGACTGTATTGGTTGGCGGTGTGAGGTATAACTGTGTTGGTCCACGTGGTCACTAGGGCGGGCAGAAATCGGCGAAGTACGGGTGTTGGAGTGCCTCCTCGGCTGATATCCGCTGCACTGGGTTGCATTTCAGAAGGTTCTGGAATGAGAACTTCAATTTCAAAAACTAATGGACTCGGCACAACAATCAATTCTCTTCTTCTAGAACTTTAACAGAATAAATACACCACCAACATTTATTTCTCCCACCAAGTTTTATAATTGGGACTTAGATGTGGTTTGCTCTTCCATTTAGTGATGCAGTAATGACGAAGTTGAATGGCGTACCTGTAGTAAATCCCGTCCTGTGCTACTGAGTTTCGGGACAACGTTAACGAGCGATGTGGTCGCAGGGTACATGGGATACGGCTATTTAAAAAAAAAAAAAAAAAAAAAAAAAACACTGTTGGTGTCAGCACCACAAAGTTGAAAGAGAGAAAACGTGGAGAAAAGTAACGTGTTGGATGTGTGTTACCTTATAATCAGGGAGTTTGGTCATTGTCTGCCACTGTTCCTCTGTTGGTGTGCCCAGTAACGTGATCACGTGTTAAAGAAACAACTCAGCACCGAGTCACTCCTACTATAGTACCGTAATGTACTACTACAGAAGATGAAAGAATTAAGTGTTAACGTCAGTGCTGTAAAACTACTACTGTGGACCTCACACTTCCTCAATGCGGAAGAACTTCTGATTCACTACACATGCTTATTACATCTGTGCTCCACAATGGTAATGTTTGCTAACTACCTTATTCAACGTGATAAGCGCCCTGGGCGCTTTAAAAATTGGAGTGGGTGGGCGCTTATTAAATTTTACCAGCAGAGTGGAACGGTAAGTGCTTATTACCATCGAGGTGGACAACATGAATAATAACAGAACAATAAAAGAGCTTCACTGGTATTTGTGTTATTGATTTTGTGGTATCAACCAAACTACTTACATGAAAGCTGAAAATAAACAGGAAACAGCATAAATTTTTCAGAAAAGACTTACTTACCCTTACTTTTCCCTCCCAGTGCTATTCCTTTAATCAATTTTCCAGAAATAAAATTGAGCCAATCAACACAAATGTCAACTTTAGCACATGGCACGTTGAACCAATCAACACGAACATAATAAATTTAAAGACGTTCCTGGCCATGTGCTTTTGTTTACGCTAATGAGCAGGAGAATCGGGTGAAAAATCCTCATCACTTTCTGATTGGTCCATACAGATATGTATGCTGGATCCATTCATTTAGAGCATCCCATAGTTTTGCTGTAGCAGCTTCTAATGGTTTATCAGTTGTTGGACATTTACTAAGAAAACACAGCAAAATATTTTCCTGTTTTTTAAAGCACGGCGGAACAATCAAATATGTTGTTACTGATGAACATTATTGAAATTCCCCAGTGGCGGGGAGGGCTCGAAATACCGTGTAAACTCACTTTTACAGGCAGTGAACGCCTCATTTTACTGTTACAGACACTGATCGAATAAAATCGGTAAATATGATCTACCATTTTGCTCCCAGTACATATGGGCGACTGCTGTGATTGTACAGCTTCCCTCCCTCCTCTGAGAGCTCAACCAATTGGCTCCCATTGGACACGGATGGCTGTGGCATTAACCCGGATGTGAACTTCTGATCTTTGGGTTAATAATCATACACCTTGTTTGTGGAGTTTTTTTTAAATGTCGTCTGAGTTAGCCGCTTCCTCAAGCAGTAGCACACCAAATGCTCACTCATATACACCCATATACTTCTAATAAAACATTGTATCTAATTTACCTATTAAAACTCGGTGTTTGTCTGCACCAATTATTCACCTAAGGTGAGGTGGATATCTCTCCTGTGGAGGGGAATAATCAGCAATATTCACTGATCCTGAGGTGAGTATTGTGTATATACATGACATGGGATTAGA
The DNA here is from genome assembly GCA_024760905.1 of Plotosus lineatus. Classification (NCBI taxonomy): domain Eukaryota; kingdom Metazoa; phylum Chordata; class Actinopteri; order Siluriformes; family Plotosidae; genus Plotosus; species Plotosus lineatus. The sequence goes on from CM045728.1 coordinate 110,957,086, forward strand.
AAAGCAAACTTAAAATCTATATCGATTTTCTTTGCATTTTTTAAAAGCATGACTGTGATATTACACACCACATTTGAGTCTTTCTTAAATTTCAGAAAACAAGACCATCACAAAGTGTGAGGGGTTTTTTTTGCAAGCTATTTTGATTTAAGCATCATCCTGATTTGGATTAAACGAGATGAAGTATGACATGAAGAATTATTCAGTTGAGAGGGTTTTTTCTGTCTGTCTACCTTCTATTACCTCTATGAGGAGGAATCGTGCTCATTATTTGATGGAAATGATGCAATATCAAGAATTATTTCTAAGGTTTAGACCAATCAGAAACAAGAAAATCTCTACAATGAATAACCATCCAATCAGATCATACCATTCTCATGCCATCTATATAAAATATTTACAAACATTAAAATCAAAGTTCAGGATATCTAAAGATGCGTTTCAGCTGGTCGTCCACGTCATTTCCAGGGAATAGTGGTCGGCCGGCGTTGGCGAGTTCTACAAGCAAAAAATAAAAACCCAAATACCCAAATAAAAACCTTTTAACCCAAATAAACCACAGAGTGATTGAGATTCATTCCTCACCTGCAAATATGCATCCAGCTGACCACATGTCGATGGAGGTGGAGTATAGCTTGGCACCGAATAGTACATCTGGTGGCCTGTACCACAGCGTCACCACCTGAAACATATGTTGCTGACGCTAGCATGCTGTGATCACATGATGTGCTTCATTCCTCTACCATCACCGTCCAGTTACTGTTATTTTATTTTTACGGACATTTACTGTTGCGGCTATAAACGTATAAATACTATATTACGTGTGACCGTAACAGGATTTTCTGATCGTACCTCGGCAGAGTAACATCGTACAGGGATTCCAAACGCTCTGGCCAAACCGAAGTCGGCCAGCTTCAGTTCACCGTTCTTCAAAAGAAGACAAAGAAGAAAGACGGATGAATTCACTTCTCACACCTACACCGTATTAAATCAGGGTTTGAGCGACGTGATGATCATCTACCCTGTTGATGAGGAGGTTCTGCGGCTTGAGATCGCGATGGAGAACGTTGCGGCTGTGGCAGAACGCGAGTCCCTTCAGCAGCTGATACATGAACGACTACAGCACAACGTCACAAATCAAAAACACCACCAATAAGCCGTTAACTTATTTATTCTGTCGGCTAGAATCTTATCATGAAGCCCCAACCTTGACGATCTCAGGGTCCAGGTCGCCGTTGCAGCTGTCAAAATATTTCTTCAGATCCTGTGGCGTGGAAGGAAGGGGAAAAAGGAAAAAACATCAGCATGAGAAAGAAACCTACATGAGAACATTTTATCATTACAAGGTATGAGGTACCTGGTCGCAATATTCGAACACCAAGGTCAGCTTTTTGTCACTGTGCAACACGTCATGTAGCCTAAAAAAATTATATATACATCAAGAAAACATGCCACAAGACGAGGCGCCTGAAACAACCCTCATACATGTAGAAGAGAACACGCTGAAAGATTTGCACAAACTGGTCCATACCTCACAATGTTTTTATGCTTCAGCTCTTTCAGGAGGCAGATTTCTCTCAACGCTGAGCTCGGGACGCCCTAAACAGGACAACCACAATCATCAATCATTTTCCAGTCATGGCCTTGGAGACTTGTTCGTAGGCCTCGTCTCTCACCTCATCATCATCATCCAGTCGGACCCGTTTTAGAGCCACGATCTCGTGCGTCTCTCTGTTTTTCGCCTTGAACACTGTGCCGTAGGTCCCTGTACGTGATGCAAGCACATGATCACCGACCATCCCATATGACAGACTAATCCTGATGAACTGCTTGATACAGCACTGAAATGGGATGTTGAATGCTGCATTTACAACTGTATACTTTATTATTATTAATTGTTGTTGGGGTTTTTTTTTGTTTGTTTTTGTTTTTTTAATCCAGTATATACTGTTAGAGCTGAAAATAAATAAATAAATAAATAAATCAACGTTCAGGTTTTAACAGTAACCCTGGTCCATCACAGCCTTCTGTCTTTTATCATGACATCACACACTGGGTTCATTTTTTAATAACATGAAGACAATGTGGAGGAAATATACACAGAGACAAATTATTAATAACTCCCAAATATTAATGATAAACTACAGATGTCTGGAACTAAAAATTAAAAATTTATAAAGACATTTTATTGACGTAATCTAAGTGTAGGTTTTAAAAAAGATTTGACAACACAACGTTGCATTTGAATGCAGCATGAGACTTTATAATAACGCTTGACTGGGATCAGTGTGAAGTAAACTTCTTCCAGTTGATGATTAATATAAATACAGTTAATTGTGGAAACTGTACATTATGTATTTCATATAACTCCTTGTCTGTGGTACATTTTAACCAGGACATCTGATCAAGCTCTGTTAGCCCGATCTACGCTAACCGTTAGCTAGCAACGGCGCGAGCGTCTCTCCCAACCGGCGCACCGGAAGCCTGACGTTTCTCACTCACCCTCTCCGATCTTCTCTAATTTTTCATATTTCTGCATGTTTTTAATCAGCTGCAAACTAGCGACGAACAGCTAACCGCTCAGCCGATTTCGGTTTAATAATGAAATCTCTAGTAACACAGCTCGTTCAGCTTCCAGGTGATCACGTCAACAAGAAGAGACGAGGGAGGAGGAGTCAGCTGGTCCAAGATGGCGGCCGTGTGCGTATCGTCTTTTTCAAAAATAAAAGTCTAATCATATTATTTTGTAAATAAATAACCCAGGAAGACTGTGGACCTTGTTATGGTATGGTGAGATGTTCAGAGGTGTACCCTGTCTTCGTCTAGAATTCATCTGGGATGGGCTTGAGCTTTCCATTAATTTCTAAAAAAAAATCTCTGTCCTACTTGGTTAATGCAGCTGTGAGGGGGGGCACAAATAAATGCCCGCCCTCACGCTGGTCCCAAGCTCGGAGAAATGCAGAGGGTTGCGACAGGAAGGGCATTTAGAAGCTTAGGAGCAGGGTTTAATCTGTTTTATCATGGTGTGGATGGGAAGAGAAATGGAGTAGGGGTCATCTTGAAGGAGAGGTTGGTCAGGAATATTCTAGAAGTGAAAGAGTGTCAGACAGAGTGATGAGTCTCAAGCTAGAAATTGAAGGTGTGATGTTCAATGTTGTTACTGCTTATGCTCCACAGGCAGGATGTGAGCAAGAAGAGAAGGAGATTTTTCTGGAGTGAGTTAGATGAAGTGATGCAGAGTACCCCCAGAGGTGAAAGCGTGGTCATTGGGGCAGACTTCAGTGGACATGTTGGTGCAGGCAACAGAAGGGACGAGGAAGTGATGGGCAGGTTTGGTATCCAGGACAGGAACACAGAAGGACAGGTGTTGATAGATTTTGGAAAAAGGATGGAACTGGCTGTGGTGAATACTTTCTTCCAGAAGAGAGAGGAGCATAGGGTGACATATAAAAGCGGAGGTAGGAGCACACAGGTAGACTACATCTTGTGCAGGCGATGTAATTTGAATGAAGTCAGTGACTGCAATGTAGTAGTGGCTGAGAGTGTTGCCAAACAGCATCGGATGGTGGTGTGCAGGATGATGCTGATGGTAAGAAAGGTGAAGAAGGCAAAGGCAGAGCAGAAGACAAAGGGGTGGAAGCTGAAAAAGGAAGAGTGTCGTGTTGTCTTCAAGGAGGAGTTGAAACAGGTTTTGGGTGGTCAGGAAGTGCTTCCAGATGACTGGACAACTACAGCAAATGTGACCAGGAAGACAAGTAGGAGAGTACTTGGCGTGTCCTCTGGAAGGACAGTAGATAAGGAGACTTGGTGGTGGAATGAGGAAGTGCAGGAGTGTGTACAAAAGAAGCGGTTAGCTAAGAAGAAATGGGACATAAAGAGGATCGAAGAGAGTAAACAGGAGTACAGGGAGCCAAAGCATAAGGGGAAGGTAGCGGTGTTAAAGGCCAAACAAAGGGCGTATGATGACTTGTATGCTCGGTTGGACAGTAAAGAGGGAGAAAATGATTTATACAGGTTGGCACAGCGGAGAAATACAGATGTGAAGGACGTGCAGCAAGTTAGAGTGATTAAGGACAGAGTGGGAAACGTGTTGACTGATGACAAGTGTGCTGGGAAGATGGAAAGAGTACTTTGAAGAGCTGATGAATGAGGAAAATAGAGAGAAAAAAGAGTAGAAGAGGTGACTGTTGAGGACCAGGACGTAGCAAAGATTAGTAAGGGTGAAGTGAGGAGGGCATTGAAGAGGATGAAGAGTGGAAAGGCAGTTGGTCTTGATGACATACCAGTGGAGGTATGGAAGGGTCTAGGAGAGGTAGCAGTAGATTTTCTGACAAGAACATTCAACAAGATCTTAGAGAGTGAGAGGATGCCAGAGGAATGGAGGAGAAATTTGCTGGTGCCCATTTTTAAGAACAAGGGAGACGTGCAGAGTTGTGGCAACTACAGAAGGAAAAAGTTGATGAGCCACACAATGAAGTTATGGGAAAGAATAGTGGAAGTTAGACTAAGGGCAGAGGTCAGCATTTGTGAACAACAGTTTGGTTTCATGCCAAGAAAGAGCACCACAGATGCAGTATTTGCTTTGAGGATGTTAATAGAGAAGTACAGAGAAGGTCAGAGGGAACTGCACTGTGCCTTCGTGGATCTGCAGAAAGCATATGGCAGGGTGCCGAGAGAGGAACTGTGGTATTGCATGAGGAAGTCTGGAGTGGCAGAGAAGTATGTTAAAGAGGTGCAGGACATTTATGAGAGATGTAAGACAGTGGTGAGGTGTGCTGTCGGTGTGACAGAAGACTTCAAGGTGGAGGTGGGACTGCATCAAGGGTCAGCTCTGAGCCCCTTCTTGTTTGCTATGGTGATGGACAGGCTGACAGACGAGGTTAGACAAGAATCTCCATGGACTATGATGTTTGCAGACGACATTGTGATCTGTAGTGAGAGCAGAGAACAAGTGCAGGAAAATCTAGAGAGGTGGAGGTATGCCCTGGAAAGAAGAGGAATGAAGGTTAGCCTCAGTAAATCAGAATACATGTGTGTGAACGACAAGGATCCAAGAAAAACGGTGAGGTTACAGGAGGCAGAGATAAAGAAGATGGAGGATTTCAAGTACCTAGGCTCAACAATCCAGAACAATGGAGAGTGTGCATAAGTGAAGAAGCGTGTGCAGGCAGGTTGGAATGGTTGGAGAAAAGTTTCCGGTGTGATGTGTGATAAGAGGGTATTGGCAAGAATGAAAGGAAAAGTGTACGAGACGGTGATGAGGCCAGCAATGTTGTATGGTTTAGAAACAGTTGCGCTGAGGATAAGACAGGAGGCAGAGCTGGAGGTAGCAGAGATGAAAATGTTGAGGTTCTCTTTGGGAGTAACGAGGATGGATAGGATCAGGAATGAGTACATCAGAGGGACAGCCCATGTAAGATGTTTTGGAGACAAAGTCAGAGAGGCTAGATTGAGATGGTTTGGACATGTACAGAGGAGGGATAGTGAATATATTGGTAGTCGGATGCTGAGGTTGGAACTACCAGGCAGAAGGCCGAGAGGAAGACCAAAGAGAAGATTTATGGATGTGGTGAATGAGAACATGAAGGTAGTTTTAGTAAGAGTAGAAGATACAGAGGATAGGGTCAGATGGAGGTGGATGGTTTGCTGTGGTGACCCCTGAAAGGAAAAGAAGACTCTATCCTACTTGGTTATGGGAGGCTGGAGCCTCTCATTACAACAATCCCTGGACAGTTTGCCAGGCTATTACAGGGCTAACACATGCACACATACAATTCTTCACACTCACTTCTAGGGGCAATTAGGAACTGCCAGTTAGCTGAAAAAGTGCATGTCTTGGGACTGTGCTTTTTTCACCCCACAGAACCCAGGGAAACCTACACAATCACGCAGACTCCACACAGAAATGCCCTTGAGTCGAACCCAGGATGTGAGCCAGACATGCTAACCACTACTTCGCCATGCTGCCCTAAAGAGGAACATGACCACTGTGATGTCAGTATAGAATAGAACCCTTTACTCCCTCATGGCATGACAAAGATAGGCTGCCATTGAATAAGCCTGGCCAGCCTCCCAGGAACAGCTCTGTATAAATACATATAACTTGTTATGTGTCCCAACTGGCCTTTGGTGCGCTATTGTGTCTGGACAGACTCTGTGTACTATAAAATGAATTTATCTCACTTATTTAAAATGCTGATTTTAAGGTACTGTGGTACCTCGAATCCACCAAAATCTGCTCGATCCAAAGAGCAAAAATTCACTTTACAAGCTCTCCTCATAATTACTTTTCTGGGCTCTTCGCTTCATATTCTTTGTATGTATTCCTCTGCGCTGCGAGAACGCCTTGTGCAATGCTTCCCAATTATTTTCTGTGACACCCTCTCTTGTAAGAAAAAAAACATTTCACGCCCCCAGCGCCCCAATGCAACTATTGAGGTTTTGCACATGACGTCACAGAGTCACGTGACTTTTGTTTATCTGCCATATTGGACAGCACGATCCGGACGGTGCTTGCTCATTCAACATTTTAAAATAAGTAATATTGGTTCACCCCAGTGCAGCTAACTGGGTTATCAAAGGCAGGCCATGTCTCTCACTGTCTATGGTGAGAGGCATGTAAAAGAGTCATTGCTGACTTTCGTAAAGAGTAGGCTGCAAAGCCGTCAGCGTGTTTCTACAACCTGGAGAGGGATGGGCTCCGCCAGGCCAAATCAGCCCAAGTCTCGCCATGAAGGCATCCCAATGACATCCTCGGATGTTAAGGGATAAGTGAAGTGAATATTGGTTCAACGTTATCCAACTGGATGTTGTTTGTCGGTTACTAACTTCCCTGGAGTGATACAGAATAACCAGTGAGTACGGTTATATTGTGTTGCGCTGTTGGCTGTGCAAATAGACAGAGGAGTAAGCCTGCACTGTCATTTTATCGTTTTCCATCTGACTTGGAGAGAAAAGCCAAATGGATGGCAGCGGTAAATAGGAAAGACTGGAATCCTACAGAATATAGTAGAATATGCAGCGAACACTTTGTATCAGGTAAATATACATTATTAGGCTTATATATAAATAAAATATGTGAATTTATATAACCATTATAAGTAGTGATCATTTTAATTTATTATTGCATAAGCACTTGTTTGTGTGGCTCTTTTTGGGGATAGAACACGCACCTTAGCCGTTATGAGGTGTTCGTCTCTCTTCCCGGTTCCTGGCTCCCATTGTTGCATACAGCTTACAAATCCGGCAACAAAATACTTGTAAGCTTCCATTGATTTATAAGCTTTTAACTCTTTGCCAGGAAATGGAGATGGGCCATGGAGAAGCTATGTACAAAGATCCAAGTAGGTAAAAGCAGGAAAGGAAGAATGGTCAGTCGCATTCTAACACATTCCTAAACATTGACTACGGCATTAGATATGGATCGGCAATCCCCAGCTGCTTTATTTTACTCAGATACTTTGCCCTCTGGTCACCTGTCAGACGATTAACAACGTCTTACAATATTATAGTGTCATTGCTTTTGCCTTCGACACTCTCGCATATTTTGCTTTCGCTGTCCTTATCGGTTGTTGTTGAAGCCATGCTTAGGGAATCATGTGTGTGTGTGTGTGTGTGTGTGTGTGTGTGTGTGTGTGTGTGTGTGTGTGTGTGTGTGTTCTGGATCACGCTTGCCGTCCAAGATGGCACATGAAGGTATTGGGGTCACGTGGCTGCAAAACCTCAATAAATAGTATTTACTGCACTTCATATGGTTTGCTTGGGGCTTTTCCACTACACCATAGAGTAACAATGAGCGTGCCAATGCCAACTACTGTAGAGGATGCACAATTATACTTAATTCTAGTACAGTATAGCAAAAAAGCATGTTCCCCAGGGTCATATGTGCCCCCCCTGGCATCACACTATGCCCCCAAGGGGGTAAGCCCCACTATTTGAGAAACACTGGCCTTGTGGGAGCTCACCACAAGCCTTTCCTCCAAGGCATTCATAGCATGCACATGCACAAAATTCTCCTCCTTCTCCATTTCCTCCTCCTCTGTTACGCACCACCTTCTGCCTGCCCACGTTACATTTTCACCAGTCGGAAGGGTTAGTTGACTTATTGCTTATTCCTGTCTTATTATTATTAATTAATTAATTTATTATTATTATTATTATTCATGTTAATGTATATGTATTATTATTATAATAATAATAATTATTATTATTATTAAATATTTATTGTTTTTACATGTTTATCTTTACTATATTAGGTCAAATATATGTGTTTTGTGTCAGGTTATATGAGGTTGGGAGGGGGAAAGAAAGGATTGATTGGTTTTCTGCTATTTCTTTTGGGAATCATTGGTTCATCTAACGAACTTTTCGACTTACAAGCTTGCCCTCGGAACGGGTGAAATTCGTCAAAGTGCCACTGTACTTTAATTTTGACAGGCGTAGACGTGGCATGCTTCACTTCCGCGTTTGTTTCCGGACCAATCGCAAACGTCGCCTTATTCCCTTTTTACGCTAACAGCGTATGACGGCGCCTACAATTTTCTTCACTACCAAGTGCGCTAGATTTCTAAAAAACTGTAATTTGGTACGCGTAAATGTGTCGGTATGCGTGGGGCTCGTGTGTAAAACAAGTAACTTGTTTGTACAAATTTTATTTTGTTTAAAATGTTTCAGAGGTGAGGTGTTAGAAATTTCACCTTTAGTGATTTTTCAGGTAAGAAGTTAAATGTGATGAGTGCTTTAAAAAAGTTTCATAAACCATTTTGTTTGTTATAATGAACTCAAAGTATCAATGTTATTTTGTCGATATTTAGTTATGTGATTCTTTCCCAAAACCAACCACAATATTTATGTTATAAGACGTGAAAGGACTTTAAAGGCACCGTAAGGGTTCCAATCCCAAAGCGGCAATTTTTCACTCTGTGGTTCAATACCAGGTAGGCAGGTACCTAGAATGGGATGCAAGGTACATGGTACTGAACACGCACGTGTTTCCTGGCAGAACCCCAAGCTTCGGATCGAACCATGTACCTTGAACCTGTGAGGATGCGCCGCTATAAACTAGTGACCCGCAGTATTCAAGTCATACCTGTTCCCCATTCCTGAAACTCCAGAAAGAAGTCATTACCTGTTCCACGTTTTTATTGTTTTGGGGTAGTTTACTTCTTGCTTTTATTCTGCACAGACACCCTCAGAGCAATGAGCACCAGCCAGGAAGCCTTGCAGGCCCGTGTGAAGGTGCTGGAGGAGGAATTGGCACAACTGAAGACCCAACTGAAGGGAACAGATGATGGCCTTCAGAATGACAAGGAGACCAGACCAGATTCTCTGGCTCAGGAGAACCGGGTGACCGTGAAGAAAGGGAAGAGGGTGTTTGATTTTTCTGCGCACCCCCGTCGCCATGTGGCGCTACGTTTGGCATATCTGGGCTGGCAGTACCAGGGATTTGCTGTACAGGAGAACACTAACAACACGGTGGAAGCACACCTGTTTGAGGCTCTCCTGAAAACAAAGCTGATCCAGGACAGACAGAGCTCCAATTACCACCGCTGCGGTCGCACGGATAAAGGAGTCAGCGCTTTCTCACAGGTCAGTGACATGCTGGGCTTCGTGTGAGTTAAGGTGGGTGATTTTCACCTTCAGTTATTTGACTTGTGGTCTATTTGTGTTATCGTTTGTTTGACTTGCAGTGTATTCATGTTCAGCTACTTGATTTGGGGTGTTTTTGCGTCTCCAGTTTATTGACATGGAATGTGTTTGCGCCCCTGGCCATTTAACTTGGGGGTATTTGTGCCCCGGCTGTTCGAATTCAGGGGCTATTTACATCCCTGGCCAATTGACTTGGGGTCTATTTTCACCCCCAGCCAGTTGACTTGGGGTTGGCTATGTGTGCCCTCGGACATTTGATTGGGGCCCATTTCCGCCTCCCGTCCGTTTGTCTTGGGGCCTATTTGTACCCTTGGTCATTTATTTGACTCAGGGGTTTGTGTGTTCAATGCTTTGTGTATTTGTGACTTTGTTTTGTTTTTTTACAAAGCGGATTCCAAAAAAGTTGGAGCACTATACAAATTGTCAATAAAAACTGAATGCAATGATGTGGATGTGCAAAATTTCAATATACAGTAAAACCTCCACTGACGAACGCTTAAGCTCAGGAACTTTTCGCCTCAAGAACATTAAATTCGCGAGCATATAGTCTCTGCTGACGAACTAGTTTTCGGTGGACGAACCAAACCACGCGGTCGAACAGCGCCACGGTGGCGGCCACGAGAAGCTGACGCACGCTCACGGCGTCCCAGTTCGTCACCCCCTTTCTTTGAGTGTGGAAGTGGTTTGTGTTTGATAGACATTTTGGACCATATTGAGTGTACTTTTGCTATTATGGGACCGAAAAAGACCCCACCACAGGCGGAGATCATTGAAAAACACGAACGAGGTGTGCGTTTGTGTGACTTAGCGTCCCAGTACCAGTACGCTAAGTCTACCATTGCTCCCATCCTTATGAACAAGGAAGCTATTAAGGGTGCGTGTGTGGCTAAGGGTGTTTCCAAACAGTAGGTGTTTCCAAACTCTCCTTCCAAACAGTAAGTCCCTCCCTCCCTCCTCCTCCCACTCCATTCCATCAAGCCATCAACTACCATCACAAAGGTAAATAAAACGACTTTATTATACAGTACAGTTTATTTCTTTAATTACAATATAATAGCACATTTATTATACATAAAATAAGGTATATTTTTGTGTAGTTTTAAGGCTTATTTAGTAGAAAATTATGTTTTATGGGGACCTGGGAACGGATTATTCTCATTTTAATGGTTTCTTATGGGAAATAAATGTTCGAAAGACGAACTTTTCGCCTTACACACACTTTCTGGGAACCAATTATGTTCGTGAGCTGAGGTATCACTGTATTCCGAATAGAACATAGATGATGGGTTAAAACCACGACAGATGTTGACCTGAACCCAAAGGTGAAGAAAGTGTTTACAAATTACATTTAAGAAAGTATGTGGTGGTCTTGTGAGAGTTTATTGAAATTATTGCGTATTTTCCAGATAAATGATATAAATTACTTTTAAGTAGTTATTACATTGAAAATGTATTTCTTACATTTCTTGAATAGAGGGATCCCTTGCTCCTTTGCGCTTCAATTAATGCGGCTTCAGTGCATCGCGTTTTTTAAAAAAAGAAAGAAATATTCATCGAATTAAAAAAATTAGGAAATTAAGGAAGAATAGGGGGGAAGTGAAGGAAAATGCCAAAAAAACAAGGCCAATTATGCAAAAACAAAAAGCAACCCAAAATCTCCCATCAAAACCATCCGGAGATACGAACAGGGCTGTCTGTCAAAAGTGAACGTAAAATGAAATTGAAGAACAAATAGAAATGGAATGAACACAAAGATATATCATAAATATAAGTATGAAATATGATTAAACATTATCCTCAGGTACACTTAATACTAGGCTCCGATAAAGGGGCGTGGCTGACACGGAGGTCTGGGAAGAGAAGCAGAACGATAAATTCAAAAAAGAAACAGGAGGAACCAGGAGTTTAAACACGAGACATAATGATATTGATAATCTACAGATGATTATGGAGAGAGAGAGAGAGCGAGAGAGATTGATTGTATACAGTACAAACTCGTATAGGTTACTTATACAAGGTTTAAACATAAGGTCCCCTCTAAAGAATGCCCTGTAACAACTTACAAACAAATTCATCTAACCGGCCGTCGGGAACCTAACTCGTTTGTAAGCTGGGGAGCGTCTGTACTTACATTGTTGCATCTGTGTGTACGCATCTGCGTGCATGCATGCGCGTGTGTATGTATGTGTTGTCTTCTTCTAACTTTCTCCTGAAGAAACGACAGTTTCCTGTGAAGTGCCTGAAGCGGAATTATAATGTTGTTAAAGAACTGTAGTATTTTTCAATTATTATTGTATATAAAGTAACTGTAGTCTTTTTCAATTATTATTCCAGTACAGTACCTAAGTTAATGTTTAGAATGTTTGTGAGTGTGATTTTATGTACTGTGGTGTAGCATGTTTATCGTTTTGGTTTTTTTATCCAATTTATTACATTTCATATTCTATTATGTTCTTTTTGTTATGGTCTGTGTTTTTGGGGTACTTTGATTTTGAAGGCTGTGTTCTATAACTAACTGTTTTCTTTCCACTCCGGCTGAGGGGCGTGGTTGAGCTGCTTGTGGCTCCCACCTGAATTCAGGCATGGTTGAGCTGCTCAGGCTGAATGCAGTTCATACCTGAATTCAGTCCTCTCATCTACTCCCTATAAACACAAATCGCACACTTACCTCAGTTGAAGCATGCTGCTTAAGTGCTTCCCCTTTGAATAATAAATCCACTCTGCCATCTCACGCTGCCTCACAAATGCTGCCTCACAAATGAGGAGAATCTTGTGAGATATTGTGAAGAGAAAGTTGAGAGACACCAGACCCAACACTGTGGATGAGCTTAAGGCCGCTATCGAAGCATCCTGGGCCTCCATAACACCTCAGCAGTGCCACAGGCTGATTGCCGGATTCCCAACCAAGTATTGAGTGCATAACTGAACATAATTATTTGAAGGTTGACTTTTTTTTGTATTGAAAGCACTTTTTTGTTGGTCAGATGAAATATGCTAATTTTTTGAGATAAGTATTTTTGGTTTTTCTTTACTCTTTTGCCAAAATTATCACTATTAAAATAATAAAAGGCTTGAACTACTTAAGTTGCGTGTAACGAATTTAAAATATATGAAAGTGTAATGTTTATCAGTACATTACATAAAATAATGAATATGCTAATTTTTTTTAGAAGGACCAGTATGTACAGTCGGCCCCCGACTTACAAAACCCCCTGGGTACGAAAATCCCGGATTACAAAAAACATTTTCCTAAGTTTTCGTCCCCGGGATACGAAAACAACCTCCTCTTACTAAAAGCGCCAGATGCACCATTCAAAATTCAAACGCGCCAATCAAAATTTCACACGATGTGCGAGTTGCTCTCTCATTGGCTGCCTCCCATTGGCCTCCCTTCCATTTGTCACACGCGTGAAGGAGAGTTTGCTGTTGGCTTGTTTTGAGATTGATCATGCAGCGTTATATTTTGTTATTGCCGAAACCCCTCTACAATCTGGATGATATTGAACCAGAAGGAGACCTTAAAGCGGAAATACAGTGATGGAGGCAATTATTTCAGCACAATCTTGACGCAGAACGAGCATGAGCAGAGTGCTTTAGCATGAGCAGCGAACGGAAAAAGACCTCTGATCTCGCAAAGGAAGGAAGTTAATATTGAACCAAGATCTTTGATCTTTCAAACGGGTACTGTAATTCCGCTTTAAATAAAACATCCCGTCCATTTAAACATTTAAATAGAATAGTTTTCAACAGGTGTGCATTGAGTGTGGGCGTGGCCCTGAGAGAGAGAGAGAGAGAGAGAGAGAGAGACAGAAGGAGGCTTAACTCTTTAGTTTTTAGTTGAGTTTTTTTTAAGTTGTTTAATTCAGTAAATGTTTAATAAATGTGGACCTCTGATCCCTCAAGGAATCAAGTTAAAGTTGTGTTTGGACCTCCGATATGTCAAGTAGCTAATGCGCTTTGAATTCCACGTCTTAAAATGGCGTACTGCTTGTGGGCGTGGCACGCAGCTCCACAATAAACATTTAATCTGTATACAATACACATTTAATGCGTGTTGCATTGTGTGTGTGTGTGTGTGTGTGTGTGTGTGTGAGAGAGAGATAGAGACTTGTGTGTATGTGTGGGTGTTAGTAAAAAATGTTTAATAATGGTTTAATTAATAAATATGTTAATAAAATGGTTTAATATGTTAATAAAATGTTTAAATGGTTTAATAAATAATTTTCTTTTATATAATCTATTATATTTCATACAAAATTGGTGTACTTTTATCAGTTTTAAAGGGTTTATGGTGTAGTTTTGGGAGCCTTGGAACGAATCGGGCGTTTAACATGTAAAGCGATCCCTACTGACAAAACTCCCACGTTACGAAAAAGGCGCTAGAACGGATTCATTTCATAAGTATGGGGCCGACTGTATATGCTGTATAATTTTTATATTTTATCAGTAAATATTACAGTAAAAAATTAAGTTTTTCTTAATCATTACTACAGTTTACTACATTAATACTGTATTAATGAGTAAGACTGTCTATAAAATGTGTTTAAGAAGCATGCAACAGATACATAGTATTTTGCTTCTAGGTCATCATTCTCGCATGTAATAGGATACATGCGGTTTTACTTCTGGGTACAGAACTCGTGGATTATCTTCATTCATAGGAGTGGCCGGACCCAAACTCGCAAATAATGAGGGCCTACTGTACAGCACTGTAGTTTTCAAAAAATGCCCACTAGGGGGAGGCATTGCATAGATAATGTGATAATGTGCTAGATAATGTGCTCTTTCGAGTGCTTTCTATCAAAGGTGTGTATTTGATATGGTGGTACATTTTTTATTATTATTATTATTATTATTATTATTATTATATTTACTTTGCATTGCATTCCAGTATTTAGTGTGGGTGGGGTGATTTTGTAAGAGACGATGGATGAGTCTTCGAATTAAATCACTCTCCTCCCAGTGACAAAATAAAAGACTGGGTATGGTTCAGTCTTCACTCTGAGAATGGGTCGATCAGTGCAGTATTAAGCATTAATATTATTTAAAAGAATGTTGAGCAGGCTCCTGCTTAAAATTAGTTTTTCATATACTTTTCTGTGTTGCTGTCGTTTTTATAAATTAAAATTGTGACAAAACAACATTAATATAATGAATAAAGAAAAAGAAGATCCCACAAAGGGAGTGATGGTGAGGTAGGCTACCCAACACATCTGGCTGCACCCCATCCCTCCCTTCGTGAGATAGATATTTTTTCTTTATAAAAATACAAGAATGACTCAAACACATTCATTCATTTTCTGAACCGCTTAATTGTAATTAAGGTCGCAGGGAGGCTGGCAAATTTTTTATTTATTTATTTTTTATCTAAATGTTTTTGTTGCAAGCAGAATTGTAATTTAATTGTCTCTGCAGTCGTTTAAATCAATGCAACACACTCCTTTTTATATTAACATAAAGAAAAAAGGGGAAAAACATATTATGTAGTGTTATTTGATTTCAAATGTCAAAAAAAGGATTTGTGACTCCCAGTGTTTTCTTTAATGTGGGAAAACGGGTCCAAATGGCTCTTTGAATGGCAAAGGTTGCCGACGCCTGAACTAGAATTATCTAGAATACTAAGGCAGGTTCCATTCTGATTATGATCTTGTTTCATACAACAGTCACACAAAAACTTGATGCCTTTTCATTTTTCTTTATGTACAGTGGTATGAAAAAGTATCTGAATCTTTTTGGAATGTCTCACATTTCTGCATAAAATCACCATCAAATGTGATCTGATCTTTGTCAAAATCACACAGAGGAAAAAAAAGTGTCTGCTTTAACTAAAACCACCCAAACATTTATAGGTTTTCATATTTTAATGAGGATAGCATGCAAACAATGACAGAAGGGGGAGGAATAAGTAACTGAACCATCACATTTAATATTTTGTGGCCCCCCCCTTGGCAGCAATAACTTCAACCAGACGCTTCCTGTAGCTGCAGATCAGTCTGGCACATCGATCAGTACCAATCTTGGCCCATTCCTCTTTACAAAACTGCTGTAGTTCAGTCAGATTCCTGGGATGTCTGGCATGAAACGCTGTCTTGAGGTCATACCACAGCATCTCAATGGGGTTCAAGTCTGGACTTTGACTTGGCCACTCCAGAACGTGTATTTTGTTCTTCTGAAACCATTCTGAAGTTTATTTACTTCTGTGTTTTGGATCATTGTCTTGTTGCAGCATCCATCCTCTTTTTAGCTTCAACTGTCTGATAGACGGCCTCAGGTTTTCCTGCAAAACATCCTGATAAACTTTTGAATTAATTTTTCCATTAATGATTGCAAGTTGTCCAGGCCCCAAGGCAGCAAAACAGCCCCAAACCATGATGCACCCTCCACCATGCTTCACGGTGGGGATGAGGTGTTGATGTTGGTGAGCTGTTCCATTTTTCCTCCACGCATGACGTTGTGTGTTCCTCCAAAAAAATTCAACTTTGGTTTCATCAGTCCACAAAATATTTTGCCAAAACTTCTGTGGAGTGTCCAAGTGCCTTTTTGCGAACATTAAACGAGCAGCAATTTTTTTTTTAGACAGCAGTGGCTTCCTCCTTGGAGTCCTCCCATGAACACCATTCTTGGCCATTGTTTTACATATAGTTGATGTGTGGACAGAGATATTGGACTGCCAGTGATTTCTGTAAGTCTTTAGCAGACACTCTAGGTTTTTTTTACCTCTCTGAGTATTCTGTGCTGAACTCTTGGCATCATCTTTGGTGGACGGCCACTCCTTGGGAGAGAAGCAACATTGCCAAACTCTCTCCATTTGTAGACAACTTCTCTGACTGTCGATTGATGAACATCCAGACTTTTAGAGATGGTTTTGTATCCTTTTCCAGCTTTATACAAATCAACAATTCTTGATCGCAGGTCTTCAGACAGCTCTTTTGAGCGAGCCATGGTGCACATTAGACTATGCTTCTCATCAAGACAATTCCTACCAGGTGTGTGTTTTATAGTGGGCAGGGCAGCTTTAAGCCACTCATCAGTGATTGGGCACACACCTGACTTAAATTGTTTGGTAAAAATTGGTTTCAATTGCTCTTTAAGTCTCCTTAGGCAGAGGGTTCAGTTACTTATTCCTCCCCTTTCTGTCATTGTTTGCATGCTATCCTCATTAAAATATGAAAACCTATAAATGTTTGGGTGGTTTTAGTTAAAACAGACACTGTTTTTTCATCTGTGTGATTTTGACAAAGATCAGATCACATTTGATGGTGATTTTATGCAGAAATGTGAGAAATTCCAAAAGGTTCAGATACTTTTTCATACCACTGTAGTGGACTGTACTTTCATTCACTTTATAAATGTGCCCTACTTCAGCAGAAGTACTACTTCCAGAAGCCTGAGAAGGTGCGCAGCATTTGGGTGGCATGACGGAGCTTAACTGTAATTAAATACACACACACTAAAAAAGCACATTCACAAAGTATGAGGAAAAAGGGGCATTACATTATCTCAACGAATCAACAGGAGGGATTGAATGAATAAATGAATGAATGAAGTTTAACGGCACTTTCAACACACATAGTGTGTTAGATTGTGCCAAACATGTTTTTTATATTAAGTACATTGCAAACAATTAATGAAGCTAAGGTAAACCAAATCATTTTCTTCGAACAATCAATTTTCACATAAACCCAATCGAAAGATGAAAAGGTAATATTAATAATAAACGAGTCTGGCTAAGGATATCCATTCCTATACATTTCCAACCAACAGTAAAAGTCTGTTGTTATTTAGGTGGAATTGCAGCACTCTATACCACAATATAATTGCAGCACCACTGTACCACAAATTAAAAATTTATAAAACATTTCAATATCTTTTAAAAACTGCAGGATTACTGAAGCATTAAATTTAGTAAAAAGATCGTACAAGTTGTTAACGTTAAAATGCTGGTACCTAGTCTCAGCAAAATCTGTGCAATCTATTAAAATGTGCTTGACAGTCAGGGGGACTGAACAAGTGCCATACACAGGCGCAGGCTCCCCTTTCAATAAATAGCTATGTGAAATGTAAGTGTGGCCAATACTACTCCTGGGCAACACTACTACTTCTCTTCTACTAGTTCTACTTGAGTAAGGATATAAATATTTTACACTGGGCTTTATGAGATGAAGTTTATTGTTAGTCTCTTCATCCCACTGGCCATTGACTAAAAACAAAATTATTTACACGACATTTTACGTCAGTATAGGGGACCTTGTTCTCAGAAACACAATGATTAAGAGCTTCCTTAGCTAATCAGCAGGAGGGAGAACAGCCATTGACTGAATTTGAATCACGTGACAGTTGCTCAGCAATCCGCAAATATGCGGAGGCACAAGTGCAAAACCACAAATAGTCATGGGTCTACTGTGTGTGTGTGTGTGTGTGTGTGTGTGTGTGTGTGTGTGTATATATATATATATATATATATAGAGAGAGAGAGAGAGAGAGAGAGAGAATTTTCTGAGTAGATCCTTCCGTAAGGGAGTGCTCAATACTTTTTGGTAGAGCAAATAAAAATAAAAGCACAGAACAAAGACTTTCTATTGAAACTCCATTTATCACATGTGATAAATGGAGTTTCAATAGAAAGTCTTTGTCCTGTCCTTTTATTTATATATATATATATATATATATATATATATATATATATACATACATACATACATACATACACAGTCTCTGTCTTCCTTTCGGCTTTTTCCCTTTTTGAGCTGATGTCCTGCCCCTTTTTCCTCATTCACGAACAAGTTGTCAATGAGCCTCTTTTTTTAGTGTGTTTTAATTACTAGTTAAGCTCTATGAAACCCTTATGTTTGAACACAATATTTGTTATGGACAAGCCGTGACAAGCACAGACGTTCAACAAAAAAACACCATTCAGAGAGGCCGTACCTACCAATCACAACCTTCCGGGTTACACTGACCCCAAGAAGGCTGGGTACTCTGGTGCATCAAGTTAAATAACGGTTAGGACCCGTCTCCCCACCCGTAGGCGGAGGGAAGCTAATCTTTCGTCAACCGGGGAGAACCCCAATGTGTGGGCAGCAAGTGGGGGGGGGGGGGGGGGGGGGGGTTCAACAAGGATGGTCACACTGGCTTGCCGCTTCCCCCATGATCAACCCCAGAATGGAATAAGGACCAGACCCTCAAGATGGGTAGTTCCAGAGCCCAAGATATGCATTGAGAGGATTATATCTAGGCATACCTGTCAACCCTAGGCCGTTGGCGATCTTACAAATGGCTACTTATGCCCTTACAAAATAGCAACTAATCTTACGCGTCTTATTATCGCGTGCAATATGAAACAAAAATTAAACTCTATTTTTAATATAATATGAATTTATTGGTAATGTTGTAACATATAACCTGGTGCAATCAAATAAAAGAGTAATATCTTCAGCTGCATGATTAAGAAAATTTAACAGTAATCTTTATTATAACTATATGTAGCACTTTTGGCACTTTCAATCATTTCTTTTGATGGCTTCACTTCATGGCACTTGAGCTCGCAATTAAGTTTGACTTGAATGATGGCGGGAGTGAAAGTGCTTGGTCACGTGGTCGGAAAGAGCAGACGATAGCAGACGATAACGCAACGCAGCGATTCTCGCGAGAAAACGGCTACAGACCAATTCGGGCGATCGCCTCTTTACCGAAACGGTGACACAAAAAACGGAGTTAAAAAAAAAGACGAAGGAAAAACGTACAGATTTCGGACGTACGGCGTACACATTTAAAAATCAGTGCTCACTTGTACAAATTACGCCAAAACCGTACAACTTGACAGGTATGTCTAGGTGGTATCTCGCAACCTCACGCACCAGTTCAGACTCCTTCCTTGTCAGAGATGTGGTATTCCATGTCCCAAGAGTCAGTCAGTCACCAAGGATCGGCTCGATACAACCCATGCCTTCATTGTCAGCTCACTCGCAATGCACCTGACCCCTATAGCCCCCCCACAGGTGGTGGGTCCTTGGGAGGGTGGACCATGTTCCTTTTCAGGCAGGCAGGGCTCAGGCTGACTCCATAGGCAAAAGCCCAACCATCAGACACTCACCTTCGAGCCCTGTTCCTAGACCTGGCTCAAGGGGAGACCCCAATGACCCACATCCGGGCAAGGGAAACTGTGACCTTTGTTTTTTCCATATAGGGGTCTTTTGAATCATGTTTTGGCTGAACCTTCACATAGGACCTGTTTGCCCTGGGTGACAACAACAACATAGCTCCTGGGTCATGAAAACACACAAACCCCTCCACCACGATAAGGTGGTGATTCAAGAAGGGCCGGGATGAGAATCAGCACCTCCAAGTTCGAGACCATGAGTCTCAGCCGGAAAAGGGTGGTATGAGATCCTGCTCCAATTGAAGTGAGGGATGGATGAGATGAATGAGTGAGGGATGGATGGAGCGGTAGATTGACAGGTGGATCGCTGCATGCTTTGCTGTAAAGTGGAGCTTCTACCGGTCCGTAGTGGTGAAGAGGGAGCTGTGCTGCAAGGCAAAGCACTCAATTTACCAGTCCATCAACGTTCCAACCTTCACCTATGGTCACGAGCGTTGGACAGTGACTGAAAGAACAAGGTTGCGGATAGAAGCGGCTGAAATGAGCTTCCTTCGCAGGTTAGCAGGGCTCTCTCGCAGTGATAGGGTGAGAAGCTCAGCCATCTGGGAGGAGCCAGAGTAGAACTGCTGCTCCTCCTCATTGAGAGGGTCACTTGAGGTGGCTCGGGCATCTAGTTAGAATGCCTCCCAAATGCCTCCCTGGTGTAGTGTTTCAGGCATGTCCAACCAGGAAGAGACCCCGGGGTTGATTCAGAGCACGCTGTAGAGATTATGTCTCTTGGCTGGTCTGGGAATGATGCAGTGTCCCCTTGGAAGAGCTAGAGGAAGTGGCTTGAGAGAGGGATGTCTGGACCTCACTGCTTAGGCTGCTGCCCCTGCAACTCGACCTTAGATTAAGCCAGTGTTTCTCAAATAGTGAGGCGCGCCCCCCTGGGGGTCGTGGTGCGATGCCAGGGGGGGGGCGCGTGTGACCCCTGGGAACATCCTTTTTTTTTTTTTTGCCGTATTAGGATAAAGTGTAATTCCACATCCACTACAGCAGGTGGCAGTGGCTTCCTCACTGTTAGAGTGTGCCCAGAGGTAAAATAAGAAGTGTAATTAATAAACCCACCATGGAAATTTTCAACGGGGATGGAAAGAGAGGCGGAGAGGGATACGGAGACAGTGAGAGAAACGAAAGTCTCCCGAAAGCTAAGTTGACGAGGTATGATGAAGCAAACGTAGCACTCGACTTCACTGTGCTCCGATGAGAAACGAGCAAAGACTGCTGTGTTTACTGTGTCTGAAACCATTGGCAGCGGACAGCATGAAGCCAAATAAATTCAGGAGTCACTTAAAGATGTCACACCCCGATCACGTGATGAGCCGCGTGAGTTTTTTCAGCAAAAACGTGCCGAGTATCGCCAACAACCATCCCGTTTTGTGAATGCTACTCCAGCAAAGCAGCGAGCTTTGTTAGCATCAGATAAGGTGGAGTACCAAACAGTGAAGAAAACCCCACAGCAGAGGAACTGATCCTACCTGCCGCAGACACGGTCTCTGTCATGCTGGATGATATCACTGCTGTGAAAATAAGTCCAGATCCCAGTTCAGCATTGAGCAGGAGTTGAGAGTTCAGTGTTGTGCTTTTAAACCGGCTTTGAAAAGCTGTGCACCGTGAAACGTGCTCATTATAGGCATTAATCTCGACTTAATCATTTTGACAAAAAAATTAAAAAATAATACATTGTTTTATTAATTTTTGTTTTGTAGGTTAGTGTTTTATATATTGTGCTCTTGAGTTAATATTGCTGATCAGTTTGAATTTATTATTATTATTTATTTTATTTTTAAGGATACTTTTTTATTTCAGGCATATTGATGCATCCTGCTTCAAAAAGCTGTGCTTTTTAAACAAAAAGACTAAAAAAGTGTTAAGTTATTCTTTGTTGGAAGTCGATCTATATTTCTTTTTTTTTGTATTCATAATGTTAATAAGGACACAGTGTTATGCAGAGGATTACTAATAACAATTTTTAGACAAATAACACTATTTATATTGGGGGGGCGTGAAATGTTTTCCTCTTCCTGGGGGGGGCGCGACAGAAAATAATTGAGAAGCACTGGATTAAGCAAAGGAAGATGATGATAATGACAGGATTAAGTCAGTATATCAACATAAAAAATAAAAAACATCAAAATGGACAATACAATGTAGTCTTTACCCCACCTCACAATCTATCCAACAGAGGGTAATAACACGTCAACACTGAATACCATCGATGAAGAGCGAGAGAGAGAATTGAAATTGTGAATGTGAAATATGTTCCGTGGTTCATCTTCAAATTTTTAGGGTAAAAAACAATAAGTTAAATAATTCTGTCTGTCTGTCTTCCTTTCGGCTTTTTCCCTTTTACTCGGGAGTCGCCACAGCGAATCATCTGATTCGCACGTTTGATTTGGCAGAGGTTTTTACGTCGGATGCCCTTCCTGTCACAACCCTTGTTAGCAAGGGACAGAAACACGCTGACGACTTTGCAGCTTACTCTTTACGAAAGTCAGCAATGGTTCTTTTACATGCCTCTCACCATAGACAGTGAGAGACATGGCCCGCCTTTGATAACCCAGTTAGCTGCACTGGGGGGGACAGTGACAACCTTGTGGAGAGTGGGACTCGAACCCCCAACCTTTGGATCAGCGATCTATACCACTAGACCACCACCGCCCCAGTAATAATACAATACATTAATACAATAATACAATACAATACATACAATACATTAAATAATACAAGTTAATATAATCGGATTATAGTTACCAGTGCAGTGTATTAAAAAATGTTAAGATAATTATGGAGCATATATGTTTGATTGAGACATTCACAGATAATGGTTTTAATTATATCGATTTTGGTCACATGATCCCCTGATGATTCAGGTCTTTCTATATTCAAGGTAATTTCCATTGACCTGCGCTCAAATCAGTTCAGTGGTTTGGGCGTGACCGTTCCTGATGGTGTCGAACCGAAAGTCAACGGTGGAGCTGCGACTGCTGAGTTGCCCTATGTAAAGATGCTGAACAGAGTCCTTCCTCCAGACATCCGGGCTCTCAGCTGGTCTCCTGTGCACAACAGCTTCAGCGCACGCTTTGATTGCCAGTCCCGCACATACCGATACTACTTTCCCCAAGAGAACCTGGACATTGAGCTCATGGCTAAAGCAGCCAAACGGTACACCAGATAAGAAATTAGCTACTGCCTGTAGTGTGTGTGTGTGTGTGTGTGTGTGTGTGTGTGTGTGTGTGTGTGTGTGTGTGTGTGTTTCTAATGCAGTTGTCTGTTCAGATATGAAGGCACACATGACTTCCGGAACTTATGTAAGATGGACGTGGGTAATGGAGTTCTGCAGTTCCAGAGGACCATCAGCTCTGCTAGCGTCCAACCGTGTGAACCTTGTCACCCCTCACCCACTGACCCCCAGTGCCTTTACGTGTTCGAGGTCAAAGGTCTCGCCTTCCTGTACCACCAGGTCAGGATAATTTTGTCTGATTGGTTCTTATCTCAGTCAGCTGTGGTGTGTGCATATGTGTGTTTTTTTTATTATTATTATTATTATTTTAATCTGTGCAGGTCCGTTGCATGATGGCAGTTCTGCTTCTGATTGGCCAAAATCTGGAAGTACCAGAGATCATTAGTCAGCTATTGGATGTTGAGAACAACCCCAGAAAGCCTCAATACAGGTGATAGAAAATATGATTAAAAAAGGACTGGTCTTACTTAGTAATAAAACAAATTACTAATTACTATTACGATTAATTACTAATTACTATTATTAAATTAAAAAGTACTTTTTAAAAATAATTTCACTAGTATAATGTGTTTTATTTCTTTTTTTTTTTTGGGTTCAGCATGGCGGTGGATTACCCACTGGTGTTATACAAGTGCGACTTTGATGGGCTGAGTTGGATTAGTGAGCCTGAAGAGGAGAGTCATGTGCTCAGCACTCTTCTCCAACACTGGACTCAGACTGCAGTCAAAGCTCAGGTGCTGCACGGCATGATCCATGGCCTGCAGAGCACAGACACCGGTATTATTGTATGTGTGATTTAATATTACTGTGGTGTGTACTCTCTGCGTTAACAAGCAGAAGTTTGATTCTGATTGACAGATAAATCAGTGATGATGCAGTGCTGCCTCATGGAAGGATCCAAACAGCGCAACTATCGCCCCTTACTGGAGCGGCCGTGCTGTGAGAGTCTGGAGACACGCATCCAGCACTTTGTGAAGAGAGGACGACTACAGCGTGAGGAAGGAGAGGAGGGTAGCATTGTCTTCAGGGGCAAGCGGTCAAAGCATTCGCATCCAGCAAGCATCACTAATCAAGAGGAAGCACAAGAGAACCTCCCAAGTCAAAACACATCCTGTGTTCCTTCTAATAATCAACATCAGTCTTGAAGTGTTCAATCCTCCCCGCACATTTCCTCAACTTAATGGACATGAAATCATTAATTACTGTAGTTCAGGGCTATTAGCGAAATCAATACATGACTGTGCTAATGCTAGCCGGCTAATTTGGTTTTGTGAATGTTTCTGTCTGGTAGTGTCTGTGTAGTTGCGAGATAAATATTTGGCGATCAGGTGTGTTCGGACAAAAGAAAAAAAAGCGCATGCGCCCAATGATTGTTTATCGACATATTGCTTATTTTGTCTGTTTTTTTTTTTTTATTATCTTTTTAGTTACTGTAAATATCATGTTCGGATGTGCATATTCTCAGTTGGATTAAAAAAGTCATGAACGAAGTCCGATTATTAATTAAACTTTGCACAAATGTGTAAATCGCATTTGTTAAGTTAATTTTATGGCACAATTTTGATCATGTCAACTTCACTTAACTTAAAGCAGAAATTGAGTGTTTAGTGATGACACACTGATTGATCCTAACCTATATAATATTAGGGGGGAAAAAAACGTCTGGTCGAATTCCGAGTCCACTTTTCCCATTACAGATAATGGAAATGGTCTTAATCCATTCTGTCGTCTTTTTAACAGAAGTTAACTCATACCATAGGTCTGCAAATTAAGTGAAAAATTATTGAATACAGTACACTAAAATAAAAACCACAGGACCGTTAAAGCATATTAACAATAAAGATAAGAATTTTTACGTTTTGTGGTGGTGAGCAGTTGGCATACGTAAATGTTGGAGAGGAAGAGAGGAGGAGGATTACCTTCCATAACAGGGAGAGAGGAGGAAGATCCCCTTCCATAACAGCTTCAGGTGAATCAGCCGTTTTTCAGGTGTTTTTTCTCTTGCTACTCACTTTGGCATGGATGACTCTCCTTCAGGATGTTCCTTTCTTTTCTTGAAGAACAGTTCCAATGTGACTTGTTTCTACCTTCTTTTCAAAAGAACCTCCTCGTTAAAGGTGTTCACAGCGCTGCTAGCTTTAGCTTTATCAGGGTGATACATAGTATCAACAACTTCCGGAAAGGGTGCATTTCCCCTCCTTCTTGGTCTTGTCTTTTCTCATTCATTCTTATTTTTTTCTCTCACTTTTTTCGTATTCGACTTGCGGATTTTGGTTGACTTCTGGGACAAAAAAAATCCCGGGGTTTTTGGCCGAATACTGATTTGTTCGACCTCTAATGCGTTCGAGAACCGAGGCACCACTAGCATGATGTATAAATAAAGATGTGAATTGATTACTTCCATTGTGTTACTCTGTGTAGCTTCAAAGGTACATAGGAAAAACTAGACTGTGTTTTGAAGAAGGTCCCAGTTGTTTTGGCACTGTGAGCAGGTGCCAGGTCGTGTCGAAAAATGAAAATCTTCATCTCCATGAAGCTTTTCAGCAGATGGAAGCATGAAGTGCTCCAAAATCTCCTGATAGCTAGCTGCATTGACCCTGCCCTTGATAAAACACAACACCAGCAGCCAAAAACCAACACCAGCAGCTGACATGGCACCCCAGACCATCACTGACTGTGGGTACTTTACACTGGACTTCAGGCATTTTGGCATTTCCTTCTCCCAAGTCTTCCTCCAGACTCTGGCACCTTGATTTCCAAATGACATGCAAAATTTGCTTTCATTTGAAAAAATTACTTTGGACCACTGAGCAACAGTCCAGTGCTGCTTCTCTGTAACCCAGGTCAGGCGCTTCTGCCGCTATTTCTGTTTCAAAAGTGGCTTGACCTGGGGAATGCGGCACCTGTAGCCCATTTCCTGCACACGCCTGTGTACGGTGGCTCTGGATGTTTCTACTCCAGACTCAGTCCACCGCTTCCACAGGTCCTCCAAGGTCTGAAATTGGCCTTTCTCCACAATCTTCCTCAGGGTTCGGTCACCTCTTCTGGTTGTGCAGCGTTTTCAGCCTATTTGCTCAGAGATTTCTTTCTGTCTTACCCTCTTGCTTGAGGGTGTCGGACAGCATTCAGGTCAGCAGTCTTACCCATGATTACGGTTTTGAGTAATGAACCAGGCTGGGAGTTTTTAAAAGTCTCAGGAATCTTTTGCAGGTGTTTAGAATTAATTGGTTGATTCAGATGATTTGGTTAATAGCTCCTTTAGAGTAACTTTTCATGAATTTTTGAGATAGGAATTTTGGGTTTCATGAGCTGTATGCCAAAATCATCAGTATTAAAACAATAAGACCTGAAATATTTCAGTTGGTGTGCAATGAATCTAAAATATATGAAAGTTTAATTTTTATCAGTACATTACAGAAGATAATGAACTTTATCACAATTTGCTAATTTTTTGAGAAGGACTCCTGTGTGTGTGTGTGTGTGTGTGTGTGTGTGTGTGTGTGTGTATGTATATGTATTGTATATGTATGCATATAATTAAGCAGTGTCTCTTCCTCACGCTGGTCCCAATAAATGCAGAGGGTTGTGTCAGGAAGGGCATCCGGCATAAAACAAATGCCAAATAAAATATGCAAATCACAACAAAGAATTTCATACCAGATTAGTTGAGGCCCACGTGAACAACGACCGCCATTAGTGCTGTGAACCAACAGGGTGCTGGTGGAAATTGGACCAATGTTGGTTGAAGAAGGAGAGGCGGGAGACGTGTCCGTAGGCAGAGAGAGAAGAGGAAAGGCATGAGTCTAGGACTGAAAGTAGGAACTTTAAATGTTGGAACTATGAAAGAAAAAAGTAGAGAGCTGGCTGACATGATGCAGAGGAGGAAGGTGGACATACTGTGTATTCAGAAGACCAGGTGGAAAGGTAGCAAGGCTAGAAGCTTAGGAGCAGGGTTTAAGCTGTTTTTTCATGGTGTGGATGGGAAACGCAATGGAGTAGGAGTCATCGTGAAAGAGGAGTTTGTCAGGAATGTTCTAGAAAACATCACAAGTGAAAAGAGTGTCAGACAGAGCGATGAGTCTCAAGTTAGAAACTGAAGGCGTGATGTTCAATGTTGTGAGTGCTTATGCCCCACAGGCAGGATGTGAGCTAGAAGAGAAGGAGAGATTCTGGAGTGACTTAGATTAAGTGATGCAGAGTACCCCCAGAGGTGAAAGAGTGGTCATTGGGGTAGACTTCAATGGACATGTTGGTGCAGGAAAGGGAGGGGACGAGGAAGTAATTGGCAGGTTTGGTATCCAGGACAGGAACGCAGAAGGACAGATGTTGGTAGATTTTGCAAAAAGGATGGAAATGGCTGTGGTAAATACCTTCTTCCAGAAGCGACAGGAGTATAAGGGTGACTTACAAAAGTGGAGGTAGGAGCACACAAGTAGACTACATCTTGTGCAGGCGATGTAATTTGAAGGAAGTCAGTGACTGCAAAGTAGTAGCGGGTGAGAGTGTTGCCAAACAGCATAGGATGGTGGTGTGCAGGATGATGCTGATGGTGAGGAAGGTGAAGAATGCAAAGGCAGAGCAGAAGACAAAGTGGTGGAAGCTGAAACAAGAAGAGTGTCGTGTTGTCTTCAAGGAGGAGTTGAAACAGGCTTTGGGTGGTCAGGAAGTGCTTCCAGATGACTGGACAACTACAGCAAATGTGATCAGGGAGACAGGAAGGAGAGTACTTGGTGTGTCATTTAGAAGGAGAGTAGATAAAGAGACTTGGTGGTGGAATGAGCAAGTGCAGGAGTGTGTACAAAGGAAGAGGATAGCTAAGAAGTGGGACATTGAGAGGACCGAAGAGAGTAAACAGGAGTACAGGGAGACACAGCGTAAGGCGAAAGTAGCGGTGTCAAAGGCCAAACAGAGGGCGTATGATGACTTGTATGCTAGCTTGGACAGTAAGGAGGGAGAAAATGATTTATACAGGTTGGCACAGCAGAGAAATAGAGATTGGGAAGCACGTGCAGCAAGTTAGAGTGATTCAGGACAGAGAGAGAAATGTATTGACTGATGATAGAAGCATGCTGGGAAGATGGAAAGAGTACTTTCAAGAGATGATGAATGAGGAAATTGGGAGAGAAAGAGTAGAAGAGGTGAGCATTGAAGAGCAGAAAGTCGCAAAGATTAGTAAGGGTGAAGTGAGGAGGGCATTGAAGAGGATGAAGAGGATGAAGAATGGAAAGGCAGTTGGTCCTGATGACATATGTATGGAGGTATGGAAGTGTCTAGGAGAACTAGCAGTAGATTTCCTAACAAGAACATTCAACAAGGTCTTAGAGAGTGAGCAGATGCCAGAGGAATTGAGGAGAAGTGTGCTTGTGCCCATTTTTAAGAACAAGGGAGACGTGCAGAGTTGTGGCAACTACAGAGGGATAAAGTTGATGAGCCATACGATGAAGTTATGGGAAACAATAGTGAAAGCTCGACTCAGGGCAGAGGGTCAGCATTTGTGAACAACAGTTTGGTTTCATGCCAAGAAACAGCACCACAGATGCAGTGTTTGCCTTGATGATGTTAATGGAGAAGTACAGGTAGAGGTCAGAAGGAGTTGCATTGTGCCTTTGTGGATCTGGAGAAAGCATATGACCGGGTGCCGAGAGAGGAACTGTGGTATTGCATGAGGAAGTCTGGAGTGGCAGAGAAGTATGTTAGAGTGGTGCAGGACATGTATAAGAGATGTCAGACAGGGGTGAGGTGTGCTGTCAGTGTGACAGAAGAGTTCAAGGTGGAGGTAGGACTGCATCAAGGGTCAGCTCTGAGCCCCTTCTTGTTTGCTATGGTAATGTACGGGCTGACAGACGAGGTGAGACAAGAATCTCCATGGACTATGATGTTTGCAGATGACATTCTGATCTGTAGTGAGAGCAGAGAACAAGTGCAGGAAAATCTAGAGAGGTGGAGGTATGCCCTGGAAAGGAGGGGAATGAAGGTTAGCCTCAGAAAATCAGAATACATGTGTATGAATGTCAAGGACCCAGGAGGAACGGTGATGTTACAGGGAACAGAGATAAGGAAGGTGGAGGATTTTAAGTACTTAGGCTCAACAATCCAGAGCAATGGAGAGTGTGGAAAAGAGGTGAAGAAGCATGTGCAGGCAGGCTGGAATGGTTGGAGAAAAGTGTCCGGTGTGATGTGCGATAGGAGAGTGTCAGCAAGAATGAAAGGAAAAGTGTACAAGACGGTGGTGAGGCCAGCGATGATGTATGGCTTAGAAACAGTGGCGCCGAGGAAAAGGCAGGAGGCAGAGCTGGAGGTAGCGGAGATGAAAATGTTGAGGTTCTCTCTGGGAGTAACGAGGATGGATAGGATCAGAAATGAGTATATCAGAGGGACAGCCCATGTAAGATGTTTTGGAGACAAAGTCAGAGAGGCTAGATTGAGATGGTTTGGACATGTACAGAGGAGAGATAGTGAGTATATTGGCAGTAGGATGCTGA
Source organism: Plotosus lineatus (assembly GCA_024760905.1). Lineage (NCBI taxonomy): Eukaryota > Metazoa > Chordata > Actinopteri > Siluriformes > Plotosidae > Plotosus > Plotosus lineatus. Next base: position 110,986,601 of record CM045728.1, read on the forward strand.
GGTTGGAACTACCAGGCAGAAGGCCTAGAGGAAGACCAAAGAAGAGATTTATGGATGTGGTGAAGGAAGACATGAAGGTCGTTGGAGTCAAAAAAGAAGATGCAGAGGACAGGGTGAGATGGAGGCGGATGATTTGCTGTGGCAACCTGTGGCAACCCCTGAAGGGAGCAGCCGAAAGGAAAAGATGTTATATATATTAGTGTGTCTGTGTACTGTATACACACACACACAGAGACATTTAAAACAGTATTTATAATGGGTGATTTGGTGTAAACATCCAACGTTTATCCATCATGTTTCTCCTCAAACTAAACCCTCGTGTTGTGTTTTGTACGTTGTAAAACCTAAACTTCTCCAATTATAAAGGGCCTGGTAAGCCATGTTTGTTTATTTTCCACCTCATTCAGACTGAAATCATAAACGCTTGTGCAGCTGCATAAGCACAGAGAGATGCACGAGCTGTTTGAAATTCCGCCATGTTTGTTTCACAATAGCGTCACTTGACTCGTTTATATACGTCACGTGAGCGCTTCAGTTTATTTGTTGGTTGATGTGTTAGTGTTGCTGCTCCTCTCAGGAGGTGAGACGGTTCACACACGGTTCGCTACGGTAAGATCAACCTTTTGTCCGAAAACTTTGTGCTAAAGTGTTCAAGGAACTTTTGGGGTCTAAAAAAGACAAAGGAATCGACAGCTTATTGTGCTAACGCTTCGTGTGGAAGCACTGCTTGTGTCCTGAACAACTCCGTCGTCCATATTTAGGGCCCCTAAGTAGTATATAAAGGAGACGGATTATTGAAACCCCGAGTTAACTTCATATTTAATATAAAGCGATTTGATATCGAGCCGTTCACGAGCTACTTACTGATTTTAGCGTTTTTAAATGTATCGATACTGTTTATATAGACGATTTTTATCAATGCTATTAATATTCAATTCGTGCTAAAACTTTCTTAAGGCTTTACAGTAGCTGTTGTCGTTGAATGGAATTGCACCGTCACACAACATAATTTTGTATTAAATTAAGGGTAATTTTTAAGCTATCATTCATGTTTTTACTAGAATAAATAACAGATTTCGTGGTCTTGAAAAAAATGTGCAGTCGCTGAAAACAGGTTGAAAAGCTGACATCCGGCCCAGAATTATTTACCTTGTGAAAAGCCATGGGTGGGGACTTCGTAAAAAGTGGGAGGGATCGAGTGAACTCAAGACAGCGGCGCGCGGGGTGGGGGTGGTGGTGGTGGTGTCACTGTGTATATAACTACTGTATTAAATCACTGCGTATGAAGCTACTGTGCTAAATTTTAAATAGGCGTGGTTTCTTTTGTATGTGTGTTGCAGGTTGAAGTTGAAGGCCTTCAGTTGGTCAGAAATTCAAGTTAACTGACACCAGAGGTGAGTGTATAAAAGTATAATAACTACTCTGGTGGTGGTGTGTTAATGCTGAAGGTCAGCAGTCCAATCCCCACTGTCACCACTGTTGGGCCCTTGAGCAAGTCCCTTAACCTCAAATTGGTTAGCTGTATAAAAATAATTGTCAGTCCTTCTGGATAAGAGCAAATTTTGTTCTGATGTGACTTGGAATTTTGGTTTGTTTTTATCTTATGTTCTCTGAACACACACACACAAAATTCAACACGCTGAAAACCCTCTTTCCTGAAATTTCCCCCATAAGGCGATAGTGTTCTCTGGTGTCTCAGTGTTCGGAAATTACCTACGATGTGCCACTGGAATATAATCGGGATCATGTCTGAAAACTTTTAATTTCTCCTTATACCACGGCATGCTGTCGATGCTGACAGTTGATCAAGAGAATTGTACAAGTAAACAATTTTATTAAAATTATTTTATTCTCGTTGCTGAGCTATCGAACAAGCATTTTTTTGATGAGCTTGTTCGATAGCTCAGCAAAAAGAATAAACATCTGGGTTGTTGAACCTGCAGGATGTCTGTCTGTACTGTAGACTTACTTGCTCACATACCCCTCCAACATATTACAGGAACCATACAGCAGTAGAGACTTCACTGAAGCTGGTACGGGCTGCGTCTTTGTTGATATGTTACCGTGATGCAAAATATGGCATGAGCCAGTCTTACTAGCAATGGCTAACCAGAGTCAAGCAATCTCCTGCATTATCTCCTGATGACCATGCACTGCATAGTGAGCTCAATGATTTAAAAGGAACAAGATCTAACACACTCTCACACACACTTGTGTCTGGTGCTGATAAAGCGAAGTAAGAGTGATTCACCTTTGAATTGTTCCGTTTTATCTTATCTGGGTCAAGTTGTCTCACTTTATATTTTTCCCTGAAGCAGGAAAACTGTGTCATGAACTCAAGTGAAAATGGAGCATGGCTGCTCACGGGAAATGGGTTGATGGGTAATATTTGTGTTTATTAGGAGGGGGGGTGTGGATGTTCATGCCAAACAAGTGTCTGTGTGTCTTTTTGTAGATGAATGCGAGTGTGTGTGCGTTGGTGTGTATGCTGAGTGTGTGTAGTGCCCTCATCTGCCCTGATGGAGGAATGTGTGATGATGGGAACACCTGCTGCGAGATGCCTTGGGGTGGATACGGATGCTGCCCACTGCCTAATGTAAGCGTATACACGTTAAGAATAATCTTAATAATAAACTGTACAGCTGAGAATGTGTGTCCGTGCGTGTGTGGTATTGTAGGCTGAGTGCTGCTCGGATCACCTGCACTGCTGTAATGAGGGAACTGTGTGTGACATGGAGCGTGGGAAGTGTGTGAACAAGACACACACTCTGGACTGGGTCAGGAGAGTCAATGCCAAGCAGGCCACCATACCTCAGGTAGCACAACACAACACAGCAGGCCATTGTAAGCTTTATTTGCTTATAGCTGCATGTACCTCTGTCAGACCCACGATACCTTGTTCCTTGCAGGCGGTAGTATGCCCTGACCAGAAGTCTGAGTGTCCTGATGACATGACCTGCTGCCAGATGCCTGATGGGACTTGGGGTTGCTGTCCGATGCCTGATGTGTGTGTGTGTGTATGTGTGTGTGTATGTGTGTGTGTATATATATATATATATATATATATATATATATATATATATATATATATATATTATACGTTCATGTGTGTGGAGTGAGTTAAGGCTGACTTGTTCCTGGTGTGTGTGTAGGCGGTGTGTTGTGAAGATAAAAGACACTGCTGTCCTCGTGACACAGTCTGTGACCTTATTCACTCAAAGTGTGCCTCAACCACACTGGGCTCCTCCCCTTTCCTGAAAAAATTCCCCGCTGTCCGCAAAGCAGAGAAAAAAGGTACGGTGACACTTCCTATCCCCACCCTCAACCCCCACAGCACTGCACACCACACCACATAAATTTAACATCATGCAGTGTTCAGCTTTTAGACGGAGGACCGAATGAGATATCCGTCAGGTTCACACACGGTACTGATAGTAATACAGCAACCCCCCCCGTTATTCAGGATGGTTCCATTCCGCCCCTTCCCGTGGATCCTGAAAATCGGCGAATTATTGACGAGGTTTTAAAACCCTATGTATGATATTACATGCGCTAAAATATGCTTGTTAAACACATTATTAATCAGTCATACTCATTAATACAATAATGTAGTAAAATATAGTAATGATTTAAATAAAAACTTTTTAATATTGTACTGTGATAATAAGTTAATAAGTTTATAAGTTAATAAGTTACCAGAAGCTAGAGAAGATGCAGGGCGTTTGAGTAACATCATGGTGCTTAATTAATCATTAAAAACACATGAAAAAATGTGAATTCACAATTCAAGCAATCATGTTGATGACATGTGCGCAAAGGAGAAAAAAAAAAGCGTACACATCATCTGCAACCCAGCAGCAGGAGGGAGAAACAAAAGCTCTCAGCCATTGGTTAAATTTGAATCACGTGCTAGTAACTTTTTGTTTTTGCCGCTAATACTGTACAGTAGGCCCTTGACTATTCGCGGTTTTGCACTCACGGTTTGAGTATTCACGGACTGCCGAGCAGCTTGCACGTGATTCAAATTCAGCCAATGGCAGCCCTCCTTCCTGCTGATTGGTTGAGGTGATGTAACGCCGCTTTTTCCTCCTTCGTGCACAAGTTGCCAATGAGCCTTTTTTAGTGTGTTTTAATTACCAGTTAAGTTCTATGATGTCACTCAAATGCCTGCTAAGCACCAGAAAAAGGTAATGACGTTGGATGTCTCTTCTGAAGAAATAAGACTTTCTCCGGAAGAAACAACAGTTTCCTCTGAAGTGCCTGAAGAGGAATAATCATTTGAACTGTTGTAAAACACTCCACTATTAAAGTCTTTTTCAATTATTATTCCAGTACATGACCTAAGGTAATGTTTAAAATGTTTGTGTGTTATATTTTATTTACTGTGGTGTAGCATGTTTCTCATTTTGTTTTGTTTATCCAATTTAATAAATTTCTTGTTCTTTTATGTCCTTTTTGTTATGGTCTGTGTTTTGGGGGACTTTGATTTTGGAGCTGTGCCAAATACAGATCAAATACAGTATCAAATATAACCTTTAACATTCTCTGTGATGCAATCTTTCTGCTTGTAAATGGTTCCGATGGTCGATGGATGGTCACTTTACATGAACCTGAGCCGAGTCACATTAATATGCGAGGCGCTCAAAACCGAAAGTAGTGTGCTTGAGACAAAACGCGGATTATACCGACTTCCGGTCTTTCAAGCGAGTAAAGGTGTCGTTGAACTCGTTTAGTACTCAGCCTGCACTTATATGAATCACCAGCAGAGCGGAGAGTTCTCCTTGTCTGGATTCGGTTTTCATTATTTTACAACTCTCTTTGCTTAACTGAGTATGCATGGTAGATTGCGCCGATCCGAGCAGATAATTAATTCATCTGTGTATGAGACTTGCACCCATGCTTGTAGGCTTAAGCGTCTGACCGACCATATTTTCTTAGGGTTACAAAAGTCCGCAAAACAGTGTAAACACAAAGATCACAGAGATGACGTCTTAACACAAGGGTAACACGCTATATAACTGAGATATATATATATATACACAGTAGGCCCTTGACATTCGCGGGGGTTCGGTTCCGGGCCTTCCCGCGAATTGAGATAATCCGCGAGTTCTGTACCCGGAAGTAAAACCCCATGTATGACGTCACATGCGCGAATGAGCAGCTGTAAGTAAAATACTATGTATCTATTACATGCGCTAAAATATGCTTCTTAAATACATTCCATAGACAGTCTTACTCATTAATACAGTATTAATGTAGTAAAATGTAGTAATGATTAAGAAAAACTTTTCAATATTTACTGTTATATTTATTGATGCTAAAATATAAACATTATACAGCATACGCATAAAACACCATTCAGTGCATTCTGTTTATAAACATACAGCACTGTAGTTTTCAAAAATGCCCACTAGAGGAACGTACTGTATTGCATTAGGCATGACACGACTGAATTCAGGTATTAACTGCATTAAGTCCGAGCAGCTCGACCACGCCCCCCCAACCGGAGCCGAAGTACAAAACAGAATTTAAGAGTGATAGAGGCGTTACAAACCAAAGAAGCGGTGATGTGAGTTAATCCTCTGGCACAGAGCTGAGCGTGCTTTTGTTTATTGCGAGTAAATGAGAATAGTGAATCCAGGTGTGTGTGAGCAGCTCAGCTACGCCCCTCAGGAAGTAAACAGTTAGTGAGAGCCACAGCGCCAAAATCAAAGTCCCCCAAAACACAGATCACAACAAAAAGGACATAAAAGAACAAGAAATGTAACAAATTAGATAAACAAAACACAATGAGAAAGATGCTACACCACAGTAAATAAAATATAACACACAAACATTTAAATTACCTTAGGTCATGTACTGGAGTAATAATTAAAAAAAGACTTTAATAGTGGCGTGTTTTACAACGGTTCAAAGGATTACTGTATTACTCGTGACTTCAGAGGAAACTGTCGTTTCTTCCGGAGAAAGTCTTATTTCTTCAGAAGAGACATCCAACCTCATTACCTTTTTCTGGTGCTTAAGCAGGGTTTGAGTGACATCATAGAACTTAACTGGTAATTAAAATACACTAAAAAAGGCTCATTGGCAACTTGTGCGCGAATGAGGAAAAAGCGGCGTTACATCACCTCAACCAATCAGCAGGAAGGAGGACAGCCATTGGCTGAATTTGAGTCCGTGAATACTCAAACCGCAAAGGCAAAACCGCAAATAGTCAAGAGCCTACTGTATATTATCTCACTTATGAAGACCCCTGTGCATGAAATCCCCGGGGTTACGAAAAATATTTTCCTGAGTTTCCGTCCCCGAGATACGAAACAACCCCCTCTTACGAAAAGAAATTCAAAATTCAAACGCGCCAATCAAAATTTTACACGACGCGCTAGCTGCTCTCTCATTGGCTATCGCTCAACATCTCGCCCTGCTGGCCTCCCAGATAGAGACAGAAGGAAGCTTCACTCCTTAGTTTTTAGTTTAGTTTAAGTTGTTTAATTCAGTAAATGTTTAATAAATGTGGGTGCATTTGAGCTCATCTGAAATTCTGATCCCTCAAGGAATCAAATTAAAGTTGAGTTTGGCAAGCAGGGAATGTGCTTTGAATTCACGTCTTGTGGGCGTGGCCTGCAGCGCGCAATAGAGAGAGGGAGCGAGAGAGAGGTGTGTGTTAATAGAAAATGTTTAATAATGGTTTAATTAATATGTTACTAAAATGGTTTAATATGTTAATAAAATGTTTAAATGGTTTAATAAATAATTTTCTTTTACTTTTAACACCTATTTCATCCAAACTTATGGGGTTTATCCAGTCCAAAGACTGGATCCTTGGAACGAATTAGTCGTTTAACATGTAAGATGCGACCCCTACTTATGAAATGCCCGCTATACGAAAAGGGCTCTGGAACGGATTAATTTCGTAAGTTGGCGACTGACTGTATATAAAACTCAACTGGGAAGAACGAGAGGCACGTTTAGTCTGTCGTTTGTAAACAACGGATGCAGCATCATTGCGTCAGCGTACTACGTAGGTACGTCTAAACACGAAATTTGACTTTTTTTTTTTGGTGAACGTAAGCCGGGGAGCATCTGTATATGAGTGTGTGCGTGTGTATGTATGTGTATATATATATATATATATATATATATATATATATATATATATATATATATATTTCTCCAGAACTCATGAAAGAGAATTGGGCTGAGACCCAGAGTTCATGGAAGAGTACTGCACCACTTTCATGTTTCAGGGATTTGTTTTCATGCACTGCTGTGTTTCTCTGACTGTGTGTGTGTGTGTGTGTGTTTGTGTTTGTAGTGATCTGTGAAGATCAAGTGTCCATGTGCCCAGATGCCTCAACTTGCTGCACATTATTAAATGGGAGCTACGGTTGCTGCCCGATGCCAAACGTGTGTATTTTCCCATCTGTGTATGCACCATTTTTATTTTCAATCAGGTGTAAAATTCTGTGATTGTTTTTCTTTTCTTTTTTTTTTTTTTTTTTTTTTTTTACTTTTCAGGCTGTCTGTTGTGATCATGTGCACTGCTGTCCTGAGGGGACAGTCTGCAACCTTGAACTCAGCACCTGCATCTACGTGAACAAGCTCACGGCAATTAAAGTTCTCGCCCTCCCAAATCCTCTCCATCCCGCCAATCAAAAATGTGACTCTGTGTTTTCATGCTCGGATGATGCAACCTGCTGCAGGACAGCTTCTGGGGGGTGGGGATGCTGCCCGCTACCACAAGTGGGTGCATGTATAGTCCGGTTTGTTTGTCATTGTGATGCCTCATTCCATTTCTATTACATAAGGATTTGTTTTTTTTTTCCCCTTCAAGCATTTGCATGTTTAGTCCCTATGGGACAGTGGATACTATAGAAACGGTTGCGATAGGACAGCACTGTGGTGTTTGAAACCAGAATGTACTTGTTCTGCTATTGCATCAGGCCGTGTGCTGTGAAGATCATTTGCACTGCTGCCCTCACGACACGGTGTGTAATGTAGCGGCAGAGATGTGTGTCAGCGACCTCTTGACCGTGCCGTGGGTGAGCAAGTCACCCGCCATGGCCTTTGTGCCTGAGAACGAGCGCTGTGATGAGATCTCTGAGTGTCCATCTGGTACAACCTGCTGTAAAGAAAAATCTGGAAAGTGGGGCTGCTGTCTGCTGGCACAGGTACATGCACACACACAAACACGAGTGTGCCCACACATACACAGAGTCTACAATATAGGAGTGTGAGAGAGCGTACGTCTTCCCCCAGGTGGTCTGCTGTGACGATCACGAGCACTGCTGTCCTCAGGGCTACAAGTGTGACATTGCTCATGAGTCCTGCGACCACCCTTCTCTACCCAGCATGCCATGGGTCAAGAAGCAGCCAGCACTCAGCGTGATGCGCGGCTCCTTTGCCAAGTCCAGTGCTGAGGCAGAGTTGGGTTTGCAGCACAGGTACCGTTGTGATGCACAGACTACTTGCCCCAGGGGCAACTCCTGCTGTTACATGGGCAAACTTGGCAAGTGGGGCTGCTGCCCTCTGCAACAGGTCTCTCACTCTCTCCCTTTTTACAGACGCACATCCTATTCTTTATACTCATTATGTGTTGTACTTTATACTTTCACTCCACACCTGACTTGCCAGATGTCTGTCTGCAGGCTGTGTGTTGTGGGGATGGAGATCACTGCTGTCCCAGTGGCTACACCTGCGATGAGGAGAAACCTGTCTGCACAAGGGGAAACCTGCAGATCCCGTGGTTCAAGAAGCAGCCGGCGATGAGCATTCAGGGTTCAGAGGTCACGCCTGTGGATGTGAAGTGCGATAATACCACCAGCTGTGCAGCAGGCACCACCTGCTGCAAACTAAGTTCAGGAAAGTGGGGCTGCTGTCCACTGGTTAAGGTGGGCCATGGTTTTGGATACTGACAGATGCTCATCAAATTAAACTGCCCTTTTTTAATATATACTAGTCCTTCTCAAAAAGGGGCAGTGGTGGTCTAGTGGGATAGGGCGCTGGATCGCTGATCCAAAGGTTGGGGGTTCGAGTCCCACTCTCCACAAGGTTGTCACTGTCCCCCCCAGTGCAGCTAACTGGGTTATCAAAGGCGGGCCATGTCTCTCACTGTCTATGGTGAGAGGCATGTAAAAGAACCATTGCTGACTTTCGTAAAGAGTAGGCTGCAAAGTCGTCAGCGTGTTTCTGTCCCTTGCTAAAAAGGGTTGTGACAGGAAGGGCAGCCAACGTAAAAACCTCTGCCAAATCAAATGTGCGAATCACATGATTCGCTGTGGCGACTCCTGAGTAAAAGGGAAAATGCCGAAAGGAAGACAGACAGTCCTTCTCAAAAAATTAGCATATTGTGATAAAGTTAATTATTTTCTGTAATGTACTTGCAAAAATTAAACTTTCATATATTTTAGATTCATTGCACACCAACTGAAATATTTCAGGTCTTTTATTATTTTAATTCTGATGATTTTGGCATACAGCTCATGAAAACCCAAAATTCCTATCTCAAAAAATTAGCATATCATGAAAAGGTTCTCTAAACGCGCTATTAACCTAATCATCTGAATCAACCAATTAACTCTAAACACCTGCAAAAGATTCTTGAGGCTTTTAAAAACTCCCAGCCTGGTTCATTACTCAAAACCGTAATCATGGGTAAGACTGCCGACCTGACTGCTCTCCAGAAGGCCATCATTGACACCCTCAAGCAAGAGGGTAAGACACAGAAAGAAATCTCTGAGCGAATAGGCTGTTCCCAGAGTGCTGTATCAAGGCACCTCAGTGGGACGTCTGTGGGAAGGAAAAAGTGAAAGAAGGGCCGATTCCAGACCTTGGGGGACCTGTGGAAGCAGTGGATTGAGTCTGGAGTAGAAACATCCAGAGCCACTGTGCACAGGCGTGTGCAGGAAATGGGCTACAGGTGCCGCATTCCCCAGGTCAAGCCACTTTTGAAACAAACAGCGGCAGAAGCACCTGACCTGGGCTACAGAGAAGCAGCACTGGACTGTTGCTCAGTGGTCCAAAGTACTTTTTTCGGATGAAAGAAAATTGTGTATGTCATTCGGAAATCAAGGTTGCAGAGTCTGGAGGAAGACTGGGGAGAAGGAAATGCCAAAATGCCTGAAGTCCAGTGTCAAGTACCCACAGTCAGTGATGGTCTGGGGTGCCATGTCAGCTGCTGGTGTTGGTCCACTGTGTTTTATCAAGGGCAGGGTCAATGCAGCTAGCTATCAGGAGATTTTGGAGCACTTCATGCTTCCGTCTGTTGAAAAGCTTTATGGAGATGAAGATTTCATTTTTCAGCACGACCTGGCACCTGCTCACAGTGCCAAAACCACTGCTAAATGGTTTACTGACCATGGCATTACTGTGCTCAATTGGCCTGCCAACTCTCCTGACCTGAACCCCATAGAGAATCTGTGGGATATTGTGAAGAGAAAGTTGAGCGACACCAGACCCAACACTGTGGATGAGCTTAAGGCCGCTATCGAAGCATCCTGGGCCTCCGTAACACCTCAGCAGTGCCACAGGCTGATTGCCTCCATGCCACGCCGCATTGAAGCAGTCATTTCTGCAAAAGGATTCCCGACCAAGTATTGAGTGCATAACTGAACATAATTATTTGAAGGTTGACTTTTTTGTATTAAAAGCACTTTTTTTATTGCTCGGATGAAATATGCTAATTTTTTGAGATCGGGATTTTTGGTTTTTCTTTACTTTTTTGTCAAAATTATCAATATTAAAACAATAAAAGGCTTGCACTACTTCAGGTGTGTGTAATGAATCTAAAATATATGAAAGTCTAATGTTTATCAGTACATTACAGAAAATAATGAACTTTATCACAATATATATATATATATATATATATATATATATATATATATATATATATATATATATATATATATATATATATATATATATATATATATATATGTATACACACATACGCATATATATTCTATTTATTTTTGTAGGCGGTGTGTTGTGAGGACCATGAACACTGCTGCCCTCATGACTACACCTGCGATCTGCAGAGCGGAACCTGTGTTAAACCTTCCACCACACACACACCTCTGTTCGCACTCGGACACACTTCCTCCAATCATGATGAAGGCGAGGTCAGGTGTGATGAGATGAGCCGCTGCTCCAAGTCCCATACCTGCTGTAGGATATCAGACACTGAGTGGGCCTGCTGTCCATTTGACCAGGTAATGTGTGTGCGTGAGTGGTGTGTGTGTGTGTGCGCGCGCGCCCCTCATCTCCATTCATTTGATCTTATTGGTCACTCATTTTCCACAATAGGTTGTTTCCATGGCAACAATAGATTGAGCATGGCATTACAAAGCAGATACTAAGTTTTAATTTCTGACAGTTTCATCTGATTTGTTGTTGTTGTTCTTATTGTTGTTGCTCTCTAGGCGGTGTGTTGTAAGGATACGAAGCACTGCTGCCCTAAGGGATACACCTGCGACCTTGAAAAACGTTGCACTAAAGTGTCCTCGCTCACATGGTGGGACAATTTGCTGTAGAAGGATGTCATCACACTACGAATTACCTTCCAAATCGGGACAAGGGGCGATGCTGCGTAGTTGCTATTGTGTTCTAGGAACGCCGGCAAATTGTTTTGTTGCCAATAAAAGAAAGTGAGACGGTAACTTTGACTGATTCATAAGTTCCTTAAGTCGCACTGAGATATTTCAAACTTTTAAGAAATTTTATTTATTCCCATGCAAATCTATTTCCCGCACACATGGATTCAGCTGTTTTAGGAATGTTTGAAGATTTTTCCTTATTTCCTTATAGCTTTTGAAAAAGATAGGACAGCACATGCTCATAAGGAACACTGGTGAACAGTCACTGAGACAGAACTGTGAATGTATTCGGTATCTAAACGCCACACAATCTGACAAACCTTAACAGCTTTCTGTTCCTCAAGCACAAGCTCCATTGGTGTGTTTATATATTTTAAAAAGTGTTAAAATTGAGAGTTCGGAACATTTTTCAAGGTCTCTATTGGTTGTAGAGACTTTATCTTTATTGGTCAATCTGTCCTCTGCCTGGCCAGTCTGGTTCACCCCACACCAATGGAGGCTTACTTGCCTGGCTGGCTCGCCAAATTTGTCTTTTCTTGCAAAAAATTTTGTTTTCATCAATAGTAGGATAGTGCCAATCAAAACATGGTAATAACCCAAGGATTGAAAATCCGTGCACATTCATACTTGAACTCCAACATTTAATAGATGCTGATTTGCCCCCAAATTTATTGATTGATTATTATTATATACTGTACATGGTTTATTAGTTGAAGCCATCTAGTGTTGCCTGGGGGGGCATCCTAATGAAGGACAAAACTATTAATTTTGCGACCACAAGGAATGTAAAGCAGATTTTGGGTTGTTTAAAGAATGTTTACAATTGTTGACATGTTCTTTATCCATGTTGTTTAAATTAACCGGAAATGGCTTCTTCTTTCTTTCTTTTTTTTAACCTGTTCTGTTTCTGTTGTGTGTTGTAAATAAAAATAAAATATGCTAAAACAGAAATGCCAGAGCACAGTGTACTGTTCTGCGTGTCGCTGGCTGGTTGGGTTGCGAGATGAGTCGGGAAGCACTACACTATGCCAAGTATCTCGCTGAGGATAGATGAAATATCTTGGGGCAGCTTTGACAGACTTTGGGGAGGACGAGATAATATATGAGCAGTGAATGATGTGTCAGAAAGTTTAGGAAAACAGCACAATGGTGTAACGCATCCAAATATTTATTTGGATCAGTGTATTGTACTTTCTCATGAAGATGGCTAATCATATACTAGCTCATCTCTCTCTCTCTCGCTCTCTCTCTCTCTCACACACACACACACACTTTCCTGGTGTCTGAGCCAGTGGGATTAGGTTGCACTAGGTGTGTGTGTGTGTGTGTGTGTGTGTGTGTGTTTGTTGCTCTTGCCGCCTCACATACATTCAGAGTGAATGAAGAGAGAAGATCGAACCTTCAATCATTTCCATGTTACTACAACTCGAGAACAAACCAAACTGAACGAATGGGCTCTTTCCACTGGTACGTAATAAATAAAGTGTATATACTATGTATGTATAGAGTTAATATTATTAATACGCTAATTTATTTATATTTGTAACTGTAATGTAATCTCTGTTTGTCAGGTAAGTGATTGTAGGGTGTTGTTGCTTAATTTAAAAATCTAGTGTATTGCTGTCATATGTTTATTTACACACATTCATAAGCGCATTATTATTATTAAGACTGGTTTTTTTTTTAATAAAGAATGATCGTCATTCTCAAAGAATTATATGGAGCTTTTGAAAATGAAGATATTCTAAACTAAATTTATGAAGCGCCTTAGTATGGACATGTTCAGGGAATGGATGATGAGAAAGAGATCAGAAGTGTGTGAGGTGGAGGAAAAATGTGTGTGTGTGTGTGTGTGAGTGAGAGAGAGAGAGAGAGAGCAAGAGAGTGACTGAAGCAGCTGAAGTACAAGCTGCTGTTTGCTTCAAAATGTCTGTGCTATTAATACACCCGGCACTGATCCTACTATCTATGTTCCCCCACACGCAAAGATACAGGGAGAAAGTCATCATGTCAATTAAGTATTTTTTTTTCTCTATTGGATAGAAAAATGCTCACATTTTGCAAGTTTTACTTTCTTTAATCTGCATCCTCCATTCATAAAAGATGCTTCTAAAAATACTGTTCTCATGTTCGTTATTTTTTGCCGGCACTGGAATAACATTTTACAATATTTTGTTCTTTAGATTCAATTAAATAAAACATTTGTGAAGGCATGCATAAAACTTCATAACAGTTTTAAGCCTTTACACATTTGAAAACAAGACCTATTGGAAAGCACAAACCTCATCATTATCATCATCGTCATCTTCCGTTCAGTCCAGGGTCGGGTCACGGGGGCAGCAACCTAAGCAAAGAGGTCCAAACGTCCCTCTCTCCAGCCACTTCCTCCAACTCTCCTGGGGGGACACCGAGGCGGTCCCAGACAAGCCGAGAGACATAGTCCTTCCAGCGTGTTCTAGGTCAACCCTGGGATCTCTTCCCGGTTGGACATTCCTGAAACACCACACCAGGGAGGTGTCCGGGAGGCATTCTGACCAGTTGCCCAAGCCACCTCAACTGGCCCCTCTCAATGCGGAGGATCAGCAGATCTACTCCAAGCTCCCCACGGATGGTAGAGCTTCTTAGCTTATCACTAAGGGAGAATCCTGCCACCCGTCGAAGGAAGCCCATTTCAGCCACTTGTATCCGCGATCTTGTTCTTTCGGTCACTACCCAAAGCTCGTGACCATAGGTGAGGGTTGAAACGTCGATCAACTGGTAAACTGAGAGCTTTGCCTTGCGGCTCAGCTCCTTCTTCACCACGACGGACCGGTACAGGCTCCACTTAACAGCAGAGGCTGCAGCGATCCGTCCGTCGATCTCCCGTTCCATCCTTCCCTCACTCATGAACAAGACCCCAAGATACTTAAACTCCTCCACTTGGGGCAGGACCTCATTCCCGACCCAGAGGGTGCATTCCGCCCTTGTCTGACTGAGAACCTTGGCCTTGGACTTGGAGGTACTGATCCTCATCCCGGCCGCTTCACACTTGGCTGTGAATCGCTCCAATGAGAGCTGGAGGTCCCGACTTGATGAAGCCAAAAGGTCAACATCATCCACAAAAAGCAGAGACGAGATCCGATGTCCACCAAACAGAACCCCCCCCCCCCCCCCCCCAATGCCTCAACTGCACCGAGAAATTCTGTCGATAAAAATTATGGACACAATCGGTGACAAAGGACATCCTTGGCGGTCTCCAACTCCCACCGGAAACGAATTCAACCTGTTGTTGCCAATATGGACCAAACTCTGACTCCGGTAATACAGCGACCGAATGGCCTGTAGCAACGGGTCCGGAATGCCGTACTCCCGGAGCACGCCCCATAAGATTGTTCAAGGGACACGGTCGAAAGCCTTCTCCAAATCTACAAAACACTCCAGAATCCTGTGGAATGTATAGAGTTGGTCAAGAGTGCTACGGCCAGGATGAAAACCACATTGGTCCTCCTGAATCCAAGGTTAAACTATCGGTTGGATCCTCCTCTCTTGTACCCCTGCAAGACTAGACTTTCCCAGGTAGGCTGAGGAGTGTGATTCCCCGATAATTGGAACACACCCTCTGGTCTCCCTTCTTAAAAAATCGGGACCACCAGCCCAGTTTGCCAATCCAGAGGTACAGCCCCCGATGACCACGCGATGTTGCAGAGACATGTCAATCAAGACAGTCCTACAGCATCCAGAGCCCTGAAATATTCCAGGCGGATCTCGTCCAACCCCGGCGCTCCACCACCGAGGAGTTTTTTGACAACCTCAGTGACCTCCATTCTAGTGATGGGCGGACCCCCTGTTCAGCCTGGGGTGTGTGCGTAGGACCCAGAGATGCAGGAGACCAAAAAAAAAGTTCAAACGATTTATTAAACACTAGGGATAGTAAATTATGGGAATACAAAGTCAAGAGAACTGGTTGAGCATGAAGCAAGAACCAGGGGTCAAAGAGAAAGCCGAGGAGCAGAGTCATGGGGAAAACAATCTTCTGACATCGGAGGGAAGTGCGCCACTCCCATTTATAGCAGGCCGCTTGCTGATTGCAGATAGGGACCAGGTGTGCTCTGCTTGGAACTCGTCCACCGGCAACCACAACGCCCCTCATCAGTGCCTGCAATGATTAAAGAAGAGTTAATTCCGCCAGCCAGCACATATCATAACACCCCCACGCAAATCCCCAGGGTCTTCTTCTTCTTCTACGGAGGGCGTGTTGGTGGGATTGAGGAGGTCCTCAAAGTATTCCCTCCACCTCTCAATGACATTCCCAGTTGAGGTAAGCAGCTCCCCACCTCCACTGTAAACAGTGTTTGTGGAGAACTACTTACCCCTCCTGAGGTGTCGGATGGCGGTCCAGAACCTTTTTGAGGCCAAACGATAATCACTCTCCAGGCCTTCACCCAACTCCTCCCACGCCCGAGATTTTGCATCTGCGACAGCCACGGCTGCAGCACGTTTGGCCTGCCGGTACCTGTTTGCTGCCTCGGGAGTCCCACAGGCTAATAAAACCCAATAAGCCTCCTTCTTCAGCTAGACGGCCCCTTTCACTGCAGGTGTCCACCGCCGGGTTTGGGGGTTACCGCCACGACAAGCACCAATGACCTTCTGGCCACAGCTATGGTCTGCTGCCTCAGCAATGGAGGCACGAAACATGGCCCATTTGGATTCCATGTCTTCTGCCTCCTCCGGGACGTGGTTGTAGCTCTGCTGGAGGTGGGAATTAAAGGCTACTCGGACAGGGGACTCCGTCAAATATTCTCAGCAGACCCTGATTACATGCTTGGGCCTGCCGGGTCTGGAAGGCAGCCTTCCCCACCACCGAAGCCAACTCACCACCAGGGGGTGATCGGTAGGCAGCTCAGCTCCTCTCTTCACCCGAGTGTCCAGAACATACGGCCGCAAGTCCGATGACATGACTACAAAGTCAATCATGGAACTGCGACCAAAGGTGTCCTGGTGCCAAGTGCATTTATGGGCACACTTATGTTTGAACATGGTGTTCGTGATAGACAAACTGTGACGAGCACAGAAGTCCAACAATGAAACACCATTTGGGTTCAGACTGGAGAGGCCGTACTTACCGATCACACCCTTCCAGGTCACACTATCGTTGCCCACAGCATTGAAGTCTCCCAAGACAATGAGTGAGTCTCCCGAGGGAGCATTCTCCAACACCCCCCCAAAGACTCCAAGAAGGGCGGGTACTCTGAACTGTCATTTGGTGCATAAGCACAAATAACAGTCAGGACCCGTCCCCCCACCCGAAGACGGAGGGAAGCTACCCTTTCGTCAACTGGGGAGTTGAGACAGGGGGCAACAAGAATGCCCACACTGGCTCACCGCCTCTCCCCATGCACAACTCCAGAATAGAATAAGGTCCAGCCTCTCTTGAGATGGATGGTTCCAGAGCCCAAGCTATGCGTAGCTGTGAAGCCGACTATATCTAGTTGGTATCTCTCCACCTTATGTACCAGATCAGGCTCCTTCCCCACCAGAGAGGTGACATTCCATGTCCCGAGGGTCAGAGTAAGTAGCCGAGGATCGGTCCGACAGAATCCATGCCTTCGACTGCCACCCAACTCACACTGCACCCGACCCCTAAAACTCCTTCCACAGGTGGTATGTCCATGGGAGGGCGGACCCATGTCTCCTTTTCGGGCTAGGCCATGGGCAGAAGCCCGACCACCAGGCGCTCGCCTTCGAGCCCCTCCCCTGGGCCTGGCTCGAGGGGGGAACCCCGGTGACCCACGTTCGGGCAAGGGAGACTGCTTCCTTGGATGTCTCTTCGTAATAAATGTCTTCTGAACAAACCTGTGCCATGCTAAAAATAAAATCAAGTCTACAGCACCCCCTGCTGGGTTACCTGTAATACTACACTTCAAAAAAATTATCCATTCATTTTCTAAGATGCTTAATCTTATTTCAGGTTGCTAGGAGGTTGGTGCCTATGTCAGCTGAGTCAGGATGAAGGTACACTATGGACAGATCACTGGGCCAAAACATACAAAACTATTCATACTCACACCATGGGATGACTTGTAATGGTCAGTAAGTCTAATGCTCATGTTTGTGAACTGTGGGAGGAAACTAGAGTACCAGGATGGAATCCATGTAAGCACAGGGAAGACATAAAAACTCCACACAGAATTTCCAGAGCCTGGGAATCAAACCCAGGATCTTCTTGTTGGGAGGTGAACATGTTAACCACACCGCCGTGCCACCCACAATGTTAAATAATCTGTGAAAAAATTCCTGGACCCACAATTTGATCAGGATAATCTTCAAACTTGAATGAAAGATTCCTTTCCAGAAATTGACAGCCACCCTAACCAAGACTTTTTTTTTTATACCCGAAGCCAGTGGCTCATTAGGCTGGTGCATCCCTGATTATCCCAGTTTGTGGGGCCGGTGGTGTCGTGGTTAGGGTACCCCACCTTGATGAAAATCAGATCAATTGTTTTTTCCATAATCTTGCTCACAGAAAATAAAACTTTAATAAATGCTTGTTGGAAAGCATAAAAAAAAACAATTTAAAAATGCTGTGTTCTTGTCAGGCCCATAGCTCATCCCGTCACCAAGTTTGGTGAAAAACAGGTAAATAGTTTTTGCATAATCCTACAAACAAGCAAACAAACAGACACTGGTAAACACAACCATTCATATTCCAGGTAACAATTCACACTTGTGTTCAGAAATATTGGCAATTAAGAGTGGCCAGTTAACCCAATACGCATATTTTTGGACTCTGGGATGAAATTGGAGCCATCTGAAGGAAACTTACAGGATCATGGAGCGAACAAGAAAGGCCACACAGAAAGGCCCTAGCTGACAGTGAGATCAAACCTGGAGCCTTATACAGCAACATTCCCTACCACTGAGATCCTGGGCCACCTTGATAAATGGTATATTAGCTGTATATGACACACGGATGTCATTTTGCCCTTTCCCTGTGTCTTTTGTATTTAGTAATGAAGAGGATGACCACTTAACCGAGATGGAATCTAGATCACTAATGCAGAAAGGTCATGAAGAGGATACCGGAATTATGACTGTGATTGCCCAGGCAGAGGGTATGATGAATAAAAGAGTGTGGCTAGAGGTGTAAGTGTGGATATTAAAGTGGGAAGTATTGTTATGAACTTTAAGGCAGTGTTTTATGTTTGTTTAAATGATGGCATGGTAGAGATGGAGTAAGCTTGTTCCATTACAGTAACAAAACAGGTGTGGCTACAGCTGTAGCTCACGAAATATTATTAGGATAGGAACAGGTGTATTGAGTTGACAGTTGACTAAACATTTTCTCTGTTGCAGCTGAGCAGTGTCAAGAATTCTGTCCATCCAGTGTGAAACATGGCCAGCTACATTCCCAGTGTGTGCCTCCTATCCATGACCCATGCCTGACAACACTCGGGGTAGGGGCGAGGAGGCAACGGGCGCTCTCTAAATTTGTGCAACCCCGCTGTAAGACTAGAGCAAGAAGAAAATCTCAGAGGATGGCAGAGGACAGGAAGACACCCACTGAGAAACTTAACAGCAGTGAAGTGTGCCCCAGCATCCACAGGTTTGAAGTGAGCTGCTGCTCCGATATTTACAGCGATGTCAAAGAATCTCCAGAACTCAGTTCTCAACTGGAATCTGTGTACATTTATGCTGAAAGCATAAAAGGTTGCGACACTTCTCATTCGAGTGTATCACAAGGCTTGGGCTCTTGTTGCCTTGAAAGAATCTGTCCTAACATGCAAGACCCTGGAACTGTCAGAGCAAAGAAAGCCAACAGTATAGAAGCCTTGTTTGGATCTGATTCTCCTTGTGACAGTGAATCTATTGAAGGTGATTGTAACTCAGATCCAAACTTTGTTAATGCAGACTGGGAACGGAGCTCTGACTCCGATAATGACACATGCAACTCAATCTACAGTTTTGCTGTGGCTCATTGGGGCTCTGGCTCATCATGTGCAGACTCTGATGCCTCTGGTTATATCACTGACAATGATTCGGGATCTTCATTCTCCACTTCAGAACAATACCGCTGCTCTGCCTCTGCTCATGTCAGCCGTATTGTGGCACAACATTATGACCCAGAAATTAGCCAATCTGAGGCAAGGCATTGTGACTCAGGAGTGAACTATTCTGAGGGAGGAGATCATGATTTGCCAGTCAATCATTTCACATCAGAACACCATAACTCACATGGCGGGTGTTTTTGTGGCGAACACTGGGATTTACAAGACAGGCCTTTTGATATTGGACACCGTGACGCTCCAGTCAGTCATTCTCATGCACGAGGCGGTAATACTCTGGAGGGTGTTTTCAAGGCAGTTCATTGTGACTTACCAGCTGGGCGTTTTGATGCAGGACACCGTAACTCGCCAGTTGGCTGTTTTGAGGCAAGACACTGTGACTTGCCGATTGGTCCTTTTGAAGCAGGACACTGTGGCTCACCAGTTATTTGGATTGAGCCAGCTTCCTGTGACCTGTACAATGCTTTCCCTGAGGGTACTGATGCAGTGTTTTACAATGGTGAAGAGCATAACTGTTTTCACTTTAAAGACTATTCTGAGCAAGCTTGGAGGAAACTGCAAGGTGTTGTGACTCATCCTGATCGCAAATACGTAGTGCCATTTTTTCAAAAGTTGATGAAAGAAACGGAGCATGATAAAAATCAAGAAAATGTAACGATAAACAAAGGCTTTCTTTTTCATCCACAAATGGTAATATCAGATACTGTGTTTTTGGAAAATATGCCTTTACAACTAAATAAAGTGGAAGTAATTCACATTATTACCATGTCGTAGTTTTTACAGGCCAAACATTCTGAATATCGGGAAGGCCAGGAGTATTCTATGCTACGCCACGTACAGAATGGATCGTATGGAGATGTGTTCAGTGTCCGGGACAAACAAACTGGGTTTACCTGTGCTGCTAAAAGGGTAAGACCTCAATATCACTGTAACTACAGTAGATGCTTTTGCTTTCTGATTTGTTAGGCGCTCCACCAAATGTAGGCACTTGTCGCAAGTGACGTATGGTGCCTGTGAGACAAAGCATGGCTTATCCAGACAAGTCCGGATAAGACATGCTCACAAGCACCATACGTCACTTGCGACAAGTGCCTACATTCGGTGGAGCGCCTCACATTTATCCTATAAAATGATCCATTAAACTGTCTATAGATTCCTCTGAGCAGTTTCAGCTGGGAGGAGGTGAGAACATGGAGCAGGTTGGACTCATCACGGGTCCTTCAGCTCTACGGAGCTGTACAAGAAGGTCTCAATGTCATCCTCTTTATGGACCTTAAAACAGGTATGTGCGCAGTTCTTGCTTAGAGCATCAGGGAGCCATGTTTTAAGTAACATATTCGGGCATTACACATGGACCTCTTTGTTCTCTGGACCTCTTTCCAGGCTCATTGGCACAGTTCCTAAAAGCTAGAGGGCATTTTCCTGAAGACTTGTCTCTTTATTATCACTACCAAGTACTGCAGGCTCTGGAACATCTGCACAGCAGGAACGTGATTCACCTGGATGTTAAAGGTGTGTGTTTCACAGGACATCACCATGACTGATTGAGTATTCGTGGAATATTAAATGAATAGAGAAAATTCTCTTCAAAGCTTATGGCATTGAATAGTTCAGTAGAGACTCACTTCGATAGTGTAACTCATAGAGTACATTAGCGTATACATTATACACATCCTGTCAAAAAAATAAAATTCGCACACACTAATATTTTCATGGAGGGCATTTTTCCTTGATCACAGCAAGTGATCTTTGTGACATGAAAAATGAAGCTGCTGATGATCTGAATGCACTGAATGAGCAGGGTTAACACATCAACGCACGTTTTGTTCCCTGATGGCACGAATATAAAATGGGGATTCAGAATTGAAAGAGTGGCTCAGGGAGCATGACGAATCATTTTCACATATGTATTGCCTTAACCCTATTGAAAGTTTTCAGGATGTACTGGAGAAGACTTTATGGAGGGGTTCAGTTTTTCCCCTCATCAAATGAAGATGTGAGAAATGATCCTGACACTGTATGGAAATAAATATTATGGTGCTTAAATTTGTTGAAACACCGGCATGACGATTGTGTGCTGTAAGCAAAGCTAAAGGCAGAACAGCAACATATTCATGTGTGCGACTTTTTTTGTCCATGCAGTGCATATTATTGCTCATATTGTACATTAGAGGGCAGCATACTGTATACAGTATAGTTTGTACAGAATATTATCGCTTGTGTAATATAACTCATATTGCACCGCCTGTATAGCATGTGTAGCATAGTACTGTATGGCTTGTATAGTACAGTAAAGTATACATAGTATAGTTCATATTGTATAGATTGTACAGTATAACATGCATACATAGTGTAGTATGGCTCAGAATGTATAGTATAGCTTCTATATTATATTACAGGGATCCCTCGCTACTTCGCGCTTCAATTCATGCGGCTTCAGTGCATTGAGTTTTTTTTAAAGTAAATATTCATTTAATTATAAAATAAGGAAAAATGTTAAGGAAAATGCCACAAAACAAAGCCAATTATACAACAAAAAAACCCTAAACCAACACAAAACAAAAAAACAACCCAAAATATCCAATCAAAATAACGTACATAGTTGCATCTGTGTGTGCATGTACACCTGCGCATGCACGTATGTATGTGTGTCGTCTTCTTCTAATGCAATACCATCTGTATGTGTGTGTATTTATATTTTATTCAAATTTTATAGTTTTTTCATGTTTAATTGTTATTATACACATTTATAGCATTGAATATGTATTTGTTGATATTATATACACATATACATGTACTTATACGTCAATCCGGTGTGTGTGTGTGTGTTTGTGTGTGTGTGTGTGTGTGTGTGTGTGTGGGGGGGGTGATCCTATTTCGCTGATTTCGATGGTGGCGTGGGGATCTCGGTTCCAATTAACCGCGGAAAGTGAGGGATCCCTGTACAGCATATAAAGTACATCATAACTCATATAGTCTAACCCACAGTGTGTACCATTGCTCATATGGTATAGTACATCTTATAGCTGTATTATAACAAGGGCAATGTTATAATATATATTTGCTTCTAAAAGGAACTTTTTAAAGCTTGACAGTTTTGTGTGTGTGTGTGTGTGTGTGTGTGTGTGTGTGTGTGTATGTGTATGTGTGTGTGTGTGTGTGTGTGTGTGTGTGTGTGTGCGTGTGTTTAGTGGACAATGTTCTGCTTTCAAGAGACAAGAAGGAGTGTTTCCTGTGTGATTTTGGATTATCTGAACTACTGGACTACACTGGATACAGCACCAAAACCTTCAGAGGTAACATGCTGCACATGTTTACAAACACATACTGTATATGCACACAGGTGTAAAGGTTGCACTACTGATTGTATGTGTTTGAATGAATTAGGTAATGGTCTGCAAGGCACAGACAGCCACATGTCTCCTGAGGTGGCTTGTGGTGATCCTCGCTCAGACAAGGCGGACGTCTGGAGTAGCTGTTGCATGTTACTGCACATGCTCAATGGCCATCAGCCGTGGACGCGCTACTACACTCATCCGCTCTGCCTGAAAGTAAGAGTTCCCAATTAACATAATCACACCGAGTGACATTAATGTACCTGTAGACTCATTAGAATGTTGCCACCAACCAGAAGTCTCAGGTAAGTATCGAAAAACAACAAAGGTAGAAAAAACACATAATAAGATCAGTGAACAAGTTATGAGAAGGTTGAACAAACAGAAAAACATAACATAGTCACATAAATAAAGAAATAGTAACAGAACAGATATAGTTTATGTTTCTTCTGGCATGTAGATCGTGAGTGAGCCAGCCCCTTTGTGGGAGATTCCTGCTGGCTGTGACCCCTTGACCTGTGATGTCATCAGAGGGGGATTGGTCAAAGATCCGACAGAGAGAGACTCGGCCAGGAAGCTGCTGGAGAAAAGCAGCAGAGCTTTAAAAGCAGGTTGATGGTGTTTAGAGCTGTTCGAACCAGGATGATGCTACTATTACACTTCATCAATAGGATCTGAGCATGTGTGGTGTGTGTGTGTGTGTGTGTGTGTGTGTGTGTGTGTGTGTGGTGTGTAGTTGGTGGACTTTTTGATCCCGTCCAATTAGCCACACAGATTCTGCCCCACCCTCAGAGCTCTCCACTGATGCCATCATGCAATCTTCTCCCCAAACCACTGGTGATCCCGCCCGCTGTTTCCATAACAACAATCCCTCATCAGAAAGAGCTCTCAGCTCCCATAATTCAGTGGGTCAGCAGGTGGAGAGAAAGAGCAGCTGAGGAGGATGGGATGGATTCTTATGAGGACAATGATAAAGGGATGGACAGGTCAGAAAGCTGGATGGAGAAGTACTGGGGATTGGGGCAAGAACACTCGGTTTATGAAGATGAGAACGACACTGATGAAGAACTGAAGTGCTCCTTTGAAGAACGATGGAGAAAGAGGAGTGAAGAGGCAGGAGAGAGTGATGAAGAGATTGAGAGTGATTTGGGGAGTTTGCGGGAGATGGGCAGCCAGAATGAGTTGGAGCCGTTTCATCGTGTAGACATCCTATATGGGTCAGAACGACGTCCCGGTGGAGACCAGTGGTCTGAATCAGAGGAAGAGGCTGCACTCCCTACAATGACAAGTGAGTGAACAGATTCATGAATTGTGGTTTTAAAGGTAGTGTTCCGCTCCATATCCTGCTGCTTGGCCCTGACTTGCTGTTTTAGATTTTAAAGGAATACTTATTGACCTGATTGACAACAGAATATCCAAGATGGCGCTCCCTAGAGAGCGACGTCATGGAGTTCTCGGAGTCAAATTGTTTGTTTGTTTTAATTTGTTTTATATGTTGTTTTTGTTTGTTATGTTTTTTGCACTATGCTCATCTATGCTCGTCTATGCTCGTCTATGAACATGCGACCTTACTACAGCTGAGTGCACAGTCCTTTGGGACATTTAGAACTGAGCACGCTCGTCTCCTATCCTGAGCTAATCCTGAGCTAATATGCTACCACAGCTCAATACTAGCCACATCCCGGATAACAATAAACCCAGGCGGAGACGCGGCAGGCGCTGAACAGTGACTCCGGTGCTTGGTTAGCAGTGGAAGGGTAGCACTCCCGGTCATATTGCTTGAAAATGTTCAGTCTCTGCGAAACAAGATGGACCAGCTTCATGCTCGGATTGCAGCGCAGAGGGATCTACAGGACTGCTCCATGCTATGCTTCTGTGAAACATGGCTCGAGGAGAGTACACCCGACGAGGCAACTACACCAGCCGGCTACACAGCCTTCAGAGAGGACCGGAGCGGCAGTGGCTAGCAATAAGAACCCCGGCGGAAGAACGGCAGATTCTCGTTAAATCAACCTGGTGTACTGACTGTAGATTATCTCTAAACCTTGCTCCGAGCATGGAGAGCATCTAACTTTGAAGTTGCGGCCATTTTGTTTACCCAGAGAACTGTTCATTTTTTTTCCAACAAAACAATGGGCATAGTGCAATATAAATATAAATATAATTATAATATAACATAATATAATATAATATAATTTAGTGCAATTTCATTTATTGTGGTTATCTACTGAATTATTTATTGTGTTATTATTATTATCATTATTATTATTATTATTATTATTATTATTATTACCATCATCATTTTATTATTATTATTATCACTCTCACTGTCTGTGGTGAGAGGTTCATGTAAAAGAACCATTGATAACTTTTGTCAAAACTAGGCTAATGGGTTGTGCTCAGCATGCTTCTGCCCTGCCCAGAGTCGGCTGAAATGGGCACCAGTCGCCCACAACGATGTTCAGTTGTTCAGTTCATTTCATTTTCTGTAACCGATTAATCATAATTAGAGTCGCGGGGACGCTGGTGTTGTGTTAAAAATAATAGCAGTTTGTTTAAAAAGAGAATAGTTTCAAATCCTTATAACAACTTTTATTTCTACACACAAATGCATTGGGAACACGACACATCTTATTCCAAAATCAAAATATAAAGATAAATACATCACATTTGTGTTATTTCTTTAAATTAAGAAAAGTGAATAAAGTGGTACCTCACCTTACGAAATTAATCCGTTTCAGAAGTGGTTTCGTAACCTGGATTTTATGTAAGTTGAACTGCATTTTACATGTATAACGTGTGATTGGTTACAAGGCCCCCAATACTAGCCCCTAAACCCTTTAAAAATTATAAGAGTATACCTTTTAAGGCTTCCTTCTGCTTCAATATTGTACTGATGGTAGACGGGTTTGGCCATATTCCTTTGTGATAGCACTCAACCACATGCCACGAGCCCGCTTCTTCTTTTCACTCGCACCAGGAATCACGTGTGTGTGTGTGTGTGTGTGTGTGTGTGTGTGTGTGTGTGTGTGTGTGTGTGTGCGCAAGCATGTGTTGACCATGTCTTCTTAGCAGAGTTATAATCTTACAGATGTTTATGCTATATATTCACTCATTTCTTTTTGAGTTTGGAAAGAAGAAAGCAGACGCCACTTTTTTTTAACAGTCTAATACAGTGGTACCTCACCTTATGAAAGTCCCAACGAACGAAAAATCCAGGTGATGAAACGCATTTACCTAAAATTTACGTCTCTGGATATGAAACAAATTCACGTTACGAAAGTGCCATCTTAAACATTCAAACAATGTGCAAGTTGCTCTCCCATTGGCTGTCTCCCAACATCCCACCCCCCCATCCTCCCATTGGCTATCTCCCAACATCCCACCTGCTGGCCTCCCATTGGCTAGAAGGGATGATGCAGCTCATTCCCACTGGCTATTATGGAGCTGTATTTCCATAATACCCATGATGCTTTTCCTGTAAAGGACAGAGTTACTGTTGTTTCGTAAGTATTTCAAGTGTGCTCATGGCAACTTTAGTTTTTGGCTAAGGCATTTTGTTTCACACTCTATGGCAGATTTCCTTCTTAAGCACATATTTGTTTCTATGCTGGCCAGATTTCCTTCTTAAGCACATATTTATTTCTATGCTGATACAAACCGTCCTCAAAAATAATTTACATTTACAGAATTTAGCAGGTGCTCTTATCCAGAGCGACTTACAGAAGAGCTTTCAAGTTACTATCAGTGAATATATTCTTATCCTAGTTGGTTAGAACACAGACCAAATATACCATCAGTCAAACTCAGGTGGTACGGGCTGTGTTTGTGTGTGTGGGTGTGTGTGTAAAGCATAGTGCTAATCTAAGTACTGCAGAAAGAGGTTTTTAGCTATCATTTAAGACACCCAGTGACTGTTCGGACATCCAGAATAAGTTCATTACACCACCTTGGAGCCAGAATAGAGAAGAGTTTACATGCATTTTTTCTTTGTCCCTTGGTCGAAGTAGGGAGCAGTCTAGCAGTGCTAGAGGATCTGATAGAGCACTGATGTGCAGGGTGTGATAAGTGCCTTGAGGTAGGATGGTGCAGGTCCAGGTTTTGTAGGCAAACAATAGTGTTTAAAACATAATGTGAGCAGGTACAGGAAGCCAGTGGAGAGCTTGTCACAGTGGAGTCAGTTGGGAGACTAGGGGAAGGCTGGAAACAATCACATGCATTCTGTATCAGATGCAGAGGTTGAATAGCACTCAAAGGTAGACCTGCCATGAGTGAGTTGCAGTAGTCTGGCCTTAAGGTGATATGGGACTGAACAAGTACTGTATCTGAGAAATCAGGTTGCAATTACTACATGTCATTTAATCCGAGTGCTGGAATGTTCTAGATGTCACTGACTCTGCTTATTTTTCTGTTAACAGGTTTAAATCCCACTAACTTGTGTGAGCGAAACTCCAGATTAACTCTCACCTGCCACCGCAGCACCTGCACTTCCGATGCTAATCTTGCTGATAAGGTACACATCTCGGGTTGTCAGATGTCCTGTGTCTGCTTTCTCTCGCTCTCTCATTTGATACATGTCAAAACCTTTGCTTCTTCTTTAAAGGGCTCTGATTGGTCGGATGACTTGAGCTCGGGCGTCTTTTCCTCCTATTGTAGCAGTCTTACAGAGGACCGGAGCTTCAACGTTGATTGGTCCGTCTCTACGAATCAGCCACCTTCTTGCAGCTTTGAAGGTAATTCTAGCATTTTCTCTAGTTTTGAAAGCATGACAACATAACAGATGAACTATTTATATTCTTGGCTGTCTAACTTGTCATGAATTCAAACTTTCTGTGAATGTAAACTTCTGTGCTTGCATGTAGGCCTCGGTGTGGATATCTGGGTTGAAGATGTGAGTGGGAATACTTTTCGGATTAGAGAAAGACTAAGAGTGAAGCTGGGTCACGTTGCCATCGGTATCAGTGCACAAGTGAGGGGTTTTGTTGAAAATCAACATGAACTAAGTGTAAATTGTGGTGTATTTCTGGTACATAATGTACTGCTCGGAAATAATTAATCCAACATCGAATCAGCCAACAAATCTTGTGTTTTTAAAGATCTCCATGAACGCGTTCAGTTTAGCTACACTGGATGGGAAGCTTGTCTCCCCGGACACCGAGGTTCTGGAAACTCGTATGTGGCTGCTGTGTGTCCCTGCTCCAGACAATAGTTTAAACTGGACCTGGAGGATCCGCGAGGGCAAACTGGAGACACAAGAAGTTGATGACGTGCAATCAGATGCCTGCTCAACTCTCATAGCCTGAGCATTATGGACGCTTCATTCCCCCACTTTGCCTTGTTAATGTGGGGTGGTTTTTTGTTTGTTTGTTTCCTGAAGTACAAGAATAAAAAGTAAAAAATTAAAGGGCATGATTATTTGAATATTTCACATGCTTTTATAAATTTCTCAGTGTTTATGTGCCTTATAAAATCACCACTGTAAATACTTTAAATGATTGACTTTACTTGAGACACCCACTAATGCATAGGTAAATTGCAGATCCAATGACATGCCGTTTTTTCCCCTCAGTGTTACTCTGCTTTTCATAAAAACTTTACATTATTCTGTTTAGAAAAAAATGTGGACTAAGTAGCTATATTATTGCCAAGGGTGGAGCATGTACAGAATCCTGTAATTTAAACAATTTCCAGATTCATTTCTGGATAAATTTTATCTTATTTTATAGTTTATACCCCATCTTTAGTTTCTTCAATACAGGCTATGTGAACACGCTACAGGAGTTATCCAGTTGTCCATCTTGTTAATTAGTATTGAGGAAGCTCAAGTAGTTTTAAAAAGCTTTGCTGTTGACAGCCGGAATTTACGGCACAGGTTCAGGACTCACTGACTGCCGATTTGGGTTTCATATGTATAAGTCGCCTTGTACACTATTTATAATAGCTTTTTAAGTCATCCATTCATCTTCTGAACCACTTAATTCTAATTAACAGAGTAGCCATCATGAATCCGTAATACATTAAGAATGTCCCGTTTTTTAAGTGGTGAAGATACTCCAAGTTTTGTTGATTTTCCAAAGATTTTGAATTGAAGGTGCATTTTAACATCAAATTTCAGATAGTGTGACTTCCAGGTAAACAAATAACTGAGGCAGGTGTGTAGTTTATGTATTAAAGTAATATATTACGAAGTATGAAGCCAATCCAAGAGCCATACCAGGTGCTGCCATGACAGCGAGTGATCTGGTCCCAGATGAAAATTCATCCACCACTTTCAGTTTAAATTGCTGTCTAAACATGAAACTAAGTCGAAATTAGATCAAAAATTGTGAGGTAAAGATGTTATGAAAGTTTATCATTATCAATACAGTAATCCCATGTTTTTGATGATACATTTAATGGAAATAAGGTTATAGGGCCTTTTATTCTCCCTTTTGAAGTTGCCATTACAGCCTTTCATATATCAATATTTTAAAAACAATTGGCACCTTATCGTGGTGGAGGGATTTTTGGGTCATAATAATCCTTGGAACTATGCTGTTGGAGGAATTATGTCCCTGGTAGGGTCATCGAAGGCAAACAGGTCTGAGGTAAAGGTCCAGACTATGTGCGGTTCAGAATACCTCTATGAACATAAAAAAGAAAAATACAGACGCTCCCTGACTTACATTCATTCATTTTACTTTTTTTTCAATTTTACGTCTTAATATAAAGAAAAAAATTATGTCAAATTTTGAGATGAGCGTGCTCTCTGTAGTACGAGATGTACCTGCGTAGTATGCTGAAGTAATGATGCAATGACGTAATGACGCTTCCTCCTTTGTTTACAAATGATAGACTGAACACGCCCCTCCTTCTTCCCAGTTCAGTGCGTGTTACCCTTGTGTTAAGATGTTGTCTCTGTGATCTTTGTGTTTACACTGTTTTGCGGACTTTTGTAACCCTAAGCAAATATGGTTGGTCAGAAGCGTAAGCCTACTCGCATGGGTGCAAGTTTTCCGGCATATGCTGAAATTTCTAGTTTTATCAAGACTGAATTAACTATCTGCTCGGATCGGACCAATCTACCATACATACTCAGTTAAGCAAAGAGAGTTGTAAAATGAATGAAAACCCGAATCCAGAAAAGAAAGAGAACTCTCCGCTCTGCTGGTGATTCACATCAGTGCAGGCTAAGTACTATACAAGTATTCAACGGTGCCCTTGCTCACTTGAAAGACCAGAAGTCCGGATATCCCGCACTTTATCTCCAGCACAAGCAATTGAACTACTTTCGGTGGAGCACCTCACATATTATAAGCGTCGATTGGCTGTTTTAAGCACAATGTAAAGTGACTCAGCTCAGCTTCATGTAAAGTGACCATCCGTTGACCATCAGAACCATTTACAAGCAGAAAGATTGCATTATAGAGAATGTTAAAGGTTATATTTGATACTGTATTTGATATTTGATGAGTGAATTTGATTAAAATGTATCTATTTGAAATTATTTTGCTTGAATTTAGTTTATTTGAAATTAATGTTGATATTATTTGATATATTTGATATTATTTTACAATGTGATATTTATAATAATTAATTTAGGGGTGTTTTATGACATACGGTAATGGTATTTATGGATGTATAGTATAGTATGAACGTCATACGTCACTGGAACATACAGTAACAACTTAAGTTTTTTTTCCCACTGTCCGGAACTGAAGTAAAATGTCAGTTGGGGAGTGTCTGTATACGATCATGAATTGTTAATTGGGTGGCTGACGAAGGCATGGGCTCACTCAGAATGATCCTTGGCTACTGACCCTGACTGTTGGGACATGGGACAGTGACAACCTTGTGGGGACTCGAACCCCAACCTGAGGATTAGCAATCAAGTGCTTATTCCACTAGATCACCACTGAACCTATATATATATATATATATATATATATATATATATATATATATATATATATATATATATATATATATATATATATATATATATATATATATATATATATATATATATATATATATATATATATATATATATATATATATATATATATATATATATATATTTATTGAAACAGAATACATGTGTGTGAACGAGAAGGATTCAAGAGGAACGGTGAGGTTACAGAGAGCAGAGATAAAGAAGGTGGAGGATTTTAAGTCCTTCGGCTCAACAAGCCAGAGAGCAATGGAGAGTGTGGAAAAGAGGTGAAGAAGCGTGTGCAGGAAGGTTGGAATGGTTGGAGAAATGTGTCCGGTGTGATGTGTGATAGGAGGGTATCGGAAAGAATGAAAGGATAAGCATACAAGACGGTAATGAGACCAGCGATGTTGCATGGTTTAGAAACAGTGGTGCTGAGGAAAAGACAGTAGGCGGAGCTGGAGGTAGCAGAGATGAAAATGTTGAGGTTCTCCTTGGGAATAACGAGGATGGATAGGATCAGGAATGAGTACAAAGGGATAGCACATGTAAGAGGTTTTGGAGACAAAGTCAGAGAGGATAGATTGAGATGGTTTGGACATGTACAGACGAGGGATAGTGAGTTTATTGGTAGTAGTATGCTGAGGTTGGAACTACCAGGCAGAAGGCCTAGAGGAAGACCAAAGAGAAAATGTATGGATGTGGTGAAGGAGGACATGAACGTAGTTGATGTAAGAGAAGAAGATGCAGAGGATAGGGTGAGATAGAGGCTGATGATTCGCTGTGACGATCCCTGAAGGGAACAGCCGAAAGGAAAAGAAGAAAAAAAAATAATTATATATTTATATATATATATATATATATATATATATATATATATATATATATATACAGTGATACCTCAGCTCACGAACATAATTGGTTCCCAGAAAGTGTGTGTAAGGCGAAAAGTTCGTCTTCCGAACATTTATTTCCCATAAGAAACCATTAAAATGAGAATAATCCGTTCCCAGGTCCCCATAAAACATAATTTTCTACTAAATAAGCCTTAAAACTACACAAAAATATACCTTATTTTATGTATAATAAATGTGCTATTGTATTGTAATTAAAGAAATATACTGTACTGTATAATAAAGTCGTTTTATTTACTTTTGTGATGATGGCTTGATGGAATGGAGTGGCAGGAGGAGGGAGGGAGGGACTTACTGTTTGGAAGGAGTGTTTGGAAACGCCTACTGTTTGGAAACACCCTTAGCCACACAAGCACCCTTAATAGCTTCCTTGTTCTTAAGGATGGGAGCAATGGTAGACTTAGCGTACTGGTACTGGGACGCTGAGTCACACAAACGCACACCTCATTCGTGTTTTTCAATGATCTCCGCCTGTGGTGGGGTCTTTTTCGGTCCCATAATAGCAAAAGTACACTCAATATGGTCCAAAATGTCTATCAAACACAAACCACGTCCACACTAAAAGAAAGGGGGTGACGAACTGGGAGATCAGCAGAATACACCCTGGACAGCTCGCCAGGCCATCGCAGGGCGGAAACACGCCGATGGCTTTGCAGCCTACTCTTTACAAAAGTCAGCAATGGTTCTTTTACATGCCTCACACCATAGACAATGGGAGATATGGCTGGCCTTTGATAACCCAGTCAGCTGCATTGAGGATATATATATATATATATCCCCCACAGGCAGGATGTGAGCTAGAAGAGAAGGAGAGATTCTGGATTGAGTTAGATGAAGTGATACAGAATACCCCAGAGGTGAAAGAGTGGTCATTGGGGCAGACATCAATGGACATGTTGGTGCAGGCAACAGAGAGGATGAAGAAGTGATGGGCAGGTTTGGTATCCAGGACAGGAACGCAGAAGGACAGATGTTGGTAGATTTTGCAAAAAGAATGGAAATGGTTGTGGTAAATACTTTCTTCCAGAAGAGACAGGAGCATAAGGTAACTTAGAAAAGTGGAGGTAGGAGCACACAGGTAGACTACATCTTATGTAGGCAATGTAATTTGAAGGAAGTCAGTGACTGCAAAGTAGTAGCGGGTGAGAGTGTTGCCAAACAGCATAGGATGGTGGTGTGCACAATGATGCTGATGGTGAGGAAGGGGAAGAAGGCAAAGTCAGAGCAGAAGACAAAGTGGTGGAAGCTGAAAAAGGAAGAATGTCATTTTGTCTTTAAGGAGGAGTTGAAAATGGCTTTGGGTGGTCAGGAAGTGCTTCCACATGACTGGACAACTACAGCTAATGTGATCAGGGAGACAGGTAGGAGAGTACTTGGTGTGTCATCTGGAAGGAGAGGAGATAAGGAGACTTGGAGGACTTGGAGGAAGTGCCGTAGTGTGTACAAAGGAAGAGGTTAGCTAAGAAGAAGTGGGACATTGAGAGGACCGAAGAGAGTAAACAGGAGTACAGGGAGACACAGCGTAAGGCGAAAGTAGCGGTGTCAAAGGCCAAACAGAGGGCGTAGTGGCACGGTGGCGTAGTGGTTAGCACGTCCGCCTCACAGCAAGAAGGCCCGGGTTCGATTCCCGGCATGCTTGTGTGGGTTTCCTCCGGGTGCTCCGGTTTCCTCCCACAATCCAAAGACATGCACTGTAGGTTAATTGGCTGTTCTAAAATTAGGGACTACAGATGGAAACTAGCTATTAAGCTATAATCTGGTACAGTACATCTCTGTCTCTATGAGCTTAATGTTCCTGTACATTGTCCCTTAAATAAAATAAAATAAAAAAAATAAATAAAAGTATGATGACTTGTATGCTAGCTTGGACAGTAAGGAGGGAGAAAATGATTTATACAGGTTGGCACAGCAGAGAAATAGAGATTGGGAAGCACGTGCAGCAAGTTAGAGTGATTAAGGACAGAGAGAGAAATGTGTTGACTGATGATAGAAGCATGCTGGGAAGATGGAAAGAGTACTTTCAAGAGATGATGAATGAGGAAATTGGGAGAGAAAGAGTAGAAGAGGTGACTTGAGGACCAGGAAGTAGCAAAGATTAATAAGGGTGAAATGAGGATGGCATTGAAGAGGATGAAGAATGGAAAGTCAGTTGGTCCTGAAGACATACCGGTGGAGGTATGGAAGTGTATAGGAGAGGTAGCAGTAGATTTCCTGACAAGAACATTCAGAGGTTAGCCTCAGTAAAACAGAATACATGTGTATGAATGACAAGGACCCAAGAGGAACGGTGAGGTTAAAGGGAGCAGAGATAAGGATGGTGGAAGATTTTAAGTACTTAGGCTCAACAATCCAGAGCAATGGAGAGTGTGGAAAATAAGTGAAGAAGCGTGTGCAGGCTGCTTGGAATGGTTGCAGAAAAGTGTTCAGTGTGATGTGTGATCAGAAGGTACAGGCAAGAATGAAAGGAAAAGTGTACAAGATGGTGTTGAGGCCAGTGATGTTGCATGGTTTAGAAACAGTGGCTCTGGGGAAAAGACAGGAGGCAGAGCTGGAGGTAGCAGACATGAAAAGGTTGAGGTTCTCTTTGGGAGTAACGAGGATGGATAGGATCAGGAATGCGCACATCAGAGGGACAGCACATGTAAGACGTTTTGGAGACAAAGTCAAAGACAAAGTGGACATGTACAGAGGAGGGATAGTGAGTATATTGGTAGTAGGATGCTGAGGTTGAAACTACCAGGCAGAAGGCCTAGAGGAAGACCAAAGAGAAGATTCATGGATGTGGTGAAGGCGGACATGAAGGTCGTTGGAGTAAGAGTAGAAGATGCAGAGGATAGGGTGAGATGGAGGCAGATCATTTGCTGTGGCAACCCCTGAAGGGAACAGCCGAAAGGAAAAGAAGAAGAAGATGATATACATATATATATAATTTTATCAATAAATATCACAGTACAAAATTAAAAAGTTTTTACTTAATTACTCCATTAATACTGTATTAATGAGTAACACTACAGAATGTGTTTGAGAAGCATATTTTAGCGCATGTAATATGCATAGAGTTTTACTTTCAGTTGATCATTTGCGCATTTAATATGATACATAGGGTTTTACTTCCGGGTACAGAACTCACGGATTATCTTGATTTGCGGGAGGGGCCGGAAACTGAACCCTCGCGAATAATGGGGGCCTACTGTAAAGGGAAGTAGCATAAAGTGAAATGCCGTACTTGTCGGGTGCAATGATATCAAGATCAGTGCGGTATCTTGGGTGACAGAGATAATGGGAAAAAAGACTACGTTAGGAGGAGCTAAAATTGACTCAAAACCAGAACATAATAGAAAACAGGTTAGACAATTTGATGAAAAAGGGGAGACACTATAAGGCGTACAACCATATATAAGACAGGGTATTTCTATAAGATTTTCAGACTCTCTTCAGGAATGCATACTGGATGTCTTCCTGGACATCCGGACATACTGGATCTGAATGGGCCATGTTTCATGCATAAATTATGAAGGCGGCAACCCCACAGATGTGTCTAAAAGGTTATCAGTGCTTGTCATGATGGTACCCCTTGAACCTGATGGTGGACCCCTGCGCTGAGGTGGGCTGTCCAGCTGAAAAAGGAGGCCTATGGGTATGCTGGACCGGTTGTTAAGGGCAATTTGGTCTCTGTATCACCTGAGCCAGAGCTTGGTCAGCATTGTTAACAACAGGTCAAATTTCATTCCGGTGAGGGTTGGAGTCTGCCAAGGCTGTTCTTTGTCACTGATTCTGTTCATAATATTTATTGACAGAATTTCTCGGTACAGCTGTTGCATTGAGGGGTTCTGGTATGGTGGTCATGGGATCTCATTTCTGCTTTTGGTGAATTATGTTGTCCTTTTGGCCTCATCAAGCCGGGACCTTCACCTGCAATTGGAGCGATTCTCAGTGCGAAGTAGCTGGGATGAGAATCAGAACCTCCAAGTCTGAGGCCATGGTTCTGTCGGAAAAGGATGGAATGCACCCTCCGTGTCTGGAATGAGGTCCTACTCCAAATGAAGGAGTTCAAGTATCTCAAGGTCTTGTTCACGAGTCAGGGAAGGATGGAGCAGGAGATCGACAGGTAGATCACTGCGGCCTCAGCTGTAAAGTGGAACTTGTACCAGTCCTTTGTGGCAAAGAGGGAGCTAAGACACAAGGGCAAAGCTCTCAATTTACTAGTCACTCTATGTTCCAACCCTCATCTGTGGTCATGAGCTTTGGGTAGTGACTGAAAAGACCAAGAGATAGGATGAGAAGCTCAGCCATCCGGCAGGAGCTTGGAGTAAAACCACTGCTCCTCTTCATTGAGGTGGCTCATGCATCTGGTTAAAATGCCACCAGACGCCTCCCTGGTGTGGTTTTTTGGGCATGGCCAACTGGGAAGAGACCCTGGGGTCAAGCCAGAACACCCTGAAGGGAATTATGTCTGGGACAGGGCTGGTCTGGGAACGCCTAAGTGTCCCCCCAGAAGAGCTGGAGGAAATGGCTGGAGAGAGGGTCGTCTGGATCTCACTGCTTAGGCTGCTGCACCTGCAATCCGACTATGGATTAAGCAGAAGATGGTGATGATGATTGACAATGACATTCGCTTAATGGGCTCATTTAGCAAGACCTATGATCATCCATATTCTCGATTATTCCTTGAAGGATTTAGACAAATGAGGTATCAAATATTATCTTTTCCTGAGTTCTCCCACTCTAGATTAAAAAAATCGATTTTGAATTAGAAAAAATTAAATGATTAAAAAATGTCCAAGAGCCTACAATCACTAATAAAACAACTCACATAATTCAACAAATACATATTTAATGTGGTTCACTATCCAGTTTTTCCTTTAACAACGGTGAGATGTAATTACATAATATAAGGAATATTAACACTTATTTAAGGTGTGGCGAGGCTTGTGGCAATCAATAAGAAAGAAGACTTCTGCTTCGTTCCTCTTGGAGCGCAGCTGGAGGGGGCGGGCTAAAGACCAATCTTTCGCTAGCATGATTGATCGAGCCAGTGAAAGTGGGCGGGGTTTGTCAAGTTAGTGTCGTTGAGGTGTCCATGACGCCATTTTGACGTGACAGTACAGTAGTGCCACTCGTGAGACGGAGAAGTCTTCAGAAGCCTCATTTACGAGT
Source organism: Plotosus lineatus (assembly GCA_024760905.1). Taxonomy (NCBI): domain Eukaryota; kingdom Metazoa; phylum Chordata; class Actinopteri; order Siluriformes; family Plotosidae; genus Plotosus; species Plotosus lineatus. The sequence continues at coordinate 111,023,561 of CM045728.1, forward strand.
TGAATTTACTCAAAAGAACTGTCGTTTATAACAGCCACTGCGTAAGTTCACGGTTATCATAATTCTGTTTTTTTCCTGTCTTTCTGGTATGTCCGGAAGACGTGAATTTAGTGCGATATAGTCAGTCAAATATTTAAGTTCTGTCTTTTTTTTTTGTCTTTTTTCATACTCACATTTCGACAAATACCACTTCCTGTTCAATCATTGGTTAAAAAGCAGGAAGAATTACGAACAACGAACAGTCAGCCAAGGATTTAATAAGGGCTCCTTGCGTGGAAAAAATAAGAACCAATCCGAGGACAGGAGGCGGGATCTGTCAAAATACGGGTAGTTAAAAAAAAGAATAACTTACGTAGTTAACAGCAGTGTTACTTGTCAGGTACTACGCGAATTTTCAGGTAACTTCTTTCTGAAAACAAAAACTTCATTTATTCTATTAAGTGGTATTTGCGTTAATATTAATGACAGTTTGCTAGCTGACTGAATTGTCAGTAATATAATTGAGCTAGCAGGTTAGCCTGAAGGAACTAAGGTTTTGTCATTTTTTTTTCGTGTTCATTTCATTGTCGTTGTTACTGGGCTTTTAGCTTTGTAAATCCAAAAGAAGGTCATACGAATAATTTATTTGTTTAATTATTAGTTTGTTGAAGTCATAAGCGCTGTTGGTATATGCATGACAATAATGAACCTAAATAAAATATAACCCTGAGAAGGACCCACCTGTTCAAACCTGAAGGGGTCAATTGATTGACATGGTAGATGACCAGTTAGAGAGGCCTGTCACCCACTTCACTGTATCATCACTACTGTATTAACTATTTTAGAGTAAATGATGTTGACCTTTCGAGTTGGGATTGTTGAACTTTGTTTAAGATAAACATTTTTGACAAACTGTGTAATCCCTGATATCTTGAAACGGTTGATTTTGTTGTGTGTGTGTATATATATATATATATATATATATATATATATATATATATATATATATATATATATAAAACGTGATCTGCTTCTGTATTTATTGTGGCTGGATCATGGTCACTTACTGATGACATATTTTTTTGGATCAGACTTTGTAGGAGAGGATGGGAAATGTCTTTGCGGGTCTGTTTCGAAGCCTGTTTGGGAAGAAGGAGATGAGGATACTGATGGTGGGCTTGGACGCCGCTGGAAAAACCACCATTCTGTATAAGCTCAAGCTGGGCGAGGTTGTCACCACCATTCCCACGATCGGTACGCAAACTTGCCCTCGTATTCTTTCTTTGTCTTGTTCGAGGGTGTGTCCAAAACTGGAATGTAAAACAAAGTGTTTGTGAAGAGAAGGAAGCAGGTGTGCTTGTGCACACATGCGCACACTTTTTATTTGTTTTCAGTTCATTTATTGGATGAGTTTGAATACTAGGTGTAAACATTGGGTGAAAACCTGGTCCCTGACTGTTACTGGTGGTTCTGTGACTATGTGAGTGCACAGGTCTCATTTGACTTTTGCGTTTGTAGCATCAGCTTTGCATCAGTGTCAGTTTAGGACAGCTTGTCCACAAAATTATTTTACATTTAGTGTATATATAATTACCCTGAAGTCCATTTTATTTTATATAACTGCCCATGATAGAATATTTTTATTACTTACTCACAGCAATTTACTGAAGCAATGACACTGGAGACTCCTTCTATTAATGTAAGATGAACCCTAATGAACAGAAAGCATCACCATGGCGACAGTTCCACATGTAGTGTTTCCGTATTGTATGTATGATGCGCAGGCTTTAACGTGGAGACAGTGGAGTACAGGAACATCAGCTTCACAGTGTGGGACGTGGGTGGGCAGGACAAAATCAGACCGCTCTGGAGACACTACTTTCAGAATACACAAGGTGGCACACGCACACACACTTTATTTTATCATGCTTGCCCAGGAACTGCATTTCCTTATAATTTAACTTTTAATATCTCTCTCCCTTTCCATCTATCAATCTCTTACTTCTTCCCTCCACCATCTCTTTCCCCCTTTTCTTTCTTCCCCATCCCTTTCACTCTCTCTCTCTCTCTTTCTCTCTTTCTTTCTCTCTCAGGCCTGATATTTGTAGTGGACAGTAATGATAGAGAGCGTGTGAATGAAGCGAGGGATGAGCTGGCGAGAATGTTGGCGGAAGATGAGCTCCGAGAAGCCACCCTCCTCATATTTGCAAACAAACAGGTGGTTATTATTTCTATTGTTATTGTTGTTAATATACTATTATAGGTCATGATTAATTTCCCAGAGGATCCTGACCCTTTATTCCATGTGCTCAGTGTTGGGAGGAATACATGTAATTTTAATCGCAGGCTGTTTGATTGATTGATTTTTCCTAGGACCTGCCGAACGCAATGAACGCAGCTGAGATCACCGACAAGCTGGGGCTCCATTCACTACGCAATCGCAACTGGTACATCCAGGCGACATGTGCTACACATGGGGAAGGTCTCTACGAGGGCCTTGACTGGCTCTCCAACCAGCTCAAAAACCAAAAATGAACCATTCCATCAACCCTCAGATCAGTGTGTGTGTGTGGGAGAGAAAGAGTGAGAGAGAGATTCTGGCCATACTTAACCTTGACTGGTGTCAGTATATATTTTTTTATCCCCACAGAAGTGTGTGTGTGTGTGTGTGCGCGCGCTAAGTTATTTTTCCAATTCCGGGGTGTTTGTGTATTGGAAATGATCATGTCATTCAGCACAGACGTCAGTGCTTCTCAATATTTTGTATAAAGGTTTAGGGTGCGTGTGGGTGTGGCGTAAGGGTTTACTTGATGTGTATGCGATAAAAAAAATAGAATGTGTCTTTGCTTGGACCGGAGATGTACATATTCCGTTCATCCCCTGCATTCACTCTAGCAAGTGACATGTGATGATCCATCACCCACACATACCTGCCGCGGAGCCGTAACATGTCTTCTTGCCAAACAATCCTGTCCCTTGTGCCTGAGTTCTGGACTCGCAGTGTTCCTGTCTACCTTCATCATTTTATGGTAAAGCTAGCTTGTTTTGCTAGGCTTCCAAGAAGCGTAGCTCAGACACACATGGATTATCACTTGTTTAATTTTATTATTAATACTGAGATTATATTGTTTTTGTTTGTGATTAAAAAAAACGATGCTCAGGCCATACCAACAAGCATTATCAGTCGCGGTTGTGATTAATGCTTCACTACATATCGCTAGCTAGCATGAGTGTAGGGTTAGAGATGGAGATGGACAGGAGAGTCCTTCTTGAAATACGTACAATGGTCAAGGGAATTTTTTTTTTATGATTTGTGTGCCATAACTGTTACATAACGTAGCTTGCGCACACATTGTTTACCAAACCCATTTGTATTGGCTGGCTCGAGCTCTGCTGTTGGTTTGCATTATTATCTATTTTACAAAGGTGAAGTAAGTTCAGCTGTTGATTTAAAAAATGTAAAAAGTGTGCAATCAAAAAATTTGCTTTCCGAAGGATAAAAAATGAATGTAAGAAATCATGTGGTTGAGGTCTCGGCTGTCCACATCTCGAACATGTATATCTACGGCTGAGGTTGAAGACGGTTCCTGGCATGTCTTTCACACACTTCTTTAAAAAATACTGCTGTCATACTCCCCCTTTTTTACCTTTTCTTTTTTCATTGTCAAGCTGAAGAGGAAGGATGTCTGGTTTTCTTTCTTTTTTTAATGAGTGTTTTTTGCTGAAGAACGTTTCACAATTGAACATTTTTTTGTTAGCTTTTGTCTGTATATGATTACTAACAGCTAAGCTTGTGACTTAGCATGCTAGGTGCCTTCTACGTCACTTGAAGGACGTGTGTAGAAGAAATGTTCCACGGCAAGGTTTAATTTCCATACTGGCGAGACTAGTTATGGGTTCGATCCTCTCATCATGTGACTGTGTTTTTAAAAGTGGTATTGGAACACAGGATCGGTGGATTGGTTCAGAGTGATCACTTCAGCAATAGTGTTGCAACCACGTCAGAGATGGGCCAGGCGTTTTTGTTGTTTTTCTGTTCTACATACATTATGTGTGCACTTTTTTATTAGGGTTGAGCAATATATCAAAAAAAAAAATTGCCATCTGTGTCGTCAGCCAGATATAGCATTGGTAGAAATGTGTTTATGGGTGGCGTCCATGAAGGTGATGAGCCTGAACAAACCTCAGGTGTACATGTGAGCGCCCCCTGTCCGCCAAGATGCTATTCTACATAGAAAAATTTTTTAAATTGCAATTTTTATTTTTTCAGATTACCCAGCCCTAACTTTTTATTCTATTTAAATAGTCATAAAGAAATTTCAGGTCTGGTGTGTGCTGCAGAGCAGGAGCGGCATTGTAACCTGTATCAGGTTGGGAAGATCCTTTTCCATCCTCGATTGCATCCTCTTACATTATTTGAAGATATTTTCTTTAACCCCCTCCCACCTCTCCTCTGATTTGTCAGTTCAGCATTCTTTCCTGAGTGTCGAATCGAGAAATGAGAGGAAGAGTGGGTCCTGGTTCATAACTATACACTACCTTTCATGCTCAAATCACTACATTCCTGTTCTCCCTCGATATTGTACTTTTTGGACTAGATTTCAATAAAAAATAAAAACCCTTCAGTGCTCTTGCATTTCTGTGATTTTCATTTTTGATAAAATTCCAGTAAGAATGTTTTTTCCCTTGTTCGGATGTGGGTAATTGGGATCCCGCCCTGGAGCCAGTCTTGGTGGAGAGGCCCAACAGTGAGCACCTGGTGGTCCTGCTTCTGCCCGTGGAAGACAGGCCAGGCACAGCTGAAAGAAGAGACATGGACCACCTTCCCATGGACCCACAGTGTGTGGAAGGGCATCCGTCTTGTACCGCAGTGCTTCTGGTGACAGTTCTGATTGGTCAGGTGGCGTTTGTCGTGGTGCATCATTGCTATAACCACGGATCATTCAGTGAGTTGAGCACGTGCTTCGTTATAACGTGTTATAACGATTATTATGGAGACTCATGACAGCATTAAAACTTATTGATTGATGGATAGTTTATCTTAATATGTGCTGCATTAAACACACCCATATGAACACGCGTGTGCGCGCGCACACACACACACACACACACCTGACCTGTTCAGAAGTTCATAAAACACATGTTTGATATTTATGCAAAACTCGACTTCTCTCTGCTCAGAGCAACAAGTGATGTTCAACAGTCATGTACTTATCAGACACCTCTGATAACATTGATCGGAAGCATCGCTCAGATTAAATCACACACACGCGCACACACAGCGAGCTCAAAGGGTACTGCTGATAAAACTACTATCACTAGTGTGTCGTCATGTTTACCTTCGTCACTGAGATGATGAAGGATATTTTATTGAACATTAAAATAATCAACTGGAACTCTGAAACTATGACGGTTTAACTGGTGGAAGTAACAGTGTTCATCTGTTCATTCTTTCATTCACTTTCTGAACTACCGAATCTTAATTAGAGCTGCAGAGAGGCTGGTGTCCATCTCGGCCAAATCTGCGCGTAGGCAGAGCACATCACAAACAGCTCCTCAAGGCCATGAAAAGCATTCAAACTCTCACAGCTTGGGGTGATTTGGAACAGCCAGGTGGCCTACTGTGATCGTCTTTGAACTGCCGGAGGAAACTGAAGTACCCAGAGGAAACCCATGCAAGCACAGGGAGTGCATGCGAACTCCACACACACACACACACACACGCCGCAAGCTTGGGAAACGAAGCCAGGAGCCTGTCGCTGTGAGGGGGACGTGCTAACAACTGCACCACACACAAAATTATGTGAATATTAATTACGTATTTTCTTAAATGGTGCGATATAAAGTGATCATTAACAACCAGGAAGAGAAAAATACATAAAAAAGCACTACATAAAGAAAAACAATTAATTACCTTTAAAAATAATAGAGAAAAAAAAGGAATGCAACTGAATATAGATTAAAAATTCAGTGATTGTGAAAGAAAATCCAGTATGAGAGAAATAAAATATCATATATAGTATATATAATGTTATAATTCTAATTATTTATATAATATAATAATTATATTTATATAATTATATTTTATTATAATTATATTTATAATAATTATATAATATAAATATTATAAAATATTATAATTCTAATTATTTGATTGTAATTTATAGATTAAGAATTATAGGAAAACTAGAATGAAATGAATGTTGGGGGAACGAAAATATGATGTAAATAAATAAATACATTTTGGATCCTGTGGGTGTATCTGTCTCGTAAACATTAGAGTCCAAGTGTTGTCAGGGTGTGGGGTCACCCATGATACAAAAGGGCCCCTCTCAGGGGCCCAACCTGCTTTTATACGTTATACACATAAGGTGAGACTTTACCAAAAATGTTTTTGTAAGGAAATCATATGACATAGCAAAAACTTGGTGTGATTCATGGCTTCCTACATCATGATGATGATGATGATGATGATGATGATGATGATGATGATGATGTCAAGAGGAGAATTAAACCATCTGTATTCATATAGCATTGCAACATCACATAGTGGACCTATTGGCTATTGTTATAATCACATTGTGGCTCTTCTGTGTAAAAAGAAAGAAAGAAATTGAAAACAGAATCCAACCCAGCCATGTGTACAGTTGATGTGACGTTTGTCGTGCTCTTTTGTAAATGAAAGATGAACAGATAACTCCGCTGGAATGAAGTAAATAAAAAACTGTGGAATAAGGTAAAACATGTTTTTCAGGTCAGGTGAAGGCCTCACTGCCACATCACACTCACCAAATCTATTTTTGAACACAAGCAGCTGGAACTCATGTAGATCTGGAGAGTCAGTAGTTCATTAATAAAGAACGGAGAATAAAGATGGTCCAGTTGTGTCGTGTAAACATTTCTATCAGAACAACTGAATTATCAAAGATTGTGTGGCACACACTGCACATCCTCAGATAATATTTATTATTATTATTGATTTCATTTTTTCATGATTATTGATATGATAAAGGTATTGATGGCAAAGTTTTCTGAGAAGAAATTTTATTTATTGCCTTCATGGAAGGAGTCTCCAGTTCGAGTAAGTTCAGAAGACATTATTGCTGTTTTGACGTATAACTTTTTCACATCCGTGGCATGAAAAGATTCATTCATTCATTTTCTGAACTGCTTAATCCTAATTTGAGTTGCGGGGAGGCTGGGGCCCATCCCAGCTGACTCCAGGCAAGGGCAGAGTACACCCTGGACAGCTCGCCAGGCCATCGCAGGGCAGAAACACACCGATGGCTGTGCAGCTACTCTTGTTAAAGTCAGCAATGGTTCTTCTAAACTTTTTTAACTTGAACCTCACACCATAGACCAGGTGGTCCCCAAACTGTGGCCCGCGGGCCGGAAACGGTCCGTCTGCACATTTGGTCCGGCCCCCTGAACAATACCAGAGATGCATGATTTTTTTTTTAGTCTGGCCATGCGATCAAGACTAATACACACCCAGAACAACATTCACCCTTCTGCCGTCTGCGCCTCATCAGAACACCCCCCCCCCCCTCTTGAAACGAAAATCCTAGACTCTCCCCTGTCAAATAGAAGGTAATAATGGTGAAAATGTTACGGAAGAGGAAATTTAATTCAGAATACAAGTATTTAACCTTCAGTGGACAAATTATTATTTTTTGTTTAATGCAAAGAAAAGGTTGTATAAGGGGCAGTGGTGGTCTAGTGGTATAAGGCGCCGGATCGCTGATCCAAAGGTTGGGGGTACGAGTCCCACTCTCCACAAGGTTGTCACTGTCCCCCCCCCAGTGCAGCTAACTGGGTTATTAAAAACCGGCCATGTCTCTCACTGTCTATGGTGTGAGGCATGTAAAAGAACCATTGCTGACTTTCGACAAGAGTAGCTGCAAAGCCGTCAGCGTGTTTCCGCCCTGCGATGGCCTGGCGAGCTGTCCAGGGTGTACTCTGCCCTCGCCCTGAGTTGGCTGGGATGGGCACCAGCCTCCCCGCGACCCTAATTAGGATGAAGCGGTTACAGAAAATGATGATGATGAAAAGGTTGTATCATCTGTCTCTTGGCAGTGGCGGTATTCAAAGAATACAATCTGCACCAACATGGAATCTCATCACAAATCTGAATCTCATCACAAAGACGAGTTTGATCACTTGCAAGGCCAAATGCGAGTAGACAAACTCTCAAAGCTAAAAAGTGGACCGTTAGCTCAGGAGAATACATTTGTACACCAGGCTCGGCTGAACCAGTCGTCTGTTCGGGCAGCTTTCGTGTTGCTCAACTGATGGCCACCAGCGTTTTTTTTTATGATTTATTTCCTGACTTTTTCTGTGAAGGTCCCGGAAAGGGTTACTAATATCTGGTTATGCGTGGCTTACTGGAAAACAATAAATGTTTACGTTTAGGCAGCCCTGCGATCGTCACACTTTTTCTGTTACAAACTGACCTCGGCCCCCATCAGAGAAAGGAAAAGTTATGTGGCCCTCTCAGGAAAAAGTTTGTAGACCTCTGCCAGACAGTGAGAGGCATGGCCGGCCTTTGATAACCCAGTTAGCGGCACTGGAGGATTTCCCCAACTGCTTAGTCCTAATTCGGGACACGAGGGAGGCTGGCGTCCATCTCGGGTACAGCCTGGACAGCTTGCCAGGCCATTGGAGGGCCAAAACTCACACAACAATTCACACTCACACCTAAGGGCAATTTGGAACAGACAGTTAACCTGCTGTGAATGATTTTGAACTTTGGGAGGACACTAGGGTTCACCCACGCAAGGACGAGAGAACGAGAGGACGGGGAGATGCCCTTCCTGACACAACCCTTTAGCAAGGGACAGAAACACGCTGATGGCTTTGCAGCTACTCTTTACAAAAGTCAGCAATGGTTCTTTTACATGAACCTCCCACCATAGACAGTGAGAGACATGGCCCGCCTTTGATAACCCAGTTAGCTGCAAAAGCTAACTAGTAGTAAATATGTCCGCAATTTTGTTGAGCTCACGAGACACGCTGTTTATAAACTAAAAACTATGCCAAATCAAATGTGCGAATCGTTCACTGTGGCGACCCCTGAAAAAGGGAAAGAGCCGAAAGGAAAAGAAGAAGATCCAGTATATAAAATACACTGGGGCAAACATAACGCTGACATATTGGGTTCTGTTAAAAAAAAAAAAAAATTAGCACGCTCAACTCCGTCCTCATAAAATATAGTGCATGTGGTAGGAATGCAGTTGGAACTCATAAGGACGTGGAATGGTCTCCATAGAAGCAGTGGACATAGTCCAGCTTTGAACATGTTAAGAAAAACATACTGAGGTTAACATAATAATTAAATAACCGTCATGTAGGATAAACATCGTACGGACTTGACTGGTGTAGTACAAACACGGACTTCAGAAAACGGGCAGAATTTCAGTTATTTATAAGGACCAGAAGGATTTATTTTGATTGATTGATTTATTTTGTTAATCCCGTAAGGGAAATGATTGTCTCCGCATGTACCCCATCCAAAGTGAGCACACACACATACGCAGGTAAACAATGAGCACACACTCCTGCAGCAGTAGGCTGCACACACATTGCGGCACTCGGAGAGCAGTTAGGGGTTAAGTACGCTTCAGGCATGAAGGTGGAGGAAGTGAAGATGCAGCACATGTTTCCTGCTGCTTCGGGAAACGAACCAGCAACCTTTCGGTCCCAAAGCTGCTTTCCTAACCTTTAGGCTGTCTGTAGTATTCAGAACATGGGAAGTAAGTGGTGTCATCTGATTGGGTGTAGTAGAGCACATGCTCATTCGTGTGAAAATGTCAAATGTGTGAGAACATTGTCAGATGCAGTGACCTGCATGAACATAGTAAGGATATTCCACCATCCTAGTGGTAAACGGCGCTGGATCGCTCATCCAAAGGTTGGAGGTTCAAGCCCCACTCTCCACAAGGGTGTCACTGTCCCAACCCCCCCCGTGCACTAACTGGGTTATCAAAGGCCGGCCATGTCTCTCACTGTCTATGGTGAGAGGTTCATGTAAAAGAACCATTGCTGACTTTTGACATGAGTGGCTGCATAGCCGTCAACGTGTTTCCACCCTGTGATGGCCTGGCGAGCTATCCAGGGTGTACGCTGCCCTCGCCCGGAGTCGGCTGGGATGGGCGGCAGCCTTCCCACGACCCTAATTAGGATTAAGCAGTTACAGAAAATGAACTAAACCGAACGATTTAATTAAGGTGGACCACATTGCATACATATGACAGCAAGTTCTCTTTGTGCTGACGTGTCTTTCCTCCAGGTACTCTGGTTTTCCATCTCAATCCAAACACATCTCTCTCACAGAGAGAGAGTGAAGAGACAGAGAGAGAGAGAGAGAGAGAGAGAGAGAGAGAGAGAGAGAGAGAGAGAGAGAGAGAGCTCAGGGTAAAGAAAATGGTGGAAACATTACACATATTTCAAATGGCACCATGTTTGGTACTGCTGCAATGATAGTGAAGTGAAAATGAATGCACAGAATGTATAAAGTGAGAAATATACAGTGTAACACAAAACAAAATGGTGGATATTAAATAATAATATTAACACCATCGTTCATGTCCGATGAAAGGTGATTAGGAATATCCAGAATGTCACAAGTGAAACAAAACGGTGGACAATATTAACCATGTTCTGGTGGGATATTAAGGAACTAATGTGCACATTTGAAACAAGATGGTGGTCATACTGTATTAGACTACTGTAAACAAAAAGTTTAATTTAGGAAAGTAAATATACAGTGTCACACAAATAAGCAAATAAAACAAAATGGTGGATTAAACAATAATATCCATCCATTTTCTATAACTGCTTAATCCTAATTAGAGTCATGGGGAGGCTGGCACCCATCCAAGCCGACTCCGGGCGAGAACAGAGTACACCCTGGATGGCTCGCCAGGCCATCACAGGGCAGAAACACGCTGACGGCTATGCAGCTACTCTTGTTGAAAGTCAGCGATGGTTCTTTTACATGAACCTCTCACCATAGACAGTGAGAGACATGGCCCGCCTTTGATAACCCAGTTAGTGCACTAGGGGGACAGTGACAAACTGTTGAGAGTGGGGCTTGAACCCCCAACCTTAGGATCAGTAATCCAGCACCTTTACCACCAGGCTACCGCTGCCTGAACAATACTATGTATAATGTCTTTTTACTTTATAGAAAAAGGAATCATGATATTGTAATGAAATATACAGAATGTCAAAACTGAGTTGGCTCGGCGAGCTGTCCAGGGTGTATTCTGCCCTCATCCAGAGTCGACTGAGATGGGCGCCAGCATCTCTGCGGCCTTAATCATGATTAAGCTGTTCAGAAAATGAAATGGAAGAGTGACAGAATGTCAAGCGCAAAACAAAAAGGATGCCAGACTGTATTAGACCTCAATAAATAAAGAGCCTTTTGTTTAGTGTCAGTAAGAAATATACAGTGTCACACAAACAAACAAACAAACAAATTGGCAGACATTAAAGAATAATATTTATGATGAAAGAAGCATAATTCAGTTTAAAAATAGATTTGTCTTAATTAACAAAGTAATTGAATAAAAGCGTGTGCCAATAGTTCTATTTGTCAGTGGCTGTCGTTTCCTAGCAACAGAAAAAATAATCAAACATACAAGTCATAAAGAAAGAATTGTCAGAGGGAAGACAAAATGAAAAAAATAAAAATAAAAATAAAAGTGAGGAAAAAGAAATAAATAAAAGAAATGAAAAGAAATAAAAAGAATAAAGTAAAAGAAATAAAAAGAATAAAGTAAAAGAAATAATAAGAAAAAGAAAAGAAATAAAAAGTCAAAGAAATTAAAAGAAAAATGAAAAGAAAAAGAAAAGAAATAAAAAGAAAAAAGTAAAAGAAATAAAAAGATAAAGGGGAAAGTGACGTCACGCGAGGAGGCGGAGCGGCTCCGCCTCCAGGAAGCCAAAGCTTGGCGCTTGCGTCAGCCGCTTCTCTGCTGCCCCGAACCAGGAAGAAGTTCTTTCTAAAAGCTCAAACATGTAGCACATGACTTATATTCAGGAGTTTCATTACAGGGTGCTACTGGAGGAATGACTGAGATGCACCAGGGTGAGAAAAGAGAGAAAGAAAGAGATAGAGGGGGAGGGAGGGAGGGAGGACGTGGCCAAGTGCATCAGATTCAACGTGCTTTCTTCTGTCCTGGAAATCTACGTGTGTGATTGCAGGAGGTGTCCAGAGTGCAAGGTTCTCTAACCGATTGGACTTGTGTCTCTCCTAACACACACACACACACACACACACACACACACACACACAGATATATGAGACAGGAGTCCAGGATCTTCAGCTCGAGCTTTAAACTCATTCCTCAGGAACTTTTTCATCTCTCTGAACTTGGAACATTCCGATCATGTCTTGTCTGCTGCTGGGGAGCCTGAGGAGGTGAGATCGAACCCCCAAAACACACTGCTTCCACTATTTCATATTCATCTGGTTATTACTGTATAATAACAACCTCGAGACCAGACCAGATCACCAAGGCATGTGCTGCTTCATTATACTAATGACATCATTTATTCTTATTATTGTCCTAGACTGTTTTCTCCCCTCATTTAAAATGCATACTTTATTTATTTAATATAAAAATGTTTCATTCTGACTATTATTATTGATATTATTGTTGTAATTAATTAATTAGCATTATTGTAATTAATTAAATAATTAATATTATTATTGCAATCTACACTGATTATTCTATTTTTATTTAGAGAATTAAATGCGTAACTGAACACCGATTTACAAAGTCATCTTGGTGACACGGTGGTGTAGCAGCAGTTCACACGTCCGCGTCTTAACGGGAATGTCCTGGGTTCAGGTTCCTGGCTTGGCGAGAGCGTTTCTGTATGGTGTTTGCGTGTTCTCCCTTCACTTTTGCAGGGTTTCCTCCGGGAACTCGGGTTTTCTCAGACAGTCCAAAGACCGCCCATTCGGCTAATTAACTGTTAAAAATTTCCCATATGTCAAATCAAATGTGCGAATCAGATGATTTGCTGTGGCGACCCCTGAAAAAAAGGGAAAAAGCCGAACGAAAAAGAAGAAGAAGATACGGTGTGTGTGTGTGTGTGTGTGTGTGTGTTGCCCCCTGATGGACTGGCAAGCTGTTCAGGGCATTCCCTGTCCTCACTGCATGTCGGCTGAGATAGGCTCTATCGTGCCCAGAACCCGAATAGGATTAAATACTTTAGCTAGTGATTGCCCTATAAACTTTGAGCTTTTTTTTCTTTATTTGTGATTAAACCACTTAAACCCCCGAAGGTCTTGTGATCTTACATTCACAACAAGGGGGAAAAAAACAATCAGCTGAATGTGCATGTCTTTGGACTGCTGGAGGAAACCGGAGTACATGGAGGAAACCCATGCAAGCTACATACAAACTCCGTACAGAAACGCCCCTGCTGGACTCAAACCCAGAACCTTTTTGCTGTGAGGTGGTCATGCTAACCTCTCACCACCTCATTGCCTATTAAATAAAACAGAGTCCAAAATGACTAAATGTCTTTGAGTTTCAAAATAAAAGCTGCTTCACGTTTTTCCTGTGAAGTTCCTTACCTTTAATTAATAAATGAATTTATCTATAATTTAACAGCCAATCATTTTCCAAACAATGATTATTGCCGTAGTTATTTTTTTTTTTTGGTATTTTTTTCTTTTTTGTTTTCTGTAAACACTTTTTTTAAACTAATTTATTTATTTATTTCAATGAAATTTGATCCGAATCACAAAATCAGATCAGTCTAACGCTGTATTTGTTAAAAAGAAGCTTTTCAATAACACTTCAATCTTTGCCCATGGTGTGTGTGTGTGTGTGTGTGTGTGTGTGTGTGTGTGTGTGTGTGTGTGTGTGTGTGTGTGTTTTGGGAAGTGGGAAGTCTCTTTGTAAAACACCCCCCCCTTAAGGAATTCTGGGCCTCACTGTACTACCTCTTCCCCCCAAAAACAATTGTTGGAATTGCCCTTGGAATACACTCTGGACCAGGGGTCACCGACCTTTTTGAAACCGAGAGCTACTTCTTGGGTACCAATTAATGCGAAGGGCTACCAGGTCAAAACACACCTCTGAAATTACAAATTTGCTCAATTTACCTTTAATTATATGTTATCATTAATAATTAATGATATTTATCTATGTGAAGATATTGATTTGATTTAAAATATATTCAAAAAAATTAGATGCAGCTCAATGGAGAGTGGCGCTATGGAGCTGTGGGCCTGTCCTAAAACTAGCAGTGAACAGGTCCGCGGGCAACTTATAGTGTCCTTGCGGGCTACCTGGTGCCCACGGGCACCACGTTGGTGATCCCTGCTCTGGACCAATCACGGGGCTGCGTTTTGTACAGCCTGTGCAGTGTCGGAGCTCTTGCTGATGTGATGTTAGTGAGTGCTGAGTGGTTACACACCCTGGGAGGGAGTGAGAGAGGGAAAAATAAATGCGTATGTCCTCGAGGCAAGGGTTATCTTGTCTTTGAAAAACATTGCATAAACATCATGATCAGCACCATTGGAGTGAGCAAACAGAATGATCTCACACACACACACACACACACACACACACACACACACACACCAACCCGGATATTATACTCAATTGCACAATTTGATCCGTGTGTGTGTATATTATTGTACGTATAGAGCAAAGATTGGATGAGGGGTATACACACACACACACACACACACACACACACACACACACACACACACACCATCCCGGATATTATACCTGATTGCACAATTTGATTCATGTGTGTGTATATTATTGTACGTACGGAACAAAGATTAGATGAGAGGTACAGACAGAAACACCGTATACACACACACACACACACACACACACACACACACACGCAGGTGGGGACATTGATCAGGTTGGGACATTGATCAGGTTTGACATATTGTGAAATTTTGCTTAATCCTGTTGTGTGTGTGTGTGTGTGTGTGTGTGCATACCCCTCATCTAGTCTTTGCTCTGTATATACACAGTGAGCTACAGGAGAATATAATCCATTACACATTAACTTAAAGTGAATATGAGGGTTTTTTGGTTGCTAAACTCCTTCCTGTGTGTCAGAGCAACTCCATATGGTGTGTGTGTGTGTGTGTGTGTGTGCTTGTGGGGTGTGGCCAAGGAACATTCAACCAATGGATACAGAGGTGGAGGGGGTGTCAATGCAGTTCACCTTTCATGATTGGTTGATTCTTATGGACCAAAGCTCAGAAGCTATCGGGGAATCAGAGAGAGAGAGAGAGAGAGAGAGAGAGAGTAGGGACAATGATTTCTCTTTTCAAAATGAGCTTTAGTCCGTTTCAAACAATACATGATTCCGTTTCATCTACGTTTCATAAGTTTACATGTGTTATGCATCAGTTTCTTGCAAAATCTGACATTGAAATGCACCGTCCAGTATTTATTGTATTTGTGTGCTCTTCTTCTTCTTTTCCTTTCGGCTGTTCCCTTCAGGGGTCGCCACAGCAAATGATCTGCCTCCATCTCTCCCTGTCCTCTGCATCTTCTACTCTTACGTGTGCTGTTGGGATTTTAAACACCTTTTTTTCAGTGAGCCATTAAAAGAATAAGTTTTGCCCCAAGAACAAATTTTATTTGATACATAATCTCAAACTTAGGCGAAGGCGCCATGATAAAAGTCGACACAAATAAAAGACAACAGAATATTATGCAGATCACAGATAACCAAAAAAGTAACCTTTTCAAAATAACCTTCAAATCAATGAAGCATTTTATATTCAGAATAAAAGTGTTAGTTTTGTCTCTGACTAGTAACTAGTAACAGTTGTAGGTCACTGTTTAGTGTTAATATTACGGACGGTCACAGACTAGTTAACTTAATCTACAAACTGAATGTCAGCGCGGTCAGAAACCCGTGTAGCTACTCCGTACGGCCAACAACTTGAAGTCGATAAATTCTTATAAATGTAAAAATTACAACACTCAACACCCGTAACTCTTATAGTCCATAAAGTTCAAACCTGAATGTTTTCACATAATCCAAGATAAAATATTTCCTGAGATCCTGAGACTTGCTCAGAGTGTTCAGCGAACCTGTTCAGGTTCAGCTCCACTAACGTTATCTGTACTTGACTGTCATTCTCATTATTGGCTGCTTTTTTCTGGCCACATGCTGAAGCAGTGTGATCTTTGCAGGTATCAACACGGATATCATCCACACTGTGTTGACAAAATTGACAAAACATGACGCCGTCATCATCATAGAAATGCCGATTGCTTTGATTTTAAAGGCCCTGGTCGCAGTGACATCACCATTTTACCATGTTTATGCATCTGCTGGCCTTGAACTCCTCAACTAAACTTTGTATGTATGCTAACAGTTGGTCGGCTGTGCGTCACATCAACCAATCACAAAGCACAAAGTAAAGCTACATCAGAAAAGCATGTCTGTCATGTGCTACTCATGCATATATGCGATTGCCAAGAGAAAAAAAAAACGCAAATTTAAACATTTTAACGCATATTTTACGAGATTTTATGTTTACATACGGAATTCTGTGTCAGAGTGATGCTTCCGTTTCATATTACTCATGCCGTAATTTCCGTCTGTTTTCCACAATCGTGGAAAATCATTGGCCCTACAAGAGAACATAGTGATAAAGTCAGTAATGACGTCCACTTGCAGTGAATGTCGTTCCACTTTCAGAAAGATTAAGAAATGTTCTTACCAGGGTTGGAGGAGAAACAAAAAAAAACATAAAAGAACTGAGAGTGGCAAAAGATATGAAGAACAACTGGGTCACGAGAACACCATCTGTCAAAGAAGTGACAGAAATTTGGGACAGCACAAAAACTGCGAGTTTTGACCATACTTCAAAGCAAAGCAAAAAATGGTAATCGAGCAGCAGAAACAAAGTTTGGAGTGAAGGAGAAACTTGTGAGGAACTGGAGAAAAGTGGAGATTATTATTACTGCAATGAAGAAAACAAAAAAGCTAATTGCGGGCTAAAAGCTAGATGGTCACAGCTAGAGGAACGAGCTCGCACATGGGGGCTTGTGCAATGTGCCTCAGGGAGAGGCTTGTCAACAGTGCAGTTGCGTCTCCACATGCAGGTAGTTGTCAAGGAGATGAATAGAAATTACTTCGCGTGGGAACTTTCTTGGTGTTACGGCTTTATGCAATGCAACCGCCTCTATCAGAACGAGCACCACAACGTCATAAAAACTGCAGCAGATTTCCAAGCCAAGGTAGACAGTTTCCATGAGTTTGCGACTTATATGTTTTTATTTCTTTGTTATGCATTTTTTGGTTAATGCGACTTGTACTCCGGAGCGACGTATAGTCCGGAACACACAGTGATGTTTTTTAATCACCAGCTCGTGGACCAATCAAATCGCATCATTCTTGTTTAGCATCAGTTCTGGCATTCTTTCTTTCTCATGTTCTATACTGAATTTTCTTACATTTTTGTCTTCATTTATTATGGCTATCCATCTATCCGCCTGTCCGTCTGTCTGTCTGTCTGTCAGTCTGTCTGTCAGTCTGTCTGTACACAGAATTAATTTTGCCAGTATTTTCTGTCTCTTTCCTTTTCCCCCACTCTCTCTCTCTCTCTCTCTCTCTCTCTCTCTCTCTCTCTCTCTCTCTTTTCTCTCTCACTGTTTCTTTCTCCCCTCCTTTTCTGCTGTATCAGCCTTTACCATGAGACACGACTGGATGTGCAAGGTGTACGTTTAAACTGCAGTTGAGCAACTTGACTGTCTAAATATTTCTAGTTGTTGGGTAAGAAAAGCTTTCAGTCTGAGCCAAGAAATGTCTGAAGTTTTTCATGCATGTGTGTGTGTGTGTGTGTGTGTGTGTGTGTGTGTGTGTGTGTGTGTGTGTGTGTGTGTGTGTGTGTGATTGCATCAGAAACTATAGTTTAACTGTTTCATGCATGCATGGGTGTGTTGATAGAATCCCATTGGTGGCATGGTTTCCAGTCAGTCCTTCTACTTTTCCTGAATCCTGTCAAAGCATTTTTTGTATTTGTGTTTGTATTTGAAGGTGGGATGTTTTGGGTGCTGCAGTCGGAGTCCGTTCGCTGGCCTCCGTCCCCTCTCTGCCCAAAGCCGTGGCCGAGTTCGTCTCCGACGCTGTGGCTGAATGCAAACCTGCTAAAGTTCATGTCGTGACTGGCACTCCTCAGGAGACGGATGACATTCTAGCTGGTTTGGAAAAGGAAGGCATGGTTAAAAAACTGCCCAAGTATGAAAACTGGTGAGTGATGGCACCTTGGTTACTTCATGACATGTCTAAGTTCCGATTCTGAGTCAACGGAACTGCACACAGGGCACCAAATCTGTACTGGGGCTCATTCCATCCCCTCAGGTCATATTTATACACTTCAACTAATTTGTTTATTCCCTATGTTGCTTAATCCTGATTAGGGCTATGGGGAGGGTGGCGCCCATTTCAGCCGATTCTGGGTGAGGGTGGGGTACATCCTGGACAGTTCACCAGGTCATTGCACGGCCAACACTTACATAACCATTCACACTCACACCTAGAGGTAATTTGGAACATCAATTAGTCTGCTGTGCATGTTTTTGGACTGTGGAAGGAAAACAGGAGTACAGACACTCCCCGACTACGTTCATTCGTTTTTTTTGTATTTTTCAATTTTATGTTAAAAAGAAAAAAAAGTCAAATTTTGAGTTTAGCGTGCTCTCTGTAGTACGAGACGTACCTACATAGTACGCTGACGTAATGACGCTGCGTCCATTGTTTACAAACGACAGACTGTACGTGCCCCTCCTTATTCCCAGTTCACCGCGTGTTACCCTTGCGTTAAGACGTCGTCAGTGATCTTTGTGCTTACACTGTTTTGCGGACTTTTGTAACCCTAAGCAAATAGTGTTGGTCAGAAGCCTACTAGTAATAGTGATAATCAGAAAAGGTGGCAAACCATCTCGTTAGAAACAAAGATGGCTATTGTCAAGAAAATTGTTGCTGGTGAAAAACACGTGTACGTTGCACGATCTTCCAAATGGCTCTGTCGACCATCGGAACCATTTACAAGCAGAAAGATCGCATCACAGAGCATGTTAAAGGTTATATTTGATAATGTATTTGATATTTGATTGGTGAATTTGATTAAATGTATCTATTTGAAATTATTTTGCTTGAATTTAATTTATTTGAAATTTATGTTGATATTATTTGATATATTTGATATTATTTTATAATGTTATGTTTATAATAATTGATTTATGGGTGTTTTATGAGATACGGTAATGGTATTTATGAATGTATAGTACACTATGAATGTCATACGTCACTGGAACATACAGTAACAACTTACGTTTTTTTTCACCTTACGGTCGGCACCAAACTAAAACGTAAGTTGGGGAGTGTCTGTACCCGGGAGAAACCCACACAAGCACAAGGAGAACATACAAACCACACAGAAACGCCTGAGCTGGGAATTGAACCCAGGCCTTCTTGCTGTGAGGCAGACGTGCTACCACTACACCACCATGTCATCTTCAGTTTTGTTACATGCAAATCTCGGTTTCCGACCACAACTCATTCCAGAAGGCTGTTCGAATAGCGATTTGTTAGAATTCCGAATCTATTTTTCCCATTACAAATAATGTGAATGGTCTTAATCTGTTCCAAGATGCTAGTAAACTACCTTTTTTAAACATAATTTGTCATTTATATATTAAATTGTTTATTAAATGTGAAACAACAGGGCAAACACACAAATTCTTAATATAGAGTAGACTAGGCTCGGGTTAGAATTTCCGTGGCAACTCGTACCCCAGCCCAGCCTAGCCTACAGTATGTTACGTTTTTTGTGTAAAGGAATGTGTAGAAACATTATGCAGTAATGAAACATGTCAGAGAAATGTAAATGATTATATTTACGATGTTTTCGATAATTTGGTTATCATCCTGCTGTTCCTCCTCGACAGGAGCTGCGTCTCGTTTATTTTGTGTTCGGCTTACGAATTTTGTTTAACTTCTGGGACAAAAATTTCAGAATTTTTTGGTTTAATACCGGTTTGTTCAATGTCTAAAGCGTTCGAAAACCGAGGTTTGCTTGTATTTCTCTGTTTTTGTCTATGTTTGTCTGGTTGTTGTTATTTAATTATGGGTTAAGAGATGTTTACACTGTTTATTTTTGCCCATGAATACAGACGGACAGACTATAGCTGTAACTACACATGAACAGTATGTACATATATACTAGGGGTCGGCAACCTTTGCCATGCGAAGAGCCATTTGAACCCGTTTTTCACAGGAAAGAAAACACTGGAAGCCGCAAATCCTTTTTTGACATTTAAAATAATTTTTCTCCTTTTTCCTTTATGTTAACATAAAAACAATGTGTGACATTGATTTAAACAACTGCAGAGACAATTAAATTACAATTCTACTTGCAACAAAAATAATTAGATTCAAAACATTTAGATTAAAAAAAGACGAATAAAAATTTACTTTCACTGAAAATTCCCAATGTCTATTTGAGACCTGAGGCAGTGGTGGCCCAGTGGTAAAGGTGCTGGATCACTGATAAGGGGTTAATGCCCCACTCTCTACGGATTGTCACTGTCCCCCCCATTGCAGCTAACTGGGTTATCAAAGCCTGGCAATGTCTCTCAATATTTATGGTGCGAGGCTGGAAAAGAACCTTTGCTGACTTTCAACAAGAGGAGCTGCATTGCTATCAGCATCTTCCTGCCGTGCGATGGCCTGGCGAGCTATCCAGGGTGTACTCTGCTCTCGCCCAGAGTCGGCTGGGATGGGCACCAGCCTCCCTGCGACCCTAATTAGAATTAAGCGGTTTAGAAACTGAATGAATGTGTTTGAGTCCTTCTTGTATTTTTATAAAGAAAAAGAATATCTATCCCACGAAACGAGGAACGGGGTGTAGCCAGATGTGTTAACTGGTTGGGCAGACTAAGCATCACTGCCTTTCGTGGGATTTTCTTTTTCTTTATTCATTATATTAATGTTGTTTTCTCAGAGTTTTAATCATTTTTGTAAAAATGATGGCAACACAGAAACAGGGGTGCAAGTTTTCCGGCATATGCTGGAAATTCCAGTTTTCCCAAAACTGAATTAACTATTTTTCCAATTCGTATAGATCCATTGAAATTTTATCCGTGGGGGGGTGTTCATCTGCTCGGATCGGCCAATCTACCATGCATACTGCCGTGTGGCTGTGACCGCGCGTTGAATCACGGGATTACACAGCACGTAGGGATTACATAGATTGGGCATTTTCGTCAAGTTTGTCAACCATTTTTTCCATTCGGATGCGTACATTTCTGTCAAGCACGAAAAAGCCCAATCAAATACAGCAACAGTCTTTCCCAGTATTCCTCATTCTTCGGGCCAAGTTATAACGATGCTTTTGATTGGCTCATCGTAACTGCCCATCCTATGAAAATGCAGCGATTATAAAACCTGTTGTTTCTGTGAGCCTCGCATGCACATGCTGCCTAAAATACTGCATTATCGCTAGCAAGAACCACTAGAAATACTGTCAATATGAAGTTTTAATCGGAAGGCTACACTACAAAAGAATTTGAAAAGACATCTAGAAATATATGGCGGTGGGAATGGCTAAACGAGTGTGACAAAAACGGTGACAAATGGGGGATATGGCTTAGAAAATCGTACATCTCTGGAGTTGCTTTTTGTGATTGTTGTTCCAAGACGATAAAGTATGGGTCCAGTCTGATGAGTCTAATCACTTGAAAAACAAAAAGACCAGACAAAAAAAATCAGACAAATCAGGTATTTATACCCAGTCTAACTTTTAATGTCAGATTGTACCATTAGCTAATACCGGTATTGTGTACTCTGATTCCAATAATGCAGCCCTGAGGGCAAGTTTAATGATGATTGTGGGAAGTTGTGTGTGTGTGTGTGTGTGTGTGTGTGTGTGTGTGTGTGTGTGTGTGTGTGTGTGTGTGTGGAGGAGGGAGGAGGGGGTATAAAACTCGGCACATGCCTCCTGGAGTGCCCAGGTTAGGGCAACGTAAGGGGAGATTATGCTCAAATTTTGTGGCCTGTGACTAAGTTGTACATTGAAAATAGGAACTTTTGTCAGTTGCACATATCTGTTTAAGTCTGCATGTAAATATTTTTTCTTTGATAGGTTTTTCCTGGTTATACAGTGTATATACATTATAAAAAATGTTGCAGCAAAGAAAGTGATCATTTCAGTTGAAATTTGTTTGACTGTTTGACATATTTTGACTTTGAATTATAAAATTTCTTTATTGTACATGAATAGATGAAATATTACAAACATGTGATGTGAATTCGTAAATTATATACAGTATTATTGTAAATGTTGGTAAAGACTGCATGAGAAACAACCATTTTAATTTGTAATTAATTTTTTTTTTAACCCTAATCCCCCACACACACTCACACACACTCACTCAACTACATCTTGCATTTTCAGGTATTTAAATTTTTTTAACTTGCACCCATGCAGAAAAGTACATAAAGAGTTATTTTAAGAAGGAGCCTGCTCAATATTCTTTTTAATAATCATCTTCTTCTTCTTCTTTTCCTTTCTGCTGTTCCCTTCAGGGGTCGCCACAGCAAATCATCTGCCTCCATCTCACCCTATCCTTTGCATCTTCTTCTCTTATACCAGCTACCTTCATGTCCTGCTTCGCTTCACTACATCCATGAATCGTCTCAACCTGCCTGCACACGCTTCTTCACCTCTTTTTCACACTCTCCACTTCTCTGGATTGTTGACCCGACGTACTTAAAATCCTCCACCTTCCTTATCTCTTCTCCCTGTAACCTCACTGTTCCTTTTGGGTCCTTCTCATTCACACACATGTATTGTTTTACTGAGGATAACCTTCATTCCCCTCCTTTCCAGGGCATACCTCCACCTCTCTAGATTTTCCTGCACTTGTTCTCTGCTCTCACTACAGATCACAATGTCATCTGCAAACATCATAGTCCATGGAGATTCTTGTCTAACTTCGTCTGTCAGCCTCTCCATCGCCATAGCAAACAAGAAGGGGCTCAGAGCTGATCCTTGATGCAGTCCCACCTCCACCTTGAACTGTTCTGTCACACCGACAGCACACCTCACCACTGTCTTACATCTCTCATACATGTCCTGCACCACTCTAACATACTTATCTGCCACTCCAGACTTCCTCATGCAATACCACAGTTCCTCTCTCGGCACCCTGTCATATGCTTTCTCCGGATACACAAAAGCACAATGCAGCTCCGTCTGACCTTTTCTATACTTCTCTATTTACATCCTCAAAGCAAACACTGCATCTGTGGTGCTCTTTCTTGGCATGAAACCAAACTGTTGTTCACAAATTCTGACCTCTGCCCTTAGTCTAGCTTCCACTATTCTTTCACATAACTTCATCATATGGCTCATCAACTTTATCCCTTTGTCGATGCCACAACTCTGCACGTCTCCCTTGTTCGTAAAAATGGGCACAAGCACACTTGTCCTCCATTCCTCCGGCATCCTCTCACTCTCTGAGACTTTGTTGAATGTTCTTGTCAGAAAATCTACTGCTACCTCTCCTAGACACTTCCATATCTCCACCAGTATGTCATCAGGACCAACTTCCTTTCTACTCTTCATCCTCTTCAATGCCCTCCTCACTTCTCCCTTACTAATCTTTGCTACGTCTTCTGCTCTGCCTTTGCCTTCTTCACCTTCCTCACCATCAACGTCATCCTGCACTCCACCATCCTTTGCTGTTTGGCAACAATCTCTCCCACTACTACTTTGCAGTCACTGACTTCCTGCAAATTACATCGCCTACACAAGATGTAGTCTACCTGTTACCTGGAAAACTGGTTTAATTCACTCCTGGTGGCACGAAGTGCCTCTGTTCTGAGTAAATGAGCAGCATTTTCTTTTTGCAGTATTTTTTTGGTGATGCAGTGGTTTCTGTAGATGAAGCACGTTTGCACCTGTTGGCCACCATAAAGTACAACATTCATTATTTTTAAAAGCCACGGAGCCGCATCAGAGAGGTAAAGCTCCGCATGCGGCTCTGGAGCCGTGGGTTGCCGACCCTTGTTCTATACTTATGGACTTTTGGATTATGGTGCTTGGCAATTGATCAAGAGGTTGTGGGCTTGAATCCCTGTTCCACCTCAACCGTGCTAAGATCTCTGGGCAAGATCTAAGCCAAAAGTGTTCCTCTGTCCACCCAGCATTATAAATAGGTACCAGTTAATATACTGGGAAGGTAGCTTGTGATGGACTAGTGTCCCATTGAGGAGGAGTTGAACTCCGACTCACTTCATGCTACAGAAACAGGGATAACCTCCAGCTGTGATGAGTCGTTTGGCTCAGGTGTAAAAAGACCAACATGCTTTACTTTTAGTAACTCCCGAATGACGCATCAACGAGGTGTATGATTATCAACCCGCAAGATCTCAAGTTTGAATCCAGGTTGAAGCCGCAGCCATCTGTGAACTCGAAGTAATTGGCCAAGCTCTCATGGGAGGGATGAATAGCATACTCTCATTTCCCTGTCACGCCCAGCGATTCCCAGCCAATCATGGTCTGTGAGCTCATTTGTCTGCGGGGTGAGTGTATTAGGCTGCCCCAAATACACATGCACAGCAGTTACAGAAGAAGCGGCTGGTAGCCATGCATGTCACGGAGGGGGCGTGTGCATGCTTATGCCCCTCCCTGGTTGGTGATGGTCATGTGATAGGGAAGGCAATAATTGACAGGTCGGAATTGGATGTGACTAAAGTTGGGGGCAGAAGTCTACTGAACTACACATGAGATTTTAGGCAGGAGTTGAAACAGGCTTTGGGTGGCCAGGAAGTGCTTCCAGATGACTGGACAACTACAGCAAATGTGATCAAGGAGACAGGTAAGAGAGTACTTGGTGTGTCATCTGGAAGGAGAGTAGATAAGGAGACTTGGTGGTGAATGAGGAAGTGCAGGAGTGTGTACAAAGGAAGAGGTTAGCTAAGAAGAAGTGGGACATTGAGAGGACCGAAGAGAGTAAACAGGAGTACAGGGAGACACAGCGTAAAGCGAAAGTAGCAGTGGCAAAGGCCAAACAGAGGGTGTATGATGACTTGTATGCTCGGTTGGCAAGTAAAGAGGGAGAAAATGATTTATACAGGTTGGCACAGCAGAGAAATAGAGATGGGAAGGACATGCAGCAAGTAAGAGTGATTAAGGACAGAGAGGCAAATGTATTGACTGATGACAGAAGTGTGCTGGGAAGATGGAAAGAGTACTTTGAAGAGCTGATGAATAAGGAAAATCAGAGAGAAAAAAGAGTAGAAGAGGTGACCGTTGAGGACCAGGAAGTAGCAAAGATTAGTAAGAGTGAAGTGAGGAGGGCATTGAAGAGGATGAAGAATGGAAAGGCAGTTGGCCCTGATGACATACCGGTGGAGGTATGGAAGTGTCTAGGAGAGGTCGCAGTAGATTTCCTGACAAGAACATTCAACAAGGTCTTAGAGAGTGAGAGGATGCCAGAGGAATGGAGAAGAAGTGTGATGGTGCCCATTTTTAAGAACAAGGGAGACGTGCAGAGTTGTGGCAACTACAGAGTGATAAAGTTGATGAGCCATACGATGAAGTTATGTGAAAGAATAGTGGAAGCTAGACTATGGGCAGAGGTCAGCATTTGTGAACAACAGTTTCGATTCATGCCAAGAAAGAGCACCACAGATGCAGTGTTTGCCTTGAGGATGTTAATAGAGAAGTACAGAGACGGTCAGACGGAGCTGCATTGTGCCTTTGTGGATCTGGAGAAAGCATATGACAGGGTACCGAGAGAGGAACGGTGGTATTGTATGAGGAAGTCTGGAGTGGCAGAGAAGTATGTTAGAGTGGTGCAGGACATGTAAAAGAGATGTAAGACAGTGGTGAGGTGTGCTGTCGGTGTGACAGAAGCGTTCAAGGTGGAGGTGGGACTGAATCAAGGGTTAGCTCTGAGCCCCTTCTTGTTTGCTATGGTGATGGACAGGCTGAAAGACGAGGTTAGGCAAGATTCCCCATGAACTATGATGTTTGCAGATGACATTGTGATCTGTAGTGAGAGCAGAGAACAAGTGCAGGAAAATCTCGAGAGGTGGAGGTATGGCCTGGAAATGAGGGGAATGAAGGTTAGCCTCAGTAAAACAGAATACATGTGTGTGAATGACAAGGACCCAAGCGGAACGGTTAGGTTACAGGGAGAAGAGATAAGGAAGGTGGAGGATTTTAAGTACTTAGGGTCAACAATCCAGAGAAGTGGAGAGTGTGGAAAAGAGGTGAAGAAGCGTGTGCAGGCAGGTTGGAATGGTTGGAGAAAAGTGTCCGGAGTGATGTGAGATAGGAGGGTATCGGCAAGAATGAAAGGAAAAGTGTACAAGATGGTGGTAAGGCCAGCGATGTTGTATGGTTTAGAAACAGTGGCCCTGGGGAAAAGACAGGAGGCAGAGCTGGAGGTAGCACAGATGAAAATGTTGAGGTTCTCTTTGGGAGTAACGAGGATGGATAGGATCAGGAATGAGCACATCAGAGGGACAGCACATGTAAGATGTTTTGGAGACAAAGTCAGAGAGGCTAGATTGAGATGGTTTGGACATGTTCAGAGGAGGGATAGTGAGTATATTGGTAGTAGGATGCTAAGGTTGGAACTACCAGGCAGAAGGCCTAGAGGAAGACCAAAGAGACGATTCATGGATGTAGTGAAGCAGGACATGAAGGTAGCTGGTATAAGAGAAGAAGATGCAAAGGATAGGGTGAGATGGAGGCAGATGATTCGCTGTGGCGACCCCTGAAGGGAACAGCCGGTTTTAGGCAGAGATGCATAACCTGACTCTGAATACACTCAACTTTCCTGTATTAATATTTATATAATTTAGTTTTTGTTTTATTGATAAATTCAGAAATGTTAGTTTGTTTTTGTTAGCACTAACCTTAGTGAAACTATAAATGTGTTCTTTATACAGCTGGCTGGCTCGTACCGACCCTAAAGATGTGGCTCGTGTAGAGAGTAAGACGGTGATAGTCACTAAACAACAGAGGGACACAATTCCCATTCCCAACAACGGCGTGAAGAGCCAGCTCGGCAGCTGGATGAGCGAGAATGACTTCCAGAAAGCTAGAGAGGACCGGTTCCCTGCCAGTATGACAGGTCTGCCTGCTCAACTCCTTGAGGGTTTTTTTGTGGTGGTCATTTTGTTTTTATTCCTGGATTACGTTAACACTAAGAATCATATGGATGCTATTTTCATGTACTCTAGTATTTAATAACAATATATTTTTTATGTACAAGTGCACAAATTAGGAAAAATCATCAAGGATTTCATTACAGATTATCCCGAATCCAGTATCTTTTCTTTTCTTGTCTTTTGCTAGGTAGGACCATGTATGTGATCCCGTTCAGCATGGGTCCTGTCAACTCCTCTTTAGCCAAGTTTGGTGTTCAGGTGACGGATTCTCCGTATGTGGTGGCCAGCATGGGAATAATGACTCGCATGGGCATGCCCGTCCTTGAGAAACTCGCGGAGGGTGCAGAGTTTGTTCGCTGCCAGCACTCGTTAGGTCGACCGCTACCACTTAAAGGTACTGGGTGTCTGTTACAGTCCAGGAGTCCAGACCAAACTCTGCAGTGCTTTGTTTACAAACTAACCAAATTAAAGAATCAATTTATAAATTGATTTCAGTTCATAAATACAAAATATATGATAACGATTCTGACATTTTTCAGTCTAAAGATCAATTTACGGGAAAATTTTCCAATGTTCTGTCCTGATATGGAAATTCTAGGATCTTCAACATTTTTGGCCACATTATGGAACATTATGGAATTTGACTTCAACTAAGAATCGCAATTTGTTTCTGTTACTTACAGTAGGCCCTTGACCATTCGCAGTTCAGCACTCGTGCCCCCGCATACTCGCAGATTGGCGACAAACCTGGAAGTAACTGGCATGTGATTCAAATTTGGCCAATGGCTGAGAGCTTTTGTATCTCCCTCCTGCTGATTGGTTGCAGACGATGTGAACACCTTTTTTTTTCTCGTTCGCGCACAAATTATCAACGTGATTGCTTGAATTGCGAAGTAAGTTTTTTCGTGTGTTTTTAATGATTATTTAAGCCCTATGCTGCCACTCAAACGCCCTGCATCTTCTCTAGCCTCTGGTAAGGTGCTTTATTTATTCATATTATCACAGTGCAAAATTAAAAAGTTTTTACTTAATCGTTACTACATTTTACTGCATTATTACTGTATTAATGAGTAAGACTGTTTATAGAATGTGTTTAAGAAACATATTTTAGCGCATGTAATATCATACATAGGGTTTTAAAATCCTGTCAATAACTCGCGGATTTTAATGATCCGCAGGAATGGCCAGAACTGATCCATCACGAAAAACAAGGGCCTACTGTATTACTTTCAATTCCAATAGTCGAACATTGACCTGCAACCTTGACATTTGACAACCCTCTGTATTCTGAAGTCGTAAAAGTCTGGACAGCAGGTGGTTGTTTCTGTCCCTTCTGACCTTCTTGTTCTTTCCATTGTTTCCCAGCTCCATTGATAAATCAGTGGCCTTGTAATCCAGAGAAGGTGCTGATCTCACATCTTCCCGATAGCAGACAGATCCTGTCTTTTGGAAGTGGTTATGGTGGGAATTCTCTCCTGGGAAAGAAGTGTTTCGCACTGCGTATTGCCTCTCGCATTGCCAAAGATGAAGGCTGGCTAGCTGAACATATGCTAGTGAGTCATTTGGGCGAATGCTCTTGCTCTCACTTTTTTGTTTGTTGTTTTTTGAGAAAGTGAGAATAAAATTAAATATATGTATATTTGAACTGGATAATTTTACATTAATTTGTAGTTTCTGTACCACAATGAGCTGTGTATGTACACTGTTGTGTTCTTGAAATGGAAACTTGGATGTTACTTGCCTTATTTCCACGAATAATGGAAACATGAATTTTGTATTAAAAATTTTTTTTTTTTTAATGGAAATGAATGGGTTAGGACAGAGGTGTCAAACTCGTGCCAGAAAGGGCCATGTGGCTGCAGGTTTTTGTTTCAACCAAGCAGCAGCACACCTGACTTTGCTCATTTAATCAACTCATCTGAGTGTTCAGGCAGCTGATTGGTCAATCTGTGTACTCTGTACAGAGACTGACCAATCAACTGCCTGAACACTCAGCTCAGTTGATTAAATGAGCAAAGTCAGGTGTGCTGCTGCTTGGTTAAAACAAAAACCTGCAGCCGCATGGCCCTTTCTGGCACAAGTTTGACACCCCTGGGTTAGGAGTTGGGGATTAGGGAGTTGAGGTTAAGGATTAGGTTGTAAGGAATTTAGAATTATAGGTTGGGATTAAGGACTGGAGTAAGGGGTCGGGTATTAGGGGTTTAGGGTTAAATTTTGTGTTTGGGATTAGGGTATGGGAATTTGTGCTGGGAGATTAGGTATTGGGGGTTGGGCACTAGAGGTTTGGGGTTAAGGTTTGTGGTTGGGATTAGGGACTGGGGGTCACGGTTTGGGTGTGAAAAATTGGGGAATAATGGTTAGGGTGCTGATTGGGGGGTTGCAATTTGAGGATTATGGTTTGACTAATAGGAATTGGTTGTAGGGGTTGAGGATGAGGGATTGCTGTAGGGGATGGCTCTAGGGGAAAGAGATTAGTGTTCAAGTGCTATGGGTGGAGTTTAGGGTTTGGAAATGATTGGCAATAGCAGTTGGAGGTTGAGGATTACGGCAGGGGATTAGGATTAGGGGTGGATGTATGTGTTGGAGATCATGGGTTAGATGTTAGGGGTGGAGGTCAGGGTTTGGGTTTTCGGGATTGGAGATAGGAGTTAGAGGTTAAGGCTTTGGGGTTGAAATTTAGGGACTGGGTGTAAGGGTTATGGATTAGGAGTTTAGTTTAAAGGCTGGAGATTAGTTGGAGATTAGAAGTTGAGTGGTGGATTGGCGGTTTTGGGCTGGGAAATAGGGATTGGGGATAGGAGTTGTAGGTTAAGGATTTCGAGTCGGAGATTAGGGATTGGGTGCAAGGGTTAGGGGTGGTTGAAGAGGTTGGGAATTAGGGGTTCGAGTTAGGATTAAATTGGCATCATCGTAATAATCTTTCTTCCATACTCTCTCTCATTAGATTCTGGGAATCACAAATCCTCAGGGAGTAAAGCGATACATTGCTGCAGCGTTCCCAAGTGCTTGTGGGAAAACCAACCTGGCCATGATGAAACCAACGCTTCCAGGCTGGAAAGTGGAGTGTGTGGGAGATGACATCGCCTGGATGAAGTTTGACAGTCAGGGTGAGTGAAGACAAACATCTGAGTTCCTGTCCGTGTCTCTGTAGCATTTCTGCATTTTGTTTTTGTGATTGTCATCATCTTCTTCCGCTTCTTCCGGGGTCGGGTCGTGGGGGCAGCAACCTAAGCAAAGTGGTCCAGACATCCCTCTCCCCAGCCACTTTCTGCAGCTCTTTCGGAGGGACACCGAGGCGTTCCCAGACAAGCCCGAGAGACACAGTCCCTCCAGCGTGTTCTAGGTCAACCAAGGGTCTCTTCCCAGTTGGACATGCCCAAAACACGACACCAGGGAGGCGTTCAGAAGGCATTCTGGCCAGATGCCTGAACCACCTCAACTGGCCCCTCTCAATGCAGAGGAGCAGCGGATCTACTCCGAGCTCTCCCTGGATGGCAGAGCTTCTCACCTTATCTCTAAGGGAGAGCCCCGCCACCCGGTGAAGGAAGCTCATTTCAGCTCAGCTCCTTCTTCACCACGACAGACAGGTACAGGCTCTGTTTGACAGCAGAGGCAGCAATCCGTCTGTCGATCCTTCCCTCACTCGTGAACAGGACCCCAAGATACTTAAACTCCTCCACTTGGGGCAGGACCTCATTCCCGACTTGGAGGGCGCATTCCACCCTTGTCCGACTGAGAACCATGGCCTCAGACTTGGAGGTGCTGATTTTCATCCTGGCCACTTCGCACTCGACTGCGAATTGCTCCAATGAGAGCTGGAGGTCCCAGCTTGATGAAGCAAAAAGACATCATCCACAAAAAGCAGAGACGAGATCCGATGGTCACCAAACCAGAACCCCTCAATGCCTCAGCTGTGCTATAAAAATCTATAAAAATTATGAACATAATTGGTGATAAAGGACAGCCTTGGCGGACTCCAAACCTCACCGGAAAAGAATTCGACCTGTTGTTACCATTACAAACCAAACTCTGGCTCCGGTGATACAGCGATCGAAAAGTGACGGGTCCAAAACGCCGTACTCCCGGAGCACGCCTCACAAGCTAACCCGAGGGACACAGTTGAAAGCCTTCTCCAAATCAACAAAACACATGTGGACAGATTGGGCAAACTTCCATGCCCCTTCCAAGATCCTGTGGAGCGTATAGAGTTGGTCAAGAGTGCCAGGACGAAAACCACATTGCTCCTACTGAATCCAAGGTTCGACTGTCGGTCGGATCCTCCTCTCCAGTACCCCTGCATAGACTTTCCCGGGTAGGCTGAGTAGTGTGATTTCCTGATAATTGGAACACACCCTCTGGTAGCCCTTTTTAAAAAGGGGCACTACCACCCCGGTATTCCTTCCACTGTCCGACGACATCCCCAGACGAGGTGAGCAACTCCCTACCTCCACTGTAAGCAGAGTTTGTGGAGAACTGCTTCCCCATCTTGAGGCATCGGATGGTGGTCCAGAACCTTTTTGAGGCCAACCAATAATCACTCTCCAGGCCCTCACCGAACTCCTTCCACACCCGAGATTTTGTAACTGCGACAGCTTCGGCTGCAGCACATTTGGCCTACCGGTACCTGTCTGCTGCCTCAGGAGTCCACAAGCCAATAAGACCTGATCGCTCTTCTTTTTTAGCTGGACGGCCCCCATCACTACAGGTGTCCTCAGCAACGGACAGGTGACACTACAGGTGACACTACAGGTGTTCTCAGCAATGGAGACACGAAACATGGCCCATTTGGATTCCATGTCACCCGCCTCCTCCGGGACGTGGTTGTAGCTCTGTCGGATGTGGGAGTTAAAGGCCTCTCGGACAGCAGACTCTGCCAAATGTTCCCAGCAGACCCTAATTACATGCTTGGGCGTGCCACGTCTGGAAGGCAGCCTCCCCCGCCATCGAAGCCAGCTCACCACCAGGTGGTGATCGGTTGACAGCTCAGCTCCCCACTTCACCCAAGTGTCCAGAACATGCTGCCACAAGTCCAGTGACACGACTACAAAGTCGCTCATCAAACTGTGACCTAGGGTGTCCTGGTGCCAAGTGCATGTATGGTCACCCTTATGTTCAAACATGGTGTTTGTGATAGAAAAACTGCAACAAGCACAGAAGTCCAACAACGAAACACCATTCGGGTTCAGACTGAAGAGGCCGTACCTACCGATCACACCCTTCCAGGTCACACTATCGTTGCCCACATGGGCATCGAAGTCTCCCAAGACAACGAGTGAGTCTCCCGAGGGAGCGTTCTCCAACACTCCCCCTAAAGACTCCAAGAAGGGTGAGTACTCTGAACTTTCATTTGGTGCATAAGCACAAATAACAGTCAGGACCTGTACCCCCACCCGAAGGCGGAGGGAAGCTACCCTTTCATCGACCATGGAGAACCCCATTGTTTGGGCACCAAGACGGGGGGCAACAAGGATGCCCACACCGGCTCACCGCCTCTCCCCATGAACAACTCCAGAATGAAATAAGGTCCAGCCAGTCCAGCCTGTCTCGAGATGGGTGGTTCCAGAGCCCAAGCTATGCGTTGAGGTGAACCCGACTATATCTAGTCGGTATCTCTCCACCTCACACACCAGCTCAGACTCCTTCCTCGCTAGAGAGGTGACATTCCATGTCCCAAGAGTCAGCATCAGTAACTAAGGATCGGTCCGACGGAACCCATGCCTTTGGCTGCCACCCAACTCACATTATATCCAATAGACCCAATGTTGTTACTGTTATTGGTGCCGGTTACTGTAATGGTACTGTTGTTTTCCAGGAAAACTCCGTGCTATTAACCCAGAGAACGGGTTCTTCGGTGTGGCCCCTGGAACCTCTCTGAAGACAAACCCTCATGCCATGGAAACTATTTCGAAGAACACGATCTTCACAAATGTTGGTGAGACAAGCGAAGGTGGTGTTTGGTGGGAAGGTCTTGATCCACCAGCGAAGGGGGTTTCTTTGTTTGATTGGCATGGAAACTTATGGAAGTTTGGTAAATATTTTTTATACTTTACTTTTGTATCTTATCATTCTTACTTGAAGATAAAACCAGTTTTAAGATGCACATGATTAAAATATGTTACCTCACAGGAGATTCAAAACCGTGTGCCCATCCGAACTCAAGGTTCTGTGCTCCCGCTGCTCAGTGTCCTATAATGGATCCTATGTGGGAGAGCGACGAAGGCGTGCCAATTGATGCCATCATTTTTGGTGGCAGGAGACCTGAAGGTGATTACCAAGGAAATTCATGGGAATTCATGGGAATTTCGACCTGCATGGTTATAAGACTGCCCATATCTATGCTTTATTATAGGTGTGCCCCTGGTATACGAGTCATTTAACTGGAAACATGGAGTGTTTGTTGGTGCTTCCATGAGATCGGAATCTACTGCTGCTGCAGAACACAAAGGTATGTCCGGCTTTAAAGTGTGATGGCTATCACCATGCAATATACATTTGTATGCAACAAAACACTTTAAAACACTTTGCATCATGTTTTAGCATACTTTTTGTAAAATAATGCCACATTGTGGCTTCTGACCAATCAGAACCCAGCATTCAACCAAACAACCGTGTCTTGTGTATACAGGCAAAGTTGTCATGCACGACCCCTTCGCTATGCGCCCGTTCTTCGGCTACAACTTTGGCGACTACCTGAGCCATTGGCTGAGCATGGAGACACGGAAGGCACCCACCCAGCTCCCCAAGATCTTCCACGTCAACTGGTTCCGAAAAGATCCACAGACCAAGTCCTTCTTATGGCCCGGATTCGGAGAGAATTCCAGAGTGCTTGAGTGGATCTTCAACCGTTGCGGACGTATGAGAGAAGATGAGGCAGCCAGAAAAAGCATTATCGGATGGTTGCCCCAAGAGGGCGCCATCAACACACAAGGTCTGGGCCAGAAAGTCGATATGGAGGCACTCTTTGACATTCCGAAACCTTTCTGGCAAAAGGAAGTCCAAGAGATAAAAGCCTACTTTACACAGCAGGTTGGTGCAGACCTGCCTCAGCAGCTGGAGGTGGAGCTAAGGGCACTCGAGGACAGAACCAGGGATTGAACACAAGAGGACATGATGTTTTAAAGTACACTTCTTTTAAATGATTCTTGTATTGGGGGTTGAAGAAGCAAATAATCTTTTAAGCTACAATGCTTAGTCATGCAACAACAACAACAACAACAATAATAATAATAATAACAATAATAATAATGACAATAATACTACACTGGTCCTATGAAGCTAAAGACACTAACTAACTCTCTACCATGTAGCCTTGGTGGTTTACGGGGGAAAATGACCAGAGGTTTGTTCTAGTCATCTTCTGTTAAATGTTTATCCAATGACATCTAGTCATCAGACCAAAGATATTCAGGACACCTGGGAAACTGTTCTCAATGTATTAAGCTAACCTGACTGAATAAACTACTGAAAGTCTCTTTTATCTGCTGCCATTGTTCATTTGCTTTATTCACTATTCTTATAATAGTTACCAGTATTATCATCTTAATTTATTTTAATTATTATTAAATTTCTGAATAACAGTCCTGCTTGAAAATCCAGTACATGCAGAATTCCTGCTTCATGCTATCAAGGTGGTAGCCTTTGATCCGACAGCCCTGTGGTTCGACATTTACAGTCTATTGGTTTAATATCCCATTGGTTTATCAGTTACAGCCTATTGGTCAGACAGCCTAGTGTACTGTCCCAACAGCCCACTGATCCAACAGCTACAGCGTATTGATCGAACATCCCATTGGTCCGAAGGTTACAGCATATTGCTCCAACTTCTCATTGGTCTGACATTTATGGCCTATGGTTCTACAGTCTATTGATCTGACAGTTACAGCCTATTGATCTGACAGGTCTGACAGCCCTTTGGTCTGATTGTTACAGCCTATTGGTCCAACAGCCCACTGCTCTGACAGTAACAGCCGATTGGTCCAACAGCCCATGGGTCCAACAGTTACAGCCTATTGCTCTCACAGCCCTTTGGTCCAATTGTTACAGCCTACTGGTCCAACAGCCCATTGTTCTGCCTGACAGCCCTAAGCCTAACTCAGCTGAAATGAGTAGAGTGCCGAAATGATTTAAGTAAGGTGTCCATCTTTTGAGTAGGGCTGTCGGACCATGTATCCATCAACAATCATCACACCCGTGAAGATCTTCTCACTGTACTTTAGTTGCTTTTAGATAGGCAGCAGGAACAAGTTGTGCCCACTTTCCTGTGTTTACATGGTCTCGCTCAAATCAGTGGCAAGCAGGAAGCTAGAATTATAAAATAGAGCGAACTGACCATCTGCTGAGAAAGCCCAGCAAGCAACCCACTAACCCAGATGGATGCTGCTGTGTATGCGGAAACCTTTCTACTTGTTACCAATTGTTTAAACAGCAAGTTACCCTAAGAAAAAAAATGTCCTGGAACGCCGTGAAGTGGAGCAAGTTACATGAAGTGGTGTCAAGTTGTTCCAGAACGATTCTTTTCACATGGATGCTGCAGCAACTTGTTCTGGCTGCAAACTGTTCTGTGTAAAATCAGCTACAGAGTTCAAACCATTTCCTCTTCATACTACACATACCTCCTCTTCTTGTTTCTGTGTAATGAACCATGCTAGTATGGCTAATCTCCATTATTTTAAAGGGAAACTATCTATTAGTATGTCAGGTCTCATTTCAGCACCCATATTCTCTTTGCCCTGACAGTGATGGCCGAGTGGATAGGGCGCAGGATCACTAATCCTAAGGTTGGGGGTTCGAGTCCCCACAGGGTTGTCACTGTCCCCCCAGTGCAGCTAACTGGGCTATCAAAGGCAGGCCATGTCTCTCGTTGTCTATGGTGTGAGGCATGTAAAAGAACCATTGCTGATTTTCGACAAGAGCTTCATTTGTAATGGGGGGGTCTTCCTGCATGGAACAAATGGAGCACTACAAAAAATGAAGCAAGTTTAAAACGCTTGTCCTTGTGTTTTTATTCCGCATGTGGGAAAGGTATGGATATTTTGAGGACTCACACAATAAGTAAAAAGGTTTTAGTGTGAACCCGCCCACACACATTCTCTCCTCTCTTTCTCTGCCCTCCACCCTTCTCTCATTTCTTTTTTGTCTTTCTTTTGTCTGTTCTTACTATTGTGTTTTCTCTCTCTTCCTTCTCTCTCCTTTCTCTCCTCTCTTCCTCTTGCTCTTCTCTCTCCTTTCTCTCCTCTCTTCCTCTTGCTCTTCTCTCATTTTCTTTCTTTTGTATCTCTTCTTATTCTCTTCTTTCTCTCTTTACATTTTTGTCCCTATCTCTCTCTCTCTCTCTCTCTCTCTCTCTCTCTCTCTCTCTCTCTCTCTCTCGTTCTGTCAGTCCCTCCTTGTCTGTTCTGTCTCATTTCCAAATATTTCAGTAACAGTCCTCATCTCACTCTTTTGCTGAACAATTAATCCCATTCGGGTTGCTGGGGAGGCTGGAGTCTAGGTTTGCTGACACTGGGCAAAGGGCAGGCTACACCCTGAACAGCTTGTCAGTCCACTGCAGGGCCAACAAATACACACACACACACACACACACACACACACACACACACACCTAGTGGCAATTTGGAACAGCCAATTATCCGAATGCACCTGTCTTTGCATTGTGTGAGGAAACTGGAGTACCTGGAGGAAACCAATGCAAGAACAGAGGAACATGCAACCTCTACTCAGAAACACTTGAACTCGAATTTCTTGGTGTCAGGTGGATATACTAACTACCACAGTACTGTCAATGAACATGGCTAATAAAAGTATTGTCATAAGGACTTAAAATGACCCCAGCAGGGGATGGTGAGTTGTACTAGAGATACAAAATCTCAAATGAATGACTACATAAAATAAATATATTTACCGATCTATGTTTTTTGCCATTAATAGCATCTTAAATACTAGTCCTTCTCAAAAAATTAGCATATTATGATAAAGTTCATTACTTTCTGTAATGTACTGATAAAAATTAAACTTTCATATATTTTAGATTCCTTGCACCCCAACTGAAATATTTCAGGTCTTTTATTGTTTTAATACTGATGATTTTGGCATACAGCTCATGAAAACCCAAAATTCCTATCTCAAAAAATTAGCATATTTCATCCGATCAATAAAAAAAAAAAGTGTTTTTAATACAAAAAAGTCTCAACTTTCAAATAATTATGCTCAGTTATGCACTCAATACTTGGTCGGGAATCCTTTTGCAGAAATGACTGCTTCAATGCGGCGTGGCATGGAAGCAATCAGCCTGTGGAACTGCTGAGGTGTTACGGAGGCCCAGGATGCTTTGATAGAGGCCTTAAGCTCATCCACAGTGTTGGGTCTGGTGTCTCTCAACTTTCTCTTCACAATATCCCACAGATTCTCTATGGGGTTCGGGTTCAGGTCAGGAGAGTTGGCAGGCCAATTGAGCACAGTAATACCATGATCAGTAAACCATTTAGCAGTGGTTTTGGCACTGTGAGCAGGTGCCAGGTCGTGCTGAAAAATGAAAGCTTCATCTCCATAAAGCTTTTCAGCAGATGGAAGCATGAAGTGCTCCAAAATCTCCTGATAGCTAGCTGCATTGACTCTGCCCTTGATAAAACACAGTGGACCAACACCAGCAGCTGACATGGCACCTCAGACCATCACTGACTGTGGGTACTTGACACTGGACTTCAGGCATTTCCTTCTCCCCAGTCTTCCTCCAGACTCTGGTACCTTGATTTCTGAATGACATGCAAAATTTGCTATCATCCAAAAAAAATACTTTGGACCACTGACCAACAGTCCAGTACTGCTTCTCTGTAGCCCAGGTCAGGCACTTCTGCTGCGATTTCTGGTTCAAAAGTGGCTTGACCTGGGGAATGCGGCACCTGTAGCCCATTTCCTGCATACGCCTGTGCATGGTGGCTCTGGATGTTTCTACTCCAGACTCAGTCCACTGCTTCCACAGGTCCCCCAAGGTGTGAAATCGGCCCTTCTTTCACTTTTTCCTTCCCACAGACATCCCACTGAGGTGGCTTGATACAGAACTCTGGGAACAGCCTATTCGCTCAGAGATTTCTTTCTGTGTCTTACCCTCTTGCTTGAGGGTGTCAATGATGGTCTTCTGGACAGCAGTCAGGTCGGCAGTCTTACCCATGATTGCGGTTTTGAGTAATGAACCAGGCTGGGAGTTTTTAAAAGCCTCAGGAATCTTTTGCAGGTGTTTAGAGTTAATTGGTTGATTCAGATGATGAGGTTAATAGCTCGTTTAGACTACCTTTTCATGATATGCTAATTTTTTGAGATTTTTATTTTTATTTTATTTG
Source organism: Plotosus lineatus (assembly GCA_024760905.1). Lineage (NCBI taxonomy): Eukaryota > Metazoa > Chordata > Actinopteri > Siluriformes > Plotosidae > Plotosus > Plotosus lineatus. Next base: position 111,062,080 of record CM045728.1, read on the forward strand.
AGAATTTTGTGTTTTCATGAGCTGTATGCCAAAATCATCAGAATTAAAACAATAAAAGACCTGAAATATTTCAGTTGGTGTGCAATGAATCTAAAATATATGAAAGTTTAATTTTTATCAGTACATTACAGAAAATAATGAACTTTATCAAAATATGCTAATTTTTTGAGAAGGACTAGTATATTGAACAGGTTTGAGAATTGAAAATGCTGACAACAATGTTAGCAAAGTTTTGAGAATCAACACACATCAAGTGAGAAAAGTCATACGGGACAAAAATGCTGGATTATGACTGCTGAATTAAAGGATATCCCATCAGTGATGTGCCTCATGAGAAGACAAAGATGATAATGATGCTGATAATGTTGTATAACTGTAAAAATGATAAATGTCATATTTCTCCTGTTTGCCAAACTGCTTACTCCTACTAGGATCACATGGAGTCTTTCTCACCCAACACTGAGCGAAGGCAAGGTGCACCCTGAACAGCTCACCAGTTCATTGAAGGGAAACATACACATGACTATCTACCCTCACGCTCACACCTAGAGGCAATTTGAAGCAACCAATTAGCCTTATGTGCATATCTTTTCCCTGTAAGAGGAAATTGGAGTACCCATGCTAGCACGGGGTGAACATACAATCTCCATACAGAAATTGGACCCTTGCACTCGAACCCAGGACATTCTTGCTGTGAAGTGTACTATTCACTACGTCACTGTGTCCCCTTAGTAATAACTACTACCTTGACTTAGAAATTTAATCCGTTCTGAGGGCAAGCTCATAAGCCAAAAAGTTCATTAGATAAAACAATTATTCCCATAAGAAATAACAGAAAACCAATTAATCAGTTCCAACCCCCTCCCAAACTCATATAACTTTACACAAACACATATATTTCACCTAATATATTAAAGATAAAGATCTACAAACAATAAATATTTCATAATAATTATACATGTTCATTAAAATTATTATTATTAAGAATAATTAATAAATATTAATAAAACAAGAATAAACAATAAGTTGACTAATCCTTCTGCTCATCGACTGCGGTGCATGTGCACGCTGTGAATACCAGTGAGAAAAGGCTGTGATGAGCTCCCACAAGGCCAGTGTTTCTCAAATAGTGGGGCGTGGTGTGATACCAAGGGGGGTGCGTATGACCCTGGGGAACATGCTTTATTGCCGTACTGTACATACATACATTAAGTGTATTTGTGCATCCGTTGCAGTAGTTGGCAGTGGTACTCTTATTGCCACGCTGTGGTGCAGGGATAAAGCACCGAGCAAATTAAATGAAGTTCAGTAAACACCATTTATAGTTGCAAGGTGCTGAAGGGGTGTGAAATTGCTTTTTTTCCTATAGGGGGTGTCACATAAAATAGAAAAGCACTGCACAAGGTATTCTCGGAGCGCGGAGGAATACAGTGGAAGAATACGAGGCTAATCGGCCAAGAAAAGCCATTTCCCAAGCAGAGCTCATAAATCAAAATTTTGCTGGTTGGATAGAGCAGATTTTTGGTGGGATCGAAGCTTTTATCATAGAAAATTTGTTATAAAAGACACTCGTAAATCAAGGTACCACTGTATTAACTTTGGATGAAGGGTGACTTTTATTTTGAAATAATATTTTAGCAGTTAATTAATTTCCGTTTTTGTAATTTACGATAATTATAAAAGAGAGATAAAAACAAAACAAATCAAATAAACAAACATGACCTGAAAAAAAGGAATATATCAAGTTCACATCTCATATATCAGTCCTGTCATGCTGCTTCCTCCCGGCGCGAGCTGATATTTTGGGTATTTCCGGATCTTTCCCGTGTACTTTCACTTTCACTCTTTCGCGAACCTCGGCGCTTCAGACTGCGTCCTCAGAAATAAGATCTTCGGTTCCGTGGAACTTTTAAACAATCCCACAGTGTCTGTATTCGGCAGAGAAGTTGTAGAACATTTCTCGGAGCATCATGACTTCTATAGACATGAGTCCTGCGTCGAAAAAAGAGGTGAGAGCTGCGTTTTCATTTGTCATCGTCGGCCATGAAACCTTAACCGACATTCTGCCCTCTAACGACACAACTACAGCTTCATCTGCTTTATTATTATTATTATTATTATTATTATTATTATTATTATTATTATTATTCTTACTGTGAATCTTCTTATTCTTCTTCTTCCCTTCTTCTTCCTCTTCTTCTTCTTATTAATACAGGTTGATGGGTTTACTAAAAAGCTCACCCGGGAGGTAAAGTTCAGGTCCTGTTTAATTTTTATTTTCTTCCTGACTTGTAATTCAGTGTAACTCTATAGCATTTTCTCTCTACCCAGGCAGAGCAGCTCGTCTCAACTTTCTTCCCTCAGATGATCGCAGAAATGGACAGCCTGCTCCAGGTAACAGGTTCCCTCCTGACGGACACCCATGCACTTTATCAGGGATTGGTACTTTTTATTTTTTTAACCCATATTTATGATAACTGAGTGTCTGTCTTTAGGCATCACTGGTTTTGGATGACCTTTCAGCTCTCCGAGCTCCTCTGGACATCCCAATACCAGACCCTGCCAAAGAGGAGCTGAAGAGAAAGAAGAAAGAAGAGGTAGTTCTATTTTACAGATTGAAAGGAAATAGTCTGCCCTGGGGCAGTGTTGGCTCAGTGGAAAGGTACTGGATTACCAACCCCAAGGTCGGGTGCTCAAGCCCCGCTGTCAACAGTTGTCACTGCTGTCCCCACAGTCCAATAACTGGGTTATCAAAGTCGGCCAGGTCTCTCACTGTCTGTGGTCAGAGGTCCATGTGAAAGACCCATTGCTGACTTTTGTCAAGAATAGCCACATAGCTATCAGTGTTTTTCTGCTGGGTGTACTCTGCCCTCACCCAGAGTCAGATGAGATGGGCGCCAACCTCCCCGTGACCCTAATTAGGACTAAGCAGTTCAGAAAATGAATGAATTCCACTCTGTAAGTATCTTCGTACTGAAGCACTGCTAATTTCTTTCTTGATGTTGTGTTTTCAACATCGCTTTGCAAAGATAAGTAGTGATTGTTAGCCAGGTTGCTCCACTCAGATATGAAACAGCAAGAGTTTCACACCCTTTCACACTCACGAGTTTTCAGCTCTGTGCAATGGTGTGTTAATGATAAATTTACCAAACCGCTTAATCCTATTAGGGTTGAGGGAGGCTATGGAGCCTATCTCAGCTGACACTGGGCAAAAGCGGGGCACACCCTGAACAGATTTCCAGACCATCACTTAGCCAACAATCATAAACACTAACACTTCCACTGAGGGAAGATTGGGAGCAACCGATTAGCCTAAAGTGCATGTCTTTCCACAGTGGGGGAACACCGGAATACCTGGAGGAAACCCATGCAATCACAGGGAGAATATGGGAAAAATCTCCACAGAGAAACATCCTCTCTGAGTTGAAAACTCAAGCCCAGAACCTTCTTGCTTGTGAGTCGGATGTGTTGACCACTATGTGCGAGGCGAATCAAAGGTTTTCATGAAAAACAACAGAAGGCCTGAGAGTAATTTGTAGAAAGGAGCAAAGGGTAAAACACCAACAGGACTAATGCAGAGGAAAATACACTAACAGGGGAATCTGGAACATTGGAAATTCCCAGAGCTCCACAAAAATCGAGTCTTTGTATGAATAAAAATGAAGCCCCAGACAGTGCAGAACTGTAAAATGCCCCACACCTTAAACCCTGGATCTTTGGAAGCTGAACTGTTTGAGAGGGCCAGGCAAAGGAATGTGCTAAAGGGCATAAATAATGGTGATTATTTTCCTTGAAACATTCCATTAGAGGGGCAGTAGTGGTCTAGTGGTATAGGGCGCTGGATCGCTGATCCAAAGGTACTGTTATCCAAAGGTACTGGTCCGTGGACAGGGGGTTGGGGACCCCTGCTCTAATGGAATGTTCAGTTCAGTTCATTTTCTGTAACCGCTTAATCCTAATTTGGGTCATGGGGAGGCTGGTGCCCAGTCAACTTTGGGCAAGGGCAGAGTACACCTTGGACAGTTCGCCAGGCCATCACAGGGCGGAAACGCGCTGACATCTTTGCAGCCTGCTCTTGTCGAAAGTCAGCAATGGTTCTTTTACATGCCTCACACCATAGACAGTGAGAGACATGGCCAGCCTTGGATAACCCAGTCAGCTGCACTGGAGGGGACAGTGACAACCTTGTGGGGAGTGGGACTCGAACCCCCAACCTTTGGATCAGCAATCCAGCACCCTATACCACTAGACCACCACTGCCGTCTACTTCATTGTAATAAAATCATTACTTTATTCTATCCATTATGGTTCTCACACACGACCTTATGTTTCAAACCATAATTTCTGTTTAAATTAGTGATGTAAAATTTTGCAACATTTTCACCTGAAAGTATAGCACAGGTAGCCATTTCTGACAACTTAAGTAGACTAGCTAAATAAGAAATGGACTAAAACTGAAATCATTCAGTTGCCTTGAACTAGAAAAAACACGACAAATTATTATTAATATAAAAATAAACTTTCCAGACAAAAAAAAAAATCAAGTATAAAATCTTTTCAGTGTCTGAAGTTTCATAGGCCACAACATATCCCAAGTATTTTCCCTATAAAGATAGCATTATTCACTGACTGAAAGTCACTAGTTCATTCCCTGGCTGTTCCAGTCAGACTAGCTGAGTCTACATGAACAATGGTATCCACAGACTCTGAGAAATCAAGCTGCAGAGCACTTGATGGCTCATCCTCAGACTGGCTGGAGTCTGACTCACTGTCCACAATAAGAGTAAGACTCTTCATAGCAGTCTGGCCTGGAGAACACATATCCTGTGCTGGGTCTCCATGATCAGGTGGAAGATCACTTCAGCCACAGGTTAATGGCAGGTATTGGGTCAAACTCTTTTACGTCTGGTGTATGGAGCTGGATTGTTAGTAAATAAGTCAGGTAATCAGCTCACAGCCTTGAGCGCAGTTTAGTCTTCACTAGCTTTACCTGACTACTGAAATCACATTCAGCATCAGGAGAACCTGCAGGCATACATAGAGCCAAGATGTTGTTGAACCTTTCACATTCTTTGTGCGTCATTTACCTGTTGCCAACTCAGAGTCTGTACTTTTCTGGCCTACCATACAGTTTTGTCTTCAAAAAAACTCCATTAATTTAAGATTACATCTCTGTCCAAACCAGAATTTTGCAGAACAGTTTCAAAATGTTTCATCATAATCTGTACAGTAGGCCCTTGACAATTCGCGGTTCAGCGCTCGCGCCCCTGCATTCTCCAAGATTGTCGACAAACACGGAAGTAATTGACACCTGATTCATATTTAGCCAGTGGCTGAGAGCTTTTGTTTCTCCCTCCTGTGACGATGTGTACACCTCTTTTTTATAATTTGCGAGCAAGTTATCAATGTGATTGCCTGAATTGCCAAGTAATTTTTTTTGTGTGTTTTTAATGATTATTTAATCCCTGTGATGTCACTCAAACACCCTGCATCTTCTCTAGCTTCTGGTAAGGAGCCTAAGCGGTTTATTTATTAATAAATAATCACAGTGCAAAATTAAAAAGTTTTTCTTAATCATTACTACATTTTACTGCATTACTACTGTATTAATGAATAAGACTGTCTATAGAATGTGTTTAAGAAGCATACTTTACTGCATGTAATATCATACACAGGGTTTTAAAAGTGCGTCAATAACTTGTGGATTTTAATGATCCGTGGGACAGGCCGGAACTGATCTATCGCTAAAAATGAGGGCCTACTGTATACCGTTTTCTCCAAAACAAATTTCTCCAAATTCATCATTGTCTTCCTTTTTTGGCCATGTTACAAATGTCTCAAATGAAGTTGCAAACACAAGTTGCTTTTCACAACCGATGAACCTGTTTGTATGTGCCTGTTCAAGGTTCTCTTACTTTTTAAGAGTAGCCATAGTGGCCTCCAAAACTTGAAACAAATCCCCTATGTTTGTTTATCTACCTTGACCGGTTAAGCACAGATGTTTGTGAACAATCAAAATATCCCACATAAAATGTGCATAAAGATATCATGTCCAGGCGATGGAGCTGCTTAAGCATCCCCTTGACTTTGGCAGTCTGTTCCTGCCAGCCTTTCTGGACTTGCGTCTGACCAGGATGGGTTGTAAATCCTTGGTAACCAGTAAGGATGTTCTTCAGGGAGTGCTCCAGATTTGACAGCCACCTGGTTCCTCCGACCCATGTTGAAACTATTACTTTCTGGTTGATAGCTACACGAGTTAACTTCAACCTATATCTGTTTTACCATAATAGCCCCCTGAACAGGAGCAATTTGAAGTTAACTCGTGCAGCTATCAACCAGAAAGTAATAGTTTCAACACGGGTCGAAGGATGTTCTTCAGGGAGTGCTCCAGATTTGACAGCCACCTGGTTCCTCCGACCCTTGCTAATATATTCAAGTATACAACCATTTCATATTTTTTCCTCAGAAACAAGCAAAGGATGGAAAGAAATCTGAAGATAAAGAGGAAGAGGATGGTAAATTCCCTCAAGCTATCCTTACTAATATTTTATAAAATACCATTTTACATCTTTATACTTCCACTGTAGTACATGCCTTAAGACAAAAACTCTATTATCACAGCCAAAATGATATATTAGTAATGAAATTGAGTGTTTCGTGATCCAGCAGGTCCTCCGTGTGGTCCCATTGCTAGTAACGAGAAAGTGGACAACCTTATTAAAGAGATAAAGCCTCACATTCAGACGCTGAAGGAAAAACTCAATACAGTAAGTACTCAACATTAAGTCATTGTGTGCAGTATCTTGCGTTGTTATTTCTGTTCTGACTTCATTTAAAGTGTTAAAGAAGTAGAATGGTGAGGATAAAATGTTTTCACGAAGCTGTTTTCAAGAAACTGGCTGCTTCTGAGATCATTCAGGAAGAGGAAGAGGGCGGTTATCACCTTGAAGCATGAAAACCAAGAGTTCAGAAGTAATTCTGAACATGATGCTCCCACTACCATGCTTCACAGTAGGGATAGGGACGTTGGCGCACTTAAAGTGTGTTAAATTCATTTTTGGGTATAATTTGGCTGTCAGTCTCGATGAAATCCATTTCCATTGAAGATAGAACACTTACGCAAGGCACTACACACTGAATTGTCCTTATGGAGAGTTCTATAGGAATCAATGTCCTAAATAATTTGACATTTCTGCGTAAGGTGTCCATGTGGGTACAGCTGCAGATCCCCAGGATTGAGGATGGGAACAACTTTGGTGTTGCTGTGCAGGTGATTCTCACATTTGAGGAAAAACTTGTCTATTATTTTTTGAATATTTGATTGAAATATGATGATATGCAAATACTGATACGGTGGTGATTTGTAGGAAAAGGTATTCGAGCTGCTTACTAACACCCGCACCAAGATCGAAGGATTCCAGACACAAATCACAAAGTAAGTACAGTGATCCCTCGCTACTTCCTGCTTCAGTTTCTGCGGCATCAGTGCATCGCAGGTTTTTCAAAAATATTCGTTGAAAAATCAAAAATAAAGAAATTAAGGAAAGGTAGGAAAAAAGTTAAAGAAAATGCCAGAAAACAAGGCCAATTATGCAACCCCCCCCCAAACAAAGACAAAATAATCAACCCAAAACCCCCCAACAAAACTACTTACATTTTTATGTGAGGTGTGCATCTGAGTGTGTGCACGCGCATCTGTGTGTGTGTGTGCATGCGCGTGTCTGTATGTGTGTGTGTTTATATTTTATTTACATCTTATGCATTCGTTTTGAATGTTTAATTGTTATTATAAGCATTTACAGTGTTGAATATGTATTTATTGATATTATATACACATATACATGTACGTATACGTCAGTCAGGAGGGTCGATCCAACTTTGTGGAAATCGGCCGTTGCGGGGGGGGGACGGGTCTCAGTCCCCATTAACTGCGGAAAGTGAGGGATCCCTGTAATGTGTTGAAACAGTTCATATCCAAAACCACAAAACAACACAAAGACCAGTAGAATGACACTGCAGAGGTAGAGTTGTGGCTTCTGCTGCTGGGAAGGATTAGTGTTCTGAGCTATGCTTTGATTTCCATCTTCTTTTTTACAGTTTAATTCAATATAATATTTTAAAAATATATTGTTTTGTGTTCAGGTATTACAGTGAGAGAGGTGATGCCGTTGCCAAGGCTTCCAAACAGCCACATGTGGTGAGAATTCTGCTCTTTTAAGAAGTCATGTGTCACATGTGTTTCCATTGGGTCAATCTGTAATAGAAAATAAATCAACAAATGGTTAGATGATAGAGTATTTGGAGATACTCCAGTGTTGATCAATTTCAGACAAATTGCCAAAAATAATTATAGTTTATCGATTTAAGGATGACAAATGGAATATTTTATCTGTTTAAATTTGCATTTATTGTTGTAGATTTGTCCAAAAAACAGATTTATTACATGAAGCTATAAATAGAGCCAGTTATAGAAGCTATGAGATACAAGTGGCTGAAATGGGTTTCCTTGAGGATGAGGATGCCTGCAATCAGCCTTACGGGTAAGGGTGAGGAGCTCAGATGTCTGGATGGAAACCGAGGTAGAGCCGATGCGCCTCTGAATTGAAAAGAGTCAGCTGGGGCGATTTGAGAAATTGATTGGGTTGCCTTATGACTGCCTCTGTTTTAAAGATTTTCTGGGCAGACAGGACTTGCTGAAGAGATTATAGACCCCATTTAGCCTAGGAACCCCTCTGAACCCACCTAGGAGGAGCAGTGGAGTGCTGCTGTATTAAGGGGTGCATGGATTTGCATTCTAGACCTGTTGCCTCTACAACCTGACCTTGGATAAGTGGTGGAAAATGGTTGGAAAAAGGACAAAAAACTATCCAGATCGAGACGTGTGCAGCTGATCAAGACAATTCCAAGATGACTTGCAGAAAATATCTGTTGCTGCAGCCTATAAAATGGAGCAAGAGGGGCATGTGGGCGGATCAAGCTATCTAGCACTTACCATAGCATTTGTAACATCCTCAAAGAGTTAGGGTTAAAATTAAGGTGTATATTGTAGATGCTCTTCCATGGTCAGAGTATGACATCTCGGTATACTCACATCTTGCTCTGCCACATCTCACGCTGCCCCTCCCCTTCATGCAGGCTGCAGTGAGGACTCTTACCACAACTCACCCTGAAAGTGCTTGAACTGAGCACTGTACAAGAGAACTGAATAGTGCAAATGTCTGCTGTATAAATTGTTCTGATAGAAACATACCATTTTATTACGTTGAGATGAATTTTTGGCCCTGCGATGGCCTGGCGAGCTGTCCAAGGTGTATCCTGCCCTTGCCTAGAGTCAGCTGAGATGGGCGCCAGCCTCCCTGTGACCCTAATTAGGATTAAGCGGTTTAGAAAATGAGTGGATGAATGAATAAATTTGTGTCCAATGTATCCACCTTTCCAGGGTGATTACAGACAACTTGTTCATGAGTTGGACCAACACCAGTACTGTGAGCTACGCATCGTGGTTCTGGAGATTCGCAATACATATGTATGTGTTCTTTTTACACACAGTCCTTCACACACTGGGGCTTCACAGCTACACACTCCAGACATATTTAATGATTCTGCTTCTGTTTCAGGCCGTGCTGTTTGACGTCATCACCAAGAACTATGACAAGATTAAAAAGCCCAGAGGAGACTGTAAAGCTCTTATCTACTGAGAAACCAACACCATCAACACTAGTGGATACAATGCTCAGATTGAGAGATATTTTTCAGATCAGATTTCATTTCATCAGGTTTCTTCAGGTTCAAACACAAAACAGAGACAGATCTGAAATTGCCTTTGTTTATCTTTACATAATAAAGCAGAGATTTTCAGAGTAATGTGTCATTTTTTATTGAACTTATATGTCTGATTAAAGTCTCTCAGATGTAATTTGAATTATATTATAGAAATATTTTAGTTAAATGTAATAGGATTTGTAGATACGCCCTTGCCCAGAGTTGATTGTGATGGACGCCAGCCTCCCCGTGACCCTAATTAGGATTAAGTGGTTCAGAGAATTAATGAGTAAAATGCAAGAAATTCAAAGAAAAATATGATAAAAAGTATGATTATCGACTGATTCAATCATTTTCTGAGTCACTTAATCCTAATTAGGGTCGAGGGGATCCTAGCAGTGTACACACTAGACAGTTCCTCAGACCATCGCAGGGCCAACACTCACACAGTCAATCCCACACACACACACACACACACACACACACACACACACACACACACACACACACACACACACACACACACACTTAAGGATTTAAGGGAGATTTGGAACAGCCAGTTAGCCTAGCATGATTTTGGACTGTGGCAGGAAACTGGAATACTCAGAGGAAACCAACACAAGCACGTGGAAAACATTCAAACACCACACAGAGAAATCAGAGTTGAGGATCGAACCCATGCCTTTTGCTGTGCTAATTACTATGGTTCAGTGCCGCCAAAATAATTATTAATAAGGTTAAAATATATCAATTATTAATCTATATCTCTTCAGTTCTCTAGAATATTAGATTCTTCTTCTTTTCCTTTTGTTTTTTTTACTTTCTTGGGAGTCGCCACAGCGAATCACCTGATTCGCACATTTGATTTGGCATAGGTTTTTACGTCGGATGCCCTTCCTGTCACAACCCTTTAACAAGGGACAGAAACACGTTGACGGCTTTGCAGCTACTCTTTATGAAAGTCAGCAATGGTTTTTTTACATGCCTCTCACCATAGACAGTGAGGGACATGGCCCGCCTTTGATAACCCAGTTAGCTGCACTGGGGGGACAGTGACAACCCTGTGGGGACTCGAACCCCCAACCTTAGGATTAGCGATCCTGCGCCCTATCCACTAAGACCACCGCTGCCCCTCTAGAATATTAGTTGTAGAATATTAGATTCTGTGTCATTATATGCACCTAACTTTATCTGGAGTTGAATTTTTGTGTTTTGCTCCAGCAATCAAACCGACATTTTTTTAAATTCAATTAAATTGGCTGTCATGTGATGTTTTGTGTTCACAAGTACAAGCTTTAGGCATAACAGGTTGAAATGTAGAAGGAATTTGTCAAGTAGAAGGAATTTCGGATTTCTTTTTTAGGGGAAATGATGGTTCATTAAAAGATATTAGCTGACTGAAGTGATTACACTTTTTAATTAAAACCCTTCCTCTGAGTATATTTGAAATAAACATGATTAAATCTTCTTTTCGTTTCGGCTGTTCCCTTCAGGGGTCGCCACAGCGAATCATCTGCCTCCATCTCTGCATCTTCTTCTCTTACACCAACTGCCTTCATGTCCTCCTTCACCACATCCATGAATCGTCTCTTTGGTCTTCCTCTGGGCCTTCTGCCTGGTAGTTCCAACCTCAGCATCCTACTACCAATATACTTACTATCCCTCCTCTGTACATGTCCAAACCATCTCAATCTAGCCTCTCTGACTTTGTCTCCAAAACGTCTTACATGTGCTGTCTCTCTGATGTGCTCATTCCTGATCCTATCCATCCTCGTTACCCCCAAAGAGAACCTCAACATTTTCATCTTTGCTACCTCCAGCTCTGCCTCCTGTCTTTTCCCCAGGGCTACTGTTTCTAAACCATACAACATTGCTGGCCTCAACACCGTCTTGTACACCTTTCCTTTCATTCCTGCCGATACCTTCCTATCACACATCACACCGAGCACTTTTATCCAACCATTCCAACCTGCCTGCACACGCTTCTGAACCTCTTTCCCACACTTTCCATTGCTCTATATTGTTCAGCCTAAGTACTTAAAATCCTCCACCTTCCTTATCTCTGCTCCCTGTACCCTCACTGTTCCTCTTGGGTCCTTCACATTCACACACATGTATTCTGTCTTACTGAGGATAACCTTCATTCCCCTCATTTCCAGGGCATACCGCCACCGCTCTAGATTTTCCTGCACTTGTTCTCTGCTCTCACTACAGATCACAATGTCATCTGCAAACATCACAGTCCATGGGGCATCTTGTCTAACCCCGTCTGTCAGCCTGTCCATCACCATAACAAACAAGAAGGGGCTCAGAGCTGACCCTTGATGCAATCCTACCTCCACGTTGAACTGTTATGTTACACCAACAGCACACCTCACCACTGTCTTACATCTCTCATATATGTCCTGCACCACTCTAACATACTTCTCTGCCACTCCAGACTTCCTCATGCAATACCACAGTTCCTCTCTTGACACTCTGTCATATGCTTTCTCCAGATCCACAAAGGCACAATGCAGCTCCTTCTGACCTTCTCTGTACTTCTCTACTAACATCCTCAATGCAAACACTGCATTTGTGGTGCTCTTTCTTGGCATGAAACCAAACTGTTGTTCACAAATGCTGACCTCTGCCCATAGCCTAGCTTCCACTATTCTTTCCCATAACTTCATCATATGGCTCATCAACTTTATCCCTCTGTAGTTGCCACAACTCTGCAGGTCTCCCTTGTTCTTAAAATGGGGACTATCACACTTCTCCTCCATTTCTCTGGCATCCTCTCACTCTCTAAGGCCTTGTTGAATGTTCTTGTCAGAAAATCTACTGCGACCTCTCCTAGACACTTTCATACCTCCACAGGTATATCATCAGGACCAACTGCCTTTCCATTCTTCATCCTCTTCAATGCCCTCCTCACTTCACCCTTACTAATCTTGGCTACTTCCTGGTCCTCAATGGTCACCACTTCTACTCTTTTTTCTCTCTCATTTTCCTCATTCATCAGCTCTTCAAAGTACTCTTTCCATCTTCCCAGCACACTTCTGTAATCAGTCAATACATTTCCCACCCTGTCCTTAATCACTCTAACTTGCTGCATGTCCTTCCCATCTCTATTTCTCTGCTGTGCCAACCTGTATAAATCATTTTCTCCCTCCTTACTTTACCAACCTAGCATACAAGTCATCATACATCTTCTGTTTGGCCTTTGACACTGCTACCTTCACCTCACGCTGTGTCTCCCTGTACTCCTGTTTACTCTCTTCGGTTCTCTCAATGTCCCACTTCTTCTTAGCAAACCTCTTCCTTTGTACATACACCTGCACTTCCTCATTCCACCACCATGTCTCCTTATCTACTCTCCTTCCAGATGACACACCAAGTACTCTCCCACCTGTCTCCCTGATCACATTAGCTGTAGTTGTCCAGTCATTTGGAAGCACTTCCTGACCACCCAAAGCCTGTTTCAACTCCTCCTTGAAGACAACCCAACACTCTTCCTTTTTCAGCTCCCACCACTTTGTCTTCTGCCCTACCTTTGCCTTCTTCACCTTCCTCACCATCAGTGTCATCCTGTACACCACCATCCTGTGCTGTTTGGCAACACTCTCACCCACTGCTACTTTGCAGTCACTGACTCCTTCAAATTACATTGCCTACACAAGATGTAGTCTACCTGTGTGCTCCTGCCTCCACTTTTATAAGTCACCCTATGCTCTTGTCTCTTCTGGATGAAAGTATTTACCACAGCCATTTCCATCCTTTTTTGCAAAATATATCAACATCTGTCCTTCTGCATTCCTGTCCTGGATACCAAACCTGCCCATCACCTCCTCATCCCCTCTGTTTCCTGCACCGACATGTCCATTGAAGTCTGCCCCAATGACCACTCTTTCACCCCTGGAGGTACTCTGCATCACTTCATCTAACTCACTCCAGAATCTCTCCCTCTCTTCTAGCTGACATCCTGCCTGTGGGGTATAAGCACTAACAACATTGAACTTCAATGTCTAACTTGAGACTCATCACTCTGTCTGACACTCTTTTCACTTCTAAGAAAATTCCTGAAAAACTCCTCCTTCAAGATGGCTCCTACTTCATTTCTCTTCCCATCCACACCATGAAAAAAACAGCTTAAACCCTGCTCCTAAGCTTCTCGCCTTGCTGTCTTTGTCCCTACTTTCAGTCCTAGACTCATGCCTTTCCTCTTCTCTCTCTCTGCCCACAGACATGCCTCCCAGCTCTCCTTCTTTGACTTCTTCACGTCTTTGACCAACAGTAGTCCAATTTCCACCAGCACTCTGTTGGTTAACAGCACTGATGGCAGTCGTTGTTAACTCGGGCCTCTGATATGAACATACACATGAATGCATGAATAAATGAATACCTTAATAAACTGCAATTTCCCTTATGAAAATATATTTTGAAAGTTTTTTAATGTTTATTAGGGAAAATAAAATGAGTAATCATGGTGGACAAACTTATTATTAGCACTGGAAAAATGAGCCGAGAGTTTAACTACAGCAGCAGCAAAAAAAAAAAAAAAAGTGAGACTTTTATTTTGGCGTGCAGACTGGCGCCATGGACCAAGAAATGAACTGTGTACGATTTCCGGGTCAATATCGCGCACGTGGTTTGGGAAGGGTGTTTTTTTTTTTTGCGTGTGGTCCATGACAAGAATGAGCATAATACAGTAGTTGCCTGGAATGGGAGATCAAGTGGAATTGGTTGTTGGAAGTTATGAACAGGTTGTGTTTGGGTACCGAGTGTGTCCTGGAGAAGAGGTAACATCTCTTATCAACCTTTTGATTCCCTGCTGCTTAAGTTCTGACTCCCTGAACAGATTATAACACCCAGTATTGTATTTTTGGAGTTAAATAAGTAAATAAATAAAAAACAGCTTTTATCCGAACGGATTTTATTCCCACATCAGTCTTATGACGTTACATGTTGTTCTGTTGCATGTTACAGGTAAATCACAGAAAATGTGAACACCTGGTGACTTCTTCCTGAAATGTTTACATGATAAAAATAGCAAAAAAATACTAGTAATAAACTGTTTGCACTTTTCCCTTTGTTATTTCCTTTTATTAATGAGAAAAAAAATACCAATTTAAAAAAAAAAAAATGCAGGTACTTTACATATAGATTTCTTGTAAACGATTAAAAGGTTTAAAAGCTGTTTTTCATATTGAAATAAAAAAAGACCATCGATATTTTTATATTGACCTCTGTATTACAAAATGTTTCCCTAATGAGTACATAATGTATACTTTTATAAATCTGCATATATGTCTACGTGTCTTTATTATGTATTTTAAGTATTTCATAAAGATGAGGCAATAACATGGAATTAATAGAAATTGTACAAAATTGTAACTATTGAAAATAAATGTAAGTCAGGTAAATTTAAACAATATATAAACTAGATATTTAGCTCTCTCTGTATGTATACACAC
>CM045728.1:111082297-111109797 GCA_024760905.1 Plotosus lineatus
TAACGAGGATGGATAGGATCAGGAATGAGCACATCAGAGGGACAGCACATGTAATACGTTTTGGAGACAAAGTCAGAGAGGCTAGATTGAGATGGTTTGGACATGTACAGAGGAGGGATAGTAAGTATATTGGTAGTAGGATGCTGAGGTTGGAACTACCAGGCAGAAGGCCCAGAGGAAGACCAAAGAGACGATTCATGGATGTGGTGAAGGAGGACATGAAGGCAGTTGGTGTCAGAGAAGAAGATGCAGAGATGGAGGCAGATGATTCGCTGTGGCGACCTCTGAAGGGAACAGCCGAAAGGAAAAGAAGAAGCAGCTCTGAAGCTGCATTAATTGAAGCGCGAAGTAGCGAGCGACCTCTGTACGCTGTTCGATTCGAACATAGATGACACGGTCAAAAGTTTAAACTGAGAAAATGTATCATTTTAAGGAAGAAATATGTTGATTTTAAATTTCATGGTGTCAACAAATCTCAAAAAAGTTGGGACAAGGCCAGTTTCACCACTGTGAGGCATCCTGTCTTCCTACAACAGTCTGCAAACATCTGGGGACCAAGGAGACATGTTTCTCCAGTTTAGAAATAGGAATCCTGTCCCATTCTTGTCTAATACAGGGCTCGAACTGTTCAACTGTCTTGGGCCTCCTTTGTTGCACCTTCCTCTTTATGATGTGTCAAATGTTTTTTTATAGGTGAAAGATCTGGACTGCAGGCTAACCATTTCAAAACCCGGATCCTTTTCCTACGCAGCGATGGTGTTGTAATTAATGCTGCATGTGGTCTGGCATTGTCATGTTGAAAAATGCAAGGTATTCTCTGAAAGAGACGACGTCTGGATGGGAGCATATGTTGTTCGAGAACTTCAATAGTCTGAAAAACACTGACACTCTGAGAAGCTCTTTTTCTGCTCAGTCATGTTGCCAATGGACCTTATTAGTGGTAATTGGTCTTTCAACTGTTCGTTATGAGTGCAGTTGACTTTTCCAACATCTTCTCGCTACCTGTGCCAACTTTTTTTAAGAAGTGTTGACACCATGAAATTTAAAATGAAGATATTTTTCCCCTGTCATCTATGTTCTATTCAGAATTTTTTTTCATCATTGCATTCAGTTTTTATTCACACTTTGTATAATGTCCCAAGTGTTTGGAATCCGGTTTGTATATTGTTGTGCTCTGTGTTGTAGTGTTATCCACATTTTTGTAATTTTCTTTCATATCCCATAGGAATGGAGATTAGAGGCGGTGTTCACACACCACGCTCACACATCAAGCCTGACCACGGTGGCAACCAGTGAGGAGTTCGCTGCTACAGGAAGCAAAGATGAAACCATCCAACTCTATAACATGAAGATGAGGACGGAGCACGGAGCGTTATTACATCATAATGGTGGGGCTGGGCCGAGGGCCGGCAACAGTGTTATGTATGATTATATATCAGTGCTTGTCCCAGTGGTCATCTACCGCCCTGCACACTTTGGCTCCACCCCTATTCATGTTCACCTGCCATATAATCAATGATAGGAGGTTCTAGCTTTAAGAGATTTTGTTTGGGGATAAAACCTGCAGGATGTAGGTCTCCGTGAACAGGACACGTAACCACTGAACTAATTTACCTGTTTAGCTCTGTCGTGCCCCCCTAGGAAGAGGAAAACATTTCATGCCCCCCAATATAAATATTGTTAATAAATCTTTATTATCATTATGGAATACAAAAAAAATGAAGAAATATAGATCAACTTCCAACACATAACTTTATTAACTTTTTTTAGTCTTTAAACAAAAACATTTAAAGTGCCATCAATTTGCCTGAAATAAAAAAGTATCCTTATTTAAACTGTAAACATTTTTGACCAACAATTTGAACCATTTGATACCAAAAAATAAAATGAAATAAAATCAATAAATAATAATAAATTCAAATTGATCAGCAATATTAACTCAGGAGCACTATATATAAAACACTTTAACCTACAAAACAAAAATGAATAAAACAATTTGTATTATTATTATTATTATTATTATTATTATTCTGATTATTCTGATTATTATTATTTTTATTATTATTGTTATTGTCAAAATGATTAAGTCCAGATTAATGGCTATAATAAGCACATTTCGCAGTGCACAGCTTTTCGAAGCCGGGTTTAAAGTTTAAAGCTCGATACTGAACTCTCAGCTCCTGCTCAATGCTGAACTGGGACCTGCACTTATTTTCGCAGCAGTGACGTCATCCAGCATGACGGAGACTGTGTCTGCTGCAGGTAGGCTCAGTTCTGCTGTGCTGTGGGATTTTCGGCACTGAACAGTTTGTTACTCCACCTTATCTGATGCTAATACAGCTCGCTGGTTTGCTGGAGTAGCATTCACAAAGCGGCATGGTTGTTGGCAATACTGTACTCGGCATATTTTCGTTGAAAAAAACTCACGCAGCTCATCACGTGATCGAGGTGTGATGTCTCTAAGTGACTCCTGAATTTATGCTGACCGTTGCCAATGTTTTCAGACAGTAAACGCAGCAGTCTTTCCTCGATTCTCAGTGCAGCACAGTGAAGTCAAGTGCTTCATCATACCTCCGCAACTTAACTTCTGGGAGACTTTCCTGTCTCTGTCTCTCTCCGCCTCTCTTTCCATCTCTATGAAAAATTTCCATGGTGGGTTTATTAACTTCACTTCTTATTTTACCTCTGGGTACACTCTAACAGTGAGGAAGCCACTGCCACCTGCTGTAGTGGATGTGGAATTACACTTTATCCTAATGTGGAAAAAAAACCAAAAACATGTTCCCTGTGGTCACACATGTCCACCCCCCCCCACCCCCCATTCCCCTTGCATCGCACCCTGGGGTGCGCCCCACTATTTGAGAACCACTGTTATATATGGATTCTACCTTTATCGTTTGGGACTGAATTAAAAATGATTTATAATTGCTGTAGAGCATAATAAAAGGTATGCGTGTGTCCGTAGGTACTATCTCGTGTCTAGAGTTTGGTACTGCGTCTCACTTACTGAGCGGTGGAGAAGATGGCCTTCTGTGTGTTTGGGGCACAAAGACATGGGATTGTCTGAAATCCATCAACGCACACATGTAAGTCTCACTGAGTTCTTAGCATATTGTTTGTTTAACATCAGCTGAAATGTTTTTTTTTGTTTCATAGGGGTCATGTGAATTCCCTTTCATTGCATCCAACTGGAAAACTTGCTCTGTCTGTCGGAACGGACAAGAAGCTGAGGTAAAGTATAGTGTGAACAGATGAATATTCTACTGATCCCATTGTTGTGCTTTTGGATTATTTTAGTGTTTTTGTATATCTATATAATTTTCTATTTTTTAAAAATACAGAACATGGAATCTTATCGAAGGACGGTCAGCTTTTACGAAGAACATTAAACAAAGTAAGCTTTACAATTTTTGTTTAAAAAAATATTTTAAAATCCTGCCATGCATGGGACAGTCACTGGATGCAAATTTTTTCCCCTCGATTTTCATTATCATTTGTGAAGATGCACAGATCGTACGTTGGTCCCCAGTAGGAGATAAGTACGTTGTAGTTGTAAATGATAAGGTGGACGTTTACGATCTGGAGTCTGCCAGCATCATCAGCACCTTTAGCTACGGCAAGAGGATTGCATCTGTCAGATTTCTCAAGGTTTGTTTTTATATATTTCCCTTTGATATTCGCTATATTATTGTTACTTCATAATACAATACTTATAATACATACCTTATTCATTTTCTGTGTCCCAAAAGAACTTCCAAAGTATAGGATTATTGCACATTTGGTGCATTCGATCATTATCATGAAACCTAATTCATCGTCCTTCCATGAGGTGCTGGCAAACCTATTTCAAGAACTTCTTCTTTTCCTTTCGGCTGTTCCCTTCAGGGGAATCATCTGCCTCCATCTTACCCTATCCTCTGCATCTTCTTCTCTTACACCAACTACCTTCATGACCTCCTTCACCACATCCATAAATCTAGTTTTTGGTCTTCCTCTAGGCCAGTGGTTCTTAACCTTGTTGGATGTACTGAACCCTACCAGTTTCATATGCTTATTCACCGAACCCTTCTTTATTGAAAAATAAGATTTTTTTTTTTTTTCAAATTTAAGACATAGGTACAGTAGGCCCTCGACATTCGCGGAGGTTCGGTTCCGAGCCCTCCCGCGAATCGAGATAATCCGCGAGTTCTGTACCTGGAAGTAAAACCCCATGTAACACGTCACATGCGCGAATGAGCAGTGGGAAGTAAAATACTATGTATCTATTACACGAGTTAAAATATGCTTCTTAAACACATTCTATAGACAGTCTTATTCATTAATACAGTATTAATGTGGTAAAATATAGTAATGATTCAGAAAAACGTGTAAATTTTTACTCTTATTTTTATTTATGATAAAATATAAACATTATACAGCATATACTGTTGAAAAGCACTCGTTTTAAAGTCTTTTTCAATTATTATTACAGTACAGTCTGTCTTCCTTTTGGCTTTTTCTCTTTTACTCGGGAGTCGCCACAGCGAATCATTTGATTCGCACGTTTGACTTGGCAGAGGTTTTTACCTTTCCTGTCACAACCCTTTTTAGCAAGGGACAGAAACACGCTGACGACTTTACAGCCTACTCTTTACAAAAGTCAGCAATGGTTCTTTTACATGCCTCTCACCATAGACAGTGAGAGACATGGCCCGCCTTTGATAACCCAGTTAGCTGCACTGGGGGGGACAGTGACAACCTTATGGAGAGTGGGACTCGAACCCCCAACCTTTGGATCAGCGATCCAGCGCCCTATACCACTAGACCACCACTGCCCCACTATTATTCCAGTACAGTCCCCAAGTTAATTCTGAGAATGTGCAAATGTGCAAAACCGCGAATAGTCAAGGGCATACTGTATATGTTTTTACTGGGGCACCAAGATGAACCGTGCATTAACGTCACTGTTTTTAAAGAACAAAACCAATACAATGCATGAACTCCCCCATCAAAACTACTTACATTTTTATGTGAGGTGCGCATCTGAGTGCATGCACATTCATCTATGTGTGCGTGCGCGCATCTGTATTTGTGTGTATTTATGTTTTATTTACATCTTATGCATTATTTGTGAATGTTTAATTGTTATAAGCATTTATAGCATTGAATATATATTTATTGATATTATACACACACACACACACACACACACACACACACACACACACACACACACACATATATACGTAGGCGTCAGTCAGCAGGGGGTTGATCCGACTTTACAAATCATGCAGATAGGACGCTGACAAGCATCACGTTCCATTATATATGTGAATCCATGTTGTACATATCCGTGATCACCTGCAGCCAGTGATGGCCAAGCGGGGCGGGTCATCATGAATATGAGTCAGGTGTTTGTCTTGACCTCCGCCGAATCCCTGAGACTGACTCATCGAACCCAGGTTAAGAACCACTGCTCCAGGCCTTCTGCCTGGTAGTTCCAACCTCAGCATCCTACTACCAATATATTTACTGTCCCTCCTATGTACATGTCCAAACCAACTCAATCTAGCCTCTCTGACTTTGACTCCAAAAACTCTTACATGTGCTGTCCCTCTGATGTGCTCATTCCTGATCCTATCCATCCTCATTACTCCCATAGAGTTCTCAACATTTTCATCTCTGCTACTTCCAGCTCTGCCTCCTGTCTTTTCCCCAGTGCCACTGTGTCTAAATCATACAACATCGCTGGCTTCATCACCATCTTGTACATTTTTCCTTTCATTCTTGCCGATATCCTCCTATCACTCATCACACTTTTCTCCAACCATTCCAACCTGCCTGCACATGATTCTTCACCTCTTTTCCATACTCTCCATTGCTTTGGACTGTTGAGCCGAAGTACTAAAAATCCTTCATCTTCCATGCTCCCTTTAACCTCACCGTTCCTCTTGGGTTCTTCTCATTCACACTCATGTATTAGGTTTTAATGAGGCTCAGCTTCATTCCCCTCCTTTCCAGGACATACCTCCACCTCTAGATTTTCTTCCACTTGTTCTATACTCTCACTACAGATCACAGTGTCATCTGCAAAAATTATAGCCCATGTAGATCCTTGCCTTACCTCATCTGTCAGCCTGTCCATCACCATAACAAACAAGAAGGGGCTCAGAGCTGGCCCTTGATGCAGTCCCACCTCCACCTTAAACTATTTTGTCATGCCGACAGCACAACTCTTCACTGTCTTCGGTCTCTCATATATGTCCTGCACCACTCTAACATACGTCACTGTCACTCCAGACTTCCTCATGCAATACCACAGTTCCTCTCTCGGTACCCTGTCATATGCTTTTTCCAGGTCCACAAAGGCACAATGCAGCTCCGTCTGACCTTCTCTGTACTTCTCTATTAACATCCTCAAGGCAAACACTGCATCTGTGGTGCTCTTTCTTGGCATGAAACCAAACTGTTGTTCACAAATGCTGACCTCTGCCCATAGTCTAGCTTCCACTATTTCCCATAACTTCATCGTATGGCTCATCAACTTTATCCCTCTGTAGTTGCCACAACTCTGCACGTCTCCCTTGTTCTTTAAAATGGGCACCAGCACATTTCTCCTCCATTCCTCTGGCATCCTCTCACTCTCTAAGACCTTGTTGAATGTTCTTGTCAGAAAATCTACTGCTACCTCTATTAGACACTTCCGTACCTCCACAGGTATGTCATCAGAACCAACTGCCTTTCCATTCTTCATTACCATTCTTCATATTTCAAGAAAACAGCTAGTCATTAATGACTCAACAAAGATTGCGTGGTAGTTGTTAAGCGTTGCTAACAGACCAAGTGAATAAAGGAGAAATGAACAAATCATTTTTTGTCGTGCAGATTTCATGGTTGCCCCTTTAGAATACTGTAGATGTTCAGTGGTTTTCGGCCCTCGATCACCTTTAAATTTAGAAAAATAAGTTGGACACCTCTTTGGAGAAAACTGTTTGTGTAATGGTGTATAAAGGTATGGGACTTATAATTAACCCTGTGGATGACGATGTCCTCCAGAACACGCTTCTGGCCGTGGCAGGGGATGCTGAACATGTACAGGTGTATGACCTCACCTCAGAAAAGTGCATCTGTGAGTTCAAAGCTCATGAAAACAGGTTAGTTTTACTTTGTCTGCTTAATTTTTTATTTTATACTTTATAGAAGAACTTTATGCTGATGCAAATGTTGTAAAGCCATGAGCTCGAGTTTCTTTTGTTATCTGTATGCACGTGCCCACATGGGCAGCATAACATCACTAGCGTGCCATCGGCACTCAGTGCACTTGCAGTTCACAGCTTGTGACCTTACCTTACATTTTTGGTGCTGTACCAGTGATTTCACTTGCGTGATAGGGCCTTTTTGTACATTTATGGTTATATGATGTAATGTCTGAGGCACAATATGGACATACAGTGTCTTTTCTTTTTTTGGAATCATTACTCCTGACTGTCACTGGAGACTCCTTTGATAATATTAACAATTGTGCTATTTATTTATATGGTGCATTTATTCTTTGCTTGTTTTGACAAATCTAAGAACAGTCATTCTGTTTCCCATGTTGTTGATCATGTGTGGTTTTTCTAGAATAAAAGCCCTGGACAGCTTTGAGTTGAATGATGTGTGTGTCTTGGTCACTGCATCTAATGATGGATTCATCAAGTTGTGGGACTTCAGTTCAGAGGTATGATAACGTCTCTGTCTGCATTATAGTAAATATCATTGTTCTGGATGATACCTATTCAGCTCAGTTATTTACATAGTTATTTATCTTATAGTCATAATTTTTTACTTTATTTTCTTCCGCCCTTTTTCATTCCCATTATTTATTCACTTTTAAAATAAAGGCGGGGCAGTGGTGGTCTAGCGTGGCAGTAGTGGTCTAGTGGATAGGGCGCTGATCCTAAGGTTGGGGGTTCGAGTCCCCACAGGGTTGTTACTGTCCCCCCAGTGCAGCTAACTGGGTTATCAAAGGCCGGCCATGTCTCTCACTGTCTATGGTGAGAGGCATGTAAAAGAACCATTGCTGACTTTCGTAAAGAGTAGCTACATAGCCGTCAGCGTGTTTCTGTCCCTTGCTAAAGGGTTGTGACAGGAAGGGCATCCGACATAAAAAAAAAAACCTATGCCAAATCAAATGTGCGAATTAGATGATTCGCTGTGGCGACTCCCAAGAAAGGATTCACTTTTAAAATAAAGACTTACCTTACTTACCACTTTTCTTTAAATAATTTATTCTTCATTAATTCATTGTCTGAACTGCATAATCCTAATTAGGGCTGTGTGGAGGCTGGCCCCCATTTCAGCCGGTGACAGCAGAGTGCACCCTGGACAACTTGCCAGGCCATCGCAGTTCTTTTAAATGAACCAAAAGCTCATCATCATCCGCAAAAAGCAGAGACGAGATCCGATGGCCATCAAACCAGAATCACTCAATGCCTTGGCTGCGCCTAGAAATTCTGTTCATAAAAATTATAAACAGAATCGGTGACAAAGGACGGCCTTGGTGGACTCCAACCCTCACCGGAAACGAATTCGATCTGTTGTTACCAATACGGACCAAAGTCTAGCTCCGGTGATACAGCAATCGAATGGCCTGTAGCAACGGGTCTGAAACGCCATACTCCCAGAGCACGCCCCACAAGATAACCTGAGGGACACGGTCAAAAGCCTTCTCCAAATCCACAAAACATATGTGGACAGATTGGGCAAACTGCCATGCCCCTTCCAAGATCCTGTGGAGCATATAGAGTTGGTCAAGAGTGCTATGGCAAGGACGAAAACCAAATTGTTCCTCCTGAATCCGAGGTTCGACTATTGGCCGGATTCTCATCTCCAGTACCCCTGCATAGACTTTCCCGGGTAGGCTGTGGAGTGTGATTCTCCGATAATGGGAACACAACCTCCGATCACCCTTTTAAAAAGGGGGGACTTCCACCCCGGTTTATCAATCCAGAGGTACAGCCCCCAATGACCACGTGATGTTGCAGAGACGTGTCAACTAAGACAGTCCTACAGCATCCAGAGCCCTGAGATATTCAGGGTGGTTCTCATCCAATCCCAGAGCCCAACCACCGAGGAGCTTTTTGACTACCTCAGTGACCTCCACTTCAGTGATGGGCAAACTCCCAGGGTCTTCCTCCTCCACTGAGGGTGTGTTGGTGGGATTGAGGAGGTCCTCAAAGTATTCCCTCCACCTCCTGACGACATTCCCAGTTGAGGTGAGCAGCTCCCCACCTCCACTGTAAACAGTGTTTGTGGAGGACTGCTTCCCCCTCCTGAGGCATCAGATGGTGTTCCAGGACCTTTTTGAGGCCAACCGATAATCACTGTCCAGGCCCTCATTGAACTCCTCCCACGCCCGAGATTTTGCATCTGTGACAGCTTCGGCTGCAGCACATGTGGCCTGCCAGTACCTGTTTGTAGCCCAGGGAGCCCCACAGGCCAATAAGACCTGATAGGCTTCCTTTTTCAGCTGGACGGCCCCCATCAGCACAGGTGTCCACCACCAGGTTTGGGGGTTACTGCCACGCCACAACAAGACGACTTTCTGGCCACAGCTATGGGCTGCCGCCTCAGCAATGGAGGCAAGAAGCATGACCCATTCGGATCCCATGTCCCCCGCTTCCACCGGGACGTGGTTGTAGCTCTGCTGGAGGTGGGAGTTAAAGGCCTCTCGGACAGGAGACTCCGCCAAACGTTCCCAGCAGACCCTAATTCCTCGCTTGGGCCTGCCAGGTTTGGAAGGCAGCCTCGCCTGCCATCGAAGCCAGCTCACCACCAGGTGGTGATCGGTTGACAGCTCCCCTCTTCACCCGAGTGTCTAGAACATGTGGTCGCAAGTCCGGTGACACGACTACAAAGTCGATCATCAAACTGTGACCTAGGGTGTCCTGGTGCCAAGTGCACTTATGTGTACCCTTATGTTCGAACATGGTGTTTGTGATAGACAAACTGTGACAAGCACAGAAGTCCAACAACGAAACACCATTCGGGTTCAGACTGAAGAAGCCGTACCTACCGATCACACCCTTCCAGGTCACACTATCGTTGCCCACATGGGCGTTGAAGTCTCTCAAGACAACAAGTGAGTCCCCCGAGTGAGCGTTCTCCAACACACCCCCTAAAGACTCCAAGAAGGGTGAGTACTCTGAACTCTTATTTGGTGCATAAGCACAAATAACAGTCAGGACCTGTCCCCCCACCCGAAGGCGGAGGGAAGCTACAATTTCGTTGACCGGGGAGAACCCCTTTATTTGGGCATCAAGACGGGGCGCAACAAGGATGCCCACACTGGCTCTCCACGTCTCCCCATGAGCAACTGATCAGCAATGGTTCAGCCTGTCTCGAGATGGGTGGTTCCAGAGCCCAAGCTATGCGTTGAGGTGAACCCGACTATATCTAGTCGGTATCTCTCCACCTCACGCACCAGCTCAGGCTCCTTTCCCGCCAGAGAGGTGACATTCCATGTTCTAAGAGTCAGAGTCAGTAACCGAGGATCGACCCAACAGAACCCATGCCTTCAGCTGCCACCTAATTCACATTGCACCCAACCCCTATAGCCTCTACCACAGGTGGTGGGTCCATGGGAGGGTGGACCCGTGGCTCCTTTTCGGGCTGAGCTCGGCCGAGCTTCATGGGCAGAAGCCGATTATAAGGCGCCTGCCTTTGAGCCTCTCCCCCAGGTCTGGCTCCAGGGGGGGACCCTGGTGATCTGCGTCCGGGCAAGGGAAACTATCCTTATTTTTTCCTTCATCATAGTGGTCTTCTGAACTGCACTAAGTCTGGACCTTCACTCAGGACCTGTTTGCCTTGGGTGACCATACCATTATATTATATACAGTATGCCCTTGACTATTCGCGGTTTGAGTATTCGCTGACTGCCGAGCAACCGGCACGTGATTCAAATTCAGCCAATGGCTGTCCTCCTTTCTCCTGATTGGTTGAGCTGATATCCCGCCCCTTTTTCCTCATTCACGCACAAGTTGTCAATGAGCCTCTTTTTTTGTGTGTGTTTTAATTACCAGCTAAGCTCTATGATATCACTCAAACGCTATGCGTCTTCTCTGGCTAAGCGATAGAAAACGCTTGATGTCTCTTCCGAAGAAATAAGACTTTCTCCTGAGAAACGACGGTTTTCTCTGAACTGTTGTATTAAAATCTTTTTCAATTATTATTCCAGTACAGTACCTAAGTTCATGTTTATGCACGAGATTTTATGTTCTGTAGCATGTTTAACAAACGATTCCAAAAGGATCAACTTTATTACAGTACTCTTCATGTCCTTTTACATTAAAGTTGGAGTGACGTCTCCAAGATGGCACTGCCCAGAGGGCGATGTCACGAAGTTCTCAGAGTCAAATTGTTTCTTTGTTTGTTTTAATTTATTTTATTTGTTGTTTTGTTTGTTGATGTTTTGCACTATGCTCGTCCACGACCGGTTGACTCTACAACAGCTATAAGATCGGAGTATCTTCGGGTGTGTATAACTCAGCAGAGCTAACATGCTATTAGCAGAGCTAACATGCTATTAGCAGAGCTAACATGCTATTAGCAGAGCTAACATGCTATGGTAAGCAGCTCAATGCGAGCCGCATCCCAGCTAGCAATAAGCCCAGGCAGAAAGGGGCCAAACGATGACTCCGGCGCTTGGGATTGTAGGGGATGAAGGCCGTGTAGCCGGCTGGTATAATCGCCTTATCGGGTGTACTCTCCTCGAGCCATGTTTCACAGAAACACAGCATGGACCAGTCCTGTAGATCCCTTTGCGCTGCAATCTGAGCATGAAGCTCGTCCACCTTTGTTCGGCCCCTCCCCGCCTGGGCTTAGTGTTAGCCCGGATGCGGCTAGCATTGAGCTACCATAGCATATTAGCTCAGAAGTTGAGTGTGCTTAATTATATACGCCCGAAGACACGCCGATCTCATAGCTGTAGTAGGGTCGACCAGTCATAGATGAGCATAGTGCAAAACATGAACAACAAATAAAACAAATTAAAAGGAACAAAGAAACAATTTGACTCTGAGAATTCCGTGACGTCGCAGGAATTTGCAAAGCGCATTCCCTGCTTGACAGATCGGAGGTCCAAACTCAACTTTAACTTGATTCCTTGAGGGATCGGAGGTCCAGATGAACCGCGTTTTGCTCACATGCGCCACATTTATTAAACATTTACTGAATTAAACAACTTAAAAAAAACTTAACTAAAGACATAAGCCTCCTTCTGTCTCTATCTCTCTCTCTCACACACACACACACACACACACACACAAACACACAAAACTTAGGTCCCGCCCACATGCAACGCGCAGCTGATGGAACAATTCTATTTAAATGTCCTACGTCACTGTATTTCAGCTTTAAGGTCTCCTTGTGGTTCAGTATCATCCTGATTGTAGAGGAGTTTCGGTGATAACGAAATATAATGCTGCAATGATCTCAAAACAAGCAACAGTCCTCTTCAACTCTCCTTCACGCGTGTGACAAACAAGCTTTATGGCTGCAGTACTATGGAGATTCAGCTCCCTCCTGGCCAATGGGAGGCCAGCGGGGCGGGATGTTGGGAGACAGCCAATGAGAGAGCAACTCACGCATCGTGTGAAATTTTGATTGGCGCGTTTGAATTTTGAATGGCGCATTTGGCGCCATTTATAACTAAGTAGGTATGTCTTAACTCAAAATTTGACTTTTTTTGGGAAAAAACCCAAATTTTGAGTTAAGACATACCTACTTAGTATGCTGATGTAATGACGCAATGACGATGCATTCATTGTTTACAAACTACAGACTGTGTGTGTGTGTGTGTGTGTGTGTGTGTGTGTGTGTGTGTGTGTGTGTGTGTGTTATATAGTGTGTTACCCTTGTGTTAAGAAGCCGTCTCTGTGATCTTTGTGTTTACACTGCTTTGCGAACTTTTGCAACCATAAGCAAATATGGTTGGTCAGAAGTGTAATCCTACTATCATGGGTGCAAGTCTCATACACAGAGATGAATTAACTATCTGCTCAGATCGGCACCATGCATACTTTACCATGCAAACTCAGTTAAGCAAAGAGAGTTGTAAAATGAAAACCCGAATCCACAAATTACAGAACAATTAGATATTTATTATCTTTTAGCAGAATCCTAAGAGTGTATACTTATTTTTATATTAATATTAATTAGGATTTGTACTTGTTCTATGTATGCATCTCTTGAATAAAGTTTACTTACTTACTTACACAAAAGAAAGAACTCTCTGCTTTGCTCGGATTTACATTAGTGTGGGCTGTGTTCTAAATGAGTTCAACGGCACTCTTGTGCACTTGAAAGACCGGAAGTCCGTTTTACCCACAGCAAGTACACTACTTTCGCAAGTACACTACTTTCGGTATTGGGCGCTTCACATATTGTAAGCATTGATTGACTGTTTTAAGCCTCATGTAAAGTAACTCAGTATAAATATGTGACTTATTTGAAATTAATGTTGAAATTATTTTATATATTTGATATTATTTTACAATGTTATGTTTATAATAATTAATTTAGGGGTGTTTTATGAGATACAGTAATGGTATTTATGGATGTATAGTACAGTATGGGCGTCACACGTCATGCGTCACTGTAACAACTTGCATTCACTTTCAACCTATGTTTGGGGCCGTCCATAACCAATTAAAAATGTAAGTTGGGGAGTGTATGTATGTATGTATGTATGTATATATATATATATATATATATATATATATATATATATATATATATATATATACACACACACACACACACACACACACACCGTATTCGACGTGATAAGCGGCAGGACGCTTAAAAAATTGGAGTGGTTGAGCGCTTATTAAAATGATTACCAGCGGAGTGGAACGGGAAGTGCTTATTACCATAGAGGTGGAAAACATGAATACAGTGATACAGTCATCCCTTGAATATCGCGGATAATGTAGACCAGACCTGGCCACGATATTCGAAAAACCACGAAGTAGGAACACGTCCCCCCATTTCTACCATGTTGTCTGAATTCTACGTTTTCGCGTCTATACCATATCAAGAAGTGGATATTAAACGTTACACAGTTATATGCATATGTAAATACTGTAATGTATTAATATTTAAATAGAATTTATATATAAATACTTTTACTGTACTCACCTCTGACAATAGCTCTTCGCCGTGGTGCAGGACGTTCACAAACACTATACAGTAAGATCACAAAATCACAAAAAATTCCGCGGGAATGTGCGAGGCAACAGCGTCACGCGTCTAAGCCAATCAGCTTGCGAGATTGAGTTGAGTGGGCGGTCCCTGCCTGAACTGGGGAGGAGGGGCACGTCGATCTGTCGTTTGGAAACAATGGACGCAGCCTGCCTTGGGTCCCTGCCTTCCGCTTGCTTACATGTGAGTTTCAGCATGAATTTTGAATTTTTTATGAAAATTTTTGATTTCATTTTATTTTTTATTAAAATACCCCGACGTACCAAGCCCGCGATGCTCAAATCGCGAAGTGGCAAGGGATGACTGTACCTCACTTTACGAAAGTCTCACCAAACGAAAAATTCAGGTTACGAAACGCATTTTCCTAAAATTTTTGTCTCTGGATACGAAACAAGTTCACATTATGAAAGCGCCATCTCAAAAATTCAAACACGCCATTCAAAAAATGCACGAGTTGCTTTCCCATTGGTTGTCTCCCAATACCCCAACCCACTGGCCTCCCATTGGCTAGGAGGGAGCTGAATCTCCATAATACAGTACTGTACCCTTAATGCTTTTCGTGTGCCTTCGACCCATTGTTCGATACACGCGTGAAGGAGAGTTGTACTGTTGGTTCGTGAGTTTTGTGAGTTTTTTTGAGTGTGCTCATTGCAGCGTTATTTTTTGTTATTAATCATGAGCCCCAAGAAAGTGATTCCCGGTGAGACTGAAAAGAAGAAGCGGGCTCCAGTATCAGTAAAAGTAAAACAGGAGATGATAAAAAAATATGAAAGTGGGATGCAGTTGAGTGAAATTGCAAAGGAGCATGGCCGAAACCCCTCTACAATCGGGATGATATTGAAACAGAAGGAGGTCTTAAAAGCAGAGATACAGTGTCGGAGGCGATTATTTCGGAAAAAGCAACTGCCATATTTAAGGACCTCGTGAAGGGGGTAGGGGTGGGGGTTCTTTGGACCAGCAACCCCCGGACTTTAAAGCGTCGCATGGGTGGTTCGAGAGATTTAAAAAAGGTAAATAATTTTCTTTTACTTTTAGCACATATTTCATATATATTTCATACAAAATCGCCATACTGCCCCTGAAAACCT
Source organism: Plotosus lineatus (assembly GCA_024760905.1). Classification (NCBI taxonomy): domain Eukaryota; kingdom Metazoa; phylum Chordata; class Actinopteri; order Siluriformes; family Plotosidae; genus Plotosus; species Plotosus lineatus. The sequence goes on from CM045728.1 coordinate 111,097,609, forward strand.
TATTGTATAACTTGTGTTATTCATTTTGTGGTATCAACCAAACTACTTACATTAAAGCTGAAAATAAACAGAAAACAGCATAATAATAATAAAAAAAAGAACCTATAATTTTCCCTCCTGGTGCTGTTCCTTTAAATATTTTCCGCGATGTAAAATTGAGGCAATCAACACGAATGTCAATTTTAGCACATGGCACGTTGAACTAATCAACACAAAGGTCAACTTTAGCACCTGGCACTTTGAAAAGCACATGGCCAGGAACGTGCTTAAATTTATGAAGTTAGTGAGCAGGAGAATCGGATGAAAAATACTCATCATTTTCTGTGAAGTCCTTATCTGGCTCATCGCTCCATTCATTCAGAGCATCCCATAGTTTTGCTGTAGCAGTTTCTAATGGTTCATCTTGTTGGACATTTACCAAGAGAACACAATAAAATATTTTCTTGTTTTTTAAAGCCCGGCTATGTAGTCTGGTTGATACGTGGTGAGGTTCAACTTCATGCAGGCGTTTAGGCTTCCATTTGTTAAATGTAACTGCAAGTTGGTCTTGACATTTTTCAGGTATGAGAAGGGCAGCTCGCATGCATATGTAGAGCCAAACATGGTCAATATGACAGGACTCACATGCTGCAGTGTTTGGTATGTGACAGGAAGCGCGTTCCAAGTTTTGACAATCAGCTGGTCTGCGGATTAGTTTTTTCATGTCTGTTCATTTGTGTTTGCTTGCCAGCTCTGCTTGGCTTCATGCAAGTCTTTCCAAATTTTTATTCAGTGATTTTTTTTTTTTTTTCTTTTCGCCATCTTCTTGGTTAAAAGGTTTCACTGTGCACAAATGAGCTCATCAAATACGAGGGAAATTTACCTCTTTACCCAAAAACAACTCACGCAGGAAGTTGCATATAATCCAATAAAATTAGAGTTTCAAGGTATTGGGTCCTCCCGCACACTGCAGTACAGAAAGGATTGGCTCTCCGCTGTGCGCCACAGCGACAAGTGGCGTGGAAAATAGATGTATAGATTAAAATGCGTGAGAATTATTTATCTGTTTTTGTTTTATTTGATGGCTTTTTCTGTATTTTTATTTAAGTGACAGCAAAATTATTATTAGTTATTCTGTTAAGAAAGGCCATCTGATTTATCTGCCTGGTGCTTTTTCCCTACACCATAGTGCGACAATGACAGTGCCACTGCCACCTACTGTAGAGCATGCGCAATTACACTTAATTCTACTACAGTTTGGCAAAAAGCATGTTCCCCAGGGTCATACACGCCTCCCCTGGTATCACATCACGCTCCACTATTGGAGAATCACTGGCATTGTGGGAGCTCATCACGAGCCTTTCCCCATTGGCGTTCGTAGCGTGCTAAGTAAAGGTAAAGTCTGTTGGGCTTTTTACACCCGAGCCTAGTGGCTCATCAGGCCGGTGCTTATCCCCGGTTTCCGTAGCTTGAAGCGACCAGGAGTTCAGCTCCTCCTGGATGGGACGCTAGTGCCAGTATAGTGTTATACTGCTGGGTGAACAGAGGCACACTTGTAGTTGAGACCTTGCCCAGGGGTCCTCGCTTGCTTATTTATTTATATTGAGAGTTGCTGGCTTTGTCATATCGTTTCCCCTTTACTTTTTACTTTAAAGTGCTTTTGTAACTCAACCGTTTGCTGAGAATCATTTTGTAATTAATGCCAAATTAAAACACCCATAGCATTAACCAAAATGTGATTCAGGCAAGACACAGCATGTCAACTAACACAAAGAAAATAAATATTAAAATTGGGCTTTTCAGAATGCATTCTTATGGTCCCGACAGAGGCAGGAAGCAGTGCGTCTGCTGGGACAGGTGAACACCACTGCTCGACTCACCTGTCTGTCTGTGTGGAGAACCAGCACAAAGGAAGAAAAGTCTGACACAAAGCCTGAGACATCTCTGTGTATGTTCCATCAATCAAAACATCATCTAAAACTATCCGTTTTATTTTTGATCAATTATCTGTGAATGGTGTATGGTAATATATTTGTATATTTTTGATTTCCAGCTGAAAATAAAGTGATACTGCCACCCAGAAAAAAGAGAGTGAGGATTAATACGCAGGAAGTGATTGTGGAAGAAGAGAGTTCGGCAAAGAAACAAGGGAAAAAGAAGAAAAAACAGAAAGTGCAATGAGAAATATGTTGCATTTTTTTCTGTGTATTTTGGTGAATAAGGGGACATACAGGATGGCTTTTTAATAACAAATTATTTCTTCTCATTGCCTCATAAAACAAACAAAATAATCAAAATATACGTTATCTTAAATGTGTGTCTCACTTGTTGTTTATATTGCTGCTTCTATTAATTGATTTATTTTCTGTAACCACTTAATCCTAATTAGAGTTGCGGGGAGACTGGTGCCCATCCCAGCTACCTCTGGGTGGAGGCAGAGTGCACCCTGGACGACTTGCCAGTACATCACAGAGCAGAAACACGCTGATGGCTATGCAATTACTTTTGTCAAAAGTCAGCAATGGTTATTTTATATGAATCTCGCACCATAGACAGTGAGAGACATGACCGGCCTTTGACAACCCAGTTACCTGTACTGGGGGCAGTGACAACCTGTGGAGAGTGGGGCTTGAACCCCCAACCTTAGGATCAGTGATCCAGCATTTTTCCCACCAGGCCACTACTGCCCAGCTGCTGCCATCAAACCAGAATTTGCTACATGACATTAAATATAAAATTTATAACCTAGTGTATCATTCTTTTAATAGGTGTCTATGTTCTTGCTTTCAAAATGAAATTATGTTCACACTGACTGAAAGTGATACTATGGTATAGGGTTGCACATTGCCCAGTTGTCAAAAAACTACTCGGGTTACAAAAGGAAATCTGTATATTGCATACCAATATGAATTTTATCTGTTAATCATGTAGCCAGTTTTGATAAACATGCGTTGTTTACCCTGTTTCAACCTGTACCCTGTTTGCTGAATGATTGCTGCTGTAAGTTTTCAAAGATCATTGACTTTGGAGACTCCTTCAATAAATATAAAGGCTGCAAAGCCGTCAGCGTGTTTCTGTCCCTAAAAGGGTTATGACAGGAAGGGTATCCGATGTAAAAATCTGCCAAATCAAACGTGCGAGTCATTCACTGTGGTGACCCCTGAAAAAGGGAAAAAGCTGAAAGGAAATCTCTTCAATAAATATAAAAAAATCCTTATAGAAAGCTTCCACATCAATGCAAACACTTTCCGTGTAAACGAGTTGTTCGCATACCTGTAAACAGAATGAGTCCATGATGGGTGCCCTTTCTCTAAATTTCACAAAATTAGATCTGTTAGATTAATGTGAGCAGTATGAGTTACGAAGAAGTATGAGGGGAGTGTTGAGATGGCAATGTAAACAAACTACAAAATCCTGAATTATCAGGAACAGTGGTGGCCTGGTAGTAAGGTGCTGAATTACTGATCCCAAGGTATGGAGTTAGAGCCCGACTATAATCGGGTTGTCATTGCTGTCCCCCCAATGCAGCTAGCTGGGATATCAAAGGCTGGCCATGTCTTACTGCCTTGGCTAGAGGTTCATGTAAAAGAACAATTGCTGACTTTCATGTTTATGTCCTGTAATGGCCTGGCGAGCTGTCCAGGGAGTACTCTGCCCTCGACCAGAGTCGGCTGCAATGGGTGCCAGCCTCCTTGCAACAGTAATTAGGATTAGGTGGTTCAGAAAGTGGAAGTTGAATTAATCCTGCATTCTTCTTCTTTTCCTTTCGGCTTTTCCCTTCAGGGGTCACCACAGCAAACCATCCGCCTCCATCTCACCCTGTCCTCTGTATCTTCTACTCTTACTCGAACTACCTTCATGTCGTCCTTCACCACATCCATAAATCTTCTCTTTGGTCTTCCTCTCAGCCTTCTGCCTGGTGGTTCCAACCTCAGCATCCTACTACAAATATACTCACTGTCCCTCTGTACATGTCCAAACCATCTCAATCTAGCCTCTCTGACTTTGTCTCCAAAACCTCTAACATATGCTGTCCCTCTGATGTACTCATTCCTGATCCTATTCATCCTCGTTACTCCCAAAGAGAACCACAACATTTTCATCTCTGCTACCTCCAGCTCTGCCTCCTGTCTTTTCCTCAGGGCCACTGTTTCTAAACCATACAACATCGCTTGCCTCAACACCATCTTGTACACTTTTCCTTTCATTCTTGCCGATACCTTCCTCTCACACATCACACCGGATACTTTTCTCCAACCATTCCAACCTGCCTGCACACGCTTCTTCACCTCTTTTCCACACTCTCCATTGCTCTGGATCATTGAGCCTAAGTACTTGAAATCCTCTACCTTCTTTATCTCTGCTCCCTGTAACCTCACCGTTACTCTTGGGTCCTTGTCGTTCACACACCTGTATTCTGTTTTACTGAGGCTAACCTTCATTCCTCTCCTTTCCAGGACATACCTCCACCTCGCGAGATTTTCCTGCACTTGTTCTCTGCTCTCACTACAGATCACAATGTCATCTGCAAACATCATAGTCCATGGAGATTTTTGTCTAACCTGGTCTGTCGGCCTGTCCATCACCATAGCAAACAAGAAGGGGCTCAGAGCTGACCCTTGATGCAGTCCCACCTCCACCTTGAACTCTTCTGTCACATCGACAGTACACCTCACATCTCTCATACATGTCCTGCACCACTTTAACGAACTTCTCTGCCACTCCAGACTTCCTCAAGCCATACTACATTTCCTCTCTTGGCACCCTGTTATATGCTCTCTCCAGATCCACAAAGGCACAATGCAGCTTCTTCTGACCTTCGCTGTACTTCTCTATTAACATCCTCAAAGCAAACACTGCATCTGTGGTTCTCTTTCTTGGCATGAAACCAAACTTGTTCACAAATGCTGACCTCTGCCCTTAGTCTAGCTTCCACTATTCTTTCCCATAACTTCATCGTATGGCTCATCAACTTTATCCCTCTGTAGTTGCCACAACTCTGCATGTCTCCCTTGTTCTTAAAAATGGGCACAAGCACACTTGTCCTCCATTCCTCTGGCATGCTCTCACTCTCTAAAACCTTGTTGAATGTTCTTGTCAGGAAATCTACTGCTACTTCTCCTAGACACTTCCATACCTCCACCGATATGTCATCAGGACCAAGTGCCTTTCCACTCTTCATCCTCTTCAATGCCCTCCTCACTTCACCCTTCCTAATCTTTGCTACTTCCAGGTCCTCAACGGTCACCTCTTCTACTCTTTTTTCTCTCTCATTTTCCTCATTCATCAGCTCTTCAAAGTACTCTTTCCATCTTCCCAGCACACTTTTGTCATCAGTCAATACATTTCCCACCCTGTCCTTAATCACTCTAACTTGCTGCACGTCCTTTCCATCTCTATTTCTCTGTTGTGCCAATCTGTATAAACCATTTCTCCCTTTTTACTGTCCAACCTAGCATACAAGTCATCATATGCCCTCTGTTTGGCCTTTGACACTGCTACCTTCGCCTTACGCTGTCTCCCTGTACTCCTGTATACGCTCTTCGGTCCTCTCTATGTCTCATTTCTTCTTAGCTAAACTCTTCTTTTGTACACACTAATGCGCTTCCTCATTCCACCACCAAGTCTCCTTATCGACTTTCCTTCAAGAGAATACACCAAGTACTGTCCTACCTGTCTCCCTGATCACATTAGGTGTAGTTGTCCAGTCATCTGGAAGCACTTCCTGACCACCCAAAACCTGTTTCAACTCCTCCTTGAAGACAACACGACACGCTTCCTTTTTCAGCTTCCACCACTTTGTCTTCTGCTCTGCCTTTGCCTTCTTCACCTTCCTCAACATCAGCATCATCCTGCACACCACCATCCTATGCTGTTTGGCAACACTCACCCACTACTACTTTGCAGTGACTGACTTCCTTCAAATTACATCGTCTGCATAAGATGTCGTCTACCGGCGTGCTCCTACCTCCGCTTTTATAAGTCACCCTATGCTCCTGTCTCTTCTGGAAGAAAGTATTCACCACAGCCATTTCCATCCTTTTTGCAAAATCTATCAACATCTGTCCTTCTGTGTTCCTGTCCTGGATACCAAACCTGCCTCGTCCCCTCTGTTTCCTGCACCAACATGTCCATTGAAGTCTGCACCAATGACCACTCTTTCACCTCTGGGGGTACTCTGCATCACTTCATCTAACTCACTCCAGAATCTCTCCTTCTCTTCTAGCTCACATCCTGCCTGTGGGGCATAAGCTTTAACAACATTGAACATCACACCTTCATTTTCTAACTTGAGACGCATCACTCTGTCTGACACTCTTTTCACTTTTTGAACATTCCTGACAATCCCCTTCTTCAAGATGACTCCTACTCCATTTCTCTTCCCATCCACACCATGAAAAAACAGCTTAATCTCTGCTCCTAAGCTTCTAGCCTTGCTACCTTTCCACCTGGTCTCCTGAACACACAGTATTTCCTCCTCTGCATCATGTCAGCCATCTCTACCTTTTCCTGTCATAGTTCAGACATTCAAAGTCCCTACACTCAGTCCTAGCTTCTACCAGCATCCTGTTGGTTGACACCACTGATGGCAGTCGTTGTTAACCCGGGCCTCGACCGATCTGGTATGAAATTTGTCTTTACGGAGTATCTTTTTTTTAAGGGTTTTTTTCAGCCATGGCTGAAACTTGCATTTCCCCCCCAAGGACTATATATATATATATATTTCCTTGTGGTTTGTATAATTAATAAAAGGAAAAATAATGGAAATTGCTCCTTGAATACAAGAATATACAATCCTATGTTTAATAGTGGTGCTGACAGAGATGCTACTAGAAAAAAATTAGGAGCTCCAGGCCAAAAATTCGACAGTATTTGAGAAGTAATTAATTATTCATAATAATCATTCATTCATTTTCTGAATCAATCAAGCACCCTATCCTCAGACCACAACAACTAAAGCCAAAGCACTGAGGCGCTCATATGCCAGGCGTCTGTATTCCGACTTTTATTTTGAAATGTACTCGTTCCAGTTTATAATGGAGAGTGATACGAGTTCATCCGGGTATTTTTAACCCTGACCTGTTCGTCAATACATGGCTTAGTGTGTTTCAGGTGTACTTAGTATATAGTATTGTGCTTAAACTGTTAACTCTACTATTTAGCTTGCTTTAATTCGGACTTTTAAACACTTAACATGGCTGTAGATTGGCTCGGGTATGTTTTCGCTGCACTGACAGCAACAGGAGGCATTATTGGTTACATAAAAGCAGGTAATGTTCCAGTTGATTAAAAGTCACAGTTATTATATATTCAGGTTTATTGGGAAAGAGTAAATAAACTTTGTGTGCACTCTAGGCATAGTTTCTTTCTGCACTTTTCTTGTTACTCTACTTTTTGAGGGAAATGTAGTTCGCACATGCTCAAACAGGACTCCAGAAGTTGCCACATGACGTCGTTGCCTAATTTGCATATTCATCAAGCTCGTCGTACTTATTTGCATAGCCATGGTGTATTTCACAGAAATATTTGCTGACTCTTAGAATAGAAATTGGGAGGGGAGGGGGGTCCTGTAGATTTGGGAATTGTTTTCAGATAGCATAATGTAACATTTTCAGCAGTTTAGCACTTATTTAGGCTCTTATCAGCCTTTTTCTCCTTTTTTATTTGAATAACAGAACATAATTTGTCCAACTTGTTAAAAAGAATGTTACTAATTAATAGTAGAGAATAACCTAGATCTTGTATCTTAACCTAACATTAAAGAGAAATGAAAGGCAAGCTTTCTGAGCTCTGCTGTCACACATCAGATTTAAACCAATATACTTCTGATTAACATAAAACCAAGGCACAAATAAAAATCATATGAGAGTTTGTTTACATACATCAGATAAACATCAGCTCACATGAATGAATGGTATATCCCACTTTTTCATATGGATGGTGCCTCTGAAGATTTGCTGAAGCATTCACGTGAATCACGTGCAACTTTTTGCAATTGAGTCCAGTGCAAGTACTTGATGTCCAAAGAGATGTATGATGTATACAAGATTATATTACATTTGACTTTAATTTCCATTTAGCCCGATAACTGTTCTCCCTTAAAATCTTCACCTTAAACCACATGGATGGATTTTGAACCAGTGAATCCAGAGAGAGAAATTCACAGTGACTTAAAGAAGTTATGTGAATAAAATACTGTATTATGTTGTACATTCATAGAACAGAATACTTTAACCCTTTATGGCCGAATTATTTTTTGCAATTAAAAAATGATCATTAGTTTTTCCTAACCAAAAAGGCCTAAAAAAAAACACCCCAAACACATTTCTTTCAACAAAATTATAACACTAATAATAATAAGAAAGAAGAAGAAGAATATAACATTCACAAATTCATGAACAACACAATCCTGCACACTCAAGGTCATTTTACAGCTGACTGAAGCACGTGGGATTAAGCTGTGTTGCGTTAGGTGACGCCACAACATGTATAGAACACGTTCTGAACAGCAGCAGCACTGAGTACAATGCGACTAGTAGTTATTAGCAATTTTTTGAAAGAGGACCATATGGTCCTGCTGGGTGTTAAAGGGTTAAGTTAGCCACTGCATCTACTTGAATCTGTTTTTAACAGATCGGGTTGATTTTGTTTTTTATTTTTTTCCTCAGGAAGCATTATGTCCTTGGGCGGTGGACTCGTCTTTGGTTTTTTTGCAGCTCTTGGTTCTTTACAGGTGTCTCAAAATCCGAAAAACATCTGGCTTTCCTTTGGTAAGACAAAAAAAGGATCAACATTCAACACAACTGTATCTTGTAACACAAATTTGATTGGCAGACAATGTTTAATGGTTTTCAGTGATTCGTGTGTACTTTCTGAAATATTGTTTTGTAAAGTAATGTATTATGGCAACTGTACAGAAATGAGGTCTCCATTCTTTTCCTAAACCGCTTAATCTTCCTCGGGGTGTGTGGGGGGGGGAGTGGTGGTGGAGCCTATCTCAGTTGATGGGCGAGGGTGTGTTACACCCTGAACAGTTTGCCAGTCTATCGCAGGGTAAATACTAAAGCATTTCACTCACTCTCACACGGAAACCCACACATGCATAGGGAGAACATGCAAACTTCACACAGAAACATATTCACCAAGCCTCCACAGGTTTTCCCCATTACATGACAAACTGTTTTTTGTTTTGTTTTTGTTTTGTTGTTGTTGTTGTTGTTGTTTCATATTCTGTTTCCTGATGGTGATGTAGCTGTTAATGAAATAAGCACAAACATGAACACACCTGTTACTGCAATGTGTAACGGATTAAAAGAATAAACTGATATGGTGCAATCATTAAAACTCCTGTACACATTGACGGATTTCTGTGGTGGAAAAGTAGTGAAGTGTTTATGCTCAGGCGGAAATACATATTGATATCACATGCTGCATCTTCGTTGCTTCACCACTAGGGACGTATGGAACGCTGGCGGCTCTGATGGGAGTGAGGTTTCTGAGCTCGTGGAAGATGATGCCGGCCGGGTTGATGACATGCTTGAGGTAATTTTGCAGTTATGCTGCTAATCCTACACGACAAATAAAATAGAAATTTCTTTACTTATTCATTCTGTAAGGAAATAGGTGCTTGATTTGCATCTGTTTTTTTATTTATTATTCCCTACAGTTTATTCATGGTTTTGAGATTAGGACTGGGGTTTATATGGCCACCCAAGAAAAACTCATGAACAAGTTGGGGGAGAAGAGTAACGAGGAAAAGCAACAACCTGGACCAAATCACTGCCTCATTTATTTCGTATATTATTTGTTTGTTTTTAAAGGATTACATAAAAGACAGAAGACTGAATTTGTGTTTTGTATCAAATATCTCAATTTTACCCATTTATTCTTATTTCTGTATTTTGTATGTTTATGCATTAAACAAAATTATTATTAAAAAAACACAATGTTTTCTTTATTACATTTATTTATTTTTCATGAACACAATCGTTTTGCTGAAAGTTTTGTGTTGAGATATTTTATTTTTACCCTTTCATATTGATTTTTATGAATATCAATAAATAAACACGAGTTTGATGAAAGCAATCCTGAGTTCATAGTGCAGTGTAATTACAGGCCGAGCCCCAACATCATCATTTCTGTCTGTCGGCCTAAAAATTCATTGTCAAGATGTAATATTTGCTGACAAAAGGGATCCCAAAACCCATCTACTCAAACCCATCATTAATTTCCTTATTGTTTTTAATTAATTGTGATGTAGCAGCAGCAGTTGTAGTAATGGTGGTAGGTATAGCAGCAGCAGTAGTAGTGGTGGTGGTGGTGGTGGAAGTAATCACAGCAGGAGAAGTTGTAGAGGTGGTGGTAGTAATAGCAGCATTCGTAGTAGTAGTCGTGGTGGTAGTCGTGGTGGTAATAGCAGCAGTCATAGTAGTAGTAGTGGTGGTGGTGGTAGTAGTAGCAGTAGTAATAGTGGTGGTTTTGATAATAGCAGCAGTTGTAGTAGTGGTGGTGGTTGTAGTAGTAGCAGCAGTAGATGTGGTGGTAGTGGTTGCAGCATTAGTAGTAGCAGCAGCAGTAGTGGTGGAAGTAGTAATAGCAGCAGCAGTAGTAATGGAGGTAGTAGCAGAAGTAGTAGCAGTAATGGCGTAGTAGCAGCATCAGAAGTAGTCATAGTAGATGTAGTAGCATCAGCAGAAGTAGTGGTGGTAATAATAGCAGCAGTAGTAGTGGTGGAGGTTGTAGCAGCAGCAGTAGTGGTGGAAGTAGTAGCAGCAGCAGTAGTGGTGGAGGTAGTAGCAGAAGCAGCAGTAGTAGTGGTGGAGGTAGTAGCAGCAGCAGCAGTAGTGGAGTTAGTAGCATCAGCAGTATTAGTGGAGGTAGTACAGTAATAGCAGCAGCAGCAGTAGTAGTGGTGGTAGTAATAGCAGCAGTAGTAGTAGAGTACTGGTGGAGGTAGTAATAGCAGCAGCAGCAGTAGTGGTGGAGGTAGCAGCAAAAACAGCAGTAGTAGTGGTGGATGTAGTAGCAGCAGCAGTAGTAGTGGAAGTAGTAGCACCAGCAGTCGTAGAAGTAGTTGTGCTAGTAATAGCAGCAGTAGCAGTAGTAGTAGTGGTAGTAATAGCAGCAGTAGTAGTAGAGTACTGGTGGAGGTAGTAATAGCAGCAGCAGCAGTAGTGGTGGAGGTAGCAGCAAAAACAGCAGTAGTAGTGGTGGATGTAGTAGCAGCAGCAGTAGTAGTGGAAGTAGTAGCACCAGCAGTCGTAGAAGTAGTTGTGCTAGTAATAGCAGCAGCAGCAGTAGTAGTGGTGGTAGTAATAGCAGCAGTAGTAGTAGAGTACTGGTGGAGGTAGTAATAGCAGCAGCAGCAGTAGTGGTGGAGGTAGCAGCAAAAACAGCAGTAGTAGTGGTGGATGTAGTAGCAGCAGCAGTAGTAGTGGAAGTAGTAGCACCAGCAGTCGTAGAAGTAGTTGTGCTAGTAATAGCAGCAGTAGCAGTAGTAGTAGTGGTAGTAATAGCAGCAGCAGTAGTTTCGTGCTGCATCTTCTGCTCTGTGCCAGCGTTGAGGGCACAGTTGTCAACGAACAAGAAGTCTCTGATGGCTGTTTCTTTCATCTTGATGACAGCCTTCAGGCACCTGAGGTTGAATAGTCCACCCTCAGTCCTGTATCTGACCTGCATCCCATCCTGGCAATCACAGAAAGCATCTGTCAGCATCGTTGAAAAGACTATGCTGAAGAGCATCAGGGCAAGAGTACAGCCTTATTTCACCCCGTTTGTCATTGGGAAAGCCTCCGACTCGTCTCTGTCATCCAATACTTTCACCATCATGGAACTGCTGAACGATCATTATGAACTGGCTTGGGCAGCCAAACTTCTCCATTATTTCCCATAAGCCATCCCTGCTGACTGTGTCGAAAGCCTTTGTAAGATCGACAATTGTCTTGAAGAAGTCTCTGTGATTCTCTTGGCATTTTTCCTGGAGTTGGAGTGCAGCAAATATCATGTCGACTGTTCCATGTTCGGCACGAAAGATACATTCACTTTCTGGGAGGAGACCCCGCTCGAGATGCTGGAAGAGACGGTTGAGCAGGACACGAGCCAGGATCTTCCCGGCTATGGACAGGAGAGAGGTCCCACAATGATTGTCGCAGGACCGGCAGTGGAGGTGGTAGTAATAGCAGCAGCAGTAGTAGTGGTGGACGTAGTAGC
>CM045728.1:111117297-111154797 GCA_024760905.1 Plotosus lineatus
AGCAGAAATGTGAGGGAATAATCTACCGGGGTTTACAGATGGATGTAGGACAAGGCTAGAGCAGGCTCGTCGTTAGAGAATGTGTTCAAATTCTTCGTCCGTTTTACATGTTTTTATGGATTATTTTTATTCTCATTGTTGTTGTTGTTGTTGTTATTAGGCCAGTCGGCGGAACATGGGGCTGTGTTATAGTCTGCGTCCCCGGCTCTTCGGGGATCTAAGCGGAACCATTTCCAACGCCAATTCAGACCCAGAGCAGCCGCCCGATCTGCTCATCCCGTCGCGTGCTGTCGGGGAATCTCGTCGCGACGATTCCGGAGGGAACAACAGCAAGCCGTCTGCGTCTCCATTACGCGCTGGCAACCGGACGCACACGCACCAGTGGGACACCGCCGGCAAAATCCCCATCGGGGAGCGCAGCAAACTCACCGGAGACACCAGCACCACTGCCGCGGCCGATGGAGCGCTCATCCAGAACGGAGGAGGAGGTAATAAGGCCCCGGGAACCGTGAAGGATCGCAGCCGGAGACTACACCTCCTCCCGACATCTAGCCAAAAAGCAAAGAACTGGGACAGACTGGTGGTGGAGGAGAAGGAGGCCGAGAAGGAGGCACGAAAAGTCAGTAAGAACATTGACCGGGTGTTGAAAGAACTCAAAAAGGAATACAAACAGACCCACCGATTACTTTTATTAGGTGAGAACATCCACAAGCTCGTGATACACACCACAACCCGCTTATACACTCTCTCTCTCTCTCTCTCTCTATATATATATATATTACATAATGTATATTCTTTCTTTCGGCTTTTTCCCTTTCTCGGGAGTCGCCACAGCGAATCATCTGATTCGGACATTTGATTTGGTTCGTAGGTTTTTACGTCGGAAGCGCTTCCTGTCACAACCCTTTAGCAAGGGACAGAAACACGCTGACGGCTTTGCAGCTCCTCTTTACGACAGTCAGCAATGGTTCTTTTACATGAACTTCTCACCATAGACACTGAGAGACATGGCCCGCCTTTGATAACCCAGTTAGCTGCACTTGGGGGGAGAACAACCTTGCGGGGACTCGAACCTCCAACCTTAGGATCAGCGATCCTGCGCCCTAGACCACTAGACCACCACTGCCCACACGCATTATATATATATTGTAAACACTTCATCCTTCAGATATTTTCTTATTGGGTGTTTTTTTCCATTTCCTTTTTTGAGAACACTATAATATAATAATTCGCCCAGATCAAAACAAACCCCGACCTCTCTATTCTTCATCTTAGTTGTTGTTGTTATTATATTATTATTATTACTGTATTACTATTATTATTATTACTACTAAAACTACTACTATTATTATTCTTATTATCATTATTGTTGTTGTTATGTTTTAGACACGAAATCGTACTAATTTATCTTCCTGAACCGCACCAGTAACGCTGGCTGATGAACGTCACGTGACTGACCGCCAGGCACCGACGTCACGGTGCGAGCAGCACCGGAAACTAAAACAACTCGCGAGTACTGTACTACTTCGAACAGATTCCGCAGCCTGTTTGTTTGTTTACAGGCTTGTTTACTGACACCAAAGCGAGCTAGGAGACACCATTTGATGCGACTTTGCCGTCCTACGTTCCAGTTTAAATTCAGATGCACGTGGTTATTATGACTGGAATACTGTAATTAGCCCTCAGAGGGGTGTATCAGAATTTATTAGCGTCTCATCGTGCGTTCCCTGGAGAATGTCATTTCCTTCTGTACACCAGAGAACAGCAGGTGGAAACAGTAGTCTTTATTCTAATAATGTCGTCTTTAAATTTAATAACACTTAATGGAGAATAGCAGGTGCTTACTATACAGTTTAGTTAAATTAGTGATCATGCTTCAGTGACTTTAATATCAGCAAATCAGTCTAAAACATAATAAAATTAAAATTATAGTTCAGTCGAGCTCTCATAGCACCTGATTGACAGAACCAAAATAGATATTATAGATAATACAATAAAATACATATCTTCCTGGATCATTTTTGAAATTGTATAATAATAAAATTAATCATAATAATAATAATAATAATAGTAAGTTTCTTTGTGTTAGTAAATTGAACACTAACCAAAACTTTAGTAAAAGTGAATGATTAACACCATTAATATTCATAATATATTGTATTCTCTATCTATCTATCTATCTATCTATCTATCTATCTATCTATCTATCTATCTATCTATCCATCCATCCATCCATCTATCTGCCGATTTATATGTTAATCATAACCATGGTTTCTAGCTATAATAATATGTTTAGTAGTCAATTACCTTAATTTGAATTAAATGAAATGTTAAACTAGTTAAATTTAAGTGCTTAAATTATTTATAGTGTACAACAGTTACTGTATTCCTTTAAATATTTCAGCATATACTGTATAATCAGTCCATCTTTTATTTCCTGGGTTTTGCTTCAGGTTTCTCATTATTCTTAATCTCTTTTTTATTGTTTTTAAGTAACAATTAAAATATATTATTTAACAAAATTTCCAGTAACATGATCATCTGGTACAAGCTGAGTATAAGGGTCTGTAATATTACCTCTAAAATAATAGTAGCAGAAAATATTAATGAGTAACATGTAAAGAGAGAAGTTTTTCATATAGAGATAATTATAAATTATATATAAAATTCGTACGATGTGGTATTTGAAATAATATCCAAGAATCCGACTACAGGTTTGGGATTTATTTATTTATTTTGTAAAGAGTGCGCGAATGTTAGAAGAGATAAGAACCAGCCAGGTGATATTTCAGCATGAATAAATATAAATTAGATTAATTGAGGTTTTAGATTTCAGATAGCAAAACTGGGACCCATATGACCTAAGTTCACTCTTCTGAAAGACTTCAGTGCAGATACTAAATGAGTCAGGAAAACCCGAAGATAAATATATTATATATTATTATGTGATAAAGGAGAATTGATTGCTTTGCTATCTCATGATAACAAACCCTATCCACAAAAGCAAACAAAGCTTGAATCAATTAAAAATCTACAAATAAACTATAAAAATCTCATTTCAGTTTGCTTTTCTAATGTTATTTCATAATATATACTAAAGAAATGTATATAACCACTTATTCACCTTAAATGAGGTGGATATCACTGAATATCCCCTTCAGCGTTCTGTCTTAGGCTATCTTGCCTTCAGGGAATAACTGTTTTTAAATATGTATGTATATGTCCCCCCTCTCTGTATGTGTGTGTGTATATATATATATATATATATATATATATATATATATATATATATATATATATATATATCAGAGTTTCAAGTATTCTTGCAGAAATTTAACAGATTGATCTGTTTTAGCAGTTTCCCAAATATCATTTCGACTTCCTGTTAATAGTAGTGCAGTGAGATTTAGCCCTTTCTACCGAAAGTGCATAATTTCTATTTAAATTAACTGATGCAGTGGCGCTTTAGTGCTTTATACTGACCAGCTCTCCTCACACCTCTTTCTCCACACGCACTTCTCAAACAATTCATCTTCTAAACCTTTCCTGCTAATCCTAACATCGATGCCTTTGCATTTCAACTCGCCGAGTCGAGTGACAAAAGTGTGGAATAGCTGCATTGCATTCTGGAACTCTTGAGTCCATTGCTGGAAAGATATGTGTGTGAGAAAAGAATCTTCAGCAAGATACATATTTAAGCAATAAATGGACTTTTACATAAATTCTAAAAAAAAATTCTCCATGGAGAAATCCAGTCGATTTAGGTTCAGTGTGGTTCACCTGGTTGCCACACTCCACAGTGTATCTGAGGAACTGAACTAGGTCATATCACTCACTCGGGTTGAACTTTGTTTCTGGAGTTCTTTTACTGCGTGATGTATTTGGATTCCAGAAAATGTTATTTATTTTTTAAAATTAGAATTAATTTTAATGCGCTTGAGGATCAAAGAGCTTATTAAAGCAGCCACTTTGTCTCCGCCGATGTAGAATATTTTTCAACAAAGAAAACTTCTACTTCCAGATGATTCACTGAACATAAACTGGTCCACCGGAAACAATTCTATGGAGTTTTGCAGTTTCACGGAATGAGAACGACTGACATAAGAGAATTCCTGAGGTGTAAGAAATAGCTGATTCAAAATTTTTTGTGTGTTGTGCCAATGCTAATCTGACACCATTGTCAAGACCACAAGATGGCATGAGGACAAACTCATATGGATTGGGGTATGATAGTGTTGATGGAAATGGCGAGACATGAAATGCTTATGAAGTGAATGAAACATCCTCTTGATGTCAAGCTGGCTTTGTGTTTGTGTTTACACGAGCCGATGATGATGATGATCATGATGATGATGATGAGCTGAATTCCTGATGGTGCTAGTTGATGATGTTATACTACGTATCATTTGAATTACACTTCCTATCGATTCCTATGTTAGTTAAAAAAGTGTTAATTGTTTAAATAATGTAAATATTATTCGTTTCATGCCGTTGTTAGCCATGCTAGGTCATGTTTCACTAGTATTCTTGTGGGTAATATATAAAGCATTTGTTTGAAAAAATAAACGGTTGTCCCGTGTCAGAATTCCGATTTCCATACCTTTGTCAAAGGGCTGTACTTAGCACATCCTTAACATTCTGACATGGAGAATGCAAGATACCGTAATCTCTGGTAGAGAATTCAGACAGATTTGATGATGTTGATCTTTCCGGTGGGATAAAAAGTACAATTCAATCAAGGCCCAGGATTACACAAAAAACTGGGGCTAAAATGTGTATGAACATGGACATGTTGGAGTTTTGAAGCTCCAGAAGCCTAAGTTTGTGTAGAAATATCCATAATGTTTCGTTGCCAGGTGCTGTTGTTTACATCATTCCCGCGAGACGTTTTATGACAAAACGTAATCATTGTAAGGTCAGGAAGGGCATCCGACATAAAAACCTATGCCAAATCAAATGTGCGAATCATTCGCTGTGGCGACCCCAAAAAAAGGGAACAGCCGAAAGGAAATCACATGTAATCATTGTAAAGAGTAATATCCTGTCTGGGGCTTATAGTTTTATGGCTAGTTCTATTCCCAAGCTGGAAGTGAACTCAGAAGAGTGATCAAGATATCAATGAGCTCCTCACACAGTGAGATCATCCACAACGGAATTGAAATGGTGTTTTATCAGGATTTAGAGAGAGAGAGAGTGAGAGAGAGAGAACCAGAAGCAATATGTAGGATGGGGGACACAGGAGCAACTTCGTGCATGTACATGTTTATAAATAATGTATACATTTTAGCCTTGACATCTAAATAATGAGGTTGTACAAGTGATTCGCACATGTCCGCCTCATAGCAAGAAGGCCCTGGGTTTGAATCTGTGGTGAGTGGCTCGCACAAGTTTCCTTTAACCGTCCAACAATATGCTGCACATCAGGCTAAAAGGCTGCTTCAAATGCCCCTGAGTGTAATGGAAATGATTGTGTGTGTGTTGCTCTGTAATGCCCAGGATCTACCCCAGTGTCGGTTGAAATAGCCTCCCTGCTACCCGAATAGGATGAAGCAGTTTGGTAAATAAGTGAGAGCTTGCCAGCGCAATGAGGAAAAGGGAATACTGTCAGGAAGATTATTTGTCATCTTTTAAAAAGGGTAATTAGGTTAGTATCTTATAGGTAATTGTTTATTTATTTGGCTCCACAAGCAGCAACAGTGTTTTATTCCTTTTTTGTCGTTTCTAGCTTTAATGCATGTTTCCAATGAGTGTAGCCAAGGGCTCTTAAATTAAGTAATTCCTTTGGAGTCATGTGAAAACTCCAGAAATAGAAAGCTGTGATTTTTTTTTTTTTTTTTTACATTCTGTCACATGAATTCTTCTATTAGCTCTCTCTAGCTTAGCACTGTTTATCTGTTGTATCATGGCCATGTTTCCACTCCTCTTTCTTTCTTTCTGAGTGCCATTACAGAAATATAACAATGAAATTCCCCTAAATATTTGAACACTTTCTCTCTTACTCTCTGTGTGAACTGTCTGTGAAGAGACTGAGATAAAGAGATCATAGACTGTACCCTTTTTTAAGGTGCGCACTTAGGCGAAGGAATACGGCGCCCCGAAAACGCCCCTTTTCCGGATGTTTGGTCGTTTAAGAATGTGGGCGATACCATAGCGGAAAAGAAACGAGGGGGGTGGGTCGTCGTGTTAACACAAGCTAATGGACGACAGTAAACAGTAGCATTGAGGGGAACGTCAAGGTTGCAGTGTGTGGTAGTGTTGACTTTACTGAGAAAGGGTTTGGAACTTGGTTGATGTGTTTATAACGGGTTTGTTTTTACGTCATTTTTTAAAAGTACCTCTACAAATCCTGAGGTATTAAAATGCCAAAGTATATTTATGTTAATATAAAAAATAACTCTCTCTTAAGCTTTTTAAATATAGGTTTAACTTCTTATAACAGTATGGACCATCATGGTTTAAAGCTGTCACACTGAAATAGAGACACGAAATGAAGAGTAAACACTCCGAAACAATTCAAACATATTTTGTCAGTGTTTATATACTGGTTTTTGTTAGGCAATACCAGGCTCGATTCCAGATGTTCCAGATGCATTTAAATATTTGCCAAATATTTTGATACACTCAAATACGTCTGTATACTAAAGTACTCCGATACACTCAAATGAGATCTTACATTCAAATACATCTATATACAGTAACCCCCATTATTTGTGTGGTTTACATTGCTCCCAACCTGCGAATCTCGAAAATCCGTGAATTATTGATGCGATTTTAAAATCCTATGTATGATATTCCATGCACTAAAATATGCGTCTTAAACTCATTCTATGGACAGTCTTACTCATTAATACAATAATAATGCTGTAAAATGTAGTAATGATTAGGTAAAAAAATTTTAATTTGGTACTGTGTTAATATTTTCTTCTTTCTTTTATCCTTTCGGCTTTTTCCCTTTCTCAGGGGTCGCCACAGCGACTCATCTGATTCGCACATTTTGATTTGGCATAGGTTTTTATGTCGGATGCGCTTCCTGACACAACCCTTTAGCAAGGGACAGAAACACGCTGACGGCTTTGCAGCTACTCTTTACGAAAGTCAGCAATGGTTCTTTTACATGCCTCTCACCATAGACACTGAGAGACATGGCTTGCCTTTGATAACCCAATTAGTTGCACTGGGGGGACAGTGACAACCCTGTGGGGACTCGAACCCCCAACCTTAGGATCAGCGATCCTGCGTCCTATACCACTAGACCACCATTGCCCTGGTACTGTGATAATATTTAAAAAAAAAAAAAAAAAAAAAAAAATATATATATATATATATGTGTGTGTGTGTGTGTGTGTGTATACAGGTATACCTCACCCACCGTTGTTATTAAGCTCCAGAAGAGACAACTTAAGTTGAAAAATGACTTAAATCAAATTAGCTTGTTTCTAGGCTAGCCTAGGCTAGGCCACGCCAAATTTACTTGTATGATATTTTATATATATATATATATATATATATATATATATATATATATATATATATATATTATATGTATACACATTGTATAATATATAATATATGATTATAATGAAGTAAACTTTATTTTTATTATTTTTTATTTTTACATATACAGTATAGTGGTACCTCGACATTCGAATTTAATCCGTTCTGATGGTAAGCTCATAAGTCAAAATATTTGTTAGATAAAACAGAAATTCCCACCCATAACCCTTCCGATCATCGACTGTGGCGAACATGTTGCATGGACGTGTAGATGTCATGTGGACAGGCATGAGATGGTGCATAACAGGAGGAGTAGGAGGAGGAGGAGAATTTTGTACATGTGCACATTACTAATGCCAGCGAGGAAAGGCTCATGGTGAGCTCCCACAAGGCCAGGGCTTCTCAAATAGTGGGTGTGATGCCAGTGGGGGCACGTAGGACCCTGGGAAACAGGTTTTTTGTCATACTGTACTAGAACTAAGTGTAATTGTGCACCCTCTACAGTAGGTGGCAGTGGTGTGGGCGGTGCGCTGGGGTGGCGTGAAATGGGTTTTTAACTTCATAGAGACGGCATCAGAGAAAATAATTGAGAAGCACTGCAAAAGGCAGTCTCGGAGCGCGGAGGAATACACACGGAAGAATACGAGGCTAATCGTCCCGGAAGAGCCATTTTCCCAGTAGACCTCTTAAAATAAAAATTTTTCTCATTGGATGGGGTAGATTTTTGGTGGGATCGAAGCTCGTATCATGGAAAATTAGTTATAAAAGACACTATTAAGTCAAGGTACCACTGTATTTTTTTGAAAACAATGAATAATCGAGAATGACTTAACTTGAAACAACTTAAGACTTAAGTCGAGTGTATCTCTCTCTCTCTCTCTCTCTCTCTCTCTCTCTCTCTCTCTCTCTCTCTTTCTATATATATATATATATATACTGTCACTTTTGAACCAGAAACAGTGGCAGAAGAAAGTACTTTTTTTGGATGAAAGCAAATTTTGCATGTCATTCAGAAATCAAGGTGCCAGAGTCTGGAGGAAGACAGAAGGAAATGCCAAAATGCCTGAAGTCCAGTGTCAAGTCCCCACAGTCAGTGATGGTCTGGTTTGCCATGTCAGCTGCTGGTGTTGGTCCACTGTGTTTTATCAAGGGTAGGGTCAATGCAGCTAGCTATCAGGAGATTTTGGAGCACTTCATGCCTCCATCTGCTGAAAAGCTTTATGGAGATGAAGATTTCATTTTTCAGCACGAACTGGCACCTGCTCACAGCGCCAAAACCACTGGGAAATGGTTTACTGACCATGGTATTACTGTGCTCAATTGGCCTGCCAACTCTCCTGACCTGAACCCCATAGAGAATCTGTGGGATATTGTGAAGAGAAAGTTGAGAGACACCAGACCCAACACTGTGGATGAGCTTAAGGCCGCTATCGAAGCATCCTGGGCCTCCGTCACACCTCAGCAGTGCCACAGGCTGATTGCCTCCATGCCACACCGCAGTGAAGCAGTCATTCCTGCAAAAGGATTCCCGACCAAGTATTGAGTGCATAACTGAGCATAATTATTTGAAGGTTAACTTTTTTTTGTATTAAACACTTTTTTTATTGGTCAGATGAAATATGCTAATTTTTTGAGATAGGGATTTTTGGTTTTTCTTTACTTTTTTGCCAAAATTATCAATATTGAAACAATAAAAGGCTTGAACTACTTCAGTTATGTGTAATGAATCTAAAATATATGAAAGTCTAATGTTTATTAATACATTACAGAAAATAATAAACTTTATCACAATATGCTAATTTTTTTTGAGAAGGACCAGTACATGAATAAATTCGGTGTATGTGCTTATAAAAAAATCTAATACAAACCAAAACAATAATGATAACATTGGATAAATTTGCTAGAGTATGTAAAATCTCACACAAACATTCTAAACATTAACTTACCGGGGGTGTGTAGAGAAAAAGCACGCAGAGTCGACAGAGTTGTGGCCGTCATCACATTGATAACATGTGCGTGAATGTCAACGAAAAAGGTGTATACATCATCTGCAACCTATCAGCAGGCGGGAGAAACAAAAGCTCTCAGCCATTGGCTAAATTTGAATTACGTGCCAGTAATGTTGCCGAGGCTGCCGCTAATTTAAACACATTATGAAAAAAAGCCTTTGAGAGCAAAATACGCAAGTGTGTGGGGCCGCAAACAGTCAATCACGAATGGGCGAGGGCTTACTTTATTCAAATACGTTGCAAAGCTCAAATACAAGTACACTCAAATATGCCGATACACTCAAATACGTCAGAAAACTCAAATACATCAACATGCTAAAATTCAAATTCATTGTTATACACAGGTGTTTGTTTCCTCCTGCTAATAGTTTATCAAGAGTAACATGCAGTCTGGATAAAATAAACCGCCTCCTCTATCTGTGTTTACATTGCTGAACTTAATGCGGTGCAGATAAACTTACATCAGTTTCACGTATCATGTGCTTTCTGGTCTGTGTATATGTTTAGGATACATAACACCTGATCCATTTATATTTCCTGTGTTTACATGATTAATTCTTTTATGTAGCACCAAAGCCACATGTAGCCATGGAACCCTGAAAAATCTTCATACTGCACTCACTTCCTGTATCTTTATTCTTATTTACTGTTTGTATTCTGTGATATGAGCTAAAGACACTTTCATATTCTGTTTGTTTTCGTCATGTCATGGTTCATGTGATGGTGTAGGAGCTGGAGAATCGGGAAAAAGCACCATTGTGAAACAGATGAAAATTCTTCATGTAAACGGTTTTAACGCAGAGTAAGTGGACTTTATTTCCCCTCATCGTTTCTGTCATGAAAGCTTAAATATTATTTTACTCTAATGTACAACATCATGAATCATAATCTAATATGGGAAACTTTTTCCCATGAGTCATTGATTTAGGTTGAAATAGGTTTTAATGCGTTCACCCAGCCCTGTTCCATGACCACATTCATTTAGATAAAGAATGTAGCCACATGGTTGACAAGCTGTTGCATCGTCCAATGTCAGGAGAAGAATATAAGAGAAAACCACTAAATTGCTACAATCTACTGATCTCAGTGCTAAGCAGTTACAGAATCAGTTTCTGAAGTAGGAAATAATAAATAAAACCGGATGTTTTATATGTCATATGTAATTTTGTTCCAAACCCGACGTTCCAGTGTCGCCTGTTTGTCTTTATGGTCTTTGACCCTTTCCTGTTGTGACACAGGAGTGACCCAACTTCAAAGGTTTTCTTTCTTTTTTACTTTTTTAAGCTAAACATGCAACCAGAAGAAATGCAAATAAAATTTACCTGTTAAAAAAAGAAAAAGCAAATTCACAGAAAAGGAAAGGTCACAAGATGTTAAAGATGTTTGCATTTTGTCAGTTTCAGAATTCTGACCTCATTGATAAGCCTCTCTATTTTTCCGTGCCAGATGAAAAGAAGATTTTTTTTTTGGGGGGGGGTCTCTGACAAATTCATAGTAAAATATAAAGGCTAGTTACATAAAACAGCATTTTTTGCTTTTTCTTGTTGGGGAAAACCCTCTTAAATCTTTTCCTGCTTGTGTAGTTTAGTTAGCAATGCTAGCATGAATATTTTTAAGTAATAATAGTAGTAGTAGTAGTGGCAGTAGTAGTAGTAGTGGCAGTAGTAGTAGTAGTAGTAGTAGTAGTAGTAGTAGTAGTAGTGGTAGTAATAGTAAAAGTAGTAGTAGTAGTAGTAGTAGTAGTAGTAGTAGTGGCAGTAGTAGTAATAATACAGACACTCCCCGACTTACATTTTTGTTTGGTTCCGGACGGCCGAACGTAAGTTGAAAATGAATGTAAGTTGTTACTGTATGTTTCAGTGACGTATGACGTTCATACTGTACTATATATCCATAAATACCATTACCGTATCTCATAAAACACCCCTAAATCAATTATTATAAACATAATATTGTAAAATTATATCAAATAATCTCAACATTAATTTAAAATAAATTAAATTCAAGCAAAATAATTTCAAATAGATACATTTTAATCAAATTCACTCATCAAATATTAAATACAGTATCGAATATAACCTTTACCATTCTCTATGATGCGAGCTTTCTGCTTGTAAATGGTTCCGATGGTCGACGGATGGCCACTTTATATGACGCTGAGCCGAGTCACATTACATGAAGCTGAGCTGAGTCACTTTACATGAAGCTTAAAACAGCCATTCACCGCTTACAATACGTGAAGTGCTCAACACCGAAAGTAGTTTATTTGCTTGTGCTTGAGACAAACGTGGGTTATACGGACTTCTGGTCTATCAAGTGAGCAAGGGCACCGTTGAATACTCGTTTAGTACTCAGCCTGCACTGATGTGAATCACTAGCAGAGCGGAGCGTTCTCTTTCTTTTCTGGATTCGGGTTTTCATTAATTTTACAACGCTCTTTGCTTAACTGAGTATGCATGGTAAATTGCGCCGATCCGAGCAGATAGTTAATTCATCTCTGTGTATGAGACTTGCACCCATGCTAGTAGGCTTACGTTTCTGACCAACCATATTTGCTGAGGGTTACAAAAGTCCGCAAAACAGTGTAAACACAAAGATCACAGAGACGACGTCTTAACACAAGGGTAACACGCTCTCTCTCTCTCTCTCTCTCTCTCTCTCTCTATATATATATATATATATATATATATATATATATATATAAAACTGAACTGGGAAGAAGGAGGGGCACGTTCAGTCTGTCGTTTGTAAACAATGGACACAGCGTCATTGTGTCATTATGTCAGCGTACTATGTAGGTATGTCTAAACTCAAAATTTGACTTTTTTTTGTAAAAAAACCCCGTAAAATCGAAAAAAATGTAAAATGGATGAACGTAAGTCAGGGAGCATCTGTAGTAGTAGTAAGCTTCGGGGTCGAAGCATTTGATTAATTCTGTGTTTAAAAATTTTCACACAGGGAAAAGAGACAGAAAATCCTAGATATTCGGAAAAATGTGAAGGACGCTATAGTGGTAAGTAAAATCTGAGCTAATCTATACTGTTAGCTTTTCATGGCATTTAAAATTAAATATTAAATGGAGTACAATTCATGGTAATGTTTTTCATTCTAGACAATAGTGTCTGCAATGACCACTTTAATACCACCTGTCCCTCTCACCAACCCGGAGGACCAGTTTCGTATCGATTACATCAAAAGCATAGCCCCTCTGTCGGATTTCGACTACCCACAGGTAATACCTGTCCTTCCATCAACCTGGCTTTCATTTCATTGTTTATAAAATGCTGGACAAAAAGATTTTGCAGTATGTTTTTCCTCGTTGTTTATTTATATTTTTGGTATATAATCTGAAAAATTTGCATTTTTTTTTTGCATTTTTTTTGCATTTTTTTTGGTTTCATGCCAAGAAAGAGCACCACAGATGCAGTGTTTGCTTTGAGGATGTTAATAGAGAAGTACAGAGAAGGTCAGAAGGAGCTGCATTGTGCCTTTGTGGATCTGGAGAAAGCATATGACAGGGTGCCGAGAGAAGAACTGTGGTATTGTATGAGGAAGTCTGGAGTGACAGAGAAGTATGTTAGAGTGGTGCAGGACATGTATGATAGATGTAAGACAGTGGTGAGGTGTGCTGTCGGTGTGACAGAAGAGTTCAAGGTGGAGGTGGGACTGCATCAAGGGTCAGCTCTCAGCCCCTTCTTGTTTGCTATGGTGATGGACAGGCTAACAGATGAGGTTAGACAAGAATCTCCATGGACTATGATGTTTGCAGATGACATCGTGATCTGTAGTGAGAGCAGAGAACAAGTGCAGGAAAATCTAGAGAGGTGGAGGTATGCCCTGGAAAGGAGGGGATTGAAGGTTAGTCTTAGTAAGACAGAATACATGTGTGTGAACGACAAGGACCCAAGAGGAACTTTGTGGTTACAGGGGGCAGAGATAAAGAAGGTGGAGGATTTTAAGTACTTAGGCTCAACAATCCAGAGCAATGGAGAGTGTGGAAAAGAGGTGAAGAAGTGCGTGCAGGCAGGTTGGAATGGATGGAGAAAAGTGTCCGGTGTGATGTGTGATAGGAGAGTATCGGCAAGAATGAAGGGAAAAGTGTACAAGACGGTGATGAGGCCAGCAATGTTGTATGGTTTAGAGACAGTGGCCCTGGGGAAAAGACAGGAGTCAGAGTTGGAGGTAGCAGAAATGAAAATGTTGATGTTCTCTTTGGGAGTAACGAGGATGGATAGGATCAGAAATGAGTACATCAGAGGGACAGCACATGTTAGATGTTTTGGAGACAAAGTCAGAGAGGCTAGATTGAGATGGTTTGGACATGTACAGAGGAGGGATAGTGAGTATATTGGTCGTAGGATGCTGAGGTTGGAACTACCAGGCAAAAGGCCCAGAGGAAGACCAAAGAGAAGATTTATGGATGCAGTGAAGGCGGACATGAAGGTCGTTGGAGTAAGAGTAGAAGATGCAGAGGATAGGGAGAGATGGAGGCAGATCATTTGCTGTGGCGACCCCTGAAGGGAACAGCCGAAAGGAAAAGAAGAATCTGAAAAAATTACTGCTTCAGAACTTATATTCAAAATTTGATTCTGATATGCAAAAATATTTTAGCATAGGATTCTGGATTTAGGATTTTTCCAAAATGTTTTGATTAATTTTCTCAGGTACTATCCAGCGATATTCGCCTCATCTAAGGTGAATCATTGTTTTAGTATATACTACACAGAAATACAAAAAAAGTTAAATAAATAATCATAATCTGCCTCAGGTAAGGTAGATGTCATGGAATCATCCTCTCGGAGTTTCGTTGACATGACTATTGAATTCAGTGATATTCACCAAGCCTGAGCTGAATAATTTTTAACTACCGCATTTTTTTGACCATAAGGCACACTTAAAATCCTTTAATCTTAAAAAAAAAAATATCACAGTATGCCTTATAATCGGGTGCACCTTATGTATGGGTGAAGCCGAATGGCTCCATCTCACTGATAACGTCAAAACCAAGCGAAGCAAACTAATTCAGAATTTATCATCATTCCAGTGGATTAACTAAAGAATTCCAACCGCTAGATACTGCTGTCAACAGGTCGTAAATTAGAGGGATCCGGGCTTTATGTCCAAATACTGGCATTATAGCTATCGTAGTCAGGTGACTCATTGAGTAATACATGAGTGGCTGAAAGAAGTTTACATCACGAGACCAGAAGACTTTTTCCACCCAATCTCCGAGATGAAGCACTGCTACAGGTCTCCTCAAGAGACATCGGATTAACCTTCATGAATTTACAGTTACACTGATCCAACTCCATAAGAGGAATGACCTTTGTTCTGTAATGAACACAATACTCACGCTGCGAATGAGCGCCGCCATGTTTGTTATGGTGATGATGCTGTTGTTTTAAGGGGGCATGGCTGAGAGAAGCTTAGGTCACGACCTGGAAGACTTTTTCCACCTAATCTCCGTCTCTATTGATCTGTGACTCCATGCGCATGAGGGAATAATAGATTGTAAAATATTATATATAATATAATAAAATAATGAAAAATAATAGAGGGATCCGGGCTTTATGTCCAACTTGCGCAACTGTTAAACTCCGACACCGAAGATGAAGAATTCTTTAATTTTTAATTCTTAAGAATTTACTTATACAATTCAATTCAGTTTTATTTGTTTTGCGCGTTTTAGAAATGACATTGTCACAAAGCAGCTTTACACAGTAAAAATAGGAGTTTACAAAGTACAATATTAAAGAATTTAAACATTTCTTATAACCGCTACACATCCCTAATGAGCGTTGTATATATAACTGAACAGGGAAGAAGGAGGGGCACGTTCAGTCTGTCATTTGTAAACAATGGACGCAGCGTAATTACGTCATTGCGTCATTACGTCAGTGTACTACGTTGGTACGTCTCATACTACAGAGAGCACGCTAAACTCAAAATTTGACTTTTTAAAAAAAAAAAAAAAAAACACATAAATTCAAAAAAACGTAAAACGAATGAATGTGAGTCGGAGAGCGTTTGTACACCAGAACAAATCACAGGACTCAGAAAGCAGAAATATCAGTATCACTGACATCTCAGAAGAAGAATGTGTACCCCAACAAAAACAAAACAGAGAGAGAGGTTGTTCGGTATACTCATAATAGTGGAATAGAAATACACTGATACCTCACCTTACGAAATTAATCCGTTCCAGAGCTTTTTTCGTAACCTACATTTTTCGTAAGTTGAACCGCATTTTACATGTAAAACGCGTGATTCATTCCAAGGCTCCCAATACTACCCCCTAAACCCTTTAAAAATTATAAAAGTATACCTTTTAAAGACCTCCTTCTGCTTCAATATCGTACTGATGGTAGACGGGTTTGGCCATATTCCTTTGTGATATCACTTGAGCCCGTTTCTTCTTACGCGTGTGTGCGTGCGTGCGTGCGTGCCTGTGTGTGTGAGAGTGTGCGCGCGTGTTGACCATGTCTTCTGAGCAGAGTTATAATTTTACAAATGTTTATGGAAGGTTAAAAGGCCTGAGTCCAGAAATAAAACATAAAACAACAGTAATTCTGTTCTTTACACGAAAAGCATTATGGTGGATTCAGCTCTATAATAGGCAATGGGAGGTAGATGTGTCATTTCTCCTAGGCAATGGGATCCCTGTCCAAGATGGCATCAGGTGGACCTGTCCAAGATGCAGGCATGTGATTTTTCCGCAAATTCACAGAATTCCGATTTTTTTTCATTGGTCCAGTTTAAAAAAAAATGCGATTTTTTCACGCCGAATGTGTCAAAATAACCTTTTCCGCTTTTATTCCATTCCTAGTTTTGCATAAAATGACCTCTATTGAAACGTTACTGCAGATTAGCTGATGGCTTTCTAATAGCCAATCGCTGATGTTGAAACATGTACGTAGACATTCGCGCCACTTCCGATCTGTTCAGCTATCGAAAGCATGTCGGTGATCCAGACAAAAGGTTCTGCTCGAATCAAAGAAATAAACAAAGTCGGGAAAAACAAGTTTAGGTGGGAATGGATGGAAAAGGGAACCGTAGCATTCAATTTCCGGAACATTTGGTGTTCTAGCGAAGATTCCAGAACCCTACGGACTTAACCCTTTGTTTGCCGTTCGACCAGAAACTTCCGTGCAAAGAAAAGACCCAGTGAAACAACCAGTTCCTGTTGCCGATCGAGTAGTTAATTTTGGGGTATGTTTGAGAATTTTCTTGTCTAGTTTCTGATTATATTTAGCAATTTATTATGAACGCATGCATGTTTTAGGCGTAGGATGTTCATGTGTTTATTCCATGAACTGAATTAAATGAGCCGACTCTATGGTCACTGAACCATTTTTCGGCTGTTAGAATAAATAAATTATTGCCGCATTAACTCACCAGTTTTTCGTAATTAACTTATGTAAATATGCATTGTTATTCAGTGTTTCTAAACAGCAGCGGGAGTGTGTGCTTGTGTAATTAGCTCATTAATATTGGAAATATGAATCTGAGCCTCGACCGAAACGCCCCAACATTCAGAAGGACAACAAACTTTCTAAGGCAGCCTCCAGAAGGACAGTTCAGCCTGCACAAAAGGAAGTATGAAAGTGCCATGCTAAAGCACTAAAGACAAAGAAACATTAATTAAAATAACTTCTGTCATGTATAGAATGTCATGTGTATAGTTTGTTTCCAGATTGTGTTTAAAGACAATGACTGTTGATAATAGTGTTGTGAGGCAAGACATATCTAGAAGAGTGACTATTTGATTTGTGACTGTGACACTATTAGTGTTGGAATCCCACATGATAAACCCACAAGTTGAGGTACAGTATGTATATGGAGATTAGAAATTAAACTTTCTAGAGCTCCTTCAGTGTCATGAAGATTCCTGGCTGATTTTCAGATATTTTGGTGATGGTCAAATCACATGCCTGAAGATGGCGCTTGAGTGAAGGCGACATAAACGACAGCTCAGTTGTTAGCCAATGGAAGGCCAGCGGGGCGGGATGTTTGAACGTCATTGATGGGAGAGCAGCTTCTTGCATTGTTTGAATGGCGCGTTTTAATGTTTGAATGGCGCGTTTGAATTTTTAAGATGGCGCTTTTGTAACGTGAACTTGTTTCGTATCCTGAGACAAAAATTTCAGGAAAATGCTTTTCGTAACCTACATTTTTCGTTTGGTGAGACTTTCGTAAGGTAAGGTACCACTGTAGAAAAAACTATTATTGCTAACCCAAACAGGGACTCCAGCATGACTGGTTATGGCAGAATAACTAACACATAGAGAACTAGAAGGAAGGCAGACATGAGGGCATCCTGTGACATTGGGGCAATCAGCCACTCCACTGTCAGCAGACCAGGGTGAACTTATGTGTAAGATCAGGTAATGTGGGCTTTTTACACCCGAGCCTAGTGGCTCACCAGGTCAGTGGTTTTCCCCAGTTTCCATAGCATGAAGCTACCAGGAGTTCAACTCCTCCTGGATATTTTTACTGGTACCCATTTATTGTGCTGGGTGAACAGAGGCACACTTGTGGTGAACAGATACACACTGTGTAGACACAGTGAGGTGGTCTAACTGGGATTCGAAGACAAACCTCCTGCTCATGAACCCGGCGCCCTAACCACTATGCCACCGGCTCCATGAACTTATGTGTAGTTGTATAGAATTTGTGGAAGGAGTCTCTAGTGACAGTTGTTTGTATGCACGTTTTTTGTTTTAACCATGTGATAGTCTTAAAGAATTTATGCTGTATACTGTATTTATATTTTATATTGATGCATGATGCCTAATATCAGGTAAACTAATCCAAAAATGCTTGCTCATTCTAAAAGGCTTCATTAAACCTCAGGAATGAGTAAGGATTACTGCACAATATGCATATACTCAAATGTGATTTCCTTACACTCATGTAAACTTGACATGTCGTTTTACACTGACCAGACATAACGAGACAGTTTATTTATATGTTCCGGGTCTTCTGCGCAGGAGTTTTTTGACCATGCCAAGAAACTTTGGGATGATGAAGGAGTGAAAGCATGCTACGAGAGGTCCAATGAGTACCAGCTCATCGATTGTGCACATTAGTAAGCTTCTTTCTTGTCCTTGGTCTGCAATTTTTTTACATAGTAAGTCACTCAGACGGATTTGTAGAGCAGATGCTGACATAAACAGTAAAGTTAGAAGATCTAGATTTTTTTTATATTTAGTTACCAGTGTCAGTGCCCTGAAGTAAAGTTTTTTGTTTTGAGCTTCTCTGTTTAGGACAGAGGACTTTGTTCTTCTATCAGACAAGCTGCTATAACTCATGATAACAGGAACTATCTGTGGACCTTTCACAACATAATTACAGCTATAAATAGAAAAGAGATCTTTGATAATGACCATAAATGCTAAAATGAGTCCTAAAAACAAAGATAAACAAATGCGTGAACGTGATCTTGTAGGATCCTAGTCTCTGTATAAACCTTTAATCAGAAGCTCCTAAAGAAGAGACGGCTTTGACAAAGCCAGACAGAGAGCATGTGTTAGAATTCAAAGAAAGATAGCGAGAGAGAGAGAGAGAGAGAGAGAGAGAGAGAGAGAGAGAGAGAGAGTGAAGTAATGCTGGATTTTCCAGTGGACGTGTTGTGTATAGTTCTATCTCCAATCCCCACTCTTTGTGGCACTCTCCCAGAGCTTATATAAAAGCGCCATGGAGCCAGAGCAAACACTGGCTATTTATAGCAACTGCACTGCAGAGCACAAACTGTTTGAGTGGCCACGTGTGTGTGTGTGCATGCAGTCAAATCAAAGTGAGTATCCTGGCAATGTGCTGTAAACAAAGGAAGGTCAGGAAGCGAAGCTAAGGTACATTGTGTGTGTCTGTGTGCAAGTGTGTGTGTGAGTGTGTGTGGGGCTTGGACTGGAGTGAACACATTAATCATGGCGCACAAATTCAATCTATTGGAGTAAAACAAAAACAAAAACAAAAAACCAGACTGGATGGTGCAAGAGTGGAAACTTCAGCATTTGTTCCCATGTTTGCAATTACCCTACAATCACTATACCATGCTACGGACACCCATTTAACTACTAACAATATGATGATGACAGTTCCCACAAATGTGCTTGGCTATAAACATAAATACGATGATGAAGAATGTAAACTAAATATGAACTTGTGCACAGTATTTATGCTAATCTTGATCAAGATTGGGAAAAGCTTTGGAAAAGAAATAAATCATGAAGCACTACATCACTAACATGACTGATGCTCAGGTTGGTAGACAGTTCAAAGTTCATTAGCTAGCTGGTAAAAAAGTTCCTGGGTGAATCATCCCTATGGCCTAGTGAATGTATTGAATTGGGTGTACTGGATGTATGATAGAAATATTCAAAGGTTTTTCATCTCCTTTGGAGATGTGAGATCAGTGGATTTTTGGTGGGGGTAGGAAGGTATTTGAGATTGCTTTTAAATATTTTCTCAAAAAAAAAATGAAAGGAAAGCCTTCCACACTCCCATGTTACTCTGAAAACAAGTATATTTTCATCATCAGGTGTTTTTTTTTATCACATCCGTGAAGTGCTATTTGCTTAAATGCACTGGAAATGTTGCATTAACCTATTTGAAAGGGCTTGCAGGAGTGTGAAATCACAGGAGAATGGCGTAGATGCATCAGTTCCAAGAAGACAACAACCCAGCAATAATAACAGTATACAGATATTAAACTAAAAAATCAATTATAAACTAGTGCACACTTAAAGGAAATAAAACTAGGCACATTTGCTCTGGACAAAAGTGTCTGCCAAATACTGTTGATGTAAATGTTTACCAGTCCCCTTTATTCCCATAGACAAATTTGACTAGTTGTGCATATTCCGTCAGAGACACTTTACCAGACCCCCATTCCCTCAGACACATTTGACTAGTCCTGTGCTCTACCACTGACACACTTGACCAGTCCTGTTTGCTCCCAAAAAAGTCTGTCCCACATCTGCAGACTTATTTAACCCATTTTGCCTACTTCCAAAAAACATGCTTGACTTATCCCTCCCATTCCTGTCTACTTCGACTGATACTGTTGACCAGTGTTCTTGTTCCTGCCAACACTGACTCCCACAGAGACAATCTTGACTAACACAACCTATTTCTGCCAACAGTTTCTATCATTGAGACACTCTTGACCAACCCTGCCCACCCTTGAAGACCCCCTTAATGAACCCACTTGTCTTTGCCACCATTGTTACCCACCCACTTCTTTTTTTTCTTTTTTATGTACTGTCTTAATCCCAGAATAAAAATTATTACCGATGCATTTAACCCATCCAAAGTATCCTACTTGATTCTGGCCAGAGTGTCTTCCATGGGGGTGTCATCCCTATTTATTCTTGCCCACAACTCAGACACTCTTGCCCAAACAAATTTGGAATGAAAACCAATGTGATTCTGACAAAGATAAACCAGTTACTAATGATGAATTACAGGCTGTCATAAACAGTTTTAACAGAATCTTGGGCGAACTCCCATTTTAATGACCTTGGTCTTTATTTTCTCCTAGAGCTTTATATGCAATTGCCCTCCTCTGCTGGAAGACTATCTAAAGGGTGGATCTTTATTGGGTGATTAGTCCTTTGGTTGAGTAATGGGCACATTAGCAAATGTATCCAAGGCATCATAGAGAGCATCAAGTAAATCTCCTTCAGTGTGGTGTACTTTTGTTGCTCTTTTCATGACGTTCAAAATTGTTCAGAGTCTGTTTCGGTCCATGAATTTATGGAACTTTGCTAAAGATGGGTGTACCTCGTTATATTTATGGGGGTGCGTTAGCTAGGTATAAACTGTGTCAATGTGTTATAGTGTATATTACCCATATGAACAGTTTGTTTTTGTATCTTTAAAGTTTCCTTGACCGAATTGATGCTGTAAGACAAAGTGATTACACACCAACAGATCAGGTACACTCAGTTCTCAAACATTTTTGTCAGAGTTTTGTTTCCTTTTAGTCAGTATCTGAGCCATAGAGTGATAATATCTTTTACAGTATGTACTGTGGTCTTGTCTCTTGTATTGTGCTTAGTCATTCACATATTCATGTATTTACGTACCTTGTTTGTGTTTTGCAACAGGATTTGCTGCGCTGCAGAGTTCTGACATCAGGGATTTTTGAAACGCGATTTCAAGTCAACAAAGTTAACTTTCAGTGAGTCAGATTCCATCACTACAAAGGCACCATTCAAAATAATATGCGGTTTAAATTTGTTTTAAGTATGTATATTAATTGCACAAAAATAAAGCGTTGCACCATGATTGAGTGCATGGTCATTGAGTGCAATCATGGTTTAATTATTGTTTTTATTTTTTGAAAGCTGTGGTGAAAAGTTAAGATAGTGACATGTCTTCCACTAAAGGGCACAATTTTTCGACACGATTGTTTTTTCTTTGATGTTTATTTTTCATTTTATGTTGTAGTATGTTTGATGTGGGCGGTCAAAGAGACGAAAGGAGAAAATGGATCCAGTGCTTTAATGGTATGTTCTTCAGTCATTTGCACTTATAGAAAGAAGGCCTGAGCTTTTTTCTTTTTTATACAGTGGTACCTCACTTTATGAAAGTCTCACCAAACGAAAAATTCAGGTTACGAAACGCAACCATTCAAACATCAAACGCGCCATTCAAACATTAAAACGCGTCATTTAAACATTCAAACAATGCCGGAGCTGCTCTCCCATCAATGACGTTCCCGCCCCGCTGGCCTCCCATTGAATAGGAGGGATGATGCAACTCCCTCTTATTGGCTAGCTCCCAACATCCTGCCCCGCTGGCCTTCCATTGGCTAGGAGAGATGACACAGCTCCCTCCCATTGGCTATTATGGACCTGCATGTACCATAATGCTTTTCGTGTAAAGGACAGAGTTACTGTTGTTTCATGCTCTATTTCTTGACTCAGGCTTTTAACCTTCCATAAACATTTGTAAGATTATAACTCTACTAAGCAGACATGGTCAACACACACACGCACACACGCGTGATTTCTGTTCCGAGTGAGAATAAGAAATGGGCTCGAGTGATATTGCAAAGGAATATGGCCAAACCCATCTACTATCGGTACGATATTGAAGCAGAAGGAGGTCTTAAAAGGTATGCTTTTATAATTTTTAAAGGGTTTAGGGGTAGTATTGGAGGCCTTGGAAAGAATCACACGTTTTACATGTAAAATGCGATTCAATTTATGAAAAATCCAGGTTAAGAAAAAGGCTCTGGAACGGATTAATTTCGTAAGGTGAGGTACCACTGTATATATATATATATATATATATATATATATATATATATATATATATATATATATAATATACAGTAGGCCCTCACCTCGACATTCGCGGACATTCGCGAATCGAGATAATCCATGAGTTCTGTACCCAGAAGTAATACCCCATGTATCACGTCACATGCGCGAATGAGCAGCCGGAAGTAAAATACTATGTATCTATTACATGCACTAAAATATGCTTCTTAAACACATTCTATAGACACTCTTACTCATTAATTCAGTAATAATGTAGTAAAATGTAGGAAAGATAAAAAAATAATAATTTTTTACTGTGATATTAATTGATGATAAAATATAAACATTATACTGCATACATATAAAAATACCTTTAAATGCATTCTCTGAAAAACATGCACAGTGTAGTTTTCAAAAATGCCCACTAGAGGAACGTATTGCATTAGGCATGAGATGACTGAATTTAGGTATTAACTGCATTCAGTCCGAGCAGCTCAGCCATGCCCCTCAGCCGGAGCGAGTTTTAGAGTGAGAAAGTTAGACAGCGTTACAAACCAAAGAAGCGGTGATGTGATGTGAGTTAATCCTCTGGCGCAGAGGTGAGTGTGCTTTTGTTTATTGGGAGTAAATGAGAATAGTGAATTCAGGTGTGTGTGCTACCAAGCAGCTCAGCCATGGCCCTCAGCCGAAGCGGAGAGTAAACAGTTAGTGAGAAGCACAGCACCAAAATTAAAGTCCCCCAAAACACAGACCATAACAAAAAATGTAATAAATTGGATAAACAAAACAAAATGAGAAACATGATACACCACAGTAAATATAATATAACACACAAACATTTTAAACATTACCTTAGGTCATGTACTGGAATAATAATTGAAAAAGACTTTAACAGTGGAGTGTTTTACAACAGTTTAAACGATTATTCCTCTTCAGGCACTTCAGAGAAAACTGTTGTTTCTTCCAGAGAAAGTCTTATTTGTTCAGAAGAGACATCCAATGTCATTACCTTTTTCTGGTGCTTAGCAGGTATTTGAGTGACATCATAGAACTTAACTGGTAATTAAAACACACTAAAAAAAGGCTCATTGACAGCTTGTGCGCGAATGAGGAAAAAGGGGCGTAACATCATTTCAACCAATCAACAGGAAGGAGGGCAAAACCGCGAATAGTCAAGGACCTACTGTCTATATATATATATATATATATATATATATATATATATATATACACATACACACAGTCGGCCCCCAACTTACGAAGACCCCTGTGTACGAAATCCCCGGGTTACGAAAACCATTTTCCTGAGTTTCCGTCCCCGAGATACGAAACAACCCCCTCTTACAAAAAGAAATTCAAAACTCAAACGCGACAATCAAAATTTCACACGTGAGTTGCTCTCTCATTGGCTGTCTCTCAACATCCCACCCCGCTGGCTTCCCAGATAGAGACAGAAGGAAGCTTCACTCTTTAATTTTTAGTTTAGTTTTTTAAGTTGTTTAATTCAGTAAATGTTTAATAAATGTGGGCGCATTTGAGCTCATCTGGAATTCCGATCCCTCAAGGAATCAAATTAAAATTGAGTTTGTCAAGCAGGGAATGCGCTTTGAAGTTACGTCTTGTTGGCGTGGCCCGCAGCGCGTGTGTGCGAGAGAGAGAGAGATAGAGAAAGAGAGAGAGAGAAAAAGAGAACGAGAGAGCGAGAGAGAGGTGTCTCTGTGTGTGTGTGTGTGTGTGTGTGTGTGTGTGTGTGTGTGTGTGTGTGTGTGTATGTGAGGGGACGAGGAAGTGATGGGCAGGTTTGGTATCCAGGACAGGAACACAGAAGGACAGATGTTGATCGATTTTGCAAAAAGGATGGAAATGGCTGTGGTGAATACTTTCTTCAAGAAGAAACAGGAGCATAGGGTGACTTATAAAAGCGGAGGTAGGAGCACACAGGTAGACTACATCTTGTGTAGGCGATGTAATTTTAAGGAAGTCAATGATTGCAAAGTAGTAGTGGGTGAGAGTGTTGCCAAACAGCATAGGATGGTGGTATGCAGGATGACGCTGACGATGAGGAAGGTGAAGAAGGCAAAGGCAGAGCAGAAGACAAAGGGGTGGAAGCTGAAAAAGGAAGAGTGTCGTGTTGTCTTCAAAAAGGAGTTGAAACAGGCTTTGGGTGGCCAGAAAGTGTTTACAAATGACTGGACAACCACAGAAAATGTGATCAGGGACACAGGTAGGAGAGTACTTGGTGTGTCCTCTGGACGGAAAGTAGATAAGGATACTTGGTGGTGGAATGAGGACGTGCAGGAGTGTGTACAAAGGAAGAGGTTAGCTAAGAAGAAGTGGGACATTGAGAGGACCGAAGAGAGTAAACAAGAGTACAGGGAGACACAGCGTAAGGCGAAAGTAGCAGTGGCTAAGGCCAAACAGAGGGCATATGATGACTTGTATGATAGGTTGGACAGTAAGGAGGGAGAAAATGATCTATACAGGTTGGCTCAGCAAAGAGATAGAGATGGGAAGGATGTGCAGCAAGTTAGATTGATAAAGGACAGAGAGGGGAATGTATTGACTGATGACAGAAGTGTGCTGGGAAGATGGAAAGAGTACTTTGAAGAGCTGATGAATGAGGAAAATGAGAGAGAAAAAAGAGTAGAAGAGGTGACCATTGAGGAACCGGATGTAGCAAAGATCAGTAAGGTTGAAGTGAGGAGGGTATTGAAGAGGATGAAGAATGGAAAGGCAGTTGGTCCTGATGATATACCTGTGGGGGTATGGAAGTGTCTAGGAGAGGTAGCAGTAGATTTTCTGACAAGAACATTCAACAAGGTCCTAGAGAGTGAGCAGATGCCGGAGGAGTGGAGGAGAAGTGTGCTGGTGCCCATTTTTAAGAACAAGGGAGACGTGCAGAGTTGCTGCAACTACAGAGGGATAAAGTTGATGAACCATATGATGAAGTTATGGGAAAGAATAGTGGAAGCTAGACTAAGGGCAGAGGTCAGCATTTGTGAACAACAGTTTGGTTTCATGCCAAGAAAGAGCACCACAGATGCAATGTTTGCTTTGAGGATGTTAATAGAGAAGTAAAGAGAAGGTCAGAGGGAACTGCATTGTGCCTTTGTGGATCTGGAAAAAGCATATAACAGGGTGCCAAGAGAAGAACTGTGGTATTGCATGAGGAAGTCTGGAGTGGCAGAGAAGTATGTTAGAGTAGTACAGGACATGTATGCGAGATGTAAGACAGTGGTGAGGTGTGCTGTCGGCGTGACCAACGAATTCAAGGTGGAGGTGGGACTGCATCAAGGGTCAGCTCTCAGCCCCTTCTTGTTTGCTATGGTGATGGACAGGCTGACAGACGAGGTGAGACAAGAATCTCCATGGACTATGATGTTTGCAGATGACATTGTGATCTGTAGTGAGAGCAGAGAACAAGTGCAGGAAAATCTAGAGAGGTGGAGGTATGTCCTGGAAAGGAGGGGAATGAAGGTTAGCCTCAGAAAATCAGAATACATGTTTGTGAATGAGAAGGACCCAGGAGGAACGGTGATGTTCCAGGGAACAGAGATAACGAAGGTGGAGGATTTTAAGTACTTAGGCTCAACAATCCAGAGCAGTGGAGAGTGTGGAAAAGAGGTGAAGAAGCGTGTGCAGGCAGGCTGGAATGGTTGGAGAAAAGTGTCCGGTGTGATGTGTGATAGGAGAGTGTCAGCAAGAATGAAAGGAAAAGTGTACAAGACGGTGGTGAGGCCAGCGATGTATGGCTTAGAAACAGTGGCGCTGAGGAAAGACAGGAGGCAGAGCTGGAGGTAGCAGAGATGAAAATGTTGAGGTTCTCTCTGGGAGTAACGAGGATGGATAGGATCAGAAATGAGTATATCAGAGAGACAGCCCATGTAAGATGTTTTGGAGACAAAGTCAGAGAGGCTAGATTGAGATGGTTTGGACATGTACAGGGGAGGGATAGTGAGTATATTGGCAGTAGGATGCTGAGGTTGGAACTACCAGGCAGAAGGCATAGAGGAAGACCAAAGAAGAGATTTATGGATGTGGTGAAGGAAGACATGAAGGTCGTTGGAGTC
The DNA here is from genome assembly GCA_024760905.1 of Plotosus lineatus. Taxonomy (NCBI): domain Eukaryota; kingdom Metazoa; phylum Chordata; class Actinopteri; order Siluriformes; family Plotosidae; genus Plotosus; species Plotosus lineatus. The sequence goes on from CM045728.1 coordinate 111,144,142, forward strand.
AAAAAATAAGATGCAGAGGGCAGGGTGAGATGGAGGCAGATGATTTGCTGTGGCGACCCCTGAAGGGAGCAGCCGAAAGGAAAAGAAGAAGAAGATATATATATATATATATATATATATATATATATATATGTGTGTGTGTGTGTGTGTGTATATATATATATATATATATATATATATATATATATATATATATATATATATATATATATATATATATATGTATGTATACAATCGGCCCCCTACTTATGAAGACCCCTGTGTACGAAATCCCCGGGTTAACAAAAATCATTTTCCTAAGTTTCCATCCCCGAGATACAAAAACAACCCCCTCTTACGAAAAGAAATTCAAAATTCAAACACGACAATCAAAATTTCACACGTAACTTGCTCTCTCATTGGCTGTCTCTCAACATCCCTCCCCACTGGCTTCCCAGAAAGAGACAGAAGGAAGCTTAACTCTAGTTTTTAGTTTAGTTTTTAAGTTGTTTAATTCAGTAAATGTTTAATAAATGTGGGCGCATTTGAGCTTATCTGGAATTCCGATCCCTCAAGGAATCAAGTTAAAGTTGACTTTGTCAAGCAGGGAATACGCTTTGAAGTCATGTCTTGTTGGCGTGGCCCGCAGCGTGCGCAAGAGAGAGCGAGAGAGTGAGAGAGAGAGAGAGAATAACACTTTAGTTTTTAGCTTAGTTTTTTAAGTTGTTTAATTCAGTAAATGTTTAATAAATGTGGGCGCATTTGAGCTTATCTGGAATTCCGATCCCTCAAGGAATCAAGTTAAAGTTGAGTTTGTCAAGCAGGGAATGTGCTTTGAATTCCATGTCTTGTGGGCGTGGCCCGCAGCGAGAGAGAGAGAGAGAGAGTGCGTGTCTGTGTGTGTGCGTGTGCGTGTGTGTGTGTGTGTGTGTGTTAATTAAAAATGTTTAATAATGGTTTAATTAATAAATATGTTAATAAAATGCTTTAATATGTTAATAAAAATTTTAAATGGTTTAATAAATTATTTTCTTTTACTTGTAACACATATTTCATACAAAATTGGTGTACTTGTATCATTTTTAAAGGGTTTATGGGGTTTATCCCGTCCAAAGATTGAATGAATCAGGCGTTTAACATGTAAAATGCGACCCCTACTGACGAAACCGCCACATTACCAAAAAGGCTCTGGGATGGGTTAATTTCGTAGGTAGGGGGCCGACTGTGTGTGTGTATATATATATATATATATATATATATATATATATATATATATATATATATATATATATATATATATATATATGCACACACACACACATACGTGCATACAGGGATTCCGTACTTTCCATGGTTAATTGGGATCTCCCCCCCTGCAACCGCCGAATTCTGCGAACCCCCCCCCACTGATGTATACGTATGTTTATATGTGTATATAATATCAATAAATCAATATTCAATGCTATAAATGCTTATAATAACAATTAAACATTCAAAAATAATCCATAAGAAGAAAATAAAATATAAACACACACATACAGATGTGCGTGTGTGTACACAGATGCGCGTGCACACACAGATGCGCACCTTACATTATTTTGCGGTATTTTTCTTAACTTTTCTCCTATTTTTCCTTAAATTCCTTATTTCTTAATTCGATGAATATTAAAAAAAACTCACAATGCACTGAAGCCGCATGAATTGAAGCACAAAGTAGCTCATAATGGTAGAATTGACTGTACCATGGGAGGAAGCATTTGAAGAAGCCTAGGAGAGGAAAAAAGCCTGATATGCAGAGTTGGAAGAGAAGTAAGGGATGGTCAGTTTGGACTCTTCCTGTTGAAATTGGCACAAGAGGTTTCCCTGGCTGGTTAGCATACCATCTCTTGTCATCACTGGGAGTAAGAGGTAGAGATCTCTACGATGCAGTTAGGGGACTAGGAGCCACAGCAGAGAAAGCATCATGTTGGTTGTGGTGGAAACGTGATCAGTATAGGTGGAAGCCTCCGTCAGATGCGCAGTGATCTGGCAAATTACTGTCTACCGCCACCAAGAGACCGTACCAGGTTTAGGAATTGAAACATTTGCAGACAGGTGGTGACCTGGCTGATGACATCTGAGCAAGGAGCAGAGAAACATGTATCTGTTTATCGCAACATGGTACCTCGACTTACGAGTGTCTTCAATAGGGAATTTTCCATGATCTGAGCTTCGATCCCACCAAAAATCTGCCCTAACCAACGAGCAAATTTTTGACTTATGAGCTCTGCTGTGGAAATGGCTTTTCTGGGCCGATTATCCTTGTATTCTTCTGCTGTATTTCTTTTCACTCCGAGAACACCTTGTGCAGTGCTTCTCAATTATTTTGTGATGCCCCCTATAGGAAGAAAAAAAACATTTCACCCCCCAGCACTCCACGCACGACTATAAATAATGTTTTCTGTGCTTCATATCATTTGCTTGGTGCTTTTTCCACTGCCATCTGGTGTAGAGGATGCGCAATCACACTTAAGGCTGGTGCAGTATGTTAAAAAAGCATGTTCCCCAGGGTCATATTTGCCAATTAGCCTCGTTAAAACAGATAAAAAATTACATAAATAAATAAATACCATATTCGACGTGGTAAGTGCCCAGGGTGCTTAAAAAATGGGGGGTTATTAAAATTTTACCAGTCGAGTGGAGTGGTAAGCTTATTATCATCGAGGTGGAAAACCTTATTATATGTCTGTCTTCCTTTTCGCTTTTTCCCTTTTACTCGGGAGTCGTCACAGCGAATCATCTGATTCGCATGTTTGATTTGGCAGAGGTTTTTACGTCACATGCCCTTCCTGTCACAACCCTTTTTAGCAAGGGACAGAAACACGCTGACGACTTTGCAGCCTACTCTTTATGAAAGTCAGCAATGGTTCTTTTACATGCCTCTCACCATAGACAGTGAGAGACATGGCCCGCCTTTGATAACCCAGTTAGCTGCACTGGGGGGGACATTGACAACCTTGTGGAGAGTGGGACTCGAACCCCCAACCTTTTGGATCAGCGATCCAGCGCCCTATACCACTAGGCCACCACTGCCCCTGAAAACCTCATTATATAACTTGTGTTATTCATTTAGTGGTATCAATCAAATTACTTACATGAAAGCTGAACCTAAACAGAAAACAGCATAATTTAAAAAAAAAGACCCTTTAGTTTTCCCTCCTGGTGCTGTTCCTTTAAATATTTTCCCCCGATGTAAAATTGAGCCAATCAACATGAATGTCAACTTTAGCACATGGCACGTTGAACCAATCAACACAAAGGTCAACTTTAGTACATGGCCAGGAAAGTGCTTAAATTTATGAAGTTAGTGAGCAGGAGAATCAGGTGGAAAATACTCTGCATCACTTTCTGATTGGTCCATATCTGGCTCATCACTCCATTCATTCAGAGCATTCACTTCAAGTTGCATGTTTTCAGTCAGCTGGTCATGCTGGCCATGCTTCGCCTGGTGTAGGTTCTTCAAACACATCAAAGGGATCGCTGTCGTCATCAGACTGCTCGAACAATAAATGATCTTCACTGATCTCTAAATTATTTTATATTAATTATAGTAATCATACCACCTATTGCGGAAAGAGGATAGTTTTGACATTTTCTCATTCTGATAACACATCGCAGAAATCACATCATTTTTTCACCTAAAACTTACTCGCTTTTCTGTGCCACATGAGTTGCTTTTCGAAAAGTGATTTTAAAAAAAGAGCCTTGCCGGTCACTCTTGTCCCTTGTTTCCTACGCGCTTCGATCCATGAAATAAGTTCTTGTTCAATACGCATATAAACAACCTTTTTTCCTCCACCAGCGTTTCATTTTCATTTTGTTTTGTCTACCATTTCATTGAAATATTGTTCTTCTTTTCGCCATTCACGGACATGCTTTTGATCAACATTAAATTGTTTTGATGCTGCAGAATTTGTTGAATTCTTTGCGAATTCTATCACTTTCAGCTTGAATGAGATATCGTATGCTTTTACACATTTCTCCTTGTGCGACGATGTTGCATCCATCATAACATCTGATCTTCGTTTAGGATTAAAAAAAGCAGTACCACCTGGAAAGATTCCACATTTAGTAGTTATGTCATGTACATATGGGTTGCCTTTGGGCCAAAACGGAACTTCCTTTAAGCATGGCATCAACTTTAATAGGTTATAGTTCTATTCGAGGATTTCATATTTATCATGATATTTGGCAACCCTTCTTAATGCATAGTTAACAACATACTGTCGGCTGTCTAATCCTCACGATAGTTTTGCTGTAGCAATTTCTAATGGTTCATCGGTTGTTGGACATTTACCAAGAGATCAGAGCAAAATATTTCCTGTTTTTTAAAGCACGGTAGAACAATCAAATGTGTTCTTACTGATGAAAAGTATAGACATTCCCCAGTGGCAGGGGGTGTGATGTCAGGAACTTTCAGCCGGACCCAAAAATGCACAAGACAGAGTATGAACAGTGGATGAGCCTTATTGTTCACACGGAAGGCAGAGCACGGGGAAAACATAGTCACTGCTGGTGATGCGGAGAAACATAAAAATCTAAACTAAGGGACTTGGCCAGCAGGGGGGCTTATTGGAGCGGGGCGCTTATGACATCGAATACGGTAGTGAAAAAATAATTTAGTAGTCTAAGTTAATCTTCTAAGCTAATCTTAAGCTAAGTTAATCTGCTAAGTTAATCTTTTAAGCAATTCTTAAGTTCAGACGCACTTACTGTATTGTTTATTGACTTATTGTTTATTCTTGTTTGATTATTATTTATTGTTAATTACAGTAATATTAATGTTATTGTAATGTATTATTATTATTATTATTATTATTATTATTTTTATTATTTTATTTTATTATTATGAAATATTTATTGTTGTACATGTTTATCTTTCATCTTTTTCTTCATTTATCCCTTAACATCCGGGGATGTCGTTGGGGCACCTTTATGGCGAGACTTGGGCTGATTTGGCCTGGCGGCACCCATCCCTGTCCAGGCCATGAAACGGCTTTGCAGCCTACTCTTGTCAAAAGTCATTAATGGTTCTTTTACATGCCTGACACCATAGACAGTGAGAGACAAGGCCATCCTTTGATAACCCAGTTAGCTGCACCGGGGGGACAGTGACAACCCTGTGAAGACTCGAACCCCCAACCTTACGATCAGCGATCCTGCGCCCTATCCACTAGACCACCACTGCCCCTTTATTTTTCATATATTGGGTCAAATATACATGTTTGTGGCAGGTTGTATGAGTTTGAGAGGGGGTTGGAACAGGTTAATTGGTTTTGTATTTGTTTCCGATGGGAATTTTTGTTTCATCTAACAAACATTTTGACTTACGAGCTTGCCCTCAGAACGGATTAATTTCATAAGTCGAGGTACCACTGTGCATATATATATATATATATATATATATATATATATACACACAGAGAGAGGGAGAGAGATAATTTTTTTGAATATTATAAAATATATTTTTAAAAATCTGCTGTATTCTCTATGATTCATGAAGACAAGCGTGTTTTTCTTTCTAGATGTCACAGCGATCATCTTTGTGGTGGCGAGTAGCAGCTATAACATGGTTATTCGAGAAGACAACAACACAAACAGACTACGAGAAGCACTCGACCTTTTTCGCAGTATCTGGAACAACAGGTATTTCTAATCTCAAGATAAAAATGTAATTTTTTTATTCATAGGTGACTGAATGAATCCACCTGTTTCATGCTAATTACTGCTGTATTTCAATCAATTTGCTTAGACATTTTTATTTTGTTATAGCTACAAAGCCATGTGCTATCTGGAGAAGACCTCAGTTCCTGCTGTGCCGTCTTGTTTTACTATACAGTCGGCCCCCTACCTACGAAATTAATTTGTACCAGCGCCTTTTTCGTAATGAGGGGATTCGTCAGTAGAGGTCACATTTTACATGTTAAACGCCTGATTCGTTCCAAGGCTCCAGTCTTTGGACTGGATAAACCGCATAAACCCTTTAAAAAAGATACAAGGACACCAATTTTGTATGAAATATGTGTTAAAAGTAAAAGAAAATTATTTATTCAACCATTTAAACATTTTATTAACATATTAAACCATTTTATTAACATATTTATTAATTAAACCATTATTGAACATTTTTTATTAACACACACACACACACACACACACACACACACACACACACACACCTGTGTCTCTCTCTCTCTCTCTCTCTCTCTCTCTCTCTTTCACACACACACACACACACACACACACACAAACGCATTACAATGCACATGTTTATTCTAGTGTTCCGGGCCACGACCACAAGATGTGGAATTCAAAGCGCATTCCTTGCTTGACAATGGAGGTCCAAACTTAACTTTAACTTGATTCCTTGAGGGATCAGAATTCCAGATGAGCTCAAATGCACCCACATTTATTAAACATTGACTGAATTAAACAACTTAAGAAACTAGACTAAAAACTAAAGAGTTAAGCTTCTCTCTCTCTCTCTCTCTCTCTCTCTCTCACACACACACACACACACACACACACACACACATACACACACACACACACATGGACGGGATGTTTTATTTAAAGCGGCATTACTGTACCTGTTGAAAGATCAGTGGTCATCAATGTATTTCGGGTTTAATGTCTCCTTCTGGTTCTGCATCATCCCTCCTAGCCAATGGGAGGCCAGCAGGGCGGGATGTTGAGAGACAGCCAATGAGAGAGCAACTCACGCATTGTGTGAAATTTTGATTGGCGTGTTTGAATTTTGAATTTCTTTTCATAAGTGGGGGTTGTTTTCGTTTCCTGGGGACGTAAACTTAGGAAAATGTTCTTCGTAACCCGGGGATTTCGTACCCAGGGGGCTTTCCTAAGTAGGGAGCCGACTGTATAAATAAAGATTACCTTTTTAATGCTTATTTCAGTACAGTATTTTTAAAAATAAATTTGATGCATTGAAAACTTTTCTTCAATTTTGTCCAGTATTTGCCCCATACCATATAGTAATATAATATGAACAATTCTTGAGAACACCGGACATTTCTTTAGTGACTGGGCTTTTGTGTTTCTTCCCTCAAGGTGGCTCCGGACCATCTCCGTCATTTTATTCCTCAACAAACAGGACATGCTGGCAGAGAAAGTATTAGCTGGGAAATCCAAAATTGAAGATTATTTCCCAGAATATACTCGCTACACCATACCAAATGAAGGTACTTCCTAAAGTGTTGAACTTTTTCAAGGTCCAAGGTTTCATATGCAGTTCATATACATGAGACACTCCACTGATGAAAATTAATTAATGAAAAATGAGCTTTTTACACAGGCCCAAAGCTGCAAAATGCAGCAAAAAGTTTATCAATACCTTGAAAACTGACCGAGTTGTGCTATTTTTTGTGTCAGCGTTCAACTAAAAATTTCAGAGGCGTTTTAAAGAAAAATGAGCACAAAGATTGCCCTTCTTCCAAAATCATTAGTCCTTAGCAACCAAACATTTTTATGCCCCTCAGCCATGTAAACTTTTAGAAAACATGTTGAGGAAAAGTTTTGGAAGAGATGATAAGAGAAATCATCCTCAATTTAATTTGACACGCCCTTTTTAAACCCATCAGTCACCGACAATTTTTTTTTCATTTCTGTTCATTCCAATAAAATCAGTATGTATCTTTTCGACCATTATATAATGGTTCAAATGCCTTCAAATGATACTGTTTGGAAAAAAAAAACACTGTCAGGTTCAAACAATCACACTGAAATTAAGAAAATTATATATAAGAAAACCATATAACAAAAATCTGATCTCTTTATACAAGTAAGCTTCATCAACTCTGCCCTCATCATTATTATCTTAATCTATATCCTGCTCAGCAGATAAGATCACATCATTTTCACAAACACCACTCATGCACTTTTATAAACAGATGCCTTTTCTTCATCAACATCAAAATCAAAATCTTCATCAACACAGTTGGCATCATCTTCATCATCAGTTTGTTCATCTGTAAAAGGAATGAAACATTTAAGTATTTTTCAAGTCTTGACCAATTTTTGTACAAAACTAAACAACCCACGATCCAGCATGTCCAGTCCAGACAAGATTACACACAAATCAAATAATCAAAAAAATTCCATAATCAAATTTTGCATGCAGAGAAAAATACTCACTGGCAAAATAATCTTCAAGAATGACAAGCATTCCGGCATCTTCAAAGCCCAATTCTCGCGTCGAATTTAACATCTATACTAATGCTGCTGGACATCACAGATGACATTTCACTCTCCTTTTCCAGAAATTATGTGTATTCACAATCTTTTAAATAAACTTAATGACTGTTATTGAAGAGAAAGATGGAGATAAATTCAGCATGCAGTTAAACCAGAAGCAGGAAGTAAACCGGAAGTTAATGTGTGACGGGCACTGCTCATGTGCAAGCCCGAGCTGACCAATCAGTGTGCTTGAGCTGACCAATCAGTGTGCAGGTAACTAGCCTGCATTGTTTACGAGCATATCGTCTTCATAACCTTTATTTTATTCACTGAAATGGCATTTTAATATCAAAACAGTATCCAAAATGGAGAGACTACTTCACGGCCGTTCTTCTGGTGTATGGATTATAGTGTGTCTTGTACTGAACTCAGTGAATAATTGCAACGAAAACCAATAACAGTTGTTACTGTTTTTGTCTAGTTTTATAAGAGATGAAAATGTTAAGGTTCTCTTTTGGAGTAACGAGGATGGATAGGATCAGAAATGAGCACATCAGAGAGACAGCATATGTAAGACGTTTTGGAGACAAAGTCAGAGAGGCTAGATTGAGATGGTTTGGACAGGTACAGAGGAGGGATAGTGGGTATATTGGTAGTAGGATGCTGAGGTTGGAGCTACCAGGCAGAAGGCCTCGAGAAAACTACTTCTAAACAACTACAAGCTTCACTAACCTCAGTCAATGTCAATGTTCATGACTCCACCATCAGAAAGACAAGAGGGAAAAATCGTATCCATGGAAGAGTTCCAAGGCGAAAGCCACTGTTGACAAAAACGAATATCAAGGCACGACTCACTTTTGCCAATAATCATCTTGATCATTCCCAAAGCTTTTGGGAAAATGTCCTCTGGACTGGTGAAACTAAAGTTGAACTTTTTGGGAGAAATGTGGATGCATTTACATCAGGATGCATTACATCTGGTGCAAAAGCAACACTGCATTTGATAAAAAGAACATTGTGCCAACAGTGAAACATGGTGGGGGAAGTGTGATGATCTGGGCCTGCTTTGCTGCTTCAAGACCTGGGTGACTTGTCATGATTGATGGAACCATGAATTCTGCTCGCTACCAATAAATCCTGGCGAAGAATGTTTGTCCATCAGTTCGAGACCTCAAGCTAAAGCACACCTGGGTTCTGTAGCAAGACAATGATCCGAAGCACACCAGCAAGTGCACTTCTGAATGGTTAAAAAAAAGAACAAAATCAGGATTTTAGAGTGGCCTAGTCAAAGTCCCGACCTGAACCCTATTGAGATGCTGTGGCATGACCTTAAAAATGTTGTTCATGCCCGAAAAAAAATAAATGCAATTGGCACCGAAAACCGCATTTTATGTTTAGTTGTGTTTTATCTTTGTATAAAAATTAGGTTTCCTTGATCTGAAATGGATGACAGTGACAAGCGTGCCAAAAATGTCAGAAGTTGGTTGGGGGGGAAACCTTTGTAGAGCAATCTATAGACACAGTTATTCCCCTCAGACAAGATGAATATGTTGCCGAATAGATGTGATATTCACTGTGGCTGTGGTGAATAATTGTTTATTATTATAATGTTAGTAGTAATTGTACACAGAAACAATGAAAAGTAAACTAATACATTATATTTATAGTTTATACAGTATTCACATTTTTACGTGACAGTTTTGCATGGTGGATCCTCCCTATGTCTTGAGATTAGCCAATAAGACTGCACCACTTCCATGTAGTATATACCAAACATTTTTAGCATCCATAGTAGTAATAACACATTTGAATCAGTACATTAATACATATTGTCTTGACAGACAACCATCTGCCCAATCAGAATCAAGAATTATGGAGCGCATCAATATAAAAATGCATGTTGTCTAGTTTTCGAAAATCACCTTTGACAGACTTTCAATTTTGGCTTGAAAGATTTTTCCACAACATATTTTGGTTGCAATTATCGATTGACCTGTGAGAATAATAAAAACGTGTGTTTTGTATGTTTCTGACCTTACAGCAACTCCGGAGCCTGGAGAAGACCCGAGAGTGACAAAGGCCAAGTATTTCATTCGTGATGAATTCCTGGTAAGCTGTTTTGAGGATCAGAGCCGTTGCGAGTTACCTTTACCGTGCTGCCATTTCTTCTTTATAATGTTCTGTTTTTGATCTCGAACAGAGGATCAGCACTGCAAGCGGAGACGGACGTCATTACTGTTACCCACATTTTACATGCGCTGTGGACACCGAAAATATTCGCAAGGTGTTTGATGCCTGTCGGGACATCATCCAGAGAATGCATCTGCGGCAGTATGAACTCTTGTGATCTTGTGAACCTTTTTTTTTTTTAAAGAACCCACTCATAAACAAGGCCAAACCCACATACTGTCAGTTCGACGACTTCTTCATTTCGTCTTTATTTTT
>CM045728.1:111157297-111614797 GCA_024760905.1 Plotosus lineatus
ACATAACAAAATAGACCACAGGGGTCTAAACAATCTCACTCAAGAACTATTTTAATAATACAAACAAATTGAACAAGCAGAGCAACTTTGAAATCCCCAACCCAGAATCCTAATGTACATTTTTGCCGGAAACTAAAATGTGACCAACAGACAGACTTGCAGAAGCCATTCCTATGGTTCCTGAGCCACTTCATGGGTGGGAACAAGCAAAAGAGCAGTGTACATAAAAAAATGAAAAAGAACAAAAAAAGCCAGATGTTTTTCACAGGGAGATTTTTCACTTTTATTGCAGTTTCTATGTGTGTGTGTGTGTGTGTGTGTGTGTGTGTGTGTGTGTGTGTGTGTGTGTGTGTGTGTGTGTGTGGTTGGGGCACAGAATACATACACTAGATGAAGCGTTTATTGTGGACTCAGTACATAAAAACCAAACACAAACTAGCATGTATCCTGCTAACAAAATACAAACTAAACAAAACAAGTACAAGGCACGGAATATACTGAAAAAAAGAGCCGAGGCTGTGACAGCTACTGAATGACGTGACGCTCCACACATCGATGACGGAAAGAGATTCAACCACTCACGCTGGGAAATGCAGTTGGCCTGCAAACCTGTGGTGATGGGACACTCCCTAAGTTCTCACAGATGTGAATAAAGATTCCTTGTTCTGGAGTGGGAAAGAAACAGTGCCTCAAGTGAATTTAAGATGACATTTAAAAATTCAGATAACAAACGGCACATGAACCTTTTTCGCCCAGTCTGTACAGAAAAATCTCAACTTGGTCTTATTTTAGAGACAAGTGATTAGAAATATCATCATCATTTTCTGAACTGCTTCATCTTTATTAGGGTTGCCAGGAAGCTGGTGTCCATCTCAGCCGACTCTGGACGAGGACAGAGTACACCCTGGACAGCTCACCAGGCCATTGCAGGGCAGTACCATGCTGACGGCTATGCAGCTCCTCTTGACAAAAGTCAAAGATGTTTTTTTTTTTAATATGAACCTCTGACCACAGACAGTGAGAGACATGGCCAGCCTTTGATAATCCAGTTAGCTGCACTGGGGGGACAGTGGAGACAACCTGGTGATAGTGTGGCTCGAACCCTCTCAACCTTGGGATCAGTAATTCTGCACCCTGCTACTGTCCACCACTGCCACTGATGTGCTATTCACTTGTAAACTAATTGAAATGAAGGATATTTGTGCAGTTCTTTCACCACTCATGTAGTTTTCGTTTAAAATATGGTTAGCATCATATATTCGTTCGTTGCATGGATGTCTGTGCAGCTCAGCCCCTGCTGAGTCCCTATAATGAAGACACACTCATGTTGAACTAAGCCACGCCCTGAAACTGCCCAGTTTAGTGTTGGATGACGCTGGAAAAAAAAAACAGCGCCATTTGGTGGCCAAGTTCAAATGAGAACATGCTGCTGTTCTGTGTTCTCTCCATCCCTGTACAGGATGTTGGGAACAGTGTCCCTGACCTGGTGACCACACTCACCCGTGTGACTCACACGAACTGAACCGTTGATCATTAGGGTGCCATGAATTTAATGAAGGTTCTATTATGTCTGTGGGGCCGGTGGCGTAGTGGTTAGGGTGCTGCGCTCATGATCAGGAGGTTGTGAGTTTGAATCCCATGGAGACCCTCACTGTGCGAAGACCCCTGGGCAAAGTCTCAACCACAAGTGTGCCTCTGTTCACCCAGTATAAATGGGTAACAGTAAAATATACTGGGAAGGTAACCTGTGATAGGACTAGTGTCCCATCCAGGAGGAGTTGAACTCCTAGTTGCTTCACGCTACAGAAACCGGGGATAAGCCCTGGCCTGATGAGCCACTAGGCTCGGGTGTAAAAACCCAACAGACTCTATTATGTCTGCCATGTATGCTAATTAACAGGATTAGTCTGGGTTCTGGAGGTTCAGGGTTCGAATCTAAGTTCACATGCCAACAGTACATCTCTCTCTCTCTCGATAGACAGATAGTGCACTGCTGAGGGTACAAATTGAATGGCTGATGTACACTATCTAGTGCCCTCATATATTACAGTATTAGGATTTGTATTGTTGCTGTTTTATTTTTTTTGTTTGGGTTTTTTTTTTTTTTTTTAGATTTTTTTGGTTCATTGCAGAGATGATTATAATAAAAAAGTAGAGAAAAATTACACACCATTTTCTAATATTCTACATTTGAGTGTATCTCAAAGCATGACAGCATCATGGATGACAGCATCTCTTGCTACTTCAGCCCCACAAAATGATCTCAGTCTTTGATAGAATACAAGCAAATCAACCCCAAGGTGTCAAAGGCTTCTACAAGAAAGATGGCTGGACATATGTGGTACCTGTCAGAAGAACTTGTTGGGCTGGCGTTTTTTGATGCCAGTGTTCCTGCTGCCACCAAATGTCAAATGATTCAGGCTTTGGAAAGTGAAGGTTGTGAAGATTCCACAAAGAGGATTCAGACTGATATTCAGGCAATTGAAAACTGCCAATTAAGTGACTTTGTGTCAAAGAAGTCCAAGATTTTGTTCCATAAGTTGAGTCTCTCTGATACTTTCCTGGATGAAGACCCAGAAGCCTGGGAAGATCTGGAGGATTTCAAGGCGGCACAAAGAGTTGTAAAGGCCATGAAAGTAGTAAATGGTCATGCTGCACGTGGAGTGGCCCTTATTCAGAAATAGAGTGATATCATTACTAAGAATGAAGATCAACCGCAGTTTTTGATGCAAGTTGTTCAAGAACATCGCAAAAAATTTCCAGATTGCAAAAGTCAACATTTACTAGAAAACAATGAACTGATGATAAATGCGCACACATTTTACAATAGTAGTATGCATGTAAAACTTTATGTCCACTGTGCTACCTTTAAATATTAAAACTTTGCATGGAGTGTTATTATGAATAAAGGAACACTTTTTGGGGGTGAGACCTGTCAAAAGTCCAAAAATTTTTTTACCTAATTTTAAGGACCACCCTAATATATACTAGTCCTTCTCAAAAAATTAGCATATTGTGATGAAGTTCATTATTTTCTGTAATTTACTGATAAAAATTTAACTTTCATATATTTTAGATTCATTGCACACCAACTGAAATATTTCAGGTCTTTTATTGTTTTAATACTGATGATTTTGGCACACAGCTCATGAAAACCCAAAATTCCTATCTCAAAAAATTATCATATTTCATCTGACCAATAAAAAAAAGTGTTTAATACAAAAAAAAGTCAACCTTCAAATAATTATGCTCAGTTATGCACTCAATACTTGGAGTACACAAAATCCTTTTGCAGAAATAACTGCTTCGATGCGGCGTGGCATGGAGGCAATCAGCCTGTGGTACTGCTGAGGTGTGACTGAGGCCCAGGATGCTTCGATAGCGGCCTTAAGCTTATCCACAGTGTTGGGTCTGGTGTCTCTCAACTTTCTCTTCACAATATCCCACAGATTCTCTATGGGGTTCAGGTCAGGAGAGTTGGCAGGCCAATTGAGCACAGTAATACCATGGTCAGTAAACCATTTACCAGTGGTTTTGGCACTGTGAGCAGGTGCCAGGTCGTGCTGAATCATCGTTCATCTCCATAAAGCTTTTCAGCAGATGGAAGCATGAAGTGCTCCAAAATCTCCTGATAGTTAGCTGCATTGACCCTGCCCTTGATAAAATACCAACACCAGCAGCTGACATGGCACACCAGACCATCACTGACTGTGGGTACTTGACACTGAACTTCAGGCATTTTGGCATTTCTTTCTCCTCAGTCTTCCTCCAGACTCTGGCACCTTGATTTCCGAATGACATGCAAAATTTGCTTTCATCCGTAAAAAAGTACTTTGGACCACTGAGCAACAATCCACTGCTGCTTCTGTGTCGCCCAGGTCAGGCGCTTCTGCCGCTGTTTCTGGTTCAATAGTGGCTTGAAGTGGGGAATGAGGCACCTGTAGCCCATTTCCTGCACATGCCTCTGTATGGTGGCTCTGGATGTTTCTACTCCAGACTCAGTCCACTGCTTCCACAGGTCCCCCAAGGTCTGGAATCGGCCCTTCTTTCACTTTTTCCTTCCCACAGACATCCCACTGAGGTGCCTTGATACAGCACTCTGGGAACAGCCTATTCGCTCAGAGATTTCTTTCTGTGTCTTACCCTCTTGCTTGAGGGTGTCAATGATGGCCTTCTGGACAGCAGTCAGGTCGGCAGTCTTACCCATGATTGCGGTTTTGAGTAATGAACCAGGCTGAGAGTTTTTAAAAGCCTCAGGAATATTTTGCAGGTGTTTAGAGTTAATTGGTTGATTCAGATGATGAGGTTAATAGCGCGTTTAGAGTACCTTTTCATGATATGCTAATTTTTTGAGATAGGAATTTTGGGTTTTCATGAGCTGTATGCCAAAATCATCAGCATTAAAACAATAAAAGACCTGAAATATTTCAGTTGGTGTGCAATGAATCTAAAATATATGAAAGTTAAATTTTATCAGTACATTACAGAAAATAATGAACTTCATCACAATATGCTATTTTTTTGAGAAGGACTAGTATATGTCTGTCTGTCTGTCTTCCTTTCGGCTTTTTCCCTTTTACTCTCTCTCTCTCTCTATATATATATATATATATATATATATATATGTGTGTGTGTGTGTGTGTGTGTGTGTGTGAGTGTGTGTGTGTGTGTGTGTGTGTGTGTATGTGCACGCGGGGCCGTGGGTGTGTGTGAAATTGATTACAGTTATAAAAAAACGGTCTGGTTGGTTATATAATGACTGTAGGTCTTCTTCTTCTTTTCCTTTCGGCTTTTCCCTTCAGGGGTTGCCACAGCAAATCATCTGCCTCCATCTCACCCTATCCTTTGCATCTTCTCTTACACCAACGACCTTCATGTCCTCCTTCACCACATCCATGAATCGTCTCTTTGGTCTTCCTCTAGGCCTTTTGCCTGGTAGTTCCAGCCTCAGCATCCTATTACCAATATACTCACTATCCCTCCTCTGTACATGTCCAAACCATCTCAATCTAGCCTCTCTGACTTTGTCTCCAAAACTTCTTACATGTGCTGTCCCTCTGATGTGCTCATTCCTAATTCTATCCATCCTCGTTACTCCCAAATAGAACCTCAACATTTTCATCTCTGCTACCTCCAGCTCTGCCTCCTGTCTTTTCCCCAGGGCCACTGTTTCTAACCCATACAACATCGTTGGCCTCAACACCGTCTTGTACACTTTTCCTTTCATTCTTGCCGATGCCCTCCTATCACACATCACACCGGACACTTTTCTCCAACCATTCCAACCTGCCTGCACACGGTTCTTGACCTCTTTTCCACACTCTCCATTGCTCTGGATTGTTGAGCCTAAGTACTTAAAATCCTCCACCTTTCTTATCTCTGCTCCCTGTAATCTCACCGTTCCTCTTGGGTCCTTGTCATTCCTGCACATGTATTCTGTCTTACTGAGGCTAATCTTCATTCCCCTCCTTTCCAGGGCATACCTCCACCTCTCTAGATTTTCCTGCACTTGTTCTCTGCTCTCACTACAGATCACAATGTCATCTGCAAACATCATAGTCCATGGGGAATCTTGTCTAACCTCGTCTGTCAGCCTGTCCATCACCATAGCAAACAAGAAGGGGCTGAGAGCTGACCCTTGATGCAGCCCCCCTCCACCTTGAATTCTTCTGTCACACCGACAGCACACCTCACCACTGTCTTACATCTCTCATACATGTCCTGCACCACTCTAACATACTTCTCTGCCACTCCAGACTTCCTCATGCAATACCACAGTTCTTCTCTCGGCACCCTGTCATATGCTTTCTCCAGATCCACAAAGGCACAATGCGGCTCCCTCTGACCTTCTCTGTACTTCTCCATTAACATCCTCAAGGCAAACACTGCATCTGTGGTGCTCTTTCTTGGCATGAAACCAAACTGTTGTTCACAAATGCTGACCTCTGCCCTTAGTCTAGCTTCCATTATTCTTTCCCATAACTTCATCGTATGGCTCATCAACTTTATCCCTCTGTAGTTGCCACAACTCTGCACGTCTCCCTTGTTCTTAAAAATGGGCACCAGCACACTTCTCCTCCATTCCTCTGGCATCCTCTCACTCTCTAAGACCTTGTTAAATGTTCTTGTCAGAAAATCTACTGCTACCTCTCCTAGACACTTCCATACCTCACCGGTATGTCATCAGGACCAACTACCTTTCCATTCTTCATCCTCTTCAATGCCCTCCTCACTTCACCCTTACTAATCTTTGCTACTTCCTGATCCTCAACAGTCACCTCTTCTACTATTTTTTCTCTCATTTTCCTCATTCATCAGCTCTTCAAAGTACTCTTTCCATCTTCCCAGCACACTTCTGTCATCAGTCAATACATTTCCCTCTCTGTCCTTTATCAATCTAACTTGCTGCACGTCCTTCCCATCTCTATTTCTCTGCTGTGCCAACCTGTATAAATCATTTTCTCCCTCCTTACTTTCCAACCGAGCATGCAAGTCATCAAACGTGCTCTGTTTGGCCTTTGACACTGCTACCTTTGCCTTACGCTGTGTCTCTCTGTACTCCTGTTTACTTTCTTTGGTTTTCCCACTTGTCCCACTTCTTCTTAGCTAACCTCTTCCTTTGTACACACTCCTGCACTTCCTCATTCCACCACCAAGTCTCCTTATCTACTTTCCTTCCAGATGACACACCAAGTATTCTCCTGCCTGTCTCCCTGATCACATTAGCTGTCGTTGTCCAGTCATCTGGAAGCACTTCCTGACCACCCAAAGCCTGTTTCAACTCCTCCTTGAAGACAACCCGACACTCTTCCTTTTTCTCCCGCCTCTCATTCTTCAACGTCTTCGACCAACAGTAGTCCAATTTCCATCAGCACCCTGTTGGTTGACGGCACTGATGGCGGTCGTTGTTAACCCGGGCCTCGACCGATCCGGTATGTCATTCTTTCTTGTGATTCGCATAGTTTATTTGGCATTTGTTTTACGCCGGATTCCCTTCCTGACTCAACCCTCTGCATTTATCCGGGCTTGGGACCGGCGTGGGGGCGAGACACTGGTTTGTGCCCCCCCCACGGCTGCATTATAATGACTGCAAGTCCTAAATAAAAAAAAGTTCTCAATAATTTTGGGAAAGAGTAAATATCACCAACAGTGAAACTTCGTGTTCACAATCTGTTAGTGCACATTTGCGTCCATCTTGCTAATGAAGAGCAATCAAAAAACCTCATCTTCGAAGCGGACTCCAGTCAGCATCAGCATACGAAGACAGAAGACAGAAAACGGGACTTAAGAAGTCGAAGGATATGGAAACAGAATATTTGTATTATTGCTGAGTGCAAGCTGGGACTTTGGCATGACTGGCAGCATAACTAAAAGAGAGAGAACCAGAAGGATTGAGACATGAGGGCACATGTGATGTTGGACAATCACTTACCGCACTGTCAAACGGACCTGGGTGAGCATGTAGAATGGGGGAGCGACGGCATCCCAACACCACAGTTTACCAGAA
Organism: Plotosus lineatus; assembly: GCA_024760905.1. NCBI lineage: Eukaryota > Metazoa > Chordata > Actinopteri > Siluriformes > Plotosidae > Plotosus > Plotosus lineatus. Next base: position 111,164,805 of record CM045728.1, read on the forward strand.
TTTACTAGTCCTGAGACACCCAGATCTGTTTGTTTACATAATAAAAGCCTTGCAACTAAATTTTTCAGATTCTTTGTCTAGCTCAGTGCTTCTCAATTATTTTCTGTTACGCCCCCCCTAGCAAGAAGAAAACAATTCGCAATACACTTTCTTGTAGTACGGCGGAAAAAAAGCATGTTCTCCTGGGTCACACGCGCCCCCCTCAGCATCCCATCGCGCCCCCCCAGGGGGGCGCGCCCCACTATTTGTATATGTATATGTCATCTGCAAACATCATAGTCCATGGAGATTCTTGTCTCACCTCGTCTGTCAGCCTGTCCATCACCATAGCAAACAAGAAGGGGCTCAGAGCTGACCCTTGATGCAGTCCCACCTCCACCTTGAATTCGTCGGTCACACCGACAGCACACCTCACTACTGTCTTACATCTCTCATACATGTCCTGCACCACTCTAACATACTTCTCTGCCACTCCAGACTTCCTCATGCAATACCACAGTTCTTCTCTTGGCACCCTGTCATATGCTTTTTCCAGATCCACAAAGGCACAATGTAGCTCCCTCTGACCTCTGTACTTCTCTATTAACATCCTCAAGGCAAACATTGCATCTGTGGTGCTTTCTTGGCATGAAACCAAGTTTGGTTTCATGCCAAGAACAGTTGTTGTTCACAAATGCTGACCTCTGCCCTTAGTCTAGCTTCCACTATTCTTTCCCATAACTTCATCGTATGGCTCATCAACTTTATCCCTCTGTAGTTGCTGCAACTCTGCACGTCTCCCTTGTTCTTAAAAATGGGCACCAGCACACTTCTCCTCCACTCCTCCGGCATCTGCTCACTCTCTAGTACCGTGTTGAATGTTCTTGTCAGAAAATCTACTGCTACCTCTCCTAGACACTTCCATACCTCCACAGGTATATCATCAGGACCAACTGCCTTTCCATTCTTCATCCTCTTCAATGCCCTTCTCACTTCACCCTTACTGATCTTTGCTACATCCTGCTCCTCAATGGTTACCTCTTCTACTCTTTTTTCTCTCTCATTTTCCTCATTCATCAGCTCTTCAAAGTACTCTTTCCATCTTCCCAGCACACTTCTGTCATTAGTCAATAGAGTTCCCTCTCTGTCCTTTATCAATCTAACTTGCTGCACGTCCTTCCCATCTCTATTTCTCTGCTGTGCCAACCTGTATAGATCATTTTCTCCCTCTTTACTATCCAACCTATCATACAAGTCATCATATGCCCTCTGTTTGGCCTTAGCCACTGCTACTTTCGCCTTACGCTGTGTCTCCCTGTACTCCTGTTTACTCTCTTCAGTCCTCTCAATGTCCCACTTCTTCTTGGCTAACCTCTTCCTTTGTACACACTCCTGCACTTCCTCATTCCACCACCAAGTCTCCTTATCTACTTTCCTTCCAGAGGACACACCAAGTACTCTCCTACCCGTGTCCCTGATCACATTTGCTGTGGTTGTCCAGTCATTTGGAAGCACTTCCTGGCCACCCAAAGCCTGTTTCAACTCCTCCTTGAAGACAACACGACACTCTTCCTTTTTCAGCTTCCACCACTTTGTCTTCTGCTCTGCCTTTGCCTTTTTCACCTTTCTCACCATCAGAGTCATCCTGCACACCACCATCCTATGCTGTTTGGCAACACTCTCACCCACGATGACTTTGCAGTCACTGACTTCCTTCAAATTACATCGCCTACACAAGATGTAGTCTACCTGTGTGCTCCTACCTCCGCTTTTATAAGTCACCCTATGCTCCTGTTTCTTCTCGAAGAAAGTATTCACCACAGCCATTTCCATCCTTTTTGCAAAATCTATCAACATCTGTCCTTCTGCGTTCCTGTCCTGGATACCAAACCTGCCCATCACTTCCTCGTCCCCTCTGTTTCCTGCACCAACATGTCCATTGAAGTCTGCACCAATGACCACTCTTTCACCTCTGGTGGTACTCTGCATCACTTCATCTAAGTCACTCCAGAATCTCTCCTTCTCTTCTAGCTCACATCCTGCCTGTGGGGCATAAGCACTAACAACATTGAGCATTACACCTTCAATTTCTAACTTGAGACTCATCACTCTGTCTGACACTCTTTTCACTTTTAGAACATTCCTGACATACTCCTCCTTCAAGATGACTCCGACTCCATTTCTCTTCCCATCCACACCGTGATAAAATAGCTTAAACCCTGCTCCTAAGCTTTTAGCTTTGCTACCTTTCCACCTGGTCTCCTGAACACACAGTATGTCCACCTTCCTCCTCCGCATCATGTCAACCAGCTCTCTACCTTTTCTGTGCATAGTTCCAACATTCAAAGTCCCCACTCTCAGTCCTAGACTTCTGCCTTTCCTCTTCTCTCTCTGCCTACGGACACGCCTCCCACCTCTCCTTCTTCGACGTCTTCGACCAACAGTAGTCCAATTTCCATCAGCACCCTGTTGATTGACAGCACTGATGGCGGTCGTTGTTAACCCGGGCCTCGACCGATCCGGTATGGAGGTAATACTTTTGATTTGCATTATAAATAATTGGCATTGGTTTTACGTCGGATGCCCTTCCTGACACAACCCTCTGCATTTCTCCGGGCTTGGGACCGGCATGAGGGGGAGAGACACTGGTTAGTGCCCCCCTCACCTCATGGCTGCATTTTCAAACTCACAGTCTGGCAGTGCAATATCTGATTAAGTATAAAGATATCGTGGCTGAGCGATACAGCCAATGACGTAGAACACATAGACCATGCAACCAATAGGATTAGTTATAACTGCAATGGCCATTCAGCATCCACTTCCGGCAGTAGCTAGAAACTAAATGTAATCACATCACCGTCAATGACTGAGATAGCGCTTCCGTTCTTTCCTCGGAAACTATGAGACTTCAAGATTTCATCAATTTTGCTTCTCACTAAAATAACTAAGTTCCAATCTGTCCACATGTGTTTTATGGATTTAGAGAAGGCTTTTCACCGTGTCCTTCGGGCTATACCTCTTGTGTGGTGGGCTCTGGGAGTACGGTGTACCTGACCTGTTGCTATGGGTTATTAGGTCTCAGTAGCACCGGAGCTAGAGCTTGGTCCACACCGGACACAACAGGTCAAATTCGTTTCTGGTGAGGGTTGGAGTCTGCCAGGGCTGTCCTTTGTTATCGATTTTGTTCTGATATTTCTGGAAAGAATTTCTAGGCGCAGCTGTGGGGTTCAGGTTTTGTGGTCATTGGATCTCGTTTCTGCCTTTTGCAGATAAAGTTGTCCTTTTGGCTTGATCAATCCGGAACCTCCAGCTTTTACTGGAACAATTCGCAGCCGAATGCAAAGTGGAAGGGACGAGAATTGGCACCGCCAATTCAGAGCCAATGGTTCTCAGACAGAAATGGGTGGAATGCCCCCTCTGGGTCTGGAATGAGATCCTGCCCCAAGTGGAGGAGGCTTAATATCTCAGGGTCTTGTTCATGAGTGAGGGAAGGATGGAGCCCGAGATTGAAAGGCGGATCGCTGCAGCCTCTGCTGTAAAGCGGAGCATGTGCTGGTCTGTCTTCAAGAGGGAACTGCAAGGCAAAGCTCTCAATTTATCAGTCAATCTACGTTCCAACTGTCACCTATGGTCATGTGCTTTGGGTAGTGAGCGAAAGAGCAACATCATGGATACAAGCAGCTGAAATTAGCTTCCTTCGCCGGGTGACGGGGCTCTCCCTTAGAGACAGGGTGAGAAGCTGAGTCATCCAGGGAGAGCTTGGAGTAGAACCGTTGCTCCTCTGCATTGAGAGTAGCCAGTTGAGGTGGCTCAGGCATTGGGTTAGAATGCCTCCCGAAAGCCTCCATGGTGTGGTGTTTCGGGCGTTTCCAACCGGGCAGAGACCCTGGGGTCAACCTAGAACACACTGGAGGAACTAAGCCTCTTGGCTGGTGTGGGAATGCCTCGGTGTCCCCAGGAAGAGCTTGAGAATGTGGCTAGGGAGAGGGACGTCTGAACTTCACTAGTTAGGCTGCTGCCCCCACAACCTGACCACAGATTAAGTGAACTGAAATATTCCATTGTCTGTTCTGCATGCAAATTGACATATAAAAGTATGTTAGTGTGGGTTCTGGAGGATCAGAGTTCGAATCTTGGTTCATATTGGCTTATAATATTTGTTTATAAATAAATTTCCAAGTTTAACTCTTATTACAATAGATTATGATTGATGTCATTCTGTGGGATCCTTTGACTCAGTACTGTTCCAATCTCAGCGGCTTTTTAAATGAAGAAGAAGCACAAGAACACTCTGAATAGACCGTTCAATAAAATCATGTATATAAGGATTGTCGGTGTATCTGGAGCAGGCTCCAGTGGTCGTCATGACAATGGGCGAAGTTTTTCAGGCCTGGTTAAAGTTATTGTTCTTAAAGAAGAGGATGAGCAAGTTTGAAGCAGGTTGGAATTCTGTGTGGTGCTTTTGGACTGATGGTATTCTTGTCCCAGTGAACCAGGATCGGGATGTATTTATTGCTTGTGACATCTGGACATTGCTAAAATTTATTCCAGAAAAAGGTGAGGACTCCTTATTATGTTCATTATCGCTGTGTTTTACATGTTCTCGCTAATTTTTTACCATGTGCATGGCCAATCAGAACACACCACTTACCACATTATTAATGTAGGGAGCAGCCGTAGCGTAATGGCAAGTAAAGCAGCTTTGTGGCTTAAAGGTTGTTGCTTCAACCCCGAAAAAGCAGGAAAAATGTGTGGTGGTGGGGGAGTGAGCTGCCCTTCATCCACCTTCATAACTAAAGTGCCCTTGAGCAAGGCAACTAACCCCCACCTGCTCCCAGTGTGTGTGGATGAGTTAAATGCATAGGCAATCATTTTTTGCAGAATTAATACAGTGTATCAAAAATTATTAACATTGGTTGGAAAGGTACAGGAACAGGAACAGAAACAAACATATATAATGAAACTTCACTTGATGGTTTCCGTTGAGCAACACTGATGGTGGCTGTGGTTCCTGGACTACAAGAGAGTTCAATGATCTGGTCACGTCAATGCCACATCGGGTCCAGCCAATTCTGGCAGCAAATGGCAGCCACACACAATATTGACACCTTTGGTCCAGAACACTGTACAGGTTTACCTCGGCTTGCGTTGTTAATTGGTTCCAGGAGACGTTGAAAACAACTTAACTCAAATTAGCTACTCTCTAGGCTAGGCTATGCCAAATTTACTTGTATAATAATACACAAGAATCCCTCGCTACTTCGCATTTCAATTCATGCGGCTTCAGTGCATTGCGTTTATTTTAAAAATATTAATCGAATTAAAAAATAAGGAAATTAAGGAAGAAACAAAGCCAATTATGCAAAAAAACCCAAATGAACAAAAAACAAAAACACAAACCCAAACATCCACATCAAAACATTTTTATGTGAGGTGCACATCTGAGTGTGTGTATTTAAATTTTATTTACATCTTATGCAATATTTTTGAATGTTTAATTGTTATTATAAGCATTTATAGCATTGAATATGTATTTATTGATATTATATACACATATACATACACATATACGTCAGTAGGGGGGGGTTGATCCTACATCGCGGAATTCGGCGGTCTTGGTCCCAATCAACCACGGAAAGTGGGGGATCCCTGTATGTATATATATATATATATATATATATATATATATATATATATATATATATATATATATATACACACACACACACACACACACAATATTTAATATACTAAATATATAATGTACTCAAGGCCCCTGTTATTTATGGGGGTTACGTTCCTCCCCCACCCGAGAATCCCGGAAATCCACGAGTTATCGATGCGGTTTTAAAACCCTATGTATGATATTACATACGCTAAAATATGCTTGTTAAACACATGCTATAGTCAATCTTACTCATTAACACAGTAATAATGCAGTAAAATGTAGTAATGATTAAGTAAAAACTTTTTAATTTTGTACTGTGATAATATTTATGAATAAATAAAGCACTTAGGCTCCTAACCAGAAGCTAGAGAAGGTGCAGGGTGTTTGAGTGACATCATAGTGCTTAAATATCATTAAAAACACACGAAAAAAAGTGATTTCACAATTCAAGCAATCACGTTGACAAAGTGCGCGAAGGAGAAACAAAAGCTCTCAGCCATTGGCTAAATTTGAATCATGTGTCAGTAATGTCGTAATGATGCATATGTATAGTTTGCTGGGGCGTGATTAGATGATTATAATGACGTAAACTTTATTTTATTTATTTATTTTTTTCTATATATTTTTTGAAAGCCAACGTATAATTGAAAACAACTTAACTTGAAACGACTTAGGTCAACGTATACCTGTAATGTGTTTTACCCGCCACTCTCCATGTCTGAAATGTCTATTCTTGGTTTGTATATTATTTAATTTATTTGGTTGAACTTAATAAAATTATGCGATTATTTCAGTGTTGCCTTTTCAGTGCCTCCCAGTATATTTGGGCATCAAAGCATGACACAAAGAGAAATACAATATAATTTATTTATAATTAAAGCCACACTTTATTTTTAGGACTAATTTTAAATTTACATCATTCCATTATGCTTGGTATCTTCACATTCTCCCCCCAACCCCCACCCCCGCCACCACCCAATCTCTCCCTCTCTCGCTCTCTCTCTCTCTCTCTCTCTCTCTCCCTCTCTAACAGGTATATGTTTAAGCACATTACTTACTAGCTACATATCATCAAAAGCATCAAACACCAGTTCAGGCAAACCTAGTACAGACTGTAGAACATTTAAAGAAAAATAAGAACAATGCACTTACATCCGTCCCCAATAAAATAAATAATAAATAAAACTCATGCTAAAAAAAGTGTTTTCACCCTAAAAACCAAGCCTCAAATATATCTTGTTCTTAACTATGGGAGTAAATATGCTCAGATTCCTCTGCACAAGACAGAAGCATTCCACACGTCAATCCATCTTAAATATCGACAAACATGTTACAGACACGCATTTGGACACGCCGTCAATCCAAAACATGCAGCTTAAAATAGAAGAGAGATTACAGCTTCTAAAATTAAAGACAATCTTCTACAGTTAAACCCAGTTAAACCTCTTCTACATCGAGTCAGCAGCAGTGGTTCAGTTCTACCTGTGCTCCTTCTCGGAGGGGAGCCTTTACAGGTGAAGCAACACTGACGCTCGGTGATACCTACGAGATCGTAGGTACCTCAATAAAACGAAAACTTTCATAGCAGTCGTAGTCAGTCAGCCTATTCATTATGGCTTTGTTGTATATCATAAGTTTGGCATTGAAGTATCATTAATGTTGTCTTCCCTTCAATCCCATTCTCATTGTATGGTACTCACATTTTGTCCCTAGCTGCCCCATGTGAGGCCTCATTGAAACGTTCTGGAAAATATGGAATGATCCCATTTGCTGCTCAAAATTAAAACTTGATGCTATAGTGAAATATTTGGCTTAAAAAGCAGTGGAGGTAATTTATTAAGCTAAATCTAAGAAGCTATGTTATGAAAAATATATCTATGCCAATAAAAATATATGACGCAAACCAACAAAAAATAAACCAAAACTGTGCAAGGCAAAAAACAAAACATGTTTGTTCATGACTGTCCTTTAACCTCCGGTGACAAAAGCCAAACTAACAAGTTAAAAGACTGTAAAACAGAAAATAAATCTGAAGAAAATGTAAGTCAGAACAATGAAAAAAGGTGGGCAAAACCTGGAGGGGTGAGGCCGAGGAAGGGGGCAGGGTGGGGCAAAGAACAATGGTCAGGGCCATCCACCCATGATGAGAATACATCAATGTTCCTAAATTCCATGACAAAAAACTACCAACTCCTTGACTCTACATCAGTAGCCTCAGACTGATTTTAAACAATAGGTGGTGCTTTGAATAATTTTCAATCAATAAAACATTGATTTTAGCACAAATTCTGTTAAAATTACCGTCAACATGGATGTCTTTCATCACAGTACAGTCACATCAGTGAGGTAATCTGTACCCGAGAAAGCATTAGACATTAGAGTAAGCTAGACACTGCACAACGACATCACTTTCTTTACTTGTTTGATAACAGCTGATCAGTGAATGTTATCCGTCAGTCATGTTGATTGTTTTTATTAAATAACAGGTTGATGTTGACTGTGCCAGTGTGAGAAACGGGAAAAAAGCAGGTAGTTGTTGTTTTGGGATAACCATCGTAAAAAAAAAAATTGTAGTTTGTGCAAAATGGTGTACATAAAGTCTGCAGTGAGCAAGAAATCGATTTTGATAATGCATGTTGGTTCATGGTGTTACCCGAGGTCACTTTTCTCATGTACCTGTCAATCACAGAGCACATAGACCAATATTGATGTTCTTTGCATTGTTGTCGTAAGTAAATTCGCTACAGGAGTCGGAGCTAGAAGTAAAAACAGGTTAGGAGAACATGTCAAGGATTTTAAGACACGACAGATATGAGATTTGTGTTTATGTCTACTGGTTTCTTCTTGGTTATGGGTTCCCAGACTGGTTCATCTTTGGGATGGGAACAGTAACCGTTTGTCCAACTGGTGCAGAGATCTGGGCTTTGTAACCCTGTTGACCACCAGCTGTCCCCCGCATAACCTCGGAGCAGTAGCTTTGAGTTACTTCCACCGTTCTGTGACTTCTTGATGATCCAGGAACGGACGCTGACTGGCTGTAGGACAACCCACTGACACGGATTGGTATAACCCTCTCTCTACTTGACCGCACTGAAGAGGGGTCGGTAAAGACATTTGAGATATGCTCCTTAAAGCGACTGAAGAACCCTGGACGTACATTTGGGGTTACTGTTGGACGGCCCAGACTGAGCACAACAGGTTGTCCGATGGTGGGTTCGTTAATTTCTCTTTGCAGAACGGAAATTTCATACGGTTTCTCTGCAGGTAAGTTAGAATCTTCACAACCAAATGTCTCACCCTCTTGAGGAACGTAATCCTCCAGTTCTTCCAAGGTGAACACTTTGTTCACTTCATCTAAGATGTCATTACTACAGTCCTCACATGGGGCAGCCTGAGGATCGGTGTCTGTGTCTATGTCCAGTTCTGTCAAGACACACGGCTGATCAAAATCCACGACTTCCTCTTGTGGAGAATCAAAAATTGCTATTTCTGACTCGATTGGAACCTTGTCATTCCAAGAGAAAGTTTGTGGGTCCATGCTTGCCCCGGACACTTGCATTAGTTCCACTAATTTGTTGTTCGAGTTGTTTGCATTGGGGTTATCAGGTGGTGGTCTCTTGCTGGGGGAAACACCTCTTCTCCTCGGCAGCTTTGGAGACTTGTTGACTTTGTATTCAATAATCTCTTCCACCTCCACCCATTTGGGGTTGCTGGCTGCTGTGCCTTCGGGCTCCGTGACGTATAGAGTGGGGATGATTTTTCGAGCCAGTGTTCTTTTCTGTCGTGGGGTTTCAGGGGTGGAGGCTTCAGAGCGGTAAACACCCATGGAGGAAGTACGAGGTGATGCATGGCGCTTCATTCGCGTATTCTTCACGACGGTGGTGATGGTCTCCTCTCTGCAAAAAGATACCATTGGATTTGTTGGTGCAATGACTTCAAATTTCATCATTAAGACTAATAGATACATTTAGAGGTTATCGGGCACTACTGGAGAAGTAAACAGTGGACATAGTCTCTATCTATCTTATTTTATTTTACTCCATTAATCACAGTGATTTCAATTTAGACAGTGTACACATTTCAGCCATCAGTATTTGAATAGTGGCACAGGTTGTGTAATGGTACAGAGGTACAGCACCACTAAAGGTTTAAAATGAAACTGTCAAATCTGTGATTGACATGCTGACTTCTTATCCTTTTGGCTTTTCCCTTTATCAGAGGTCGCCACAGCGAATCATCTGATTCGCACATTTGATTTGGCATAGGACTATCAGCTCTAATTTAGACTTTCAACAAAAGAAAAGTACCTTTTAGGAATTATAGCAATTTTTACACACTTGAGCCCATTTTTGAATGCTTACAAGTAATTGGACAAAATAAATTTTAAATATAAGCATAAATTTGAAGCTGGGAACCTGTGGACATCACCAAATGCTTGTGAGATATTCTGTCAGGCTGCCTTTAGTTGTTTCTTGTGTGCGGGTCTTTCTCCTTTCAGTTTTGTCTTCTCAATAGCGGCTCAGTTAAGTTGGCCAACTCAGGCATTTAAGAACATTCCATTTATGTGGTGCTTTCACTGTATGTTTTAAGTCATTATCCATTTGCACTATAAAGTCATTTTTCAGCATTTGTCTGAATCTGAGCAGAAAGTATAGTCCTATGTGACAGTTCATCCCATTTCAGTAGCATCAGTAGTCACATCACTAGCAGCCATACATGACCATGCCCAGCATATCTGACAGCATTTTAGGGTCACAGGGAGGCTGGCACCTATCTCAGCCCACTCTGGGTGAAGGCATGGTACACCATGGACAGCTTACCAGGCCATCATAGGGCCATCACTCAAACAACTCACACACTCACACCTAGGGGTGATTTGTAACAGCTAATTAACCTACTGTGCATGTTTTTGGACTGTGGGAGGAAACCGGAGAACCCAGAGGAAACCCACACAAGCATGGGGAGAACATGCAAAGTCCACACAGAAATGCCCAACTTGGAAATTGAATCTAGGCCTTCTTGCTGTGTGGGCGTGCCAGCCACTACGCCACTGTGCCGCCCATTCATGAAGGTAAACACTTTAAATCACAACTGAAAGTCTGCACATCAATAAAATTTCCACTGATTCATTTCAAATCTGCTGTGGTGGGGTACAAAGACACTCCAATACTGTGGCACCATCCAAATAAGGTCTCTCCACATGATGTCTATTTAAATCATGTTTATTGTGTTATAATGAACTGTTAGAGATTAATATACACTTTAAGACTTACATGATTATGGTTTTCTTTGGTACTTTAGTTTCTTGCTCTGTAACTATAAGTAAACAAGAAGAATTATGAAAAAAATTATATAAAATTTTATTATGATGGACGGAGACTTTCACAAATACATCGTACATATGATTTAGGATTTGGTACAGAACTCCACAAGGTATGTCTCTATAATCATCATCATCATCATCATCATCATCATCATCATCTCTACCTTCAATACTGATGGCCTGCCCTCCTCCTGACATTGCTACAGTTGGAAGAACCAGCTCTGCGGCACACTTCACAGTACCCAGCCGGTTAGATAGCTGTAAACAACACAGATAATAGCAACTGAGTTCTGATTGGTTAAAAAGTGGTTAATGGGTGGTTACAGCAGCTCTGTAACTCAATCGTGGAATACACTGGTCAGTATTGTACCTCACATTCGTAACGTCCCAGGTCCTTCTCTCCGGGGTTCTTAATTACAAAAACCACTACTCCGCTACGTGGTTCACTGTAGGTCTGGTACCTTTCCTGGTCTGTTAGCAGGCGACCATCTTTAAACCACCTAATCAGGTATGAAAAACAAAATTTTTGTGTCTAAACTTTGGTTATATACATACTTACAGTATGTATTTTATAAAAATGTGTGTGAATCAAAACCTTATTTTTGGACTTGGAGCACTTATTATTGTGCAGGTGAACTGAGCGTCCTCTCCTGTGATGAATGTGGCGTTCCTCAACTTGTGGACAAAGCATGGTGGTACTACAAAAGCAAAAACCCTCAAAGGTTTAGTTAATTTCCTCCCTAATTAAATCATGTTCAACTGATCAGAAGATCTCGACCAACTAAGGAGGGTGAAGGTCACCACATGCTTCCTTTGAGCAGACTGCATTTTTTTTAAAACTGCTGATATAACGCCACAGGCAGCGGAATACACTCAAAGGAAAGCGCTACTTGCTGGCTTTGGACACATGAACTCAGACACCAATGACTGACAAAGAAGACAGGATGTGCTATCCCTCTTTGAGAGAGCCTGCAATTACACTCTCTTGGAAAGCATGCAGATTAAAACTCGTAGACTGTATTTCGTATTATCACCTACCCTGTACTGTAATCTTTCCCAGAGTGCTGGCGTTTCCTGCCGCACTGGTGGCGAAGCACATGTATTGGCCAGAGTCTTCAGCAGTCAGGTTATCGAGGATGAGGGTGCAGGAACCGTCAGGGTCTTCGATGATGATGTGGTGAGGGTCCACCTCCACTGCCCGGCCGTCTGTAGAGTGATACACATAAAGCACTGCTTTGTATTTCCTTCGTCATCCATAATAGGATTAATATGTTACTGAAAAGCAGCTAGATTTATATTAATATCAATCATTCAACACTTTTTTATGGAATGTAATGAGGAAAACTGTCAGTTACTCAAAGTCCAGATTTGTTCATGCTAACGTACTTACCTTTAAACCAGGCCACGACAGGTTTTGGAGCACCTGTGACTTTACAAGCTAGTTTAACCGTCTGTCCCAGTTCGGCCGTGCAGTCTGTCAACACCGCCTCAAAATCCGGTGGACCTTTTCACACAAACACAGATTTTCCATTAGATGTTGTTAACATGTTAGTGTAAAACCGTCTACTCAAGATGCCAGAAAACTGGCAGACACCCGTAACCAGAGTAAATAGCAGAACACTGTTCTCAAGGGCCCAACAATGGCAGCTTGGTGGTACTGGGGACTGAACCCCCAACCTTCTGATCATTAACCCAGAATCTTTACCATTGAACCACCCACGCCACTGCAACACTTGACAGACGATATTCTATCTATTTGTAATCTGTTTCAGTACAGCATTAAAGCATTTCTTCTTCTTCTTTTCCTTTCGGCTGTTCCCTTCAGGGGTCGCCTCAGCAAATCTCACCCTATCCTCTGCATCTTCTTCTCTTACGCCAACCACCTTCATGTCCTCCATCACCACATCCATAAATCTCCTCTTTGGACTTCCTCTGGGCGTCCTGCCTGGTAGTTCCAACCTCAGCATCTTACTACCAATATATTCACTATCCCTCCTGTGTCCCTCTCAACCTCTCTGACTTTGTCTACAAAACCTCTTACATGTGCTGTCCCTGTGAAGTACTCATTCCTGGTCCTATCCATCCTTGTTACTCCCTTAGAGAACCTCAACATTTTCATCTTTGCTACCTCCAGTTCTGCTGACTGTCTTCTCCTCAGCACCACTGTTTCCAAACCATACAGCATCGCCTGGCCTCATCACCATCTTGGACACTTTTCCTTTCATTATTATCGATACCCTTGTATCACACATAACACCAGACACTTTTCTCCAACCATGCCAACCTGCCTGCATACACTTCTTCACTTCTTTACCACAGTTCCCATTGCTCTGCATTGTTGTGCCTAAGTACTTAAAATCCTCCACCTTCTTTATCTCTGCTCCCTTTAACCTCACTGTTCCTCTTGGGTCGTTTTCATTCACACACATGTATTCGGTCTTACTGAGGCTAACCTTCATTTCTCTCCTTTTCAGGGCATACCTCCACCTTTCTAGATTTCCTCCACTTCTTCTCTGCTCTCACTACAGATCACAATATCATCTGCTAACATCATAGTCCATGGAGATTCTTGTCTAACCTCGTCTGTTGGCCTGTCCATCACCATAGCAAACAAGAAGGGGCTCAGAGCTGACCCTTGATGCAGTCCCACCTCCAACTTGAACTCTTCTGTCACACCGACAGCACACCTCACCATTGTCTTACATCTCTCATACATGTCCTCCACCATTCTAACCTACTACTTCTCTGCCACTCCAGATGTCCTCATGCAATACCACAGTTCCTCTCTCAGCATGCTGCCATATGCTTTCTACAGATCCACAAGATGTAGTCTACCTGTGTGCTCCTACCTCCGCTTTTATAAGTCACCCTATGCGCCTGTCTCTTCTGGAAGAAAGTCTTCACAACAGCCATTTCTATCCTTTTTGCAAAATCTATCAACATCTGTCCTTCCTGTCCTGGATACCAAACCGGCCCATCACTTCCTCGTCCCCTCTGCTGCCTGCACCGACATGTCCATTGAAGTCTGCCCCAATGACCACTCTTTCACCTCTGGGGGTACTCTGCATCACTTCATCTAACTCACTCAGGAATCTCTCCTTCTCTTCTAGCTCACATCCTGCCTGTGGGGCATAAGCACTAACAACATTGAACATCACACCTTCAATTTCTAACTTGAGACTCATCACTCGGTCTGACACTCTTTTCACTTATTGAACATTCCTGACAATCCCCTCCTTCAAGATGACTCCCATTCCATTTCTCTTCCCATCCACACACATGATAAAACAGCTTAAACTCTGCTCCTAAGCTTCTAGCCTTGCTACCTTTCCACCTGGTCTCCTGAACACACAGTATGCCCACCTTCCTCCTCTGCATCATGTCAGCCAGCTCTCTACCTTTTCCTGTCATAGTTCCAACATTCAAAGTCCCTACACTCAGCCCTAGACTCATGTCTTTCCTCCTCTCCCTATGCCTATGGACACGTCTCCCGCCTCTCCTTCTTTGACCAACAGAAGTCAAGTTAAAGCATTAAATCATTACATCGTTACCATTTAACCTAATTCACTAGCCTGACCATGGTAGTGTAGTGGTTGGCATGTCCGCCTCACAACAACAAGGTCTCAGGTTTGATTCCTAGGCTCGAGGCGTTTCCGTATGGAGTTTGCATATTCTCCTGTTGCTTGTGTGGGTTTCCTCCTAGTCTGGTTTTCTCCCACAGTCAAAAAACATGCACAGTAGGCTGATTGGCTGTTCTAAATTGCCCCTAGGTGTAGGTATCAGTGTGACTGGATGTACATGCATTAGCCCTGCAATGACATGGTGAGCTGTCCAGGGTGTACCCCACCCTTGCCGAGAGTCGGCTGAGATTAGCACCAGCTTCCCCGCGGCCCTCCTTAAGATTAAATGGCATAGAAAATGAACTAATAAATGAAGTAGCCTGACTGGAAGAGCTGTGATAGGGCATGTGAGTTACTCACTCCAAGCTGGCATGCTGTAGCGCTGCTGGAGGTTACGGAGTTCACGGAGCCAGGAGTTCTTCAGAATGACGGTGCGGGCTTGTAAGGTATACTTCCTGACAGAGTCTTCACGCTCATGCCAAATCTCAAATGCCCTCTCGTCTCCTTCCACAGTCTCATTCACGTCAATGTTGGTGAGCTGAATGGCGAACAGGATTACAATCAAAACGGAAATCTTCTGAGCGTGGAATAATGAGTAATTAAGATCTCCACGGCTTTCTTTTCACAGAACATGACTAACAATGAAGTGGGGTTACGGTTACATCTCTAGAATTGATTCCTTTACAATAACAGAACATAAAACCTGAAGTGAAGATTGCACCACAGCATTGAGTGAGGATAAACAATAATTTGACTTATGCCTGGTGCAAATAATTTAATTTCAGTCTTGAACACAGAAAGAACTTAATCCTGCAATTTTATTCTGCATTCACACTGTAACTGTAAACAGATAAAATGTGCATGCTATTTTCTAAAAAAAAAAAAAACTTTGTTACCGTTTGGATGATGCTCAGGTTTGAGCCATAACCGGTTTTACCTTCATCATATTTTTGAACGTGTACATTTGGACATCGGCGTCCGTATCTCGTTTCTGTTTGCAGATAATAACATAGTTTTTGAAGAGGAAGACATGACGGTGATGGCCTCTTGAAGAGGTTCGAATTCCTGGAGCGCCCTCCCATACAATGAAAGGACCCTATCAAAACAAACAAACAAACAAACAAACAAACCAACAAACAAAGATCAACAACAAAAATCCAAATTCTGAATTCTGCAAGATTTACTATTCTCAATTATGATATAGCGAGCTACCTCAGATCTGTAATGTAGCATTACTTATTTCCACTGAAGGTACCACTGCTAAAGTTTTTATCCCCAACAAGAAAGATTTCTATGAAATTCTGATCAGAGGCAATACTTTCAACAAGAAGGGTTTTAATGAATTTTGGAGGTAGTCCAGATCAAATTAGAAATTCAGCTTTTTTTAAGGATTCTTTCATACTGTATTGAGAGATTTTTTTTGGAGTTGTAATTTTTCTTTTTGCTTACAAACTTCCTGCATCATTTTTGGACTTGGACCTCCTTCTATTTGTTTACCTGCACTAATCTTGGTCTTAGTTGTTGGTGTCATCAAGTATTTTGATTACAACATTTTACAAAATTATAATTATTTACTTCTAAAACTGTCGTCGTTAATCAAACCCGACAAAAACGGGTCATATTTCACTTCTGTTAATTGATAATTAGTTTGATATGGGGCGGGGACATAGGTACAGATGGGTTGGGGTTTTATATCAGCTTGCTAATTATTAATCTAACAGACAATGTGATCATTATTATTTGGTAAATACTGGGGACAAGCCTAATTAGGATTTCAGGGATACTGGCGCCCATTTCAGCCAACCCTGCGCGAGGGCAGGGTACACCCTGAGCAGTTCGCCAGAGAATTTTAGGGTCAATAAATAGACAATCATTGACACTCACTTACACACCTCGGGGTGATTTGGAACTGCCAGTTAGCTTAATGTGGATGTTTTTGGACTGTAGGAGGAAACCGGAGTACACGGAGGAAACTCACGCAAGCCCAATACATAAACACCCCGAATGCAGAAATCAAACCCAGGCCATGTGGCTGTGAGGTGGATGTGATAACCACTGTCCCACCGTGCTAGTTTGTTTAGCACAAAACTCCACAATTTATTAGCACCTTTGGAGTTTGGGGAGGAGTGCATCAAAGAGATAAAACTTGAAGGAATTGTGTTTCCATGTTCATCAAAATTACCTACGATGGTGCTTCAAGGGCTGTTGCTCTCTGTTAAGGTTTACTGGTGTCATGTCGAAATACATTGTAATCATCGCAGTAGACGTTTTTTTTTTGCCACAATCTTCACGAATCAAACAAGTTCCCTCGAGATCATCACATTTCATTCTCACGGCCCTCCCATGCTCATCACAATTCTCTCAAATCGCAGCGATCACGGCATCATGCCCATTATATACCCAAGGTATTAACCCAGCTGGGTGTGTGTGTTGAATTGTCATATTACGTATCATTCATAATTGAAACACACTGACATTGCAGACATGTGATACATTTTACTCATTTATTTTTAGCACTAAAAAGTGTCTGATTAGCCTATATGCTAATAACCTGAGGATGAAGATAGTCAAAACATCCAAAGGGTGTAAAGGATGTTTTAATAAATCACTTTCTTTCAGGAGGGAAGGTAAAGTGCTTGATCACTGATCTCAAGGTTGGGGGTTCAAGCCCCACTCTCAACGAGTTGCTGCATAGCTGTCAGCATGTTTTTGCCCTGTAATGGCCTGGCGAGCTGAGATAAATGGTGAGTTTGCCCTCGCCCAGAGTCGGCTGAGATGGGTATTAGCCTCCCCGTGACCCTAACTAAGATTAAATGGTTCAGAAAATGAATGAATGGATGAATAAACTTTCTTTCAGTTCAGAATCTGTGTGAAAAGTCTCGTTAATCACTAATCAGTTGACATATTTCGCTTTGTCTGTGTTATTTACAAGTAATCCAGATACTGTAAATTCCTGTCAAACGTTTCACTAATGGGTTTCACTATTTTTAGTTGCATGGTGTGTGTGTGTGTGTGTGTGTGTGTGTATGTGTGTGTGTGTGTGTGTGTGTGTGTGTGTGTGGGGGTGTGTGTACCTGTCTGATGGGCTCTCCTAAAGCTTCCAAATTAGCAGGGTAGTTCTCAATGAGGGAGACATGATGTGTGTTTTCAGAGCGTGTAGGAAGAGAAGAAACCATGGCATACGCCTCTTCTAGAAGACAGCAGTTCTGTCCATTCCTCGCCTTGTTCTTAATCAACTCCTACAGATCACATCATGTTCCCAATATGTACATCACTAAGGTCTTAAGTCAAGCACACACACACACACACACACACACACACACACACACACACACACACACACACACACACACACACGCACACACCACTTGGACAAAAAAGCTGTACACCAATATTTTCATGCAGAGAATTATCCTTGATCACAGCATGTAATGTGCATTGCTGCTCCAGTTGGTCGGGTCGAGGCTCAGCAACATGAATCTGATAATAAAATGAAGCAGCTGATGATCTGAATGTTCTGAATGAGCAGGTTGACACATCAACGCACTTTTTCTTCCCTGATGGCATTGATATAAACTGGGGACTCGAATAATGAACCAGAGGTTCAGGGAGCATGAGGAATAATTTTCACATATGTATTGGCACCCCACAGTCCTGACCTTAACCCTGTTGAAAGTGTTCGAGATGGGTTGGAAAGACTTTATGAAGGGGTTCAGTTATTACCTCATCAATTCAAGACATCGGTGAGAAATGAACCCGACATTGGATGGAAATAAATGTGATGATGCTTCAGTTTGTTGAAAAAAAAAATGGCATGGAGATTACACGCTGAGATCAAGGATAAAAACACTTCAGGAAAATATTACAGTGTGCGACCTTTTTTTTTTTTTTGTCCAGACAGTGTATATTTGATAAAAAGGGAAGTGAGTTACCTTTAAGAGGTCTTTGTATTTCTGGATTCGGTCCAGTGGTCTCTGAAGATAACTGTTCACACTCAGAACTGGACCTTCTGCAGGATCCACGTTTGCCAGTTCGGAATCGGTGTATTTCTGGGTGAGAAAGATGGCAATTAAATAATTTCTTACTTTTTGTGGAGAAACATTTTGGCCATCTGGAGCATTACTTACAACCTCAGTTTGAAAACTCTACTCAACTTGTGTTCCAAACGTGGTGAAAGTGTGCACCACTTCAACATGACCAGCTATTGTATACTGTATTATTATTATTCTACCTTCATGTTATTTTAACTTCCTAATTTGTGACATCATATGCTAATTTAATTTAATATCGCAGTATTTATTTCAACTTAACATCTTATTCTTACAAGACTTTGTAACTCAGCTCTATTGTGATTGATCAATTACGGCATGCAGGTTTGCTCCTCCATTGTTCCTAATGACCTCACCTTGAAATACTGGTGAACGTCTTTCTCACTAACAGTAGCCTGGGCTTTGGCCTGACCGACCATGTACTGCAGATACTTCTCAAATCCGTCTGTGTTTTTTAGGAAGCGCATGGCGATGTCATCATCGGTATCACAGTCTTGTAATCCAGGAAGAAAAGAGCTACAGAAAAAAGAATTATTTGAGCAGCACCCAGACACACAAATACGCATGTTAAGAGGCAACACCTTTCGGCTAACGACTAGCGCCAATTTCTATTGACTTCTTTATTCTAGCCGGTGCAACTTGTATCGTGCTGAAAGTTTTTTCTTTATCATAAAACCTACATAACACACAAACACAATGCAAACAACCGTATTTCAATGGACAACTTTATATTTTCCTCAGCGACACTATAACGACAAAACTTACTGATAACTGCTCATTACTTCACTTTATCTAACCCTTCGTATCTTCCTCTTGATCCAGGTTCAGGTTGTGGAGGCAGAAGCCTAATCAGCAAGGACCAGACATCCCTGTCCCTAGCCACATCCTCCGGGGAACACTGAGGGCTTCCCAGACCAACCGAGAGATATCCAACGTGTTCTGAGTTGACCCCAGGGTCTCGTTCCGGTTGGACATGACCGAAACACCACACCAGGGAGGCGTTCAGAAGGCATTCTAACTAGATGCCCGAGCCACCTTGACTGGCTCTTCTCAATGCAGTGGAGCAGCGATTGTACTCCGAGCTTCTCCTGGATGGCTGCACTTCTCACCCTATCTCTAAAGGAGAGCCCCGCCACCTGGCGAAGGAAGGTTATTTCTGCTGCTTGTATCCGCCATCTTGTTCTTTCAGTCACTACCCGAAGCTCGTGACCATAGGTGATGGTTGGAACGTAGGTCGACTGGTAAACTGAGAGCCCAGCATTTGAAGCATTCTTCATTCATGCATTCTCTGACCGCTTAATCCTAAATAGGGTCACAGGGACTCTGGCGCCCATCTCAGCTGACTCTCCGTGAGGGCTGCTGGGTCTGGACAGCCCATGGTAGATTTGAATCATAATCACACCTTTATTTCACAGATGATTCAAATAAAGTAAACAGTAGAGTGAAGGTAAATGCAAAGGGCCCGGTGGTCCCTGGTTCACTAAATGGTGATATTATTATTATTATTATCGGCACCCACCTCCTGTGGAAGGAACTGATGTCATCAAGGTTGCGGAAAATGGTCTCCTTATGATGGTGGATTTCAGGTGGTGTACTCTTGTCGTCGATATGCTTCAGGTGGTGTGATGTAACAAAGTCCATCTCTTTTATAAATTCCTTCTCAGTAGTAAGGAGCTCCTGGAGGAGTTGGCTTTTAATAGATGAAAAACAACAACATGTTTAGCAACAGCCGGGAGCATGCTGAGGCTCAAGTTAATGACTGAGATCTCAATTATGTCACGTGGATGTGATGGAGAACTCACCACAGCTTCCTTTTGTACTCTCCCTCAGTGACCTCCTCTCCTGAGGTCTCCGGGACTTCTCTTGTCTCTGCAGAAATCTAGAAAAACAACAACTTTTCCTGTTATTTGATCACCTTTAGCATCATTTTACCTTTTGTAACATTTCCCCAGTGCATTCCTGAATGGATGAACTCAGAGTTACTCACTGAAGACGTAAAGTGCTAAACATTTCACAACTCACCTTCAACTTCTTGTCGAGGTACGCAGGGGACACCCAGCCTTGATGTGACGGGGTCGTTTTTGTGGGTTTGGTACGCACCAGCCATTTGAGTGGATGAGCCGAGTCTAAGACCTCCACGTACTGCCCCTCCTTTAGAGCCATGCTCTCTTTACTCAGGCCCATTGGGTTATAGTCGGCTGTCGCTACGTAGATATCAAACATCTGCACAGAAAGATGATAAAGACAAGTTGGTCAAAAAAAAAAGGAAATACGTATAGTGCTGAAAAACAATATTCTGTAGAATACAAACTTGCTTTGAATATGTTGGTTATTATCATCACAAATCATTAGAAGTCTGTAAATGTGTGTGTGTGTGTGTGTGTGTGTGTGTGTGTGTGTGTATTACCTCTCCTCGGGCATCGCCCTCATCGGATTCTGAGGAAGAGTCGCCAATCAGTGAAGCAAGACGCGAGCGGCCATGGTAGGGAGATGGAGACGGAGTCTTACTTTCGTCATCACTGTCAGCTCCTGGCACACGTAATGAGGCTGAAAAAAGAAAACACATAAAGAGACTTTAAGATTAAATATGTTTATCTTACCAATTAAATATACCTTTTATCACAGTCTACAATTCAGTTGATTCAAAAGTTTTATTTTATATATACACACAGAATATATCCATCAATGTCATAAAGAATCTTCCTCATTCCTCATAGAGAGAGAGAGAGAGAGAGAGAGAGAGAGAGAAAGAGAGTGAAAGAGAGAGAGAGCGGTAGAGAGAGCACAAGTGTGTGCGTGAGAGAGGTACAGAAAGAGCGAGCGAGAGAGTGAAAGAGAGCAAGAAAGGGAGGTTCAAGCAGCATGTATGAGAGCGTGAGAGAGACTGCATATGTGTGTGAGAGAGAGGGCGCATGTATGAGAGCACATGAGAGGGAGGGAGAAAGAGCACATCGCAGTGGCCTCCAGGACTACAGACCAGTGGCACTAATTTCACATGCGTTGAAGACTCTCGAGACACTAGCAATGGATCAACTCCGAACCATGGTTAGAACCATAAGGACCCCTTCAATTCACTTCATATATATATATATATCTTCCTCATTCCTCATAGAGAGAGAGAGAGAGAGAGAGAGAGAGAGAGAGAGAGAGAGAGAGAGAGAGAAAGAGAGTGAATATATATATATATATATATATATATATATATATATAGAGGATTTTCTGAGTAGATCCTTCCGTAGGAGAGTGCTCAATACTTTTTGGTAGAGCAAATAAACAAAAATAAAAGGACAGGACAAAGACTTTCTATTGAAACTCCATTTATCACTACAGATCTGTTTCGAGGGGGGGTGAAACCATCCTCTCTCTTCAGGTGATTATAGAAGAATCTCTATATAAATTCTAAATATCTAAATATCTAAATATAAATTCTTCTATAATCACCTGAAGAGAGAGGATGGTTTCACCACCCCTCGAAACAGATCTGTAGTGATAATGGAGTTTCAATAGAAAGTCTTTGTCCTGTCCTTTTATTTTTGTATATATATATATATATATATATATGTGTGTGTGTGTGTGTGTGTGTGTGTGTGTGTGTGTGTGTGTGTGTGTGTGTGTGTGTGTGTGTGTGTGTGTGTGGATTCTGTATGTATATTTGTTTATATAAATGTATTTCATTTCCTTAATTTTTCTTTATTGAGACTTTATCTCATTCTTGTATGGAGCAACTGTGTGCACACAATTTCCTCTGCGATCCATAAAGTATCTTGATTCTGATGAAAGATAGCGTGAGAAGGAGAGAGAGAGAGAGAGAGAGAGAGAGAGAGAGAGAGAGCGAGAGAGAGAGAGAGAGAGAGCACGAGCGAGAGAGAACGCATGTATGAGAGATAACGTGCAAGAGAATTCCTTTATGAGAGAGACACAGCATGTAAATAAGCGAGAGTATGAAAGAGAAAACGTGAGAGAGAAAGTGCAAGAGAGTGTAGGTATCAGAGAGTGAGAGAGAAAGAGCATGTATGTGAGTGCACAAGAGAGAGCGAGCGAGAGAGAGAGAGAGAGAGAGAGAGAGAGAGAGAGACAGCATGTATGAGAGAGAGAGAGAGACAGAGCAGGGTGAAAGAGACAGAAAGAACATGTCAAAAAAGTCAAATTAAACTGTAACTGAATCTCCAGTCGACTCAGAAATCTGGTACGTACTCCAAGAAATATTTTTGTGACTTAATCAAATCAGCAAGGAAGACGAGCTCTAAAAGATCAGGGATGAATGGAAATGGAAAGTGTTTGGAGCCAGGTGAAAACAAAACAGAAATAAACGAAGATTCTGCAGATTGAGTTATTCTTTGGATACATACTGGTCACTTTGGGCCATGTTTTCATCCACTGGAGCACTTGATGGTTCTGTAAGCTGTCTGAATAACAAATCAATTTCAGTGAGTGTGTTGGACCACATGAGGGCGTGGCATTGGGGGTGGGGTGGGGTGGGATTAAGGGAACGAAGGGAAGAGTGAAGACAGGATAAAAAATACCATACCTATTGAAGATGATGATGATGATAATAATAATAATGATAATAATAATAATAATAATAATAATAATAATAATAATGATAATAATAATAATAGTAATAATAATAATAATATAATAACTCATTTAACCCCACCCTTTTTACTTAAAAATAAGCAAATCAGCAAAATTCAAGGTTCTATAAAACCATCACGAACAGCAATTACTAAATAATTACTGTTATATTCTTTATAAATCATTTATATCATTACAATAAACGAGGCAGTGGTGGGCTAGTGGTATAGGGGGCTGGATCGCTGATCCAAAGGTTTGGGGGTTCGAGTCCCACTCTCCACAAGGTTCTCACCCCCCCGTGCAGCTAACTGGGTTATCAAAGGCGGGCCATGTCTATGTCTATACCCACTGTCTATGGTGTCTATGGTGAGAGGCATGTAAAAGAACCATTGCTGACTTTCGTAAAGAGTAGCTGCAAAGCCGTCAGCGTGTTTCTGTCCCTTGCTAAAAAGGGTTGTGACAGGAAGGGCATCCGACGTAAAAACCTCTGCCAAATCAAACGTGCGAATCAGATGATTCGCTGTGGCGACTCCCGAGTAAAAGGGGAAAAAGCCGAAAGGAAGACAGACATAATTACAATAAACATTAGCATAAGTAACACAAAATAACAATTAATTAAACATTTTGAGCAAAAACTAAACTTAATTCTAATAAATTTCTCTTTTATTCTTAAAATCTGATTAAAGACCAAAAATATTTTTAAATTATTTATGTTGTATTGTTTTATTATTATTATTATTCAGTTCATTTTCTGTAACCGCTTAATCCTAATTAGGGTCGCGGGGAGGCTGGCGCCCATCCCAGCCAACTTCGGGCGAGGGCAGAGTACACCCTGGACAGCTCGCCAGGCCATCGCAGGATGGAAACACGCTGACGGCTTTGCAGCCTACTCTTGTCGAAAGTCAGCAATGGTTCTTTTACATGCCTCACACCATAGACAGTGAGAGACATGGCCAGCCTTTGATAACCCAGTTAGCTGCACTGGGGAGGACAGTGACAACCTTGTGGAGAGTGGGACTCAAACCCCCAACCTTTTGGATCAGTGATCCAGCGCCCTATACCACTAGACCACCACTGCCCCCTACTTATTATTATTATTATTATTACTATTATTATTATTATTATTATTATTATTAATAATAATAATAATAATATAATAATAATACCAGCTTTTCCTCTAGTGATATTATCTGGAATATGTTTATTTCTATTCAGTTGCTTTGATATTGGGCAGTGGTAGCCTGGTGGTAAAGGTGCTGGATCACTGATCCTAAGGTTAGGGGTTCAAGCCCCACTCTCAACAGGTTGTTACTGTCCCCCCAGTGCCCTAACTGGGTTATCAAAGGCCGGCCGTGTCTCTCACTGCCTTTCGGTTCAAGTAAAAGAACCATTGACAAGAGTAGCTGCATAGCCGTCAGCATGTTTCCGCCTGCGGTGGCCTAACGAGCTGTCCAGTTGTCCATGAGCTGTACTCTGCCCTCACCCAGAGTCAGGTGAGATGGGCGCCAGCCTCCCCGTGACCCTAATTAGGATTAAGCAGTTACAGAAATGTTTTGATAGTATTACAAAAAACAGGATGTTTTTATTAATGGCGTTTTGAGTTTTTCCTTTACTCTGTTCATTAAAAAAACTGTGATGTTTTTAAAAAATTATATAAGAACTCATTTATATCTGAAGTTTCTTGTAAATAAAGCAATATTGTAAAGGTGTGAAAGTTGTCCCCTCTCTCACCTTGTGTGATTCTGGCAGACACCATCTCGGTGATCTGGGACGTGAGTTTCTGTAAGAAATCGGTGGTATCTACTCCCGCCAGGAAGGGCAGGTTTGGCTCTCCTGAAAGGGAAGTGAATTTCCAGTGAAATATAAATCGGGTGAAACGTGTGAGAAAATCCTTCAGATACAGAAAGAATGCAGGTTGCTGAACATCTTGTTTACAGTTTCGCAACATCTAGTAAATTTTTACACTTACTCGTCATATGTAAATTTACAGTATGACATCAACTGCTTATCAGAAAAACAGACTCAGAGAAACAGAAAGTAATACATCCGTGATCGAGGTGCAGAGGTTTGAATTTAATTCGCTTACAGCTCGCATCTGTTGACAGTTACACAGTATGCTAGTTTCCTAGAAGTGCCATCCCACTAGTGCTCCTGTAAGCATTTACAGTCGTGTTCAAGATAATATCAGTCAGTCTTCACTAACATGATCATCAGTGTTTTTGTTAGAAATGATGTTTCATGGTAAATAATTTACTATCAGGTAGAGTAACAGAATACAACAGAACCAACAGTCCTGACCCGCATACTGCTGATTCTGTGTAATTGAATCACTAATTGAAAGGGGCGTGTTCAAAATAATATCAGTGTGGAGTTCAATTAGTGACCTCATTCATTCTTTAGCAAACCACTGTCCTTATTTAAGGAGGGAAGGAAGCAAATGTTGTACCTGCCAGTTATATACATTTCTCTCTGAAATTCTTAGGAAAATGGGTCGTTCCAGACATTGTTCAGAACAACAGTCTACCTTGATCTAAAAGTTGATTAGAGAGGGAAATACATGAAGAAGTACAAAAAATGAGAGGCTGCTCAACTAAAATGATCCCAACTGATTTAAAATGATAACAAAATCCTGAAGGAGTTGGAAGAAAGTGAAAAACTACCATTCCAATGGAATAAAGAAGAGCCAAAATGGTAAAGACTCAGTAACCAATCAGCTCAAACAATCAAAGTTCTAAAGTTATGGGTGAGTCCTGTTACAATTAAAAGACGAGATGCCCTTGAAATGGGTGTTCCAACAAGATAACGACCCCAAACACACCAGTAAACGGGAATCAACTCAGTTCCAGACGACAAGATTGTGGTTCTGGAGTTGCCGGCCTGATCTCCGGACCTTAATCCAATAGAAAACTTGTGGGGTAACATTAAAAAATGCAGCTTCTGAGTCAAAACCAAGAATTACTGTGGGATTGTGGCATGTAGTCCGATCATCCTGGGCTGGAACACCTGCTCAAAGGTAACAGAAGTTGGCCGACTCCGTGTCACCCAGATGTGCAGAAGGACTCAGAAACAGTGTTTATACAAATAAATATTAGTTCAGCGATTCAAAGGAAAACAAAAACAACATTTTCAAATATTCACATTTCTTCAAGTTCTTTAAAGAAATAACACAAATTTGAGATTTCCTTCATGTTTTGCTTTGGAGTAGAATATGTCGTGTTCCCAGTGCATTTGTGTGTCTGGAAATAAAAGCGATTATAAGGATGTTGAGCTTTATTCACTTTTGTAAATACACCAATATTATTTTGAACACAACAGTATATAAGTGCAGCTATAAAGAGTTATTCTTAATAGCATTAATTTCTCTCTTCAAGATAATAAGATGAAGCTAGCCTGTACGTAACCATAGCTAGCTGCAAACGCAGCCATCCCCTATACAGGGATCCCTCACTTTCCGCGGTTAATTGGGACCGAGATCCCCCGTGACCATCGAAATCCGCGAAGTAGGATCATCCCCCCAATCCCCCCCCCCTGATTTTGTATATAATATTAATAAATACATATTCAATGCTATAAATGTGTATTATAAGAATTAAACATTTAAAAATAACATAAGATGTAAATAAAATATAAATACACACACATACAGATGGTATTGCATGAGAAGAAAACAACACACAGATGCAACAATGTAAGTAGTTTTGATGGGAGATTTTGGGTTGGGTTTTTTTTTTTGTGTTGGTTTAGGGGTTTTTCTTTTGCATACTTGGCCTTGTTTTTGTGGCATTTTCCTGAACTTTTCACCTATTCTTCCTTAATTTCCTTTTTTTTTTTTAATTCGATGAATATTTATTTATTTATTTATTTTTAAAAATACTGCGAAGCACTGAAGCCGCATGAATTGAAGCGCGAAGCGGCGAGGGATCCCTGTATTATTATTTTCTAAACAGCATCCTTCAAGCAATCGACAGGTATCATTTATAACCCCAGGTGTATTTTGTTGCATTTATCTTTAATGATATCAAAGAGAAACTTCTAGTTTTTTTTTATTTTTATGTTGACGTATGATGTAAAGTTCTATTGTTGTGTTTGTAATTTTTAGGTCAAGGCTAGCTTCAGGTAAAATAAATTTCTCAGGGGTCATTAATGACCCCATAGTAAAATACCGGATTAATGTTGGGAAAGGTGTCAAATCCTGCATGCTATTAGGACACAGAATGAATATTTGATTTTGTTTTAGGATGCTAATGGCAGGTAGATCTTAGCAAGGTTTGGTGTAGTTGAGGAATTGAGACTTGAAATTTTGTATGCTAAGTTCACGAGTTCAACATTCAACTGCTTTTTAAGACTGTAGCATTAAGCATTCAACAACTTCAGTTGTTATTGTACACAGTTACCCAGAGCTTTGATAGTATTTTTGTAGTTAATGATGTTCTACTGGGTTATCCAAGGCCGGCCATGTCTCTCACTGTTTATGATAAGAGGTTCATGTAAAAGAACCATTGCTGACTTTCATAAAGAGGAGCTGCAAAGCATTGAATATGTATTTATTGATATTGATGTACATATACGTCTGTCAGGGGGGGGTGTTGGGGGGTTGATTGAACTTCGCGGAATTCGGTGGTCGCGGGGGGATCTTGATCTCAATTAACCACGGAAAGTGAGGGATTGTGATACCTTGACTTACAAAATAATTTCGTTCCGAGGGCAAACTCATAAGTCAAAATGTTTGCTAGATAAAAAAAAAATTCCCATAGGAAACAATAGAAAACCAATCAATCTGTTCCAACCCCCTCCCAAACACATATAAACTGACACTAACACGTAGATTTGACATAATATATTAAAAATAAACATGTAAAACAATAAATATTTAATAATAATAATAATAACAATAATAATAATAATAATAATAATAATAATAATATACATGTACATTAACATTTCTAACATGTACATTAACATTCCTAACAATTAATATTAAAATAATAATAAAACAAGAATAAACAATAAGTAAACTAACCCTTCCGATCATCGACTGCGACGAAGACGTCATGTGGGTGTGAAGATGTCACGAGGGCAGGCATGAGGTGGTGCGTAACAGAGAAGGAGAATTTTGTGCATGTGTACACTAAGAATGCCAGCAAGGAAAGGCTCGTGGTGAGCTCCCACAAGGCCAATGCTTCTCAAATAGTGGGGCGCGCCCCCTATGGTGGGCGTGGTGTGATGCCAGGGGAGGGGCACGTATGACCCTGGGGAACATGCTTTTTGCCATTACTGTACAAGAATTAAGTGTAATTGGGCATCCTCTACAGTAGGTGGCAGTGGCGCGCTCACTGTGTTCCCTCTGGTGTAGGGAAAAAGCACGGAGCACAAGATATAAAGTGCACTAAACACTATTTATAGTCGCACACGTGGTGCGTGCGGGGGGTGGGGGTGGGGGGCTTACTTCTTATAGGGAGCATCACAGAAAATAATTGAGAAGCACTGCACAAGGCATTCTCGGAGCACGGAAGAATACACGCGGAAGAATACGAGGCTAATTGACCTGGAAAAGCCATTTTCCCAGCAGAGCCCTCAAATCAAAAATTTCTCAATTTGGATGTGGCAGATTTTTGTGGGATCGAAGCTCGTATCATGGAAATTCATTATAAAAGACACTTGTAAGTCAAGGTACCTCTCTATATAAATGCAGCATGCTGCATCTGCTTAGTGCAGAAAAACACATCAGCGTAACTGTTAAATTTGAGTCACCTATGTGGGTCTTGTATAAATTGTTCCAATCAAAATGCATCACCTTAGCATATGCTGGTTTCCAGCTGCTATTTTAACTGATAAGTGTTAAGTGATAAGTTTTAACTGTGTAATAAATACTCCTCTCACCTTTGCTTTCTTCTTCTGGTGGGCTGATTGTAATCCCACAAATCCTGTAAATGAACACAAAACACAAAAGCTCATAGTAACCTCAAAACGGATGCATTCTAAAAGGACTATCAGCGGTTCAGGGGCTTACTCTGGCGTAACGATGCTTGGTGGTTCTGTTTTCAAGGCCGTCAAGCCCTGGTCCACATTGAGACGGGCGGTGTTGACAGACTGGCCAGCGCGGTTGCTGGCTATGCAGGTGTATGTCCCGCTGTGCTCCTTCCCTACGTCCATCAGGATTAGACTGTGTTGGAAGCCAGAGCTGGCGATCTTGTATCCAGGCGTGTCGACTTTAATCCATAAAACCTCCTTCAGCTCTTCTTCCTTTAGCCAGTTCACGCAGGGATTCGGGGAGCCTGGAGACGTGAAAATCAATAATAGTCAATATTAAGTGGTATGACATTAAAACACTCTATGTGAAATCACTCTTCTCCATCATTACTGCACATCATCACCAGAGACACGCGTCATAGTAAACTTTCTTCTCTAATACTTCTCTTTATTTTCTTTACCGAGTTCTTATCCATTCGCATTTTGCTTCATCGCTTGGACCACGGAATCGTTGCTTGCAGCTATATTTATTTTTCTTCTCATCCAGTTTCTGATAATTTGACCCCATATAAACTTCATTTCATCCACCCTGCATAGAAGCAGTGTTCCTGTATACAACTCCGGGAATCTCACATTCATTCTCTTGTTTTTTTTTGTATGTCCCCCTTCCATTAAAATGGATGGAACTTAGGAATCTAAGTACTCATGCCTAGCCATGTTTCATCAACCATCAAACTTCACATGGAAGCTCAAACCAACTAAATCAAAACATCCATTGGTCATGACCTGCATATGTATTTGTCTTGCTTTTTGTCCATCACTTTTCTTCCCTTTGGCTTCCATTCATTTTTGGCAGGTTAGGAAACCAACTGTTCCTGCTCACTTACACTTCATCAGAGATCCACCAAACTTAAATTGCTTTCCAAAAGCACCTCAACAGAAACCTCCATGAAAACAATGACCCACACTCACATTTCTCCCCCTTTTAATCAAAGTTAAGTGGTACCTTGACTTACGAATTTAATCCATTCCGAAGGCAAGCTCGAAAACAGAAAAGTTCGTTAGATGAAACAATGATCACCACAGGAAATAATAGAAAACCAGTTAATTAATTTCAACCCCCTTCCAAACTCATATAGCCTGCCACAAACATATATATTTGGCCTAATATATTAAAGATAATACATGTACATTAACATTAATAATAATTAATAATAAATAATGATAGATAGGTAAAGTAAAGTCCTTTGAGCTTTTTACACCCGAGCCATAGTGGCTCATCAGGTCGGTGCTTATCCCCACCCAGTTTCCACAGCGTGAAGCGACTAGGAGTATAACTCCTCGTGGATGGAACGCTAGTCCATTGCAGGTTACCTTCCCAGTGTATTTTTACTGGTACCCATTTACACTGCTGGGTGAACAGAGGCACACTTCTGGTTGAGACCTTGACCAGGGGTCTCAGCACAGTGCAGGTCTCACTGGAATTTGAACACACAACCTCCCAATCATGAGCGAAGCACCTTAACCACTACCCTACTGGCCCCACAACTAACCCTTCCGATCATCAACTGTGGCGAAGATATCATGTGGGCAGGCAGGAGGTGATGCGTAAGAGAGAATGAGGAGAATTTTGTGCATGTGCATGCTACGAATTCCAGCAAGGAAAGGCTAGTGGTGAGCTCCATAAGGCCAGTGTTTCTCAAATAGTGGGGCATGCCCACCAAGGCGTATGAATTAAGTGTAATTGTGCATCCACTACAGTAGGTGGCAGTGGTGCTCTCATTGTCGCGCTATGGTGTAGGGAAAAAGCACCGAACAAACAATATGAAGTGCATTAAACACTAATTATAGCGCTGGCGGGGGGTGGGGGGGTGGGGGGCATGAAAGTTTTTTTTTTCTTCCTATAGGGGCATCACAGAAAATAATTGAGAAGCACTTCACAAGGCGTTCTCGGAGCGCGGAGGAATACACGCGGAAGCTAATCAGCCTGGAAAAGCCATTTCCTCAGCAGAGCTCGTAAATCAAAATTTTGCTTGTTGGATGGGGCAGATTTTTGGTGGGACCGAAGCTGACATCATGGAAAATTTCTTATAAAAGACACTTGTAATCAAGGTACCATTATATTCCTTATCGCACCTCAGGCCAAGAAATCTGAATTTTCGGTCTTACTTTTAATCCATTCATCTCATTTCACCCATTGACTTGGGTTCAACTTTAACTTTTGGTATTAGAGAGTAAGTGTCTCTGCTTGATCAGAGAACCACTAAATTTCATTTTGTTAATCAGACTGACTTCTTCGACATACATGTCCATCTGAAATATGCTCCACTATTTTTTTTTTTTTGGTACATAAGCAATCACACTACATTTTCTTACAAATCCCCCCCAAAAAACTAGGAATATAGTTTGCTAGGACACTATAAAAGTTTGCAGAGAATATAGCACCTTCCACTTTAACAGACAGCGTGATGCTTGATCCTTGTTTCACTGTCCGGTTGCAGAATTTCTCTAGAAAACGTGGTGGTACTAGAGGTTCTTTGGAGTCTGTGAGATTCAAAGATAACCATAAAAATTTACATTCAAAAAAACTTCTATTATTATTTAAAATGACTATCACTGGCTTGTATTACTGCTGCAAGGCACATGGTTCCACTCACACACCTTTCACCTTCAGAGTCTCAGGTATGCGATTGTCTGGACCTAGAATCAGGAAAATCACACACAAGACAAATACCAAATTTCTCCAAGTTAAAAAAGTTTGGTTGATGTTCCAAATTCAATCTTTTAAAACTCTCAAATCGATTACAGGCTTCGCGTACCAAGCACAACCATGTGAGCAGAAGAGTAGGCGGCTCCAGCTGTGTTGCTGATGTAGGCAGAATACTCGCCACTATCTTCACTCTTCACCTCCCCAATCTCCAGACTGTACACGTCTCTTTCTGTCGACAGTAAAAGCCGGTCTGTCGGTGATAGTGCCACACCATCCTTGAACCAGTAAACTTTTGGCTTGGGAAATCCTTAAAAAAAAACAAAAAACAAATTAAAATCATGCACGTCGACTTCACGTCTGATGACTTCATGAGAGATTGACAGTGTTTCCAAGAACTCAACACATCTGACCTTTGACTCTGATGCTCATCTTGGCACTGGGTGCTCCAGGACTGAGATAGAGGTCATGCAACTCATCCACTACTTGAGGAAGCTGCTCGTCCTCTACCACAGATTCAAATGCTTCTGTGTCTCTTTGCTCAGAACTGTGTGTCACAAAGGAGGAAGACTGATGCACTACACAGCCGCAGATATCGTCCACAGTGCATCATATGTTCTAGAATTTGTTTGTCAATGTACAAATTATGCTTATGAACTTCATTCATTCATGCACTCATTATTTTCTGAACCACTTTATCCTAATCAGGGTTGCAGGAATGCTGGCGCCCATCTCAGCCAACTCCAGGCGAGGCCGGGGTACACATCGGACAGCTTGCCAGGCCATCGCAGGGCCACACTCACACAACCACTCATATTCACACAGGGGAGATTTTGAAAAATCAAGCCTACTGTGCATGTTTTTTGACTGTGAGAAGAAACCAGAGAACCCAGAGAGGACCCATGGGAGAACAAGCAAACGCCACACAGAAATACCAGCACTGGGAATCAAACACAGACCTTCGTACTGTGAGGTGGACGTGCTAACCATTACGCCACCATGCTGCCCTCTTATGAACTTCACTAATACCATATTCATTCATTCATTCATTTTTTAAACGGTTTAACCCTAATTAGACTCACGAGCAGACTGGCTCCCATTTTAGCCGACTCTGGGCAAGCTCTAGTACACCCTGGACAGCTAATACACCTATTCACACCCACACTCACACATAGGGGAGATTTGGAACCACCAATTAGCCTACTTTGCATTGTGGAAGGAAACCAGAGAACCCGGAGGAAACCAAAGCAAGCATGGGAGAACATGCAAACTCCACACAGAAACACCCGAGCTGGGAATCAAACCCAGATCTTCTTGCTGTGAGGCGTACGTGCCAACCACTGTGCCACCGTGCCACCATAATATAAAATTCCTGTATTTATTTTATAAAATACTTATGATTTACATTACTGAATTAAAAATCCACCATACTGATTTCACTTAAAGTTCATGTTTCAGGCTTTGGATTTACCTCGAGATGTAATCTTTAGCACTAATATATGATGATGTTTCTGTGGCATCCGCTGCTGTGTCGTAGTCAGAGCTGCAAGGCACTGTCAATAAAATCATAATAAATAATTTGTATATTACAGATTAATAATGTTCATCACAAAACTGCATATGGTTAAGGATGTTACGTGGGATGTGAAGGTGAATCTCTTTAGGAAGTAAATACAGAAACACAGGGATACGTAAAGGACTTCCTGACCAAATACATGAGCCTACATATACATCGCAGTCATCCTATGGCTACCTAGGCTCTCATCGAAGGCTTGAAAGGAGCGCACAGATATAAACACAATCAGATTTTTTTAATTAGCTTAAAGACTACATTCAAACTTGCACAGAAACAAAATCTGATCACTTGATTTATATAAAACCACAAATCAGCTTCAGACAACTGAAACAATCCTTCACCCCTTACTTCTAATCATATATTTTCAATAATAAATCCAACACTAGAAACCTGACTATTAGTTTGGTACATTTCAGTAGGAGGGAGAAACAAAAGCTTTCAGCCATTGGCTAAATTTGAATCATGTGCCAGTAATGTCGTGATGAGGCATATGCATAATTTGCCGGGCCTGCCGCTAATTCAATGCTTCTCAAGTAGTGTGTCGCGATTACAGGAATCCCTCACTTTCCGCGATTAATTGGGACGAGATCCCCCGGCAACCACCGAATTCCGCAAAGTAGGACCCCCCCCCCCCGACTGACGTATGCATACATGCAGTGCGGTAGTGGTCAAAAAATAAGTGAGTGAGTTTTACAGATATTTGTGTTATTCATTTTGTTGTATCAACCAAACTACTGCAGTGAAAGCTGAAAATAAACAGAAAACAGCATAAATTAAAAAAAGACCCCTTACTTTTCCCTCCCTTTAAACATTTCCTTTAAACATTTTCCTGAAGTAAAATCGAGCCAATCAACACAAATCTCAACTTTAGCACATGGCACGTTGAACCAATCAATGCAAACATAAACAAAAGCACATGGCCAGGAACACGAAAACTATGAAGTTAGTGAGCAGGAGAATCGGGGGAAAAATACTCATCATCACTTTCTGATAGGTCCACATCTGGCTCATCGCTCCATTCATTCAGAGCACCCCATAGTTTTGCTGTAGTAGTTTCTAATGGTTCATCGGTTGTTGGACATTGACCAAAAGATCACAGCAAAATATTTTCCTGTTTTTGAAAGCACGGTGAAACAATCAAATGTATTGTTACTGATGAACATTATAGACATTCCCCAGTGACATGGGGTCTTGAAATACTGTGTAAACTCACTTTTACAGGCAGTGAACACCTCAGTTTACGATTACAGAGACTGATCGAATAAAATTGGTAAGTTTGATCTACCATTTTGCTCCCAGTACACATGGGCGGTTATTAGACGCCAGATAAAAACCTTGGGGTGGGGGTGGGGGTGAGGGTGTGTGTGTGTGTGTGTGTGTGTGTGTGGGGGGCTTATTGGATCAGAAGCTTATTACGTCAAATACGGTATAAGCATTTATAGCATTGAATATGTATTTATTGATATTATATACACATATACATGTGCGTATACTTCAGTCGGGGGGGTTGATCCTACTTCGCAGAATTCGGCGGTCGCGGCAGGATGTCAGTCCCAGTTAACCGCGGAAAGTGAGGGATCTCTGTACCTGTATACAGAATATCAACATTAAAACCACATTATTTTTCCATTAAATGTTGGCAATTGTGATTATCAACAATATTTGCAATTCTTAGCCATGAAATTTTACCATTCCATGGGATCCCTGATCAAGACATCATGGAAATTAGAGTTATTTATGAAGACCAAAGCCGCTGCTATCACACCTGACGGAGACAGAGACGTCCTTACTATTGAAGCAGCAGTAATGGAAGGTTGGCCCCATTTCTATTTATAATCGTATTAGACTATTCGCATGTACCCCTGGACCAGCCCAATGAGAAGGGACTCCAACCACACCCCAGACAAGGTCAGAGACACCCTTTGTCTTTCAAATCTCAAAAATGGACTATGTTGACGATTTAGAAATCATGTCGGAACGTGTCAGAGAATTTCTCCTCTGTGTCCTTGAGACATCAGCTTCACTTGTTGGGCTTTATTTTAATCACACCAAGACTGAGCATATTTCTACATCCTTAGACCAGTGTTTCCCAACCCCTGTTCTGCGGCACATTAGTGTGCCGTGAGAAATCATCAGGTGTGCCGCGGAAGATTAACCAATTTCACTTAGCGTGTAGTAACAGTGGTGTCCTGCTAGAGGGCAGTATCATTTTTGTTCCGTGGTGTGCCTTGTGATTTTTCTAATGTAAAAGGTGTGCCTTGGCTCAAAAAGGTTGGGAAACACTGCCTTAGACCCTTCAGAAATAGTATCCTATTATGGACAGAGCATCAAGCGAGTTGATGACTTCAAGTACCCAGGTTCCTTCACAATGGAATCTTACAAGGACTTCAAGGTCCAAAAGACACTAGTCTGAAAAGCATGCAACGCTCTTGACAAAATATGGCATTCCAATCTGGACAACAATTTAAAGCTAAACCTATTCAGCTGGGCTATTGAACCCATCCTCTTATATGGAGCTGAAAAATGAACCCTGACACAGAAACAGCAACAAAAGCCTAAATGTAACTTATACCAACCTTCTACGACATGTACAGAATGCACACTGGTTTGCTCATGCCACAGTAGAAGATATCTACGGGCAGTTACCTCCGGCTACCATAAGACTACAATGGAGGAGACTCTGCAGAGTACTGCTACTGAGCTAAAGGAGAGGTTATAGCCCGCCAACTCTTTGGAGACCAAGCCACTGCCCAGTCAGATCAAAAGAAACTTACCTTCATCAATAGACTTTCCAAAGACACTAGGATAGGAGGACCTGAGTGTCACTAATGCTGATAAGGTGTGGAGGGAAGTTGTTAAAGGAGTCTTTTCTGAGGCCGAAGGATGATGATAATGATGATTAGCAATGAAAGCTATAAGATCCACTATATGATATAATTGATTGATTTTGATGATGTAACTACAAATTACGCTTTTTTTCCAGAAGGAACTTAGAGCTGATAATCAGGAGATGTGAAAACGAGCTTTCATAAAGACAAAAATGCATGCAAGATTAATAACTGGGATGTACAAGTAAAAAAAGCACGTTGGCAAGCTAGCCATTAACATTTTCCAGGCTTGGGTGGAGGCCACTTTCTTTTATCAGTCTACTCACTTTCCACCCTAAGCTCTGCTTTGCTGGAAGCAATACCGCTGTCGTTTTCAGCCACGCAGCGGTACACTCCCATGTCGGAAGGCCGTACAGTCGTAATGATCAGCTGATGGCAGCCTTCCTGGTCTTCGTTGATCATATAATGGTCATCTTCTTGGACCACTTTCCCATCTTTGAACCACCGGATTCTGGGAGAGGGTTTGCCAATGATCACGCAGTCAAAGCTGATCGGGTATCCATCTGGGACTTCCTGGTTTTGGAGCTGTGTTAGGAAGACTGGGGCTGCTGCAAGCCCAGAGAACACATGACAGAACATTGCATTGCATCACTGGAGCACAGCAACACAAACCATTTCATGCAAATGACTACTGTACAAGCCATGGAGAACCCTCGATCCTGCAGATTTTAGTGTTTTCCTTCATCTAACAGTCATATTTTACTCTTTAGGATTCCGTGCTAGAAGCCAAGCATACACTACAATGTGCAGGATGGGTGGTCCCATATCGAGAAGCTGTGCTGTTGAACATTCAGAGAATTTCAAAATGTTGGTTGTCAAACAAAAACATTCCATCATGCTCACACAGATAGTCTAAGCAGAAAAGCTCAGAAAAAAAATGTGCCATACCAGGTGGTGCCGTCATAAAAACCGGCTTTTCTTGAGTTGGGGTTTGGGAACCATCCCTATCGAATCCCATTTTCTTTATTCGAAGCTCTATCTTAGATCCGGTTTCAATAATAGCGGTGTCTATCGGCACGCCTTGGTGTGTAAACATCTCATGGAATCTCTGAGAAGCAACCTGAGCTTCATTGTAGGTGTCAAAACGGATGTAGATGTAGCTGTCGTCTTCGCGATACGAATGTGGATCTGGTGGCTGCAGGTCCCCTTCATCTGCACTTATGAAAGGTTCTTCCTCCACCTTCAGTGGAAGACGTGTATGAAGTAGCTTCTGGAGCCTTCTGCTTGCCTGTCGTAAAGACTCATCCATCTCACTGCCGGAGCTCTCAGGCTCGCTGTCTGCACTGTAACCGAGAGTCAACGGACGCCGTCCTGATGACTCTCGCCCAGAGCCAATGACGACTTTTCCACTGTGGTATGCACTGCCAAATTTATTTGTGACCTCACAAGTGTATACTCCAGTGTCGCTAGCCGTGGCTGCAGGCACAATCAGAGAACAAGTCCCATCGTTGTATATGTCGATGTGGTGATGTTTGCCGTCTACCAATGGTTTATTATCCTTCAGCCATCGAACTTTGTCCGGCTTGCCGTCTGCAATACACTCCAGATGAATGGTTGTATTTGGTTCCTTGTTCTGGTCCTTAAAGAC
The DNA here is from genome assembly GCA_024760905.1 of Plotosus lineatus. Lineage (NCBI taxonomy): Eukaryota > Metazoa > Chordata > Actinopteri > Siluriformes > Plotosidae > Plotosus > Plotosus lineatus. The sequence continues at coordinate 111,202,748 of CM045728.1, forward strand.
CTCTTTAAAGACAGGCCGCATGTCCTTTCTGGCTTTGTAGCCTTTGAAGGCAGCTTGGATTTTGATGGCTGCCTCCTGCAGCTCATCCGTATCATCATCTTTAGTGAGCTCGACAGGTGGTGCCACTGTCGACTGCTGTACTGCCTTCTCAGTCATTTGAAAATGTTCGTAAAGCTTCTGGGATGCAATGGTTTCACTTTTGCTGCTCGTGGAGCTCATGACCGAAGCTTTGCTGCTCTTTTTAAGGTAAGCCACCAGACTTGAAGTTCCACTAATGGACTCGTCTTCAGAACTGGTATACAGATTAAGTTCCGGTTTGATTTTAACCGGTTTCTCTTCCTCTGTGATTTGCAGTTTCTCTACAGCTGGACACTTCTGGTCTTGCATCTTCTCTTTCCCGTCATCTTCTGGTAGCTCCGATATGGAGTCCAGTGTAGGTTCCCTGCTCATCCTGCGCTTCTTGGCCAGAGCATCCCATAAAACATGCAGATCCCCCTCAGATGCGGCCTCAGGAGGCAAACCAGGCTGGTTACCCTCCTCCGACTGAGATATCAAGGTGCGATTTCCTGTAATCAGAACAGTTATGAAGCAAAGTTTCTGATACAGCTAATTACATATTGTGAAATTAATTATCTTTTATATCAGATGATTCGCTGTGGTGACCCCTGAAAAAGGGAAAAAGCTGAAAGGAAAAGAAAGAAAAGATTATAGCCCGGTTCCCTCACCAATCGTTCCAAGTTAATAAGGAAAGACATGCCATGCTACAAAGAATATAAATATTTGAAAAATACAATACAGAGAATGGGGCAGTGGTGAGCCAGTGGTAAGGTGCTGAATTACTGATCCTAAGGTCAGGGGTTCAAGTCCCACTGTCACTGAGTTGTCACCGCTGTCCACCCAGTACAGCTAAATACAGCTAACACTGTATGAGGTGAGAGGCATGAAAAAGGATCATTGCTGATTTTGGTCAAGTGTAGCTGCATAGCCGCCAGCGTGTTTCTGCACTGTGCTGGCCTGGCGAGCTTTCCAGCTCTCCATCTGAGACCCTAATTAGGATTAAGTGGTTCAGAAAATGAATGAATATAGAGATTATGAAAAGGAACACTGTCACATGTCACTGAATACATGACAGTTAACCAAAATGTGCATCTAAATTCTAAATGTAAAAGAAACAAGTAGTTCTGAAGTGTGACAGAGTAATAAACAAATAAATAAATAATTTAAAATGCACTGATACCTTCGAGATCTAGGTTTATCGAGGTTTTTGCATCTTCTGAGGCCACACAAGCATAGACTCCTTCATCAGCAGGCCTGAAATCTTTAATGAGCAACATTTGGGATTTGCCCTCCGATACTACTTGATATTTTGCGCCTATTTCAATCTCCCGATTGTCTTTTTTCCAGACGACTTCCTTACTCTCAGCTGAGAGCTCGCACTTCAGACGGGCAAATTTACCCTCCTGGAGCTCAGACACATTTAATTCCTTAGCGATGGTCACTGGTGCATCTAAAAGTCAAAATAATACAATATGGACCTATTGTTTTTGAGTTCTGTACCAGTACCCTGAAATCTGAAAGTCTGACTCTTCATTTTACATCTTTTCAGTTCATCTCACTCAAATTTTATGAGACTGACTTCTAAAGGTGTAGTTTCTTACCCAGTGTAACAGTTTGAGGAAGTTGGACAGAGTCCCCAATCCCAGCACGATTAATAGCTGCCACACGGAACCGGTACCCAGAGCCAAGAATAAGGTTTTCCACCGTAAACTCAGTATTATCCACTGGTTCTGTATGACAGGACTGCCAGAGAGCACTTTCCACTTGCCGCATCTCCACACGGTAGCCGAGGATTGGGCTTCCACCATCACTGAGTGGCGTGAACCATGATAGGGTCACTGATGTGGGTCCTTTAGTGACCAGCTCAGGATCCTCAGGGGGGTCAGGTACAGCTATGATTCAACACGTTACGATAAGCTGAACATGAAATTCTTGAGAAAGCATCATCACTATGCTTATCAGAACTGCTGCTGTTTGAACTTGTTTCACTTACCAATCGTCACTAGCCTAGCCACTGAAATAGCATCCTGGGCAGCAAATGTTATCTCCATTGGTGGCCCAATGTGGGCTTTTTTCAGTATTAGACTGCAAATACTTCCATTATTTTTCATCGCCCAAATGTCATCTGGTTGAAGTTCAGAACCATTAGCGTACCAATTCACATCCTTCTCTGGTACGGGCTGATTTAGGACACATGTAAACTCTGCCTGCTCACCAACAACAATGGTCTTGTCCTCCAATTGTTTTATCACTTCCAGTTGCCAGCCTAAATTTACAGTTTGCAATAGTAAAATAAATAAATGAAATTGCACAGCAGTGGTCACATCAGCCTGGATCATTTATCACTGCCACCATCTGCTCCTTTTTCACATATCACCTGCACTATATAAGACTTCATAAACATTGTATGGAGCCACCAGCACCCTCTCATGTGGTGTGTTTGACTCACTGAGGTCTTACATCAAGTATTCATTCTGGCAGGTATTAGCATCTCCAAAATCAAACACAACCAGTTTACAAACTATTGCAGAACAAGTTAAAGGGAGAGCCTCTACTTAAAATTAATCTTCACAACAATTCAACAAATATATTTTCTACTACAAGTTCTAAGAAAGCATGCTAAACAGTGCGGAGTTAAAGTCACTAACCTTTGACTGAGAGAAGGGCAGAAGTGGAGGCAGCACCAGCCTGAAAGGTTACCATTCTGTTGTCACCAGCTCTCAAGTCCTTCAGCAGCAAAAGATGTCGACGCCCATTCTCAAAGCAAACAATTTCAACTTTTGAGGACTCCTTTACAGGCTTTCCATCAACTAACCATCGGCAGTCTCTTGACTCGGGGACGGAAATGGAGCACTCAAAAAGTGCCTCGCCACCTTCAATGGTCGCCACGTTATCCAGACCTTGAATGATCTCAATGGATTTTGCTGTTGGACAGGTTCGAGAGGTTAACTTTTTGTTCAAGTTCAAAATTTGGCGTGCTTTATTGCAAAGCGCATTTAGCAAGATGTGTTTAATTTAAAGGTCAATGACAACCTTAACCTTTTCATGCTACATTACATCATAGACCAGGCCTATTTTATTTAAATACAGTACAGTATATATAAAATCACATGGAAAAAATTGTAATAATTATGTATTTACAAACCATCTGTCACTGAACTGTTCCAATAATCTCCTTAGTTAGATTATCAACCTCTTACTAAAAGTTCCACTAATAATACACCATGTCAAATCCTAAAATGTAATTAAATTGCATGAAATTTTAATTCCCAAAATCTCTATAATGCTGATAGTTGCTTCTTCTTTGATGACCATACAAACATAACTGCTAATGCAGCAAGCACACATTATGCACAATGGCTAAGCACCATAATTTCTGACATCCACATACTATTTCCCAAAGGGTCTGGGGCTAATTTCTTCCTATCCCTTGTGTCTGAAATCACAACAAACCAATCTCTGTAGGCATATCTTCCATGACAGATTAAAACAAAGCTCTCCAAAATGTCTTAGCGCATTATGTATTGATTAGCCTCACTATTTTTTGAAACGTGGTAAAATCATTACTGCACAAGCATCAGAATCAGTGCTGTCTAATAAGCAGTCTTTTGCACGGAAGTATCTACAAGTTGGCAGCCCCAAAGAATCCTGGCTAGACTTGTCAAAAGGACTTGACCATATTCAGTGACAAGTTTGGACTGCAGGTACGTTACGCTCACCTTGCACCCTAAGGTGTGCCTCAACACAGGTTCCTTCTGCCTCACAGGAGTATACCCCCTCGTCCTGTGCGGTTACCTGGCTAATGTATAACCGTGATACTGTCCAGTCTTGCTCCACTATAAGTCTGTGACCATCAGGTTGCACGGGTTGCCCGTTTCGCTTCCATGTGGCCCTGACTGGCCGTGAGAACTGGCAAATGAGCTCTGCAGGCTGGTTCTCTGCTATGTTGATATCCTCCATGGCACTGACTACCTCCACATTAGGATCTATAAACGGTGGGTGAAGTAGGAACAGTGGTACAGTAAGTGCGCAAGATGATAAGGTTTCATTTTCTGGAGAAAATATAAAGCTGCTCTTCCATCTCACAGTAAAAGACACCATTTAGAAAAATTAATGCACATGCACTCGAAGCAAAGTGGTGAATTGGTTAATGACTTTATAAGCATAATATTTCAGAAAGAAAGGGCTTCAATATACAGCATAGTCTTCAATCTAACCGATTAAGCGTTCTGGTGGTACAGAACAGAAGAATGTAAAAATCGAAGACTATATGGTCTACTCCCAGTTTGTAATCCTTCCTTTTGTATTCTCTCATGGAAGCAGGGTGTTGGTGTTTTAGAGCCCCTTCAATGACTCGATATTTAAAAACTCTGGCTTACTGATCAGAACGCTGGGGTTCAAGTCCTAGCACCTGCAAGCTGACCCTGTTGGGTCCTTGAGCATGGCTCTGAACTCTCTCTGCATAAGGGGCAATGTATCATGCCTAACCCTGCACTCTGGCTTCAACTCCCTAACAGGCTGGGATATGCAAAGAAAAGCATTTCACTGTACTGTAATGTACCTGTAAAAAAATAAAGGCTTCTTGTCATGACTGAACAATGACAAGCCTGAGAAAGCCCCTGATCTTACATGTGGAAGCTCTGGGAGTAAAATCTACCAACATTGAGTCATTTGACTGTTCAGTTCATTCACATGAAAGTCCAACTGCATGTTATTCAAGCTTTTTCAATATGGAGTCAGCCAAGAAATAGAAAAATGTAAAAAAAACTTTCTACATTCGTCTGCCCTGTTGGTAGCAGCAACTCCAATATTAAGACTACTCTTGACAACAGTCAGCAATGGCTCTACATGCCGCCTACCCACCATAGACACTGAGAGACATGGACGACTTTTGATTACCCAGTTAGCTGCACTGGGGGGGGACAGTAGTGACAACCCGTTGATAGTGGGGCTTGATCCCTGGAATTTGGGATCAGTAATCCAGCCCCATACCATCTGTCCACCACTGCCCAACTAAAGTATGAAGACTCACCTAATGCAATCTTATTAAATGCAGACTAAGGTTTCATCTTTACATGTTGGCTTTGATACCTCCTACAATAAATGTTAGTGGAACTCTTTATAATTACTGTATCACAATTTGTAAATTTAACATTTCGTTCTATTGAAATGATAAATCACAATGTAGGCCATGCACAGGTGAGTTGCCAAGCAAGTCGCTCATTCAATAGGTTGAAGGGGGAAACAAACTCTTTTGAAGGCCTCTGCAAGCACTGAAACTTTTACACATTAAAAAGTAACGTCTGGATATTATATACTTCCACCCTGACAGTAATTCAACATCTTTAAAAGAAATTTAGTATCTGTATATATAAAATATAATAAAATATAATATACCATGAAAAAATATTTAGAAGAATGTTATGGCAGCCTGACATAATGATACATAATGATACATAATGATGCTAAACTATGCACTGTAAAATCATCCATGAATTTCCAAAATTTGGATCAATTCCAAATGAAAACGTTACCAGGTGGACATTCAGGAACAGCCAGATACCACCACAAAGCAACCAAACAACTAGTATATACTAGTAGAATGAACAAGACCAGGAGGTATGAACGCACAAGCAGATTCACAACAATTTAACTGACTGAATTAAACAATCTGCTGACACTGGAGACTCCTTTCAAAATCGAACCCTTTTCTTATCATGAACTATAAACATATCAGCGATGATCAATAATCGTTTCATTTCATGAAAACAAATACATTTGACAGAGAACATTCATTCATTCATTTTCTGAACCGCATAATCTTAATTAGGGTTGCGGGGAGGCTGGCGCCCATCTTAGACGACTCTGGAAGAGGGCGTAGTACACCCTGGACAGCTCGCCAGGCCATCTCAGGGTCAACAGTCACACAGACATTCATACCCACACACACACACACACACACACACACATAGGGGTAATTTGGAACAGCGAATTAAATGACTGTGCATGTTTTTGAACTGTGGGAGGAAACTGGGGAGAATATACAAACTCCACACAGAAACGCCCGAGCAGGGAACCTTCTTGCTGTGAGGTGGACATGCTAACTTCTACGCCATTGTGCCGATATGTTTCCAAATATTTGTCACTATAGAAACAATCCTGTACTAATGCAAATGGGATGCAGAAAAGTAAAAAAGTTAAGATGGATTTTCTTTTTAAAAAGATTTTTGTTAGTTTCTCAGTTCTGGAAATTCATGGGCATGTATTTTTACAATCCCTTTCCTACAGTAAAATCTCCCGCCACGCCTGCAGGGCCATAATCAAAAGAGCTGATCCACACACCTCAACCCCTCTACCTGGTCCAGTACCTTTAACTAACAGCCTAGCTGAGGACATCAAGCTTCCCGTTTTGAACAGGACGGTGCCTGAGTCATTTGGTGCCAGATTCTTTAGGGTGAGGGTGTGAATATTGTCTTCACCCACACCAATAACACTGAAGGGACTGTTCTCCAAACGGGTGCCATCCAGCCACCACTGAACTCTCCCTTTGGCACGGCGAGACAACTGGCAGGAGAACACTGCCTGCTCTCCCGCAAAGACATCAGTGCTTTTTATACCAGACACTATGAGCACCTCAGCCTCTGTGGAGACCACAGACAAACAGCTAATCAATAGCATCCCTGAACTTATTCAAATACAAAACAATACATCATTGAGTAAGGCATTTTCATGAACTAAAATATGCTAGCAAAACTTTCCAGGAAAAAAGTACTAGTTATTATATTGCTGTAGCTGGGGTTTGAATGTGTAATCTAAAATATATGACATGTAAATGTTGCAATAGTCATGATAGTCATGATGGTTGTGAACTTACTGTCAAAAAGGGTGTATGGCCAAGGAGAACTCTCCCTGCCGTCATTGTGTGGGGCGTGAACATAAAATGTAACCAGGTGGAACAATCTTAAGAAACTGGTTAAACCAAAAAAGTTTTAATCATGAGGTTTCTAGAAACCAGACTGGAAAAGTGTGCAAATTTAAACACACATTTGGCATTTTAATTCATATATATTAAGAAAGGTATGGGCTCCAGACTGATACAACAACAAGAATGTGTGACCATCAACCAGGGCTACAATTATCATAGCTGGAAATCCATGGAAGATGGGATAAGATGCTCTTATGGGAAGGAGATAACATAACAGCCAATCATGGGCTTCTCTGAGCTCAATCATACAAAAGGGCTGTATAGTGCTTTCCCTCAAAGTGTGTTAATTTGCCCCCAATTGCACATACGCAGCAGTTCATAAAGATACAGGAGGAAGCAGCATTGGGCATGTGCTTGCTTCCACCATTACCTGGGAAGGAATACTTGATGGGTTAGAAACAACTAACTTATAAAATAATTAAAGATGGTATTAACAGCAAAGTTATAGATCCTTTATGATGCGCTCTCGTTTCAAATCTCTACACCATGTCTTGAGCTCATTCAGATAAAACTGGCTCACAGGAAATAAACGCGAGTGTTGTCATTGCTTTGTCACTCCAACTGAGCATTGATGGTTAGATAATCACTATAATGCTTAAATTTCATTGCATTACCATAATACAGTGGTACCTTTACTTATGAAGTTAATCCGTTCTGAGGGCAAACTTGTAAGTCAAAATGTTCATTAGATTAAACAAAAATTCCCATAGGAAATAACAGAAAACCAATTAATCTGTTCTAACCCCTTCCCAAACTCATATAATCTGCACAAACATGTATATTTTACCTAAGATATTAAAGATAAACATGTGAAAACAATAACTATTTCATAATAATAATAATAATACATATACATTAGCATTAACAATAATTAATAATAAATAATAATAAAACAATAATTATTATTTATTATTAATTATTGTTAATATTAATAAAACAAGAATAGGATGTTAATAGAGAGTACAGAGAAGGTCAGAGGGAGATGCATTGTGCCTTTGTGGATCTGTAGAAAGCATATGACAGGGTGCCGAGAGAGGAACTGTGATATTGTATTAGGAAGTCTGGAGTGGCAGAGAAGTATGTTAGATTGGTGCAGTACATGTATGAGAGATAGCTGACAGACGAGGTTAGACAAGATTCCCCATGGACTATGATGTTTGCAGATGACATTGTGAATGACAGCAGAGAACAAGTGCAGGAAAATCTAGAGAGGTGGAGATATGCCCTGGAAAGGAGAGGAATGAAGGTTATCCTCAGTAAAACAGAATACATGTGTGTGAACGACAAGGACCCAAGAGGAATGGTGAGGTTACAGAGAGCAGAGATAAAGAAGGTGGACGATTTTAAGTACTTAGGCTCAACAATCCAGAGCTATGGAGAGTGTGGAAAAGAGGTGAAGAACCGTGTGCAGGCAGATTGGAATGGTTGGAGAAAAGTGTGATGTGTATGATGTGTGATAGGAGAGTATAGGCAAGAATGAAAGGAAAAGTGTACAAGACGGTGATGAGGCCAGCGATGTTGTATGGTTTAGAAAAAGTGGCCCTGGGGAAAAGACAGGAGGCAGAGCTGAAGGTAGCAGAGATAAAAATGTTGAGATTCTCTTTGGGAGTAACGAGGATGGATAGGATCAGGAATGAGTACGTCAGAGGGACAGCACATGTAAAATGTTCTGGAGACAAAGTCAGAGAGGCTAGATTGAGATGGTTTGAACATGTACAGAGGAGAGATAGTGAATATATTGGTAGTAGAATGCTGAGGTTGGAACTACCAGGCAGAAGGCCTAGAGGAAGACCAAAGAGGAGATTTATGGATGTGGTGAAGGAGGACATGAAGGTCGTTGGAGTAAGAGTAGAAGAAAGGAAAAGAAGAACAAGAATAAAACAAGAATAAAAATAAGTCAACTAACATTTCCAATCATCAACTGCAGTGAAGATGTCACGTGGGCACGAAGATTTCACATGAGCAGCTCTTGAAAAAAAACGCTACACCATGGCGCAACAATGAGAACGCCACTGCCAACTAGTGGAGTGGAGGTGCAATTAGACTTAATTCTTGTACACAATTCCAGAAAAGCATGTTCCCTAGGGTCATACGTGCTCCACCTGGCATCATACGGCGCCCCCCAAGGGGGGCACACTCCATTATTTGAGAAGCACTGGTGTAGGGAAAAAGCACCGAGCAAACGCTATGAAGTCCATTAAACACTATTTATAGTCGTGCACAGGGTGCTGGGGGGAGTCATTTTTTTTCTTCCTATAGGGGGCATCAAAGAAAATAATTGAGAAGCACTGCACAAAGCGTTCACGGAGTGCCGAGGAATACATGAGGAAGAATATAAGGCTAATTGGCCCGGAAAAGCTATTTCCCCAGTAGAGCTAGTAAATCAAAAATTTGCTTGTTGGATGGGGCAGATTTTGGTGGGATCGAAGCTCATATCATGGAAAATTCATTTTTAAAAGACACTTGAAAATCAAGGTACCATTGTATATACTGTATAAATAGAATCAAATAGTATTAAAGGTAAGAAACTTTATGTTTTGTGTTAATTCATCTGCATTCAGCTTCCCACGTGATTTCCCAGACCACCTCCCACACATCGCAATGAAACTTGGAGGAACCAATCAATGTGTATAAAAAAAAAAAAAAAAGGCACAGCAATTAGACATAAATCCAAACAGAGCATATAAGACATTTCTTGACAACTAGCGTTGTATTGCCAAGGCCTCGCTCTAATATTTTGTTGGACCGCCAAAAGCCTTGATTACAGTGCATAATCACGAGGTCATTGTTGTTTCAGTTGGTCATAAGAGGCTCGTCAACATTAATATGGCAATAAAATTAGTCTAATAAACCAGCATTATCAGAAAAAAAACAAGGTTGACTATCCAAATTGTATAATTGTACAGTACATACAATTTAAATGGAATATTCATTACCTTGCACTGAGACTGAAGCCGTTGTTAACTGATTTCCAGAGTCACAGGTGTAATAGCCACTATCGTCAAGTTTCAGGTCATGTATGTGCAGCTCTTGGATGCATCCCTCTTGCTTTGGCTGATACTTCTTACTAGCTTGCAGCACCACACCCCCTTTACGCCACTCCACATTGACACCAGGTTTAGAAAGTTCACAGCTGAGTGTAACCGTGTCACCTTCGATGGCATCTAGGTTCTCCAATTCCTTGCAGAAGAAGGCTGGGGTTTCTGCCGAGCATGAAAGGAAGAACAAAGGAACAGCAATAAACTTGAAGCACTTGTTGATGTTGCAGCATTTTTAGTAACCAAGCAGGAATCTTAACTTTAACAGGCAAAACTAAAAAGCATCTTAAATACTACCTTCTCACCTGTGAATACTTGTGCTTTTTCGTACTACATAAAGAACACTGAAAGTTAGTGGTATATTGAATACCTATACCTCTATTGGTATCATACATGACATAATAATAAACCACTGTTGCGCAAACATGCACTCAGTATGTGAAAGCCTGTTGGAATGCCCAATATTGATGAACTATTGATGAATATTGAAGACTTGTTAAGCAACTGCAGAGAACAAAACCCTTTACCTTTGGGCTTCTTCACCAACAAGGAAGCAACAGTCCTCTCGCTGCCAATCACAAAGGCCACATCACCAGAATCATCAGGCGTGACCATTTTTAACACTAGGCTGTGTTCCCTTCCTATGCTGCTGATCTGATTCAAGTCATTGTTTTGAAGGTGATTGGAGCCCAGCCACCATTCAGCATTAGTCACTCCTGTCTGAGACACCTCACAATGGAATATGGCATCCTCACCAGTCGTCACAGTGACATCCTTAAGTTCTCTTGTAATTTTGACACGCTCTAGATGAAGAGAAGCACAAAAAAAAGGGAAGAAGTTGAGCTTGATTTCTGTATCATCATACAACCGAATATTGCTTGAGTGAATTAGAGCAGAATCAGGAAAATAAATCTAAACACGTTCACCTTTGATGCTCAAAGAGGCTTTACTTTGCTTGTCTTCGGCTTCACATGCATATTCTCCAGCGTCATCCATGGCTAGCTGGTAGACCACTAAGGTTTGGATTGTACCGTTCCTCTGAATAGAGTACTTGTCTCCTTCAGAAATTACTTTTTGGTCCTTTTTCCAAGTCACATGAACATCTGGGGTTGAGATTTCGCAGGATAATGTAGCTTTACCTCCTTCTGTGCCTTCTTGGCTCTTCAAGTGTTTGATAAATTCCACCACATGCATAGCTAAGATAAAATGATCATGAAGATATTGTTTAAAACCAATGTTTTTACACAGAAAAAAATAACTAGATGATTACATGCAATAAGACTTTGACTACACTTTTAACTTTTATCTTACAAAATATACATTTAGATCTTTATTGGAGCCTTTCCACCAATAAAGAAAGAGCTCACAGCTTAAGCTTAAGGGCACAGCTAACATTAGCTGGCTAACTGTTATAACAATATTTCAACAGGATTTCAGCAATCAGGTGGGTACACAATCAGACCACTAAAGGACAGCTGTGAGTAAACACTAGCTGAATGACTGGAACGTCCCTGTTCTTTCAGAACAACAACAAAAAAAGAGCTCAGAGTGGTCAAATCTTGTTCGGCACAACAAAAAACATCTACAGTACAAATATACAGTGGAACTCTGTGGTCGCGGGGGAATACCGGTGCCCATTAACCGCAGAAAGTGAAAAATCCCTGTATACACATTGGTGCCTTAACGTATGAAATTAATCCGTTCCGAGTGCGAGCTAGTAAGTCAAAACGTTCGTTAGATAAAACAAAAATTCCCATAGGAAACAATAGAAAACCAATTAATCCGTTCCAACCCCCTCCCAAACTCATTTAACCTGACATATATTTAAGATAAACGTAACAATAAACATTTCAAAATAATAGCACATGTAAAGTAACATTAATAATACTGTAATTAACAATAAATAATACTAAAACAAGAATTAACAATAAGTCAATAAACAATACAGGAAGTGTGTCCAAACTTAAACAGAGCACGTAACATGAACTTAAAGTACTAATTTAAAAAAAAAAAATTCTTATTTATTTATTTCATCATCATCTTCCGCTAAGTCCAGGGTTGGGTCGCAGGGGCAGGAACCTAAGCAAAGAGGTCCAGACGTCCCTCTCTCCAGCCACTTCCTCCAACTCTCCCGGGGGGACACCAAGGCGGTCCCAGACAAGCTGAGAGACATTGTCCCTCCAGCGTGTTCTAGGTCGATCCCAGGGTCTCTTCCCGGTTGGACATGTCCAAAACACCACATCAGAGAAGCGTCCGGGAGGCATTCTGACCAGATGCCCGTGCCACCTCAACTGGCCCCTCTCAATGTGGAGGAGCTGCGGATCTACTTCGAGCACTCCACGGATGATAGAGCTTCTCACCTTATCTCTAAGGGAGAACCCCGCCACCCGGCGAAGGAAGCTCATTTCAGCCGCTTGTATCCGTGATCTTGTTCTTTTGGTCACTACCCACAGCTCGTGACCATAGGTGGGGGTTGGAACGTAGATCGACTGGTAAATTTAGAGCTTCGCCTTGCGGCTCAGCTCCTTCTTCACCACGACGGACCGGCACTGGCACCATTTAAAAGCAGAGGCTGCAGTGATCCGTCTGTTGATCTCTCGCTCCATCCTTTCATCACTCGTGAACAAGACCCCAAGATACTTAAACTCCTCCACTTGGGGCAAGACCTCATTCCCGACCCGGAGGGTGCATTCCACCCTTGTCCGACTGAGAACCATGGCCTCAGACTTGGAGGTACTGATCCTCATCCCGGCTGCTTCGCACTCGGCTGCAAACTGCGCCAATGAGAGCTGGAGGTCCTGACTTGATGAAGCCAAAAGGACAACATCATCCGCAAAAAGCAGAGACGAGATCCAATGGCCACCAAACCAGAACCCCTCAATGCTTCGACGGCGCCTAGAAATTCTGTCCATAAAACTTATGAACAGAATCGTTGACGAAGGACAGCCTTGGCGGACTCCAACTCCTACTGGAAACAAATTCTACCTGTTATTGCCAATACGGACCAAATTCTGGCTCCGGTGATACAGCAACCGAATGGCTCGTAGCAATGGGCCCGAAACGCCGTACTCTCGGAGCACGTCCCACAAGATAGTTCGAGGGACACAGTTGAAAGCCTTCTCCAAATCCACAGAGCACATGTGGACAGATTGGGCAAACTCCCATGCCCCCTCCAGAATCCTGTGGAGCGTATAGAGTTGGTCAAGAGTGCTACGGCCAGGACAAAAACCACATTGTTCCTCCTGAATCCGAGGTTCGACTATCGGTCGGATCCTCCTCTCTACTACCCCTGCATAGACTTTCCCAGGTAGGCTGTGTAATTATTAATAATTGTGTAGGGTGTAATTCCACGATAATTGGAACACACACTCCGGTCCCCCTTCTTAAAAATCGGGACCACCACCCAAGTTTGCCAATCCAGAGGTACAGCCCCCGATGACCACGCGATGTTTCAGAGACGTGTTAACCAAGACAGTCCTACAGCATCCAGAGCCCTGAGATATTCCGGGCGGATCTTGTCCAACCCCGGAGCTCGACCACCGAGGAGTTTTTTACAACCTCAGTGACCTCCACTCCAGTGATGGGCGGACCCCCACCTGAACTCCCAGGGTCTTCCTCTTCCACGGAGGGCGTGTTGGTGGGATTGAAGAGGTCCTCATAGTATTCCCTCCACCTCTCGACAACATCCCCAGTCGAGGTAAGCAGCTCCCCACCTCCACTGTAAACAGTGTTTGTGGAGAACTGCTTCCCCCTCCTAAGGCATCGAATGGCGGTCCAGAACCTTTTTGAGGCCAACCGATAATCACTCTCCAGGCCCTCACCGAACTCCTCCAACGCCCGAGATTTTGCATCTGCGACAGCCTCGGCTGCAGCACGTTTGGCTTGCCGGTACCTCTTTGCTGCCTCGGGAGTTCCACAGGCTAATAAATCCCGATAGGCCTCCTTCTTCAGCCAGACAGCCCCCTTCACCGCAGGTGTCCACCACCGGGTTCGGGGATTACCGCCACAACAAGCACCGATGACCTTAGGGCCGCAGCTATGGGCTGCCGCCTCAGTAATGGAGGCACAAAACATGGCCCATTCGGATTCCATGTCCCCCGCCTTCTCTGGGACATGGTTGTACCTCTGCCAGAGGTGGGAGTTAAAGGCCTTTCAGACAGGGGACTCTGCCAAACGTTCTAAGTAGACCCTGATTACACGCTTGGGCCTGCCAGGTCTGGAAGGCAGCCTCTCCCACCACCGAAGCCAACTCAGCACCAGGTAGTGATCGGTTGACAGTTCAGCTCCTCTCTTCACCCGAGTATCCAGAACATATAGTTGCGAGTCCGATGACACGACAACAAAGTCAATCATCGAATTGCGACCTAAGGTGTCCTGGTGCCAAGTGCACTTATGGGCACATTTATGTTCGAACATGGTGTTCGTGATAGACAAACTGTGATGAGCACAGAAGTCCAAAAACGAAACACCATTCGGGTTCAGACTGGAGAGGCCGTACCTACCGAGCACACCCTTCCAGGTCATACTATCGTTGCCCACATGGGCGTTTCCCAAGACAACGAGTGAGTCTCCCGAGGGAACGTTCTCCAACACACACTCCATAGACTCCAAAAAGGGTGGGTACTATGAAATGTCATTTGGTGCATAAGCACAAATAACACCCAGGACCCGTCCCCCCGCCCGAAGATGGAGGGAAGCTACCCTTTCGTCAACTGGGGAGAACCCCAACATTTGGGCACTGAGACGGGGGGGGCAACAAGAATACCCACACCGGCTCGCCGCCTCTCCCCATGAGCAACTCCAGAATAGAATATGGTCCATCCTCTCTCGAGATGGATGATTCCAGAGCCCAAGCTATGCGTTGAGATGAGCCCGACTCTATCTAGTCAGTATCTCTCCACCTCACGCACCAGATCAGGCTCCTTCCCCGCAAGAGAGGTGACATTCCATGTCCCGAGTGTCAGAGTAAGTAGCCGAGGATCGGTCCGACAAAACGCATGTCTTCGGCTGCCACCCAACTCACACTGCACCCAACCCCTAAAACTCCTCCCACGGTTGGTGGGTCCATGGGAGGGCAGACCCATGTCTCCTTTTCAGGCTAGGCCTGGCCAGGCTCCATGGGCAGAAGCCCGACCACCAGGCGCTCTCCTTCGAGCCCCTCCTCCGGGCCTGGCTCCAGGAGGGAACCCCGGTGACCCGCGTCCAGGCAAGGGAGACTGCTTCCTGTGATCACTCTTAGATGTCATAGGTGTCATAGGGGTCTTTTGAATCGCACTTCGTCTGGACCTTGATCCAGGACCTGTTTGCCTTGGGTGACCCTACCAGGGGCATTATGCCCCCGACAACATAGCTCCTCGGATCATTAGGGTGACCTCCACCAAACCCCTCCACCACGATAAGGTGGCGATTCAGGGAGGGTTGGCACTTATGACCCTGGGAAACATGCTTTTTTAATATAATGGACAAGCTTTAAGTGTGATTGCACATGCTCTACACCAGGTGGCAGTGGCACTCTCACTGTGTTCCCCATGGTGTAGGGAAAAAGCACCAACCAAACGACATGAAGTGCAATAAAACTATTTATAGTTGCACGCTGGTTTTTTTTCTTCCTATAGGGGTCATCATAGAAAATAATTAAGAAGCACTGCACAAGATGTTCTCGGAGCGCGGAGGAATACATGCAGAAGAATAAAAGGCTAATCGATCCAGAAAAGCCATTTTCCCAGCACAGCTTGTAAGTCAAAAATTTGCTCGTTGGTTAGGGCAGATTTTTGGTGGGATTGTGGCTCATTTCATGGAAAATTCGTTCTTAAAGGCACTCATAAGTTTAGGTACCACTCTACTCAGATACTCCAATTTATACAATTATGACACCTGCTCTTTAAAGGAACACACAACTAATATGTAAATCAATAAGAAGTCAATATTAAGTGGACAGCAAGTAAAATTAAATTCTAATGCTTGGAGATGGCAGAGTTTGTGAACTCCAAGCTTACCTTTAACTGTGAGACAAGCGAACGATGTGTGGCTCCCTACGTGGAAGGACACAGTGCCCGAGTCTTTTGTGTTCACACTCCTTAGTGTGAGCGAGTGCTTTTTTCCTTCCACCCTGATCAGGTTCATCTCGTTGCTCTGGAGAGGAACACTCTGAAGTTCCCAGGTTACATTCTGGGCACCATCGTGAGACACAATGCATTCGAAGGACACGTCGTCTCCATTGCTAACAATGCAGCTCTTCAGCCCAGTTACAATAGTAACATCAAGTTCTGTTTGATACACATCATCCGGGATATACTTTTAAGTGTGTTGTATTAATCTGGCTAGTAAGTGAACCTATTCAGTGGTGTACTTGGAATGAATGGGAAAACTGAACAGCTCCCTAGTTCAGCAAGCTCACTGACCCATTACTCACAATATATTACTTCAGTTTATTTATCCTCAATTTACACTGGGGCACAATGTCCGCGATCTTGGCGATTTGAGAGAATCATGAGGAGCATGGGGAGGGTCATGGTATCAAATTGTGATGATCTTAAGGGAACTTGGTAGATTCGTGATGATCGTGCTGATGGTGGCAAAATTTTGACTGTCACTATTTTTAATCGCAATTCTTACAATTTGACGTCAACCATGAAAGAAAGCGGGAATCGTAACAGAGCCCAGTAGAGCTCAACAGACCTTCATATACCATTGTAGGGGTAGTGGTGCACTTGAAAACATGATATCTTCAAGTTTCATCTCTTCGATGCATCCTGCCACCTTTTAATACCCCAATTGTGCTTTAAGCATGCTCACAAATTGTGGACGTCCATGTTTTTTTCTTAGATCTTTGATATTGTGCCACAGTGTATACCCAGAGTTTTAGGATTAAAATTGGGTTTTGGAGACTGTACCAAATTTCTTTGTATGTACAACAAGTGGCACCAAAAATAAGTGTTATGCAGCAGCAGAATTGATGACAGGTTAAACAGTTAGTAGTACAAAATATGAGAGGTGTGTATCATGCAGGTAGAAATAAAATGAATAAAAAATGGAACAGTGGGAAAAGATAGAAAGTAAAGTCTTTGATTTTTAGCAAAGAAAGATGTGGAACCCTTTCAGGTTCAGGGTTCTTAACATCTTGCCAAAAGGACTGCAGCTGTGAATTTACAGTGATGTGTCACAGTGATGTTAATGTGTCTTGTCCTTTTATTAATATATTGGAACTGGAAAATCCGAGTCTCTCCATGCAGCATCTGCTACAGAATAAAAGAAAGAGGTCAGTTCCTACCTTTCACCACAAGCTGGGCAGAAGTCGTTTCATACCCAGAATCACAGGAATACTCTCCAGCATCTGCTTCCTGTAGCCCGTAGATGACTAGTTCAACCACTGCTCCATCTTGCCTTAATTGATGTTTACTGCTGGATTGTAGAATCTTCTGATCTTTTCTCCACAATACAGGTGCTCCAGGTTTGGTAAGTTCACACCGGAATATGGCGGTTTCCCTGGCTTCTGCCTCTACTTTGTTCAGAGGGATTTTGAATAGAATAGGTAGTGCTGCAAAAGTGAAGAGTTGGAGTTTTAGAGGAGGAAAATAAAAAACTTGCTGATCCATTTTTTACAAGGATTCCAGATTTGCTAAAATCCTACCCTTTACTTCTAGATGAGCTGTAGTTTTCTGATCTCCAGTGTCACAGGTGTAATCTCCAGAGTCATCAAGGCCAAGGTCATGAATTTTCAATTGGCTGAGGTGGCCGTCTTGCCGGAACTCATATTTCGCACAAACGCAAAGTTCAACCTCCCCTTTGCGCCACTGAACTGGTATCCCTGGTTTGGACAGCTCACACGACCAGGTGACACTTTCCTTCTCCAAAACCTTCTGGTCCTTTAATTTCTTAGTGAAAATGGCTGGAAGAACTGATAATTTTGGATAATAGAGGGAAAAAATGTTAAGTTGAGATGCATGGATTGCCTCTACAACAATCTGGTCAAACATTTACATCCCATGCTTAGGTAAGTGATTCAAGAGTGCTTCTTGAATTCTTGAGGTTTAGATTTGGGGACCTCTGGCCTCAAGACAGGATTGGATGAGAACCTCTGTGGCAGTGAAATTCCAAGTACTCATACAAAGAGTTTGTAATCTACCCAACAAAACTCATAAGACCCCCAGGCATCTTCAACTCAAGGGATAAGGAATCTATCTTTTGATCTTTAGCAATATGCTGGCCTTAGATTTGAAAATGGCCCAAGCTCACGTAATTACAGTGATACCTCAGCTAACGAATTTAATCGATTCCGAGGGCGAGCTCGTAAGCTGAAATGTTCGTTAGATGAAACAATTATTTCCCATAAGAAATAACAGAAAACAAATTAATCCATTCCAACCCCCTCCCAAACTCATAACCTGCCACAAACACGTATATATGACCTAATATATTAAAGATAAACATGAAAAAACAATAAATATTTAATAATAAAAAAATAATAATAATAATAGATGAACATTAACATTAATAATAAATAATAATAAAAAAAGAATATAGAATAAGTCAACTAAGTTTAATTGCGCATCCTCTACAGTAGTTGGCAATGACACTCTCACTGTCACACTATGGTGTAGGGGAAAAGCACCAAGCAAATGATATGAAGTGCAGTAAACATTACTTATAGTCGCACGCGGGGCACCAGGGATGGGGGGGGTTCAGTTCATTTTCTGTACCCGCTTAATCCTAATTTGGGTCGCGGGGAGGCTGGTGCCCATCCCAGCCAACTTCGGGCGAGGACAGAGTACACCCTGGACAGCTCGCCAGGCCATCGCAGGGCGGAAACACGCTGACGGCTTTGCAGCCTACTCTTGTCGAAAGTCAGCAATGGTTCTTCTACATGCCTCACACCATAGACAGTGAGAGACATGGCCGGCCTTTGATAACCCAGTTAGCTCCACTGGGGGGGGACAGTGACAACCTTGTGTAGAGTGGGACTAGAACCCCCAACCTTTGGATCAGCGATCCAGTGTCCTATACCACTAGACCACCACTGCCTGATGGGGAAGGGGGGGGTGTAATGTGTTTTTTCTTCCTGGAGATGGCGTCACAGAAAACAATTGAGAAGCATTGCAAGGCATTCTCGGAGCGCAGAGGAATACACGCTGAAGAATACGAGGCTAATCGGCCTGGAAAAGCCATTTTGAAGAGAGCTCGTAAAGTGAATTTTTGATCGTTAGATGGACCTGATTTTTAGTGGATTCGAATCTCATATCATGGAAAATTTGTTATAAGGGGCACTTGGTAGATGAGGTACCACTGTATTTAGAATGTCTGTATTCTTCTGAAGGAGTAAGGTGGTTAGCACATCCTTCAACAGGAAGAAGGTCCTGGATTTGAGTTCAGGACTTAAATATTTCTATATGGAGTTTGCATGTTCTCTCTTTATTATTTTTATATAATTAAAAACTTGCATGTTATGCTAATAGGCTGTTCCAAATTGCCTCTAGGTATGAGTATAAGTGGCTGTATAAGTATTGTCCTGTGGTGGTGCGGCGAGCTGATCATAGTAAGATTAAGACACTAATAGAATTAAGCAGTTCCACAAATAAGTGAATAAGTGAGTGTTTTCTTCACAATAACTATTTACTCAACAAACCTTTCAGTAACTATCAACTTTCTATAAGAGAAAGAAAGACAATACAAGTTTGACGTTGTTATCTTTTTACATATTTTGCCCACCTCAGAGTATAAATGATGTGGCTTGGTTAAGCCAACTGGCACTCAGGAAACCCTGGGTGATTTCTCCTGTAAAAAAGCCCCGAGTGATGGCAGCACAGTGCAGGGCATTACAAAACTGATATGTTGGATCTGATACCACTTTTATATCTCAGCTACTTCCAGCAGTTGTTGCCATCACTGCGGGTTTCCCGAGTGGCCACTATATTGCTTCTCAAGATCAGTGTTTATAAATTAATAATTTTCTCCTTCAAATGCTTTTGTTAATGACAAACATACTGTATGTATACTGTACATATTTCCACAGGAAGCCAGAAGTTCCTGATTCCATTGGCTACAAATACTGTTCATCCACTGCTGCATTTCTCTACCAACTTAAGATAGCTCTACGCCAATATGCTCCCCAGTGTACCTCAGGCTATATTTAAACAGCACCAGCTGGAAATAGCATAGGGAGTTCTGCTTGTCCGATAGGGTGAGGAGTCTCACATAAGGGCTCGACAGCAACAGTTTGGTAGTACTGAAGCTTGAACCGCTAATCTCTGTTTTTTTTTTTTAATTTGAGCCCACCACCACAACCACAACCAAATAAAGGGTGATACCAGAAACTCTGATTTGGGTCAAACATGGGTATGTTTTTCTGGTGTTAGTACTGTCACTAATCATCAAGTATCTTAAGCAGACTTCGTGGCTGTATTTGCTGCTGATGACATTTACAATCATACAATACATGGCAATGATAAACCTTTTGTAGCTCATACCCTGAACAGTCAGTTTGGCAGCACTCTTTGCGGTGTCTATGTTGCATGAGTATGCATCACTGTCAGCCTCCTCCAAATCTTTCACTGTGAGAATAAGGACTCGTTCCTTTTGTGTCATCTGATACTTCCTTCCAGCCCTGATTTCCTTCACACCTTTCAGCCAAGTGGCTTTGGAAGCTGGTTGAGCAGTTTCACATTCAAAACTAATGACACTTTTTTCAGCCGCAGTGATATCTTTGAGTTCACGAGTAAACTTGTTTACTAGTTCTGGGAAACACAAGGGTGTCACATTAAGCTTTAAAATCTACAATTATTAAAGTTTAAATATATTAAAATGACTGAAGAAGCACCTTTGATTTCCAGTTTAGCTTTGGAGGTTGGTCCGCCAGTTACCTCACAACTGTATTCTCCAGAATCCTGAGCTGTAACACTGTGAACAATGAGCTTAAAAACCTTATTTTCCTGAATAATTTCATACTTTAGGCTTTTCTGGATTGATTTTCCATTTTTACACCAAACAACCAAAACAGGCTGAGAGAGCTCGCAGAAAAACACAGCATCTTCACCAGGAACAACACTAACACTCTGGAGCTCTTTTGAGAAGATCAGAACTTCACCTGAGGCAAACAAACAATAATAAGAAGAAAAACAAAAAAAAAACAAAATACAACAATAAAGCCAAAAAACTCCCATATTTCTGCTTACTAGGAAACTTTTGGGGTTTTAAGATTTTAAAAATATTTAAGTCACACGACTCTTGTGCAATAATATGACCTTAGGAAGATGTCAGAAACTGTTAACTGTATGGCAGGTAAGTACATTGACTGCTGAGGAACTTGTGGGCTTCATAAAACAGCACAAAATATTGCCTTATATTGATTTTTAACAAACAGGGCAGAGATTATAAAAACGGTTTATTCAGGATTATTTAAACCTTGGGGACAGCTGATGAGTTGGACTATATCTCCAGTCACTTTAAGTGGATTCATGGTAAACAAGGATACATATTAAAAGGAATGTGTTGTTTAATGCACTAAAGTAGTATCCACCCACAACATACTGGAAACATGACCGTGTACTAGACTTCCCTCTTTAGGTTGTCATTATTGCAGATATTTGCCTACTTCTCGTTTTCCATGACATTTGTAAGCTTGACTGCTTCCACAAACTCACAACCAATGTCACAGATTCACAAGTTAAAAAAACAACTATCCCTTGGTCATGTTTTGGCTAAAAGTTTACAGTTTGATGGCCAAACCAAAAAAAACCCATTCCCTGTTGGCATTTAGCACTGAAATAGCATTCTGTTGGAAAGCTAAAATTACCACCCTCAATTGTTGTAATATAAATGCAGCCGGGGGGGATGGGGTCATGGGGGGGCACAAAACAGTGTCTCTCCCTCACGCCGGTCCCAAGCCCGGATAAATGCAGAGGGTTGCGTCAGGAAGGGCATCCGGCGTAAAACAAATGCCAAATAAAATATGCGAATCATAGGAAAGAATGACATACCGGATCGGTCGAGGCCCGGGTTAACAATGACCGCCATCAGTGCTGTTAACCAACAGGATGCTGGTGGAAATTGGACTACTGTTGGTCGAAGACGTCAAAGAAGGAGAAGCGGGAGGCGTGTCCGTAGGCAGAGAGAGAAGAGGAAAAGCATGAGTCCAGGACTGAAAGTAGGGACTTTGAATGTTGGAACTATGGCAGGAAAAGGTAGAGAGCTGGCTGACATGATGCAGAGGAGGAAGGTGGACATACTGTGTGATCAGGAGACCAGGTGGAAAGGAAAGACAGTGATGAGTCTCAAGTTAGAAATTGAAGGCGTGATGTTCAATGTTGTTGGTGCTTATGCCCCACAGGCAGGATGTGAGCTAGAAGAGAAGGAGAGATTCTGGAGTGAGTTAGATGAAGTGATGCAGAGTACCCCCAGAGGTGAAAGAGTGGTCATTGGGGCAGACTTCAATGGACATATTGGTGCAGGAAACAGAGGGGACGAGGAAGTGATGGGTAGGTTTGGTATCCAGGACAGGAACGCAGAAGGACAGATGTTGGTAGATTTTGCAAAAAGGATGGAAATGGCTGTGGTGAATACTTTCTTCCAGAAGAGAGAGGAGCATAGGGTGACTTATAAAAGTGGAGGCATGAGCACACAGGTTGACTACATCTTGTGTAGGGGATGTAATTTGAAGGAAGTTAGTGACTGCAAAGTAGTAGTGGGTGAGAGTGTTACCAAACAGCATAGGATGGTGGTGTGCAGGATGATGCTGATGGTGAGGAAGGTGAAGAAGGCAAAGGTAGAGCAGAAGACAAAGTGGTGGAAGCTGAAAAAGGAAGAGTGTCGGGTTGTCTTCAAGGAGGAGTTGAAACAGGCTTTGGGTAGTCAGGAAGTGCTTCCAGATGACTGGACAACTACAGCTAATGTGATCAGAGAGACAGGTAGGAGAATACTTGGTGTGTCATCTGGAAGGAGAGTAGATAAGGAGACTTGGTGGTGGAATGAGGAAGTGCAGGAGTGTGTACAAAGGAAGAGGTTAGCTAAGAAGAAGTGGGACATTGAGAGAACCGAAGAGAGTAAACAGGAGTACAGGGAGACACAGAGTAAGGCGAAGGTAGCGGTGTCAAAGGCCAAACAGAGGACGTATGATGACTCGTATGCTTGGTTGGAAAGCAAAGAGGGATAAAATGATTTATACAGGTTGGCACAGCAGAAAAATAGAGATGGGAAGGCCGTGCAGCAAGTTAGATTGATAAAGGACAGAGAGGGAAATGTATTGACTGATGACAGAAGTGTGCTGGGAAGATGGAAAGAGTACTTTGAAGAGCTGATGAATGAGGAAAATGAAAGAGAAAAAAGAGTAGAAGAGGTGACTGTTGAGGACCAGAAAGTAGCAAAGATTAGTAAAGGTGAAGTGAGGAGGGCACTGAAGAGGATGAAGAATGGAAAGGCAGTAGGTCCTGATGACATACCAGTGGAGGTATGGAAGTGTCTAGGAGAGGTAGCAGTAGATTTTCTGACAAGAACATCCAACAAGGTCTTAGAGAGTGAGAGGATGCCAGAGGAATGGAAGAAAAGTGTGCTGGTGCCCATTTTTAAGAACAAGGGAGATGTGCAGAGTTGTGGCAACTACAGAGGGATAAAGTTGATGAGCCATACGATGAAGTTATGGGAAAGAATAGTGGAAGCTAGACTAAGGGCAGAGGTCAGCATTTGTGAACAACAGTTTGGTTTCATGCCAAGAAAGAGCACCACAGATGCAGTGTTTGCCTTGAGGGTGTTAATGGAGAAGTACAGAGAAGGTCAGACGGAGCTGCATTGTGCCTTTGTGGATCTGGAGAAACCATATGACAGGGTGCCGAGAGAGGAACTGTGGTATTGCCTAGAGAAGTATGTTAGAGTGGTGCAGGACATGTATAAAAGATGTAAGACAGTGGTGAGGTGTGCTGTCGGTGTGACAGAAGAGTTCAAGGTGGAGGTGGGACTGCATCAAGGGTCAGCTCTCAGCCCCTTCTTGTTTGCTATGGTGATGGACAGGCTGACAGACGAGGTTAGACAAGATTCCCCATGGACTATGATGTTTGCAGATGACATTGTGATTTGTAGTGAGAGAAGAGAACAAGTGCAGGAAAATCTAGAGAGGTGGAGGTATGCCCTGGAAAGGAGGGGAATGAAGGTTAGCCTCAGTAAGACAGAATACATGTGCATGAATGACAAGGACCCAAGAGGAACGGTGAGGTTACAGGGAGCAGAGATAAGGAAGGTGGAGGATTTTAAGTACTTAGGCTCAACAATCCAGAGCAATGGAGAGTGTGGAAAAGAGGTGAAGAAGCGTGTGCAGGCAGGTTGGAATGGTTGGAGAAAAGTGTCCGGTGAGATGTGTGATAGGAGGGTATTGGCAAGAATGAAAGGAAAAGTGTACAAGACGGTGTTGAGGCCAGCGATGTTGTATGGTTTAGAAACAGTGGCCCTGGGGAAAAGACAGGAGGCAGAGCTGGAGGTAGCAGAGATGAAAATGTTGAGGTTCTCTTTGGGAGTAACGAGGATGGATAGGATTAGGAATGAGCACATCAGAGGGACAGCACATGTAAGACGTTTTGGAGACAAAGTCAGAGAGGCTAGATTGAGATGGTTTGGACATATACAGAGGAGGGATAGTAAGTATATTGGTAATAGGATGCTGAGGCTGGAACTACCAGGCAGAAGGCCGAGAGAAAGACCAAAGAGACAATTCATGGATGTGGTGAAGGAGGACATGAAGGTCATTGGTGTAAGAGAAGATGCAGAGGATAGGGTGAGATGGAGGCAGATGATTCGCTGTGGCGACCCCTGAAGCGAAAAGCCGAATGTAATGTAATGTAAAGGTCACACATAGTGGGATGATGAATGAGCACCGTGACTGGGACTATTGTGGCCATTCCAATGGATTATGAAGATGGTATGTCAGAACAATGTGCAGCAGAAAAAGCTCTGATGTAGACACGATCACCAATTGAAAAAAAAATCCAAAATAAATGGATTAATCGATCAAGGTAACTTACTGGCTCCCAAATATAATGATGGAACCACCCAGAACACTTATGGGATAATGCAGGTTGACCCCAGAAGGCAAAAAGTAGTCTCTCGTCTTCTACCATGAAGTAAATCATGCTACAGTATAACACACCAAAGTTTTTGACGAGTTTTGTTCAAGCCTAAGGGTAATTGTGGCAATCTGACTGAAGAAGAGCAGTCTATGACTAAAATATCAGGATTCCTTTCAAACAGACCAAACACTACGTACACAAAAGCATCCTAATGAATGATTGCAGTCTCAAATGGTTAAGTGAACTGACACATCCCTCCAGCAACCCCCTACTGGTCTCACCTTCCACTGACAACGTTGCTTTTGAGTTTAAGTCCTTGGCAGTGAAAACAACCTCTCCGGAGTCTGATCCCACCACTCCTTTGATGCTTAATGTGTGCTTGCGCCCCTTGCTGCTAATCTGAAAACGCCCTCCACTCTTCACAAGCTGACCTCTCAGGCTCCAAGAGCATGCGTCTGAAGTTTCCCGAGAGAGGATACACTCAAAGACGCAAGTCTCACCCGATTTAGCCTCCACCGATTTCAAACGTTTTGTGATGCCGATGCTGATGTCTGTGTGAATAAATAAACATTGAAAAATACATCAATAATTTAATGAAATATAGTGAGGGTAACTCTAACCCTGCTTTATCAAACCATTATATTGTTGATCATTTTCTTAAAAGAGAAGAATGGATTATGTGAAATTATCTTAATTTGGCAGGTTTTTCTTTAGTCACACCTCTAATGGTGACCTTCGCTTTTGTAAGATCGGTCCCAAGGTCACAGCTGTATTCTCCAGCATCTGCCTGTGTGATGTCCCGGATCACCAGACCCAGGATCTTACCATCGTGTAACAGCTCACGCTTGCTGTCTGCAGATAGCACGGTGCCATCTTTCCGCCAAACTGGGGACACTGTGGATTTTGAGGCTTCGCATTTCAGAGTTACAGTGCCCTTTTCCTCTCCAATCACATCATCCAACAACTTAAGGAAGATGGCTTTTTTTTCTGCAATTTGACAAATCAAAAGTCAGAATTCTGTTCTTGCCACAGGAGTCTTATAATCGTTCCTTGCACATGTATTCATTTCATTTATGTATTCAACAGTTCCCAGTGTCTGCTGATAAAACCCATATGCATAGTATGATACTACCACCACCATGCTTCACAATCAAGATAATGTTCATGTGGTGTAGGGCTATTTGTCATGTAGGTCTCAAAAAGTTGGTCTCATCAGAACACAGAACACCTTCTCATATATTTTCTTCATCTCCAGCATGGCATGTTTTTTTTTAATTACAGTGGTATCTTGACTTCTGAATTTAATCTGTTCTGAAAGGAAGCTCATAAGTCAAAATATTTGTTATATGAAACCATTATTCCCGGAAGAAATAATAGAAAACCAATTAATTCGTTCCAACCCCCTCCCAAACTCATATAACTGACACAACCATGTATATTTGATCTAATATATTAAAGATAAATATGTAAAAACAATAAATATTTCATAATAATAATACAAGTACATTAACATTAATAATAATTAATAAAAAATAATAATAAAACAAGAATAAACAATAAGTCAACTAACTTCCGTTCATCGACTGCGGCGAAGATGTCACGTGGGCAGGCATGAGGTGGTGCGTAACAGAAGAGGAGGAGGAGGAGGAGGAGGAGAATTTTGTGCATGTGCACGGTATGAGGAAAGGCTCGTGGTGAGCTCCTACAAGGCCAATGCTTCTCAAATAGTGGGGTGCCCCCCTCCTTGTGTGGTGCGGTGTGATGCCAAGAGGGGCGTGCATGACCCTAGGGAACACGTTTTTTTGCCATACTGTACTAGAATTAAGTGTAATTGTGCATCCTCTACAGTACTTGACAGTGGCGCTCTCGTTATAGCTCTATTGTGTAGGAGAAAAGCACCAAGCAAACGATATGAAGTGCAGTAAGAAAAAAAAAGGTAAAGTCCTTTGAGCTTTTTACACCCGAGCCTAGTGGCTTATCAGGATGGTGCTTATCCTCGGTTTCCATAGCATGAAGCAACTAGGAGTACAACTCCTCCTGGATAGGACACTAGTCCATTGCAAGTTACGTTCCCAGTATATTTTTACTGGTACCCATTTATATTGCTGGGTGAACAGAAGCACACTTGTGGTTAAGACCTTGCCGAAGGGGTCTTTGCAAAGTGAGGGTCTACTGGGATTTGAACACACAACCTCCCGATCATGAGCCCAGCACCCTAACCACTATGCCACCGGCCCTACATGAAGTGCAGTAAACACTATTTATAGTCGCGCATGGGGTGCTGGGGGGCATGAATTTTATTCTTCCTATAAGGGGCATCACAGAAAACAATTGAGAAGCACTGCACAAGGCAGTCTCGGAGCGTGGAAGAATACACGCTGAAGAATATGAGGCTAATCGGCCCGGAAAAGCCATTTCCCCAGCAGAGCTCGTAAATCAAAATTTTGCTCATTGGCTGGGGCAGATTTTTGGTGGGATCGAAGCTCGTATCGTGGAAAAGTCGTTGTAAAAGGCACTTGTAAGTCAAGGTACCACTATATACAAACTCTTGATTACTTTACTCATCTTCTCTAGCAAGTTTATTTGTACTGCAGGCAGAAAACCCCCAATCTGAAAGAATTCAATTTGTGAATATCTATGCAAGGCATGATAAACAATCTTTTCAATTCCATGATACCTTTAATTTTCAGGCAGACTGTCTGCTTCTCTTCCCGAACCTTGAAGGTAAGCTTCCCGCCATCTTGAGGTGCCAGGTTCCTCAGAGTGATAGTATGAGTCTTGTTCACATGCTGAATAATATTAATCTCATTGCTGAACAGTGCCTTGTCATTGAGGAACCACTCGGCGTCCTCATCCGCGTAATTCACCTCACAGGTAAACACAGCATCATCGCCTTCATCAACCTCCACATCCATCAAGCATTTTGTGATTTGAACCTTACGTGCTGTGGACAAATTAAGTCAAGGTTCAAAAACATAGAAAATGATAGCCTGACTAAACTACCAGCCAGAACTTTACAGGGGCATAATTCTGCTCTTTACCTTCTACAGTGAGAGTAGCCTTTGTCTCACATGTCCCAGTCTGACAGCGATACTCGCCAGTATCATCTGGACTCAATATCTGAATGACCAGCTGTGCTTCAGCACCATTTTCTTTCATGACGTACTTCCTGGTTTCCTCCAGAGCAGTAGAACCTTTAAACCAGTACACTTGTTTGGGAATGGCTGAGAACCTGCAGGACAGCTTGACTGAGGCCTTTTCTTGGCCAGTAACATTTTTGAGGGGTTCGACCACCTCAATGGGACGCTCTATGGGGGGAAATTAAAGATAGGTCTTACAACAAATAGGGGGTATACTATATTTTTTACCATCACACAATTAAATGATTAAAATTGCAATTGTTGACAAATTACTGTGATCTGAGCATAATAAAACACTTTGAGACAAACTGAACATCATGATACAGGCCTTTTTATCACCCAGAGCTATGCACATTAATGTTCAGTATCACTAACTACATAATAAAATCTTGTAAACCATGCAGAATTGGAGGCAGTGGTGGCCTGGTGGTAAGGCACTGAATCACTGATCCCAAGATTGAGGGTTCAAGCCCCACACTCAACAGGTTGTCACTGTGCCCCCAGTGCAGCTGACTGGGTTATCAAACATTGCTGACTTTCAACAAGAGTTGTCTGCATGTCCGTCAGCGTGTTTCCGCCCTGCAATGGCCTGTCGAGCTGTCCAGGGTGTACTCTTCCCTCACCCGGAGTTGGCTGAGATGGGTGCCAGCCTCTCTGTGACCCTAATTAGGATTAAGTGGTTCAGAAAATGAATGAATGAACCATGCAGAAGTACAATTTTATCAAAAATTATTCATTTTTATATACCGTATTTTCCGGACCATAAGTTGCACTTTTTTTCACACTTTGGCTGAAGGTGCAATTTATACTCCAGAGCGGCTTACATGTGAAATTATTATTCTGTTCATCATAATAACAAACATAATTTCAGATGTTTGTTATTTTTACACTCACAACCACAAAAGGGCACTCTAGGCTTGGGTACCAGTGGCTTATCCACCACAGAAGAAATGGCCCCAAAAAGAAAAATCCTATTGTATGGATTACAAGCTGCAAGTAGTGAAATATGCAGCAGAAAATAATAATCAAGCAGCAGACAGAAAGTTTGGAGTGAACAAGAAACTTGTGAGGAACTGGCAAAAAGCGGTGATTATTATGACTACAATGAAGAAAATAAAAAAGCTAATCACGGGCTAGATGGCTACACCTAGAGGAATGAGCTCGCACATGGGTGCTTGAGCAACGTGCCTCAGGGAGGGGCTTGATAACAGTGCAGTTGCATCTCCACTGTCGATGAGATGAATAGAAATGACTTTGCGTGAGGACTTTCTTGGTGTTACCGCATCATGCAACGCAACCCCATCTCTATTAGAGCGAGGACCACAACGTCACAAAAACTGCAGCAGATTTCCAAGCCAAGGTAGACAGTTTCCATGAGTTTGCAACTTATATATATTTTTTCTTCTTTATTATGCATTTTTTGGCCAATACGACTTGTACTCCGGAGCGACATCGAGTCCGGAAAATACGATATTTATTCTTAGTCTTTTAATTTCAGTTTTAGCTGATAGGGTTTTATTTTTATTTAAAGGAGCTGACTAGCTTTAGCTTAGTGTTAGCTTTTATTTTACTGCTCATAAAAGCCACACTGTCATAAAAGCCTTTACAGCCACAGTGCAGCTCAAGCAGAACATAATTTAAGTAATATATAAACAAAGCTGATCTTTTATAAATGTTATTTTATTCAAGATGGTATTACATTGTTCAGTGTAGTTTTTATTAGTTTGTTAAGTCTTTTTTAATTTTTTAATGCCAGTCTTAGTTTTCCTGGCTATTTTCAATATAAATGACTATTACAACAGTACACCATTGGTTGCAGTCGAACCTTTCACTGTGAGCTGAGCTGTTGATTTGCTTTTCCCAGCTGTAAATTGCACAGTTCCCGACATAGAAGGCTTGGACTTCTTAAATGTAAGGCGATGCATCGTTCCTTCCTTCTCGATCTCAATATCACCACTGTCACTCAGAATTTCCCCGTTCAGGGTCCACTTTACTGGTTTGACTGTTTCCATGCTAATTTCCACCTCGAAATGAGCAGCGAAGGGTTCAGTTACTTCCACAGCACAAAGCTGCTTGACAATGCTGATGGCCTGCTCTGAAAATCATGAGGACATTATAACATGAGCTTTATTTATACAAGCTAGAGCAAAATGTTTTGACAAATAGACTGGACAATTCCAATTCGCAACACAGAAAGTAGATGTATCAAGCACTTGGCTGATAAAAAAAAAATCTTAATGTTGTGCACCAGTGAAAAAGTTGATGCAATTGTACACATTTTCTCTTATTGTTACCCTCCACAAGTAGCTTGCATGACGTCTTTTCATCAACGGCGTCACACATGTATGTGGCCTCATCGCCCGAGTCCACATCGTTGATCGTGAGCTTGCGATACACGTCCTCACTTGAGATCTCATACTTCTTACTGTCTTTAATCTCCATCTTGTTTTTATACCATGTGACCTTGGCACTGGCCCGGGACACCTGACATTCCAAATGTCCCCGGTGTTTGTACATAGCAATTTTGTCTCGGAGTTTCTTCACGAATCTCACGGGCAGTTCTGCGATCATGGCAATACTTTTAGGATCATCTCGAACATCAAAAAGACATACAACTAGCACCATTTGGACACCATGTTTATTTCAATGCACCAACCTTTCACTGTGAGTGTAGCACTTGATGAGGATTTTTCAGCCACAAATTTGATTTCAGCAGCATCTTCAGGCTTCACAGACTTGAAAAGTAGAATATATGTTTTTCCTTTAAAATAGAAACAAAAAGGGTTTTATTTCTAATAAATACATTTAGCAACAACAATGTTTTGAAACATGCTTTTTAATCCATTTATAGTTAGGCCAGCCTTAAAAATATCTTTGTTGGTGGTAACACGGAAGGTAGGGCCAAAGTTGTACAAACCTCGCCTGAGCATTCACAAATGCAAAAAATAAAAATATACCAGTCAGTTGTGTTGAAAAAGCTCAGGAAAAAATATATGTATAATCAGAGGTCACACAGATTTGAAAAGTTCTTGAATTCGGTCATGTACGATGAAAAGTGCTTGAAAATGGCACATTTTACCTACAGTGCTTGAAAAAGTCTGGAATTTTGTAATCAATCATTTAAAAGTGCTAAAAAAGTTTTCATTTAACCGCTTCAATTGGGTACAAGTAATTTTCAAGATATGAACTTATCAGTATTTTAATTGTTTACTTCCTATATATGTTTACTTCCTGAAATCGAGAAACAATTAACTTGGCACTGTCTTGCATCAAATACTGTAACAATGCGCAGCATGAATCCCAGAGACTCTGTACCGTGTGTGTGTGTGTGTGTGTGTGTGTGTGTGTGTGTGTGTATGTGTGTGTGTGTGTGTGTGTGTGTGTGTGTGCGTGCCTGCCTCGTCTGTGTGTGTGTGTGTGTGTGTGTGTGTGTGTGTGTGTGTGTGTGTGTGCGCAGCCTGTCTCTGTACTGTGTGTGTGTGTGTGTGCGTGTGTGTGTGTGTTTTGTCTCTGTACCATGTGTGTGTGTGTGTGTGTGTGTGTGTGTGTGTGTGTGTGTGTGTGCAGCTCGTCTCTGTACTGTGTGTGTGTGTGTGTGTGTGTGTTTTGTCTCTGTACCATGTGTGTGTGTGTGAGTGTGTGTGTGTGTGTGTGTGTGTGTGTGTGTGTCAGTCAGTTCATCAACGTGAATATGATTAAATATGACATTTAATATACAGTTTCTCCAAGTATTTTTATTTAAATGTCATGAATTATATGATAGCTATCCTTACAAATGTCCTGTTTGAAATGATATTGCATGCAAGTTGATGAAAGTGGTTCTTAAAAATGCAATATTTGTCATTGAAAATTCCTTAAAAAGTGCTTGAATTTTATCAAGCGTTGGCTGTATGAACCCTGTATAATTAATGTGTCCCCTATCATACAGTGTACTAAAATGTGACCAAAGTGAAATCAGTATAAACTGCGTCTTCTGATTAGTCAACTTCACCAATTTGGTGAAACAGTGATTCTTATTGGCCATACTGTCTTAACAACAAAGGCGGAAAGCATGATGGCAAGGGAGTATGATGATCCAAAAAAACCTGTTCTCTGTCACTATTAGAGGTCCTAACGTGAAAATAATAAATAAATTAATGTGTTTCAAATTGAGCAACACATTTGCTGACATTTTCAAACAAATACAAATTAATTTTAGACCGCTAGCAACAGCACGGAGCATGACGAAAGTATTTGTTAGTTGTTGACTGCAATAACCTTGATACTCTGTTGATTACAATATTTAAAAAATAACTTTGATATTCAGTATGTTGATTTCAAATATAATATATTTATTTAATTCTACTGTGTTTACAACATCACATACATATATATATAGCATGATGTATGAAAAAAATATCCCCGCTAGTCCTGGGTGCCCTGGACAAGCAATAAAGTTTTCCTCCCTCCAGGCTGAATCTTTTTTAATCATGTTATTACCAACAAAGAATTTTTAAGCCTGGCCTTACTATAGAGACAATAGAGGATGCTATTACACATACATTTCTAGCACCTGATATACACTGTAACTGTTGATACAGAAGGGATAATGTACAGTGAGATGATAATCATCATGAAATAAACCCCGACCGAGTGATCACAACCCCAACATGTGGTGTCAATGCTTCTTTTCCAATAATGGTGGCTCTCTGTAACTTATCCTGCTCATTACATGGCTGCTTATAAAATAATTCAATAAAATCACTTTTAAAATAATTTGATCACCTTAATGACACATTCCATAGCATGCTCTAAAGAAATTAGAGATCAAGTACCGAAATGAGCCATGAAAGTCTAGAGAAGTATCCGACGTCTCCTCAGAATCAGAACTGTTTGCTAACGTTAATCTTACCTTCTTGTCTCAGTTTGACGTTGTCCCCAGCCTTGAGTTTAGCATCATCTTTAAACCACTGACCCTCCACTTCATCATGTGACACCTCACAGATGAATGTGGCACTCTCTTTCTCAGTCACTTGCAAATTCTGCAGCTGTTTAATAATCTTAATGTCACGGGCTGTGGAAGAACCAAAAGAAATATAAACAACGGTCAGAGTCTGCCAGTAGAAACTTGGACAGTGGAGATGTAAATTAAAATGAGAAGTTGCTTTGGTCTACCTTGAACAGTCAGCTTGGCTGAGGTGTTGTCATCTGTGGTTTTGCACAAGTACAAGCCTTGGTCATCATAAGTACATTTCTGGATGAGGAGGCTACGCTTCCGACCTTGGGAATGGATCATGTATTTCTTTCCTGGTTTCAGTTCATCATCATTCTGAGGAAAAATAAGTATGTATTATGGTGTGTTTTGGCAAAGACTGGGTCACGTCTGTTAGTTTTGTATGGCTGCAGTGAAAGACAACATAAACGTCATCAATGTACCTTAAACCATTTTACATCGGCATTCACTCGGGACACTTCGCACTCAAAGGCAGCTTTGTCCTTTTCTGAAGTCATCACGTCTTCTAATGTTTTAAGAATCTTTGCAGGAGGTTCTGAAAATTAATTAAATAATTTAATTAATTTATTTATTTAGGCGTCTCAATTTATGCTATAAATTAAAGAGGCGAACCTGTGACAACAAGTTTTGCCGATGTGTGGACACCTTCTGCCTGGAACGTGATGGTCCCACTGTCTTCAATCTTCAGCTGGGACATTGTCAAGGAATGTTTGTTACCCTGAGCTGTAATGAGGATTTTGGGATTTGCTCTCAGCCGTTGCCCGTCTTTGGTCCACAAGGCTTCCACATCAGCCTGGCTGAGTTCCACCTCCATAGTCATCGTCTCTAGTTCGTGAACTTTTGTCTCTTTCAAGCCCTTAACCACTTGGATCTTCTTCACTAAAGGGCCACAATAAGAGCAGATCGTTAGAAATCCATGATATAGCTTTAAGGGTAGGCGTGAAACTATCCAAATGATAATCTTTAGTGGGTTGATCCAAATTGAGACTGTGATGCTCTGACAGTTCCTCGGTCTCAGGTTGATCATTTCAGCTCCCATGAAGACATGAATATTTTTACATGCATTAAGTGGATGGAAAATTCCCAAAAATAAACAAAAAAATAACAATAAAATAAACCACAGGGGTCCAGGTGCCGCCACCAAAATGGACCATTGAATAATATGTCAATATTGAACAAGCAAAACAAGTTTGAACATCCCAGCTTCAGAACACAGCAAGTAAATGTCCTGAAACTTAATGTAGAGCTTTGACTCTGTGACACTGAAAAGTAGGTCAAGCTCAGACACACAAACTCAAACTAGCACTCATAGCAGTGAGCCAGCATACCAAGTTTGAAGGCCCCAGCTTCAGCGTACTACAAGTAAATGTCAGGAAATTAAAGGTGTTACGGACAGACAGAACCCTTCCAATAGCTTCTGAGCCACATTGTCAGCGAGAGTTAACTAAATGTCCTATTTTAACCACCATGACTCCAATCAAGCCAGTAAGCAGTCCTCCTTGAGCGTAGGCACCAAGACTCTAAACCCAATGCAGACAAAAAACTATATAAATTCTTAATAGTAGTACAGTAGTATTTTCTATATTTATCACTACCTCTCAAATAAGAGTATCAAAATATTTAATGATTTTAGTTGCAAATAATTTTTTTTCTTTTTCAAATGGAGAATATGGGCTTACTTTCTACAGTCAGTTTGGCCTGAGTTTTGTCATCCAGAGTCTCACACGAGTAAATTCCACGGTCAGCCAGAGCCACACTCTTAAAGATCAGAGCCTGTTTAAGTCCATTAACTTGAATCTTCAGATTCCCTTCAGGTTGCAACACAACGCCGTTCTTCATCCACTTTACCTCAGTGGACGGCCTACTCAATTCCACCTCAAGCTCTGCCGTGTCCTGTTCTTGGACTGTTTTGTTCTCAAGCTTCTTAACAAACATCACGGGGAGCTCTGGGGGGAAAACATGGCAAGTAAAACCTTCCATTAATGGTTTTCTATCTGAGACATGAATTAAAATGAACATTTGTTAATTAGAAATTTGAGAAACAGAGTTAATGGATTCACACATTAATGTGACTAATTCAGATTATACAGTATTTGAAGCTACACTGTTGTGTATATAGTGTATCTGTATATTTCATAAGGGCAGTAAGTGATCTAGATATTGAAATTGTTTTCATGATTTAAATGAATTGGCTGAAACATGCTGGACATTATAGGTTGCTGTAAAAAAAACAACTTCAGTGTTTAAACATTCAGTGATTTGGTATTTCTTTATCGCTGTAACACTGGGTCATAATGGGAGGCAATATAATAATTCAAAAAAAAAGAAATTTAAAAGAGATCTTCTCGACCTCAAAGACTGGTGAATTTCATGATGTGGCCTTCATTGAAAATGAACGACACCACTGACATCCAAAAAGCCAGTTTTTTAAAACATATACCACTTTATAATGATAGGGGAGGTGGTGGTCTAGTGGTATAGGGCGCTGGATCGCTGATCCAAAGGTTGGGGGTTCAAGTCCCACTCTCCCCAAGGTTGTCACTGTCTCCCCCAGTGCAGCTAACTGGGTTATCAAAGGCGGGCCATGTCTCTCACTGTCTATGGTGAGAGGCATGTAAAAGAACCATTGCTGACTTTCGTAAAGAGTAGCTGCAAAGTCGTCAGCGTGTTTCTGTCCCTTGCTAAAAGGGTTGTGACAGGAAGGGCATCCGACGTAAAAACCTCTGCCAAATCAAACATGCGAATCAGATGATTCGCTGTGGCGACTCCCGAATAAAAAAGGGAAAAAGCCGAAAGGAAGACAGACATACCACTTTATAATGATACAGCACCCCTCTACTCTGTCTCAGGAACTTAATCACTCTGTGATTAATGTACATATTTCAAAATTTAATACAACTGCCAGAAGAATGGCACCTGACATAAATCGACTGATACATCTGTTAGAGACCACGGTGACTGAAAGATTGTTGAAAAGCCGTACTTTGCACTTGCAGAGTTGCTTTACACAATTTCCCTTCAGCATCCACACTGATTTCACCCACGTCCTCCAGAGTGACCGCAGTGATCGTGAGTGAATGGCTGGTGCCTCCGTGAGCGATCTTGAATTTCGGTCCAGCGCTGACAGGCACGTTATTATACAGCCATCTCACACTGGTGTCCACAGGAGTGACGGAGCACTTAAAGATAGCATCCTTACCTTCATTTGCGACGACATTGTTCAATTTGGACAAGAACTTCACCAAACGTGGAGCTATAACAGAACAAGCAGAAATTCCTGTGCATACATAAACACCATTGAAAGAAAACTGTACAGTTAATTTAAATGTTAGGTACAGCCCTGGAGATTTTGCTCACCTTTAGTGGAGATCTTGGCAGTAGTCTTGTCATCTTTGCATTCGCAAGTGTACTCGCCTTCATCTTCTTGGGCTACAGAAGACACAGTCAATAAGCGGTGAGCTCCATCAGCACGGATGACGTATCTTCCTCCAGGCTTGATTTCTTTGCCGTTGCGTCTCCAGAGGACATCCCCTGAAGCTCTGTTCAGCTGGCAGGACAGAGTCATGGTACTGCCCAGGACAACAGATAGAGTCTCCAACCCAACCACAAACTTTAATGGAGACTCTGGGGGAAGAAAACCCATGTTAAAAAATTAATTGGAAAAAATACGTCAGACATAAAAGTCTGCCACCGACCCTTACCTTTTATCTGAACCTGGAATTCCATTTTGTCCTCAGCTGTCTGACATGTATAAGTGCCTCCGTCCTTTGCTTCAGAAGACTTGACAATAAGGACATGGGTTAACCCTTCTCTCTTCATTTCGTACTTATTTCCCTCTTTCACCTGGACACCGTCCCGGAACCAACTAACGTCAGCGTGTTCTGTTGTAACCACAGCAGTCAGGATACCATTCTCAGCTTCTTGTATGGCTATTGGTTGCATCACAGCAGATTTCTTTTGGAATTTAGCAGAAAGATCTATTTTTACAAAAATAATAAGAAGAGGATTTTCAAGTGAACAAGACATGGAAGAATTCAGCAAAATGATTCCTTACTGGCTAGTAATTCATTAAAAAAAATATACCTGACACATGAATGTTAAAGACCAGCTTCTCGTTTCCCACTTCACAGGTGTACTCTCCTGCGTCCTTCCTCTCCACGCTGTCCAACACCAGTTGACGGAATTTGCCCTTTGCTTCCATGTGGACTGTCTTACCAGAGATTAGCTCCTTGCCGTCTTTATACCATTTCACCTGTGTTTTGGAGTCGGACACTTCACAGCTCAGCGTGGCTTTCTGAGAGACTGAAACTTTCACTTCCTTCTGGTAGGAGTCCTTGTTCACAAACATCGCTTGAACCTGAGTTTCTACTGGGGCAGCTGTTAAACAAAAGGGTCTTTTCATTGCACGTATGAAAAAAATTTGCCACAACTAATGTCGAACAGACCTTGGGGTCTAGTTAAAGAATTGGGAGTTGAAATGATAAAAGGAACGACTTAATTAGAATGGGCTCTGAGGGGACAATTCCTGATTAGAATTATAATTGGACAGACATGCCCTGACAAACAAGCCAAATAGTTCTCTATATTGCGGGTCAGGTCAAGCTGGTACATATCCTCTTCAGCTATATTCTAGTATAGCTAATATATAATATAATAACTATTTCACACAGAAATTACACCCAGCGTGAAATTCTTTTGTACCTGTCACCCGAATATTAAAGACCAGCTTCTCATTTCCAATTTCACAGGTGTACTCTCCTGCGTCCTTCCTCTCCACGTTGTCCAACACCAGTTGACGAAGTTTGCCCTTCGCCTCCATGTGGACGGTCTTACTGGAGATCAGCTCCTTGCCGTCTTTATACCACTTCACCTGTGTTTTGGAGTCGGACACTTCACAGCTCAGTGTGGCTTTCTGAGAGGCTGAAACCTTCACCTCCTTCTGATAGGAGTCTTTGTTTATGAAAGTGACTTGAGATTCTGAAAAGGAAAATGAATGAATGTCCTAATGCATTCAAATGATGGAAGACACCTTGACCAAAAATAAACACACAACTAGGGCAGTGGTGGCCTCGTAGTAAGGTGCTGGATCACTGATCCCAAGGCTGGGGGTTCAAGCCCCACTATCAACAGGTTTTAACTGTCCACCCAGTGCACTAACTGGTTTATCAAAGGCCGGCCATGTCTCTCACTGTCTATGTTATGAGTTTCATGTAAAAGTACCTTTGTTGACTTTCATCAAGAGTAGGCTGCAAACCCTTCAGCATGTTTCTGCCCTGTGATGGCTTGGCGAGCTGTCCAGGGTGTACTCTGCTCTCGCCCAGAGTCAGCTGAGATGGGCTCCATAATTAGGATTAAGTGGTTCAGAAAATGAATGAATGAAACACACCTAATCCTTTCTACTCGTATTCCTGTCTTAAACAGGTCTCAATGATTGAGGACAAATTATAAATCTATGATTAAACCCAACAGGTGTGCAGAATAACAGTGTTCCTGCCCAGTTCCAGATCAGACTGCCCAGAATCCTAAATAACAAAAAAGGTAGCCAACTAGCTAATGAGCTAGCCATACATTAAGTACCCTGAGTAATCCAGACTCAGAAAAATGATCAAGTACCTGAATCTTCATCACCAAATCCTGCTGTGGGAAAATTATAACCCAAAAATATCCAGCTTTATTTAAGAAAAAACCCAGCCAAAATAAAATAGCGGGTGGACAAGAGTATGCTGTAAGAGATTCCCTAAAAGGTTGGTTGAAATAATCCGACTGGTTGACAGTCAGTTGAGGAATACAGGTAAGTGTGCTTAGCCTGCAGATAACACAATAAAGCCACATAACAAATAAAGATATTTGTTTTGCATTAACACTGAGGAAATGTTTTTTATAACAAGGACATCAAATCTGCTCATCCTGTGTGCCGTCCCCATTCGGTGAAGACAGTGATTTGAAGAATGAAACCAGAGGCACATTTGAAAGGGTCATTCAGACACTAGATGCTTTTCACATAGAATTCTTGGCCCAACTGTATTACAGTATATTGCCTAAGTTAGGTTTTTACTTAATCCTCAGAATGAATCCAGTCTCTATATTTTATAAGTTGTAATTTACTCATGATATAAATAAAAGCATGCAAAAGTTTAAACATTTTACATACCCATCACCTGAATATTAAAGACCAGCTTCTCATTTCCAACTTCACATGTGTACTCTCCTGTGTCCTTATTCTCCGCACTGTCCAACACCAGTTGACGAACTTTGTCCTTTGCCTCCATGTGGATGGTCTTACCCGAAATCAGCTGTTTGCCATCTTTGTACCATTTCACCTCCGTTTTAGTGTCAGACACTTCGCAGCTCAGAGAGGCTTTCTGGGAGGCTGAAACCTTCACCTCCTTCTGATATAAGTCCTTGTTAATGAAGGTGGCTTGAGTTTCTGAAAGGACAAATAACAGAAGAGATTAACTTGAAATTAACTTGTTCACCCACCACATAAGTAGAGGCATTGGTGTGCTTCTCCAATCCCACTTCTGTGTTGACAGTAATCAAAAGCAATGCTCAAAGTGATAGATTTCATGATACCGTGAGATAGTTAAGCAAATCACCACAGAATTAGTGAAGCAAAAGGTTTGTTTGAATCGGAGACATCAAATTGATGATGTGTAAAGAAATACCAGAAACTGAGTAGCAGAGTATTCTGAGCAATTACAAAGAATTATCGAACTGCACAGAGATAGGTGTATGTCCTGACTCTGCCTAGGATAATAATCTAGTCATTTCCAGTTTCTTACAGGCAATCAGTGACTTAAAAATGCTTTTAATTCATCATCATCATCATCATCATCATCATCATCTTCCTCCGATTAATCCGGGGTCGGGTCGTGGGGACAGCAGCCCAAGCAATGAGGTCGAGACGCCCCTCTTCCCAGCCACTTCCTTCAGCTCTTCCAGGGTGACATCAAGGTGTTCCCAGACCAGCCGAGAGACATAATCCCTCCATCGTGTTCGACCCCAGGGTCCCTTGGTCCCACACCAGTTGAGGGGGCTCGGGCATTCGACCAGATGCCTGAGCCACCTAGCTCCTCTCAATGCGGAGGAGCAGTGGTTCTACTCCAAGCTCTCCCCAAAGGGCTGACCTTCTCACCTTATCCCTAAAGGAAGTCCAATTCAGCTGCTTGTATCCATGATTTTGTTCTTTCAGTCACTACCCAAGGCTCGTGGCCATAGGTGAGGGTTTGAATCTAGATAAACTGGTCAATTGAGAGCTGTGCCTTGCGGCTCAGTACCCTCTTCACCATGACGAACCAGTACAGGCTCCATTTTACAACATTCCCTAGTTTGCGGAAGTGTAGCTTCCCTTCACCTTTGAATGGAGGGACGGGTCCTGACTGTCATTTGTGCTTATACACCAAATGATAGTTCACAGTACCCAGCCTTCTTGGAGTCTTTAGGGGGTGTGTTGGAGAACACTCCCCTGGGAGACTCACTTGTTTTACTGGGGAATATGCCCATGTGGGCAACGATAGTGTAACCTGAAAGGGTGTGATCGGTAAGTACGGCCTCTCCAATCTGAACCTGAATGGCGTTTCATTGTTGGACTTCTGTGCTCATCACATTTTGTCCATCACGAGCACCATGTTCGAACATAAGGGTGTCCACAAGTATACTTGGTAGCAGGGCACCCTAGGCTGTGGTTCAATAACCGACTTTGTAGTCGTGTCATCAGATTTGCGGTTGCATGTTCTGGACATTCAGAGCTGAGCTGTCAACCAATCACCACCTGGATGGTGAGTTGAGTCCGATAGCGGGGGAGGCCGCCCTCCAAACCTGGCATGCTCAAGTGTATAGTTAAGGTCTCTTGGGAACGTTTGGTGGAGTCTTCTGACAGAGGGGCCTTTAATGCCCACCTCTGGCAGAGCTACAACCAAGGAGGCGAGTGACATGGAATCTGAATGGGCCATGTTTTATGCTTCCATTGCTGAGGCAGCAGCCCATAGCTGTGGCCGGAAGGTCATCAGTGCATGTTGTGTTGGTAACCCCTGAAACCATTGGTGGACACTTGTGATGACTGGAGTTGTCCAGTTGAAAAGGGAGGCCTAACTGGGTCTTATTGGCCTATAGGATTCCCGAGGCAACGGACAGGTACCGGCAGGCCAAATGTGCTGCAGCCCAAGCTGTTGCCAATGCAAAATCTCAGGCGTGGGAGGAGTTTGGTGAGGGCTTGGAGAGTAGTTATTGGCTGGCCTTTAAAAGCTTCTGGACCACCATCTGACACCTAAGGAGGGGGAAGCAGTTCTCCTCAAATACTGTTTAGATTGGAAGTGGGGAGATGTACATTTCGACTGCCATGTTTGTTAGGAGGTGGAAGGAATACTTTGAGAATCTCCTCAGCCCCACCAACACGCCCTCAGTGGCGGAGCAAGACCAGGGAAGACCCCTCTTCGAATTGCCACCTTATCGTGATGGAGGGGTTTGCCTGTTTTAATGATCCTAGGAGCTATGCTGTCAGGGGCATTCTGCTCCTGGAAAAGTCTCCCAAGGCAAACAGGTCCGAGGTGAAGGTCAAGACGATGCGTGATTCAAAAGTTCTTCATGAAGAAACAAAGAAAAGGACACAGCTTCCGTTGCCCAGACGAGAGTCAACGGGATCCCCCCCTGGAGCCAGGCCTGGGGGCGGAGCTCGAAGGCAGGTACCTGGTGGTCGGCCTTCTGCCCATGGAGCCTGGCTGGGCCAAGCCCGAAAAGGAGACGTGGGTCCACCCTCCCATGGACCCACCACATGTTGTAGGGGCTATAGCGGTCGGGTGCAGTGTGAGTTGGGTGGCAACTGAAGGCATGGGTTCTGTCGGACGAATCCTTGTCTCCTGACTCTGACTCTTGGAATATGGAATGTCACCACTCTGGTGGGAAAGGAGCCTGAGGTGGTGCGTGAGGTGGAGAGATACCGACTGGATATTGTCGGACTAACCTCAACGCATAGCTTGGGCTCTGGAACCACCCATCTCGATAGGGACCTTATTCCCTTCTGGAGTTGCTCATGGGGAGAAGTGGCGAGCTCGTGTGGACATCCATGTTACCACCTGTTTTGGTGCCCACATGCTGTTAATTCAATTGATAAATTGAATATATACCTTAACTGTTTTTTTGAAGCAACAGCTTCCTAATGCATCCACATGGACAACATTCATTAATTCATTTTCTAAACAACTTAATCCTTATTAGGGTCATGAGAACTTGCGCCCATCTCAGTCAACTCTGGATGAGGGCAGGATACACCCTGGACAGCTCTCCAGACCCTCACTGAGCCAATACAGTACACATAAACATACACAAGACAACAAAATGTGATTTGGAACCACCAATCAGCCAACTGTGCATGTTTTTGAAAGGAA
Organism: Plotosus lineatus; assembly: GCA_024760905.1. Classification (NCBI taxonomy): domain Eukaryota; kingdom Metazoa; phylum Chordata; class Actinopteri; order Siluriformes; family Plotosidae; genus Plotosus; species Plotosus lineatus. The sequence goes on from CM045728.1 coordinate 111,245,388, forward strand.
CGAGAGTAACAGAAACTCACACAACCACAGGTAGAACAAACAAACTCCACAAAGAAATGACAGAGCTGGAAATTGAACCCAGGACTTCCTGCTGTGACGTGGACGTACCAACCACTTCACTGCCGTGCTGTCAAATAGACAATATTTTTACTTAAACAAACAAGTATTTCGCTATTAGGTAAAATTGTGGGTCCTTTAATACATATGAAAGGGGACTTGAACTCCCGTGGGTGGGTGATATTACATCTGTAGTGCACAATAAACAAGTCAATGTAGGTACCTCACTAGAAGTTGTGGTAAGTGCATAGTTCAGGTGACTAAAGCTTGCATTGATGTATTCAGTGATCTTGTGAGGTTACCATGACCACGGTTCCTTCAAGGTTTTGAAGAATAATAGGCCTACTTCTAAAAGGGTAACTTAGATGTTAGAGAACCATGGTTCTGGGAATACACCTCCCCAGGGGTATTTTTGTACTCCTTACTTTTGAAACAAGTGGCTCAAGTAATCAACCAATTACGAAAACACACAGAAAACACACCTCCATACCTGCCACCTGAATTTTATAGACCAGCTTCTCGTTTCCAACTTCACAGGTGTACTCTCCTGCGTCCTTCCTCTCCACGCTGTTCAACACCAGGTGATGGATTTTGCCCTTCGTTTCCATGTGGACTGTCTTACCGGATATGAGCTGTTTGCCGTCTTTATACCATTTCACCTGTGTTTTGGAGTCGGACACTTCACAGCTCAGCGTGGCTTTCTGAGAGGCTGAAATATTCACCTCCTTCTGGTAGGAGTCCTTGTTCACAAACATGGCTTGAACCTGAGCTTCTACTGGGGCAGCTGTTAAAAAAATGGGTCTTTTCATTGCACATATTAAAAAAATGCCACAACTAATGTTAAACAGACCTTGGGATCCAATTATAGACTTGGGAGTTGAAATGACAACAAAAGGAACGACCCCCAGTGCAGTTTACTAGGTTATAAAAGGCTGGCCATGTCTCTCGTTGTCTATGGTGAGGTTCATGTAAAAGAACCATTGCTGACTGTCGTCAAGAGTAGGCTGCATAGCCGTCAGCATGCTTCTGCACTGCTCTGGCGAGCTGTCCAGGGTGCACTCTATCCTTGCCCAGAGTTAGCTGAGAAGGGCACCAGCCTCCCCGTGAGCCTAATTAAGATTAAGTGGTTCAGAAAATGAATGAATGAGCAATCAAAAGGAACAACTTAATTAAAATGGATTCTGAAGGGACAATTCTTTGGGTAAAGTTTTTTTTTTTTAAATTGCCAAAACTAATGTTGAACAGACCTTGGGGTCTAGTTCAAGAATTGGGAGTTGAAATGATAACAAAAGGAATGACTTCATTGTAATGGGCTCTGAGGGGACAATTCTTGATTAGAATTACAATTAGACAGACATGACCTGACAAACAAGCCAAATAGTTATTCTCTATATTGCGGGTCAGGTCAAGCTGGTACACATTCTCATCAGTTATACTCTAGTATATTATGGAGTATTACATTAGCTATACCATTTCACACATAGAAATTATATGCAGTGTGAAATTTTTTTTGTACCTGTCACCCGAATATTAAAGACCAGCTTCTCGTTTCCAACTTCACAGGTGTACTCTCCTGCGTTCTTCCTCTCCACGTTGTCCAACACCAGTTGACGGAGTTTACCCTTCGCCTCCATGTGGACGGTCTTACTAGAGATCAGTTGTTTGCCGTCTTTATACCATTTCACCTGTGTTTTGGAGTTGGAAACTTCGCAGCTTAGCGTGGCTTTCTGAGAGGCCAAAACCTTCACCTCCTTCTGGTAGGAGTCCTTGTTGATGAAAGTGGCTTGAGCTTGAGTTTCTACTGGGGCAGCTGTTAAAAACAGAAATGTGTATTTTCACTCCATGTGATTTGAAAACTTAGCTTATATTCATATATTCAAGCTCACCCATTAGAATATCCCTACCTAGTGGTTTACCAGAACTGTCACTATGTTGACATACAGAACTGCCATAGAATGAACTGGGACAAGCCACAACCCTGGCTGGGATGGCAAACGTGTGCCAACACTTATCTAAAGTGTACACCAAGGCTAGTGGATGGAAGGAAATACTCACTTCTCCATTCTAGACCAGCTCCAAGCAAAGTCGAGCCAAAGTCTAGCAATTGCCTTTTGCGGAACCCAACTGGCCCCACTCACTCAAAGAAAATTCTTAGACATGATTGCAAGGGACTCCAAGATTGTAAAATCACATCTTGAGGATGCCATGATGAAAGATGATAATGAGAGAAGGAATCATCGTATATGAGGATACCACCTACAGGCTCCATAACTATACAGGGGAACTTGATTGTCATGTTGGGATAGATAGAGAGCTTTTGAAGGCCATCACTGCAAAAAGTAGCCTCCCAGATCTCAATATACCTGAGAAATATTACATTTTATTGAAAGTACATGACTTGCCCTAAACACTGTTTGAGAACATGGACACCTAGATGTGTAGTCTTCAAAAGAGCACTCTAGCCAAAAGGTCAAACATACATTTTTAGATCTGGTCATTTGAAACCGTACATTTTAGACACATAGGTAATGATATCGTTGATTTAACAAACATCAAGGGAAGCCGAAGAGGTGCAGTAAAATCAACTGCTGTGTGTAAAGCATAGAAATTAGAAGAGTTTGCAGAAATCATGAAAAAAATTCTTATTGTCTGGTATTGAAGACGTTCTTCAAACCTTTTAATGCCTCAGAAGAAAAAAAGATGAGTATTCTTTGGAAAAGCGTGTCTCTAGAGAGACCTTTAGCGCAGAGGTACTCAATTCTGCTTATGGGGGACTCCAGGTGCAAATTTTGCTGTTTTCTTTGTTCCCAACAATTACCAGCTCTTCATGATTTAAACTAAATAAGGTACAGCAGTAAGTACAGCACTATCATGTACAGGACGGGGTCCTCCAAAACCAGGATTTAGAACTTATTCTCTGGGATATTTTATGTCTTTTACCCCTCTGGATGGATGCGGTTCGATCTACACCACAAATATTCAATGTAAACTTCTTGGGCTGCCCTAGGAAGATGTGTAGCCTTTGACTGGGGAAAGAAGGGTCTGGATTGACCTTCTTATTCTGCTGTCCCTGTGAGTTCACCAGTAAATGAGGTAGAACGACAAATGTACAGAATGAGTTTATTAGCTCATACCTATTAATACAGTAGAATGCGAAGTAGATAAACAATATATTTCATACCAGTCACATGAACCTTAAAGACCAGCTTCTCATTTCCAACTTCACAGGTGTACTCTCCTGCATCCTTCTTCTCCACGCTGTCCAACACCAGTTGACGAATTTTATCCTTCGTCTCCATGTGTATGGTCTTACTGGACATCAGCTCTTTGTTGTCCTTATTCCACTTCACCTGTGTTTTGGAGTCGGACACTTCACAACTCAGTGTGGCTTTCTGGGAGGCTGAAACCTTCACCTCCTTCTGATAGGAGTCTTTGTTGATGAAAGTGACTTGGGTTTCTAATGGGGAAGCTGTGAAAGTGAGGACATTTAGTTCATTTTAAAGACAGAAGTTAGCTAACAAGGACTAACTTGTTTTCCAGATATTGTTCCATTGTAAATGTAACTATAAATGGATAAAAAGCACATGTTCTTCAAGAAACATTTGGAATTGTTGATTTTTTTAGGTAATAGAAGAATGAAACAGTGGAAATTAAAAAAAATCAAATGTGTGTTTGTTTAGTGAAGGGTGGTGGATTGTGGATCGTTTGGGAAATACTGCTTCATCATATCGCCCCATCTTGAATTCTTTTTTCAAAAACTGCAGAGCACCAAGTGTTTCAGTCCACACTTACAAAATAATACTGTAATACCAAAGCTATGGAATTCATGCTCAAGCTTGGAAATTCACATTTTATGGACACTTGAAAGCACAGAACTGAGTTACCCTAGCTCACGTAGCTCATGGATAAACTAGTTATAAATATGTGCGATTAGATATGAGACTCACCAGGTGTTTTGTATCACTCGCCTGATACAATATAATTTTATCTTTGATTTGTATTGTGATTCTGTAAGTATTGCAGTTCTATTAATTTCCTGAGTCAATATTATCTCCCCCCCCCCCCCCCCCCACACACACACACACACACACTTTTTGTGACTGTTTTAAAACACAAGTTTAGTAAATAATTCACTCCTCCCATGCAGGGTGCTGTTCCTGCCTGTCAGGGTGTAAATAGTATAAACTGCACCTCCTGTAGCAGGAAAGAGATACAGTGACATCTTACCACCTTGAGTTCACTCAAGCATTTAACAAACCACTTAAACCTACTCGGGTCATCGGGAGGCCGTGGCCCATCTCAGCCAACATTAGACAAGGAGGGGTCCACCTTGAAGAGCTCACCAGACCATCTCAAGACAAAATACACACACACACACACACACACACACACACACACACAGAATCACCCCCACACACACACACACACACACAGAATCATTCACACTCACACCGAGGGTAAATTTGGAACTACCAATTAATCTAATGTGCATGTCTTGGAGTGTCGGAGAAAACCAGAAGTACCCAGATGAAACCCACACAAGCACAGCAAGAACATCCAAACTGCATAAAAAAAAGTCCATGGTTGGAAATTTAGCTCAGGACCTCCTTGCAGGAAAAACTTCAAATATATAAATTAAAATAAATAAATAAATAAATAAATAAGATGAGTTGGAGGGTCAGTGGTGGCCTGGTGGTAAGATGGTGGATTACCTATTCCAAGGTTGGGGACTCAAGCCCCACTGTTAATGGTTGTCACTGCTGTCCCCCAGTGCAGCTAATTGGGTTATCAAAGTCTGGCCAGGTTTCTCACTGTCTATGGTAAGAAATTCATGTAAAAAAAAACATTGCAGACTTTTGTAAAGAGAAGCTGCGTAGCTGTCAGTGTGTTTCTGCCCTGCGATGGCCTAACGAGCTGTCCAGAGCATACTCTTCCTTAGCTAGAGTTGGCTGAGATGGGCCCCTTGACCCTAATTAGGATTGAGTGGTTCAGAAAATAAATGAATCGATGAACCAATAGATGAAAAAACAGACGAATGGCAATGTAGAACTAAATAGATTTCTTTTGCCATCTCCGTGTTGAAGAATATTTTGTTGGGTTTGGGTACCACTACTTAAAATCACCCATTATGTATTACACAAGCAGGTTTACCAGCAGTAGCTGCATAGCTAGCTAATCACAGGAGGACATCAATAGATTTTCATGAAGGTACTGTGGGTACGAACAGATTCGGTATACAGTTCAGATTTAATCTCATACCTGCCACCTGAATTTTAAAGACCAGCTTCTCGTTTCCAACTTCACAGGTGTACTCTCCTGCATCCTTCCTCTCCACACCGTCCAACACCAGTTGGCGGAGTTTGCCCTTCACCTCCATGTGGACGGTCTTACCGGAGATCAGCTCCTTGCCGTCTTTATACCATTTCACCTGTGTTTTGGAGTCGGACACTTCACAGCTCAGCGTGGCTTTCTGAGAGGCTGAAACCTTCACCTCCTTCTGGTAGGAGTCCTTGTTCACAAACATGGCTTGAATCTGAGTTTCTACTGGGGCAGCTGTTAAACAAAGGGGTCTTTTCATTGCACGTATTTAAAAAAATGCCACAACTAATGTCAAACAGACCTTGGGGTCTAGTTAAAGAATTGGGAGTTGAAATGATAATAAAAGGAACGACTTCATTAGAATGGGCTCTGAGGGGACAATTCTTGATTAGAATTCTAATTGGACAGATATGCCCAGACAAACAAGCCACATGGTTATTCTCTATATTGTGGGTCAGGTCAAGCTGGTACACATTCTCATCAGCTATACTCTAGTATAGTTAATATATAATATAATAATTATTTCAAACACAGAAATTATACCTAGCATGAAGTTTTTTTGTACCTGTCACCCGAATATTAAAGACCAGCTTCTCGTTTCCAACTTCACAGGTGTACTCTCCTGCATCCTTCCTCTCCACGCTGTCCAACACCAGTTGACGGAGTTTACCCTTCGCCTCCATGTGGACGGTCTTACTGGAGATCAGCTCCTTGCCGTCTTTATACCACTTCACCTGTGTTTTGGAGTCGGACACTTCGCAGCTCAGCATGGCTTTTTGAGAGACTGAAACCTTCACCTCCTTCTGGTAGGTGTTCTTGTTCACAAACATGGCTTGAGGTTCTGAATAGAAAAATGAAGGAAGATCCCAATGCATTCAAATGTTGGAAGACACCTTGATCAAAAATAAACACACAACTATTCCTTTCTAATAAAATTCATGTCTTAAACAGGTCTTATTGATGGAGGACAAATTATAAATCTATGATTAAACCCAATAGGTGTGTAGAACAACAGTGTTCCTGACCAGTTCCAGATCAGACTGCCCAGAATCCTGAATAACAAAAAAGGTAACCAACTAGCTAATGAGCTAGACATACATTAAGTACCCTGAGTAATCCAGACTGAGGCAAATGATCAAGCACCTGAATTTCCAACACCAAATCCTGCTGTGGGAAAATTATAATACAGTCTGTCCCTACTCACGAAACCCCCTGGGTACGAAATCCCCGGGTTACGAAAACATTTTCCGAAGTTTACGTCCCCGGGATACGAGCACAACCCCCTCTTACAAAAAGAAATTCAAAATTCAAACGTGCTAATAAAAATTTCACATGATGCGTGAGTTGCTCTCTCATTGGCTGTCTCTCAACATCCCACCCCGCTGGCTAGGAGGGATGACACAGAACCAGAAGGAGACCTTAAAGCGTAAATACAGTGAGGACCTCTGATCTTTCAAACAGGTACTGTAATTCTGAGAGAGATAGAGATAGAAGGAAGCTTAACTCTTTAGTTTTTAGTTTAGTTTTTAAGTTGTTTAATTCAGTAAATGTTTAATAAATGTAGCCTATGCGAGCTTATCTGGAATTCCGATCCCTCAAGGATTCAAGTTAAAGTTGAGTTTGGACCTCCGATCTGTCAAGCTGTGAATGCGCTTTGAATTCCATGTCTTGTGGGCGTGGCCCGCAGCGCTACAATAAACGTGTATACAATACATTGTTGTCTGTGTGTGTGTGAGAAAGATATATATATATATATATAGAGAGAGAAAGAGAGAAGCTTAACTCTTTAGTTTTTAGTTTAGTTTTTTTAAGTTATTTACTTCAGTAAATGTTTAATAAATGTGGTGCATGTGAGCTCATCTGGAATTCTGATCCCTCAAGAAATCAATGGGGTTTATCCAGTCCAAAGACTGGAGCCTTGGAATGAATCACGCGTTTAACATGTAAAATGCGACCCCCTACTGATGAAATTCCCACGTTACAAAAAAGGTGCTGGAACGGATTAATTTCGTAAGTCAGGGGCCGACTGTATACCCCAAAATATCCAGCCTTATTAAAAAAAACCCCACCCAAAATAAAATAGGAGGTGCACAAGAGTATACTGCAAATATGATTCCCTAAAACAGACATGGGCAAACTACGGCCCGCGGGCCATATACGGCCCCTTAGGCTTTTTAGTACGGCCCACCAAATTTGTCCAATTTAAAAAATAAATAAATAAAAATCATCCATCAATCATTCATTTCATCTGATGGCTGTATGTCTGATATGCCAAGAAGCTTCTGCGGTTTTTAAAGAGTACAGTATCAGCTGTCACTTTGCCACAAAGCATGAAAACTGTACTAGCAAGCAGTCAACGCAACAACTACTGCACAGAGATTGGCCACTAATTTACAGACTCAGCAGAATTGTTTACACAGACAAACTGCAATTCAAGAGTCAAGTCCCAAGGCAAGTTTTTTGCTGGCATTCAAATTGGTAAGTTTTTCTGCGGTGTTCTGAAAAAAATGCATGTGGAAAGTTTAAAGGTCTTTTAATTAAGTCACATTTACAAGCAGCCGTGGAACAGAAAATGAGCCGGGCAGAAATGATTGAGATTGCGTATCTTCTTCTTCTTCTTCTTCTTTTACTTTCGGCTGCTCCCTTCAGGGGTCGCCACAGCAAATCATCCGCCTCCATCTCACCCTGACCTCTGCATCTTCTTTTCTGACTCCAACGACCTTCATGTCTTCCTTCACCACATCCATAAATCTCTTATTTGGTCTTCCTCGAGGCCTTCTGCCTGGTAGTTCCAACCTCAGCATCCTACTGCCAATATACTCACTATCCCTCCTCTGTACATGTCCAAACCATCTCAATCTAGCCTCTCTGACTTTGTTTCCAAAACATCTTACGTGGGCTGTCCTTCTGATGTGCTCATTTCTGATCCTATCCATCCTCGTTACTCCCAGAGAGAACCTCAACATTTTCATCTCCGCTACCTCCAGCTCTGCCTCCTGCCTTTTCCTCAGCGCCACTGTTTCTAAGCCATACAACATCGCTGGCCTCACCCCTGTCTTGTACACTTTTCCCTTCATTCTTGCTGACACTCTCCTATCGCACATCACACCGGACACTTTTCTCCAACCATTCCAGCCTGCCTGCACACGCTTCTACACCTCTTTTCCACACTTTCCATTGCTCTGGATTGTTGAGCCTAAGTACTTAAAATCCTCCACCTTCGTTATCTCTGATCCCTGTAACATCACCGTTCCTCCTGGGTCCTTCTCATTCACACACATGTATTCTGATTTTCTGAGGCTAACCTTCATTCCTCTCCTTTCCAGGGCATACCTCCACCTCTCTAGATTTTCCTGCACTTGTTCTCTGCTCTCACTACAGATCACAATGTCATTGGATTGGCGTATGTCATTGGATAATAATATGTTATGAATGTCGAAAGCAATATCATTCATCTTTTTTCAATAAATGTTGATTTCTTTATCTTTGCACTTTCGATTGAAGCGTATTAAAAACAGATGCAATCTCCAGATTTGATAGATTACAGTGTATGCTATTTTAATCTATTTACATTTTCTTGTCCCGGTGGTGGTCTAGTGGTATAGGGCGCTGGATCGCTGATCCAAAAGGTTGGGAGTTCGAGTTGGGAGTGTTCACTGCATTTGATTAAAACTCAGATTACACAATATTCAACAGACCTTGTTCAAGATTCGAAAGTAGAAATGCCAATAAAAGGAACTTAAGCTTAATCAGTGCCATTTTTCACTACCCTAGGGGCGCTGGGGGGGAGAGGGGTGTAGTAGTGATTGTAACATTCACTTCATAGCAAGAACATCCTAAGTTTGAGTCCCGGTCTGGGACTATGTGGAGTGTGTACGTTCTTCCTGGGCTGGCATGGAATTCCTTCAGGTAGTCTGGTTTCCTCCGAAAGTCCAAACACATGCTCATTATGGAGATTGGCTATTACAAATTGATCCTATGTGCGAGTGTGAATAGTTGTGATTGTGTGTGGGTTCTTCGATGATCTGGCCAGCTCTTCCGGGTGTACCCCAGAGTCAGCTGAGACAGGCTCCACTAATCTAAATAAGATTAAATGGATCGGCAAAAGTATGGATGAATACTCTGTGGCACCAGATTCCAAATGCTCACTGGGTAATTCCAAACTATGTTAGCATCAGCTCCTTGATTGGCAAGTGTTTGCTGTGAATGATAGGAAAGTAAGCATATACAGACCATCCCTCTCCCCTCCCCCCTGAGAGTACAGCCAATTTTGCATTCTTGGTTTCCCAGCCAAAGAGGACGATAACATCATCTGAATTCACAATTTCCAGAAGATGGGGGTTTTCTATATATTCTTATATACAGGGATCCCTCGCGACTTCACGCTTCAATTCATGTGGCTTCAGTGCATCGTAAAACAGGGGTCCTCAAACTTTTTCCTGCGAGAGCCGCATAACTTTTCCTTTCTCTGATGGGGGCCGAGGACAGTTTGTGACAGAAAAAGTGTGATGATCGCAGGGCTGCCTAAATGTAAACATTTATTGTTTTCCAGTAAGCCACACATAACCAGATATTAGTAACCCTTTCCGGGACCTTCACAGAAAAAAGTCGGAAATAAATTTTAAAAAATGCTGGTGGCTATCAGTTGAGCAACACGAAAGTTGCCCGAACAGACGACTGGTTCAGTCGAGCCTGGTGTACAAACATATTCTCCTGAGCTAACGGTCCACTTTTTAGCTTTGAGAGTTTGTCTACTTGCATTTGGCCTTGCAAGTGATCATAGTCGTCTTTGTGACGAGATTCAGAGTGTCTGCTCAGATTGCACTCTTCGAATACCACCACTGTGTCTTGACAGATGATACAAACAACCTTTGCTTTGCTTTGAACAAAAGATAATTGTTTGTCCACTGCAAGTTAAATACCCTGCATTCTGAATCAAATTTTCTCTTCCAAAACCTTTTCACCATTATTCCGTTCTATTTGACAGGGGAGAGTCTAGGATTTTTGTTTCGGGGGGGATGTTTCAGATGGGGCACAGATGGAGAAGAGTGGAGTAGAATGCTATGTTCTGGGTGGGTATTAGTCTTGATCACATGGCCAGACTAAAAAAAAAATAATCATAATGCATCTCTGGTACTGTTCAGGGGGCTGGGCCAAATGTGGAGGTGGGCCATAACTGGCCCGCGGGTCATAGTTTGGGGACCACTGATGTAAAAGAACCATTGCTGACTTTCGTCAAGAGTATCTGCAAAGCCTTCAGCGTGTTTCTGTCCCTTGCTAAAGGGTTGTCTCAGAAAGGGCATCTGATGTAAAAACCTATGCCAAACATGCGCGTGTGTATATATATATAATATAATATATACACACACACACACACACACACACACACACACACACAATAGTCATTCTCAAAAAATTAGCATATTGTGATAAAGTTCATTATTTTCTGTCTTCCTTTCGGCTTTTTCCCTTTTACTCGAGAGTCGCCACAGCGAATCATCTTGATTCGCACGTTTGATTTGGCAGAGGTTTTTGCGTCGGATGCCCTTCCTGTCACAACCCTTTTAGCAAGGGACAGAAACATGGTGACGACTTTGCAGCCTACTCTTTACGAATGTCAGCAATGGTTCTTTTACATGCCTCTCACCATAGACAGTGAGAGACATGGCCCGCCTTTGATAACCCAGTTAGCTGCACTGGGGGGGATAGTGACAGCCTTGTGGAGAGTGAGACTCGAAACCCCAACCTTTGGATCAGTGATCCAGCACCCTATACCACTAGACCACCACTGCCCAAAGTTCATTATTTTCTGTAATGTACTGATAAAAATTATATTTTCATATATTTTAGATTCATTGCACACCAACTGAAATATTTCAGGTCTTTTATCGTTTTAATACTGATGATTTTGGCATACAGCTCATGAAAACCCAAAATTCCTATATCAAAAAATTAGCATATCATGAAAAGGTAGTCTAAACGAGCTATTAACCTAATCATCTGAATCAACCAATTAACTCTAAACACCTGCAAAAGATTCCTGAGGCTTTTAAAAGCTCCCAGCCTGGTTCATTACTCAAAACCGCAATCATGGATAAGACTGCCGACCTGACTGCTGTCCAGAAGGACATTGACACCCTCAAGCAAGAGGGGAAGACACAAAAAGAAATCTCTGAGCGAATAGGCTGTTCCCAGAGTGCTGTATCAAGGCACCTCAGTGGGACGTCTGTGGGAAGGAAAAAGTGTGGCAGAAAACGCTGCACAACCAGAAGAGGTGACCGGACCCTGAGGAAGCTTGTGGAGAAGGGCCGATTCCAGACCTTGGGGAACTTGTGGAAGCAGTGGACTGGGCTACAGGTGCCGCATTCCCCAGGTCAAGCCACTTTTGAACCAGAAACAGCGGCAGAAGCACCTGACCTGGGCTACAGAGAAGCAGCACTGGACTGTTGCTCAGTGGTCCAAAGTACTTTTTTCGGATGAAAGCAAATTTTGCATGTCATTCGGAAATCAAGGAGCCAGAGTCTGGAGGAAGGCTGGGGAGAAGGAAATGCCAAAATGCCTGAAGTCCAGTGTCAAGTACCCACAGTCGGTGATGGTCTGGGGTGCCAAGTCAGCTGCTGGTGTTGGTCCACTGTGTTTTATCAAGGGCAGGGTCAATGCAGCTAGCTATCAGGAGATTTTGGAGCACTTCATGCTTCCATCTGCTGAAAAGCTTTATGGAGATGAAGATTTCATTTTTCAGCACGACCTGGCACCTGCTCACAGTGCCAAAAAACCACTGGGAAATGGTTTACTGACCATGGTATTACTGTGCTCAATTGGCCTGCCAACTCTCCTGACCTGAACCCCATAGAGAATCTGTGGGATATTGTGGAGAGAAAGTTGAGAGACACCAGACCCAACACTGTGGATGAGCTTAAGGCCGCTATCGAAGCATCCTGGGCCTCCGTAACACCTCAGCAGTGCCACAGGCTGATTGCCTCCATGCCACACCGCATTGAAGCAGTCATTTCTGCAAAAGGATTCCCGACCACGTATTGAGTGCGTAACTGAACATAATTATTTGAAGGTTGACTTTTTTGTATTAAAAACACTTTTTTTAATTGGTCGGAAGAAATATGCTAATTTTTTGAGATAGGAATTTTGGGTTTTCATGAGCTGTATGCCAAAATCATCAGTATTAAAACAATAAAAGACCTGAAATATTTCAGTTGGTGTGCAATGAATCTAAAATATATGAAAGTTTAATTTTTATCAGTAGATTACAGAAAATAATGAACTTTATCACAATATGCTCATTTTTTGAGAAGGACTAATATATATATATATAAAAGATTGAAACTTATTCTTACCCAGCACATGAATCTTAAAGACCAGCTTCTCGTTTCCAACTTCACAGGTGTACTCTCCTGCGTCCGTCTTCTCCACACTGTCCAACACCAGTTGACGGATTTTGCCCTTCATCTCCATGTGGACACATCTCGTGGGCATTAGCTGTTTGTGGTCTTTATACCATTTCACCTCCGTTTTGGTGTCGGACACGTCACAGCTTAGAGAGGCTTTCTGAGAGGCTGAAACCTTCACTTCCTTCTGATAGGAGTCCTTGTTAATGAAAGTCACCCGAGTTTCTACAAGAAAAACCATCACATGTCTGCCCAGAATGATTTTATTGTTACACTGAATTATTAAATGTTCACAGAAACTGAAGAGAATGTTTTATATGTGGGGAAACAAACACAGGAGCTATAGTTTGGAAAAATACAGTAATCTTGGAGATTATGCAAATCTATCCTACACTCTTCGGCTCTGTACTCAGTGCACGAGTCTATTTATTCTGTTCAGTTCTACTCTAGGGTGTGTCATGGTGGTGCAGTAGTGAGCACATTTGCCTCGTGGCAAGAAGGTCATGGGGTTCAATTCCAATGACCGGACTGTTTCTGTGTGAAGTCTGCTTATTCTCCCCACGCTAGTGTGGGTTTCCTCTGGGTACTCTGGTTCCCTCCCACATTCAAAAACATGCACATTAGACTGACTGGTGGGTCCAAATTACACCTAGGTGTGTGTGGATTGTTGCATGAATGTTGGCCCTGCAATCATCTGGTGAACTGTTCGGCCAGAGTTGGCTGAGAACAAGGCAAGGTACAACCTGAACAGTTCTCAGGGCAACACACACACACACACACACACACACACACACACTCAAACCTTGGGATAATTTGAAACAGTTATTTTTTCGAAAGCACATATGGACTCTGGGAGGAAACCAATGTACCCAGAGGAAACCCATGCAAGCACATGGGGCGCATGCAAACCCCACACAGAAACCTGGGACTCAAACCCAGGACATCCTTGCTTGAGTTCACTTCCATTTAACTCAACACCACCGTGGTTTACTGTACACTGACGCCACTTTGGTCGACTCCATTATATATTCATATTATTTGTTCGACTCCTTTAGATTCAGCTGCACATTGCTCTATTCTGTTAAACTCTTAGCTCTACATTTCTCTTCAACTGCTTCAAATAAATGACCTCAAGGGTGCCTGATAATCAAATTTCACCTCATGAACACATGCATGCAGTATTAAAAATAATAGTTGTAGCAATCTTTCCAGCCACGGTTTAATTTTTAAATAATATATCTCCAAACAGAGTGCTCTGCTTTGATGAAATTAGTTCTGTCCATTGGATTTTTTTCCTCAGACTAATTAGCGCTAGCTTTACCTTGTATTCTGACCCTGAACGTGACCTTGTCCTCTATCGTCTCACATGAATAGTGTCCTTCATCGCTCTGCTTGGCTCCTTTGATAACCAGCTTTCTCTGCGTCCCCTGGGACACCACGGTCACTCGGTTGTCCTCCACTATTTCTTTATGCTCCTTCTTCCACACAACAGTGGTCGTAGGCGGCACCACCTCACAACTCAGTGTCACATCACCCATCGAGGAAGAAACCTCCAGGGGTTGAGGCTTGGGTTTGTTCACAAACTTGGCTGCTTCTTCTGAAGAAATATTATTTAAAAAAAATTTAAATGAAAAAACTTTTGGATAAAATATCTTTAATTAACGTTTTCGTGTGGCTTTACACTGGTAGTTGTAGAAGGAAGATATCATTTAGAGTCACCCTGTTCACGCTTAATATATGAAAAATGTTTGTAAAGGAAAATAAAGCAATTTTATCTCTTTTAGCTGTTTAACTTTGGGGAAGACACAAAAATTAGCCGTGTTCACAGAGAGGGAAGAGGGGCGTATGCTCTTCTTCATGCCAATCACAGCAGCACATATCAATTGTGGGCATTTGTGAGCTCACACATATGAAGGAGGGTGGATTTAAATATCAAAAAACACACTGCACATCAGCGTTTGTTCAATTCAAATACAAAATCCAATTTATTGTTATTATTTTTGTTGTTTTGTTGCAATCATAAGAAATGTTCCTGAAACCTTTGGCTACCTTTAACAGCAAGCTGGAGAGACATCTTATCACCGTCACACACACACTCGTAAATCCCCGCATCCTCTTCAGTTACATTATGAATGGTCAGCGTACGTTTACATCCCACACTGGAGGATTCATACTTTTTTCCTAGCCTTAATTCCATACCGTTCTTCATCCAGAGCACCTGCAGGATAGAAAGACCAATCTGAAGTTCAAGATATTTTACAGAATAGCAGATCAAGTGTTAGATCCCAATAATCCTGTGGCACCTGCAAGAACCAGACAACCCGCACAACATTCACTTTCAGAAAAAGCAAGATTGTTACGGGCAGGTGAATATTTGTGTGAATGTAAATAGAAAAATAATGTAAGAGAGTCACATGGTGTGACTCATTTTCCATAGAGGACTGGAGTTGCGCAATCCAATGGAGGGGAGGAGCAACACAGACAGGTAGGGGCTTGTCCGGGCTTGCCTGGGCTTGTTCAGGCTTGTACCAGAGAGAAAACAACTTGTTGGGGGAATCTATATTAAGGACCTGTGGCCGACTGGCTACAGTCTTACAGTCTCCTCGTGGCTCTTCGGGCGGCTCACGGATCAACTCATCCAAGGTGAACCATGGAACACACTTCACCTAAGTTTCGTTGTTCGGGACTTCATCGTCGAAGGCCATCATCCACAACCACACAGAGTCCACACGAGGATGGTCATCATTTGTTTTGTCCGACAGCGGGATGACGAGCCCCGCCAGCACATGCGCCATCACTAAATTTACCCTGCTGCAGGTGCTTGGTGACTATGGTAGGTAGATAAGTCTGTTGGGTTTTTACACCCGAGCCTAGTGGCTTAGCCTTGTGGCTCATCAGGCCAGTGCTTCTCCCCGGTTTCCGTAGCGTGAAGCGACCAGGAGTTCAACTCCCCACTGAGACGCTAGTCCATCGCAGGTTTACCTTCCCAGTATATTTTACTGGTACCCATTTATACTGCTGGGTGAACAGAGGCACACTTGTGGTTGAGACCTTGCCCAGGGGTCTTAGCACAGTGAGGGTCTCTGTGTGATTCAAACTCACAACCTCCTGATCATAAGCGCAGCACCCTAACCACTACGCCACCGGCCCCGTTGGTGACTATGGGACCCTTAGTTAATTTGTATGTGGTTTAGCTTTAAGATGTGAGTTGTGAATTTTGTCTTCGTTTGTTCATATTATTAAAGTGTACATAGTTTATGTCGTGGTTTGTCGTGCTTTGCTGGTTTCACAGGGCAATTTCAATCCTCTAAATTTTCATATCCGTAACAAAGATGAATTTTTGTTTTTCAAAAATTGAATAAAAAAGACAATCAACAACCTCAGGTATAACCCCCCCCACACACACACACACACACATACACACACCAGCAGATTCTGTTACCTGAACATTGGCGTCTGACACCTCTGTGTACAGTTGGGCGGAAGAGTGAGAGCTGAACCTGAAGATCTCCTCTTCTGAATATTTCTTCGTGAAACGTGCCGGAGCAGCTAAACCAGAAATAAAGTTGTGGGAAGAAGAAAACGCCATATAACACAGTAGGCCCCCGTTTTTCGCGATACAGTAGTTCAGTTCTGGCCCTTCTCGCGGATCCTGAAAATCTGCTAATTATTGATGTGGTTTTAAAACCCTATGATATTCCATGCGCTAAAATCTGCTTGTTAAACACATTGTATAGCCAGTTTTACTCATTAATACAGAAATAATGCAGTAAAATGTAGTAATGATTAAGTAAAAACTTTTTAATTTTGTACTGTGATAATATTTATTAATAAATAAAGTGATTAGGCTCCTTACCAGAAGCTAGAGAAGATACAGGGCGTTTGAGTGGCATCATAGGGATTACATAATCATTAAAAACACACTAAAAAACGTGAATTCACAATTCAAGCAGTCACGTTGATGACATGTGAATGAAGGACAAAAAAAAAGGTGTGTACACATCATCTGCAACCAATCAGCAGGCGGGAGAAACAAAAGCTCTCAGCCATTGGCTAAATTTGAATCATGTGAGAGTGACTTCCGGTTTTGTCGTTAATCCGCAAGTATGCGGCGGGACGAGCGCCGAACCGCGAATGGTCAAGAGCCTACTGTACATAACATTGGATTCATCTATTTTATACACACATCTTATTCATTCATTCAAAATCTGGTTACAATCATGTACATTGAACTTGTAGATATTTTTCTTTTATTAATTTTATTGACTTATTTACCCATCTTGTATAAAGGTTATTGCAATAACGTTACTTTAAACCAATGCTTTTTTTAGGTTAAAGGGTAGAGGGAGAATTTTGAATGATGGATAAGCTTTTGAATGAGAGGAGGGTTGGGAGGGATACTGGATTAACCTTGGACAATGTTTCTGGACAAGTTTTTAAAAGGTGATGAATGATTTTTGTGTTGTCTGCATTATTCTCCTTTGTGGTTTACTCTTCTTACCTTTCACACTGAGTGTGCAGATGCTTTCAGATCCTCCACCCACAAATTTAACCTGAGCTCCATCCAGTGACGCGGTCACCTCCCTGATCACCAGTGTGTGCGTGGTCTTCGAGCGAGTTATGAGATATTCCGCACCGCTACGTATCAGTCTGCCGTTCAGCATCCAGCTTCCTGAACACGTTGCAGAGAGCTCAACGATGAAGGTGACCTCCTTGCCAAGCATGGTGGTGCAGCTTTGCAGACCTGATGTCACCGAGGCAGTTGGCTCTAAACAAACATTATGTCGTTAGTGTGACATACTGCAAGCATCAGCAAGGACCTTTTGTCAAAGAAAAAAGTAAATTTACCAAGATAAAAGGTTCCAGGAACCTCCAGATAGGTGCTCTGACCAAAATCATTAACAGCTGATATGCGAAACTGGTAGCTGCTCTCCTCTGTAATGTTACTGATGGTGTGTTGGCTGGTCATCACGAGCTCACTGCCTGTAACTCGAACCCATGTTTGGGCTCCAACCTTCTTTTTCTCTATTACATAACCATTGATGGGAACGGGTCGTTCGCTGTCTGGACGCGACCAGCTCAAAGTAATGGAGTTGTCCGTCTTGTTCAACACAATTGGTTTGACTGGTGGGTCTGGAGGATGCTTCCTCGGTGCTGAGTGACAAAATAATATGCAAGCCAAATCATTTAAAACAATAAAAACAACAAAAAAAGTGTTTTCGTGGAACATGTTTCATAAATGTGGAGCTTAAAATGAATGACCATTATGCCTATGATAATTCAGATTCAATTGACTCATTTAATTGATTCAAATTATTAATTTTATTGATTCAGAACTAGAATAAACTTGATGGATGTTGAAAACATTCAGTAATAAAACAAACTAGAGTTTCTTTTCCTCACCTGTTACTGAGAACCTTGTGGAGGTCTTGCAGTCTCCAGCAATGAATGCCACCTCTCCAGAGTCTTCAGCAGTGCAGTCCCGGATGGTGAGGTTGTACTGCTTAAGTGTCTGAGCAATAATGATCCTGGAGTCTTCCTTCAGCTTCTCTCCATTCCTGGTCCAGTATGCATCTTTGACAGGATGTTCGAGCTCCACACAGAAGATCACTGTATCGCTCACCGGGACCACAGTCCTTCTTGGCAACTTCTTGGTGATATTGCCTGAAGATGTGTTAAGCTTTATGTTGTTTTGATATGTCAAAAACATTAACAAATTTTAAGTACCTGTACTCTCCTTTAATCACGCCATACCTACAACAGTGAGCTCAGCCACGGTACGACTTCCTTCCTTCATTTCACAGATGTAAACGGCGTCATCGTTGGTCGTGACATTATGGATGGTGAGGCGGCGCATTGTGCCCTCCTGCTCCATGTGATACTTTGCATTCTGTTCCAGGCGAGTTTCCTCCATGAACCATGAGGCCTGAGTACTCGGCATGGGTACCTCACACATCATCATTGCAGTCTCCTTTTCCTTCACCTCTACATCCTGTAGCTTCTTTTTAAAGGCCACTGCTGGCTCTGGAAAAGCAACAACAGAAAGGAAAAGTTATACAACATCATACAATTTGTGTGGCGATGGAATGGCTGCCACAAATTCTAAGCACTTTCTCAGGACGCCTACCTTGTTTCTGATTCTGTGGGATGTGGAAGCAGTGTTCCACCCAGAGCCAGACTCTATGCCCCTCTGTCACAATATTTTGCCAGTGTTTCATATGACCTACACACCCTGTCTCATCACCTACTGACTGACGGTCACACTCTGATGATGTCACAGAGAGCATAGGCTCTGCCTCTAGTTGCTAATGTAATATTTCATCAGCGTCCAGTGCTGAAAATTATCGACCACAACAATGAAATGCAAAAGTATCACAATCAGTAGTTACAAAGATGCAGAGGGCAATCATCCAAATCTCCACTTCATGAACACCATACTTACAGAGGTGGATGAAGTATAACTGTTAGGCATCACCATCAGAAACGAACTGACATGGACTCACATCCTAAAGAAGATGGCTGTAGATGCAGGTAAACGACTGGGCTTACTAAGGAAGGTTGTACTCTACCTGAGCCCGGACCAAAGAGCTATTATCTACAAAAGCATGGTCAGATCACGAATGGAATATGCCTCAACAGTCTGAATGGGAGCCTCTCCAACCTCCCTGGCCTGGCTGGAAGCCATCCAAAGGAGGGCTCTGAAGATCATCAACATTCCAAATGATTGCTCGGCTGATAACCGAATACAACCACTGGAGCAAAGGAGAAATGTTGGCGCCCTTACCCTACTCCATTGTATCTATTACCAAGAGGCTCCAGCATTGGTAAATAGCCTTCTCCCAGAGCCTTACAAAGTCCGAAGAACATCACGCCTGTCTAAATGCCTCCATTCAGCAGCCCTTGAACAAATCAAATCAAATACAACAAGCCACAAGAGATCATTCCTTCCATCCACAGTACAGTTGTGAAACGCGCTCCCCAAAATATATAGTGTATACCAAAGATAGATAGAAATTCAAGACTGAAGTCAATTCCCACCTCAGTGCCTTTCGTCAGCACTCAATCAGTCACTGATAGTCCAGATGCTAATGCTGAAGTATGGGATCTACCATTAAAAAAAAACAGTGGTTCAAAAAGTAGTTGTTTCCAATACAGTTGAGGACAAAATTATTTAACACCCCCCCCCTCAAGAAAATCAAGTTTTCTCAAAATTTTTCCAAAGTGCTTTTAAACAGAGTAATGTGTTTTTGACACAACATTTCCTAAGCTCTTACTTATATTCAAGAATCTAATACAGATTTAGATTACTCAGATTTACATTAATTTTACATTTATGAGCAGTAGAGTGTGACAATGGTGGCTGACAACTACATGTACGGTAGGTTGGCTGTGGCCTAGAATGTTCTTGGTACCTATGCGCACTGTGTACAGTAGACCATAGCTTAGCAGAGGCATATATAAGGGGGAACTCCTGGGACTACAGCACTTCTTCTGTGACCAGTGTTTGAGCTGCCAATTGTATAACCATCATGCCAGAAGCAAAAGAAATTAGTTTAGACTTGAGAAAAAAAATCGTTGATGCTCACAAAGCAGGAGAAGGATATACAAAGTTATGTAAGCATTTTCAAGTTTCAAGGACTGCAGTGAGGAGCATGAATAAGAAGTACAAAGAGCTTTACACAGTGAAAAATAAGACTGGCAGAGGCAGAAAGCGAAAAATTTCCAAGAGGTTAGATAGAAAGCTAGTGTGAACAACAGTTTGGTTTCATGCCAAGAAAGAGCACCACAGATGCAGTGTTTGCCTTAAGGATGTTAATAGAGAAGTACAGAGAAGGTCAGAAGGAGCTGCATTGTGCATTTGTGGATCTGGAGAAAGCATGTGACAAGGTGCCGAGAGAGGAACTGTGGTATTGCATAAGGAAGTCTGGAATGGCAGAGAAGTATGTTAGAGTGGTGCAGGACATGTATAAAAGATGTAAAACAGTGGTGAGGTGTGCTGTCGGTGTGACAGAAGAGTTCAAGGTGGAGGTAGGACTGCATCAAGGGTCAGCTCTGAGACCCTCCTTGTTTGCTATTTTGATGGACAGGCTGACAGACGAGGTTAGACAAGATTCCCCATGGACTATGATGTTTGCAGATGACATTGTGATCTGCAGTGAGAACAGAGAACAAGTGCAGGAAAATCTAGAGAGGTGGCGGTATGCCCTGGAAAGGAGGGGAATTAAGGTTAGCCTCAGTCAGACAGAAAGACAGAATACATGTGTATGAATGAGAAGGACCCAACAGGAACAGTGTGGTTACAGGGAGCAGAGATAAGGAAGGTGGAGGATTTTAAGTACTTAGGCTCAACAATCCAGAGCAATGGATAGTGTGGAAAAGAGGTCAAGAAACATGTGCAGGCTGGTTGGAATGGTTGGAGAAAAGTGCTCGGTGTGATGTGTGATAGGAAGGTATCGGCGAGAAGGAAAGGAAAAGTGTACAAGACGGTGTTGAGGCCAGCGAAGTTGTATGGTTTAGAAACAGTGGCCCTGGGGAAAAGACAGGAGGCTGAGCTGGAGGTAGCAGAGATGAAAATGTTGAGATTTTCTTTGGGAGTAATGAGGTTGGATAGGATCAGGAATGAGTACATCAGAGGGATAGCACATGTTAGAAGTTTTGGAGACAAAGTCAGAGAGGCTAGATTGAGATGGTTTGGACATGTACAGAGCAGGGATCGTGAGTATATTGGTAGTACAATACTGAGGTTGGAACTACCAGGCAGAAGGCCTAGAGGAAGACCAAAGAGACGATTCATGGACGTGGTAAAGGAGGACATGAAGGCAGTTGGTGTAAGAGAAGAATATGCAGAGGATAGGGTGAGATGGAGGCAGATGATTCGCTGTGGCAACCCCTGAAGGGAACAGCCGAAAGGAAAAGAAGAAGAAGAAAAAAAGTTAGTAAGAGACGTGTCCAAAAATCCCAGACCAGCATTTCTGTGCAGGACTGTGAGGTTGCAGCCCAAGAAAAACCCCATTTCTGCAGAAAAGACACCTCAAGGCCAGACTGCAGTTTGCTAAAGACAACATGGAGAAGGATGATGCATACTGGAAGCGTGTCATTTGGTCAGATGAGAGAAAACTAGAGCTGGTTGGACATAGGGATGTTGCCTATGTCAGGAGAAAGAAGGGAGAAGAATATAATCCAAAGAACACCATTCCCACAGTGAAACATGGTGGGGGGACCATAATTCTGTGGGGCTGCTTCAGTACCTCAGGAACTGGGAATCTGGTCAAGGTGGAAGGGATCATGAAGAAAGAACAATATGAGAAGATCCTGAAGATCCTGAAAGAAAATCTGAAGGAGTCTGCAACAAAATTGGGCTGGGTCGTCGTTTTGTCTTCCAGCATGACAGCGACCCAAAACATACTTCCATACCGGTGAAGACCTACTGTCATGGACTGGCCTGCCCAAAGCCCGTTCTTGAATCTGATAGAAAATTTGTGGGATGAACTGAAGACCAGGGGCAGTGGTGGTCTAGTGGTACAAGGCGCCGGATCGCTGGTCCAAAGGTTCGGGGTTCGAGTCCCACTCTCCACAAGGTTGTCACTGTCCCCCCCCAGTGCAGCTAACTGGGTTATCAAAGGCCGGCCATGTCTTTCACTGTCTATCGTGTGAGGCATGTAAAAGAACCATTACTGACTTTCGACAAGAGTAGGCTGCAAAGCCGTCAGCGTGTTTCCGCCCTGCGATGGCCTGGCGAGCTGTCCAAGGTGTACTCTGCCCTCGCCCGGAGTTGGCTGGGATGGGCACCAGCCTCCCCGCGACCCTAAATGACAGAAAATTAACTGAACTGAACTGAACTGAAGACTAGGGTCCATGCCAGAAGACCATCAAATCTAACGGAACTAGAAGGGGGGGGGGGGATTATTAATTTTGAAGAACCATTGCTGATTTTGTCAAGAGTAGGCTGCATAGCCATCAGTGCATTTCTGCACCTTGCTCAGGGTTGTGTCAGGAAGGGCATCTGATGTAAAAACTTATGCTAAATCGAATATGCGAATATGCAAATCATTAATATGACTTCCATAAAGATGGAGGCAGAGACTTTTTTGCGGTGACCCCTGAAAGCGAACAGCTGAAAGGAAAAGAAGAAGAAGACACCAACCCTCCTTGAATCGCCACTTTATCATGGTGGAGGTGGGTTTTTTGTGTCCTAAAGAACCTAGTAGGCACTATATTGTCAGGAGCAAGGTACAGACTTGGACTTACCTCAACACATTGCTTGGGCTCTAAAACCACCCATCTCAAGAGGGGCTAGAACCATATCCATTCATGTGCAGAGGGAGAGGCAGCAAGCCGGTGTGAGCATCCTTCTTGGCCCTCCATCTTGGTGCCACATGTTGGGGTTCTCCCTGGTTGATGAAAGGGCAGCTTCCCTTTGTCTTAGAATAAGGGTATGGGTCCTGACTGTTGTTTGTGCTTATGAGCCAAAGGATAGTTTACAATACCCATCCTTTCTGAGTTTTTTTTTTTTTTTTTTGGGGGGGGGGTGGGGTGGGGGGTTAGAGAGTACTCCCCATGGGAGCCCCTTGTTGTCATGGGAGACAATGCCCATGTCTAAACTTTAATGGTGTTTCATTGTTGGACTTCTATACCCATCAGTTTGTCCATCATGAGCACCATGTTCAAGCATAAAGGTGTACTTGACACCAGGACACCTTAGGCTGCAGTTCAATGATCGGCTTTGTAGTCATGTCACCGGACTTGTGGTCACATGTTCTGGACACTCTGGTGAAGAGGGGGGGCTGAGTTGTCAACTGATCACCATTTGTTGATGAACTGATTCCGATGATGGGGGAGAATGCCCTCCAGACCTGGCAGGCACAAGCGTGTAGTTAGGGTTTCCTGGGAACATTTTCCGGAGTTTCCTGTCTTAGGGGCCTTTAACTTACACCTGAGGCAGAGCTTATAACCATATCAAAAAGGAGGCAGGGGATACTGAATCCAAATTGGCCATGTTGCATGCCTCCATTGTTGAGGCGGCAGCCCATAGCTGTGGCTAGAAGGTCATCTGTGCCTGTCATAACAGTAACCCTTGGACCAGGTGGTGAACACCTGTTGTGGGAGGAGCCATCCAGCGGAAAAAGAGGGCCTATTGGGTCTTATTGGCCTATGGGACTCCTAAGGTACCGGCAGGTTAAACGTGCTGGAGCTCCAGCTGCCACTGATGCAAAATCTCGGGCGTGAGAGGAGTTGGTGATGGTCTGGAAAGCAACTATTGGTTGGCCTTGAAAGGGTTCTGGACCACCGTCTGATACATCAGGAAGAGGAAGCAGTTCTCCATGAATACTGTTTACAGTGGAAGTGAGGAGTTGCTCACCTTGATGGGAGATGTTGTTGGGAAGTGGAAGTAATACTTCAAGGACCTCCTTAATCCCAGCAACATGTTCGCCGTGGAGTCAAAAGACCGCAGGGGTTTGTGTGGGGGTCTGCCTATCACTGGGGCTGAGGTCACTAAGGTAGTCAAAAAGCTTCTCGGTGTTCAGGCTCTGGTGGTGGATGAGATCAGCCCTGAATATCTCAGGGCTCTGGATGATGTTGGACTGTCGTGGATGACAGGTGTCTGCAACATTGCAAACTCATCAAGGGCCGTACCTCTGAATTAGCAATCCAGGGTGGTAGTCCACCTTTGTAAAAGGAGGATCCAACTGATGGTTGAACCTCGGACTCAGGAGGAACAATGGTGTTTTCATCCTGGTTGCAGCACTCTTGACCAACTTTATACATTCTACAGGATATTGGAGGGGGCATGGGACTTCACCCAATCTGTCCACAAGTGTTTTGTGGATTTAAAGAAGGCTTTCGACTGTGTCCCTCAAGCTATGTTGTGGAGTGTACTCCGGGAGTATGGTGTATTGGAACCATTACTACAGGCCACTGGGTTTCTGTATCACTGGAGCCAGAGTTTGGTCCACATTGGTAACAACAGGACGAATTTGTTTCTGGTGAGGGTGGGAGGCCACAAAGGCTGTCCTTTGTCATCAATTCTTGTTATGGTCTGTTTTGGGAGAGACTCTGATTTTGGCAGTTTTTAGCACTCTCTCTTTATGCACTGCAGGCACTGGCGAGGGGCATGGCTGTCACATGTGAGCGCAGTGCGAAGCACACACCTGATTACACTCAGCAACCACCGAGCTATAAAGACAAGCAGCACGCTCCTCCTGATGCTAGAAGATTGTCCCACTTTGCGATCCCGTTTCCCTGTGATCTCTCTGGCTCCTGGTTCCCAGCTCCATGCTTGATCAGTTCCCGCTCGGAAGTTTCCCTTAGTTTTTTGGTTTTCATGTTTTCCCCTCATTTCAATGGTGACCATGATTTTCCCGTACCCTAGTGCCTTCCCTGTGAACAATAAACTTCATCTGTTTCATCATATTCTCTCTCCTGCATTTTTGGGTCCGACTGAATGTTCCTGGCATCACAGATTCTGTTCATAATTTTTTTGATCATTATTTCTAGGCCGCCCTGCAATGGCCTAGAGAGCTGTCCAGGTGCCCAGGGTCAGCTGAGATGGGCGCCAGCCTCCCTGCAACCCTAATTAAGAATAAACAGTTCAGAAAATAAATGAATGAATTTCTAGGGGCAGCCTCGGCATTTCTGGTCTGGTAGCCGTAGAATCTCATCTTTGCTTTTTGCAGATGGTAATGTTCTTTTGGTTTCATCAATCAGCACCTCAAAATCCGAGGTCATGGCTCTCAGCCAGAAAAGGGTGAAATGCATCCTCCAGGTTTGAAATGAGGTCTTGCCCCAAGTGAAGGAGTTCAAGTCCCAGTCTTGTTAATGAAGGATGAAGGATGGAGCAGGGAAGGATGGAGCAGAAGATCGATAGGTGGATTGCTGCAGTCTCAGCTGTAAAGCACAGCTTGTACCAGTCTGTCATGGTGAAGAGGGAGCTGCGCCCCAAGGCAAAGCTCTCAGGTTATCAGTTGTATCAACCCTCACCTGTGATTACAAGCTGTGGGTAGTGAATGAAAGAACAAGATTGCAGATACAAGCAGCTGAAATAAGTTTCCTTCCCAAGGTGGCAGGACTCTCCATTAGAGATATGGTGAGAAGCTCAGCCATCTGGGAGGAGCTCGGAGTAGAACCGCTGCTCCTCTGCATTAAGAGGAGCCACTTGAGTTAGCTCGGACATCTGGCTAGAATGCCTCCCAAATACCTCCCTGGTGTGGTATTTCAGGCATGTCCAACCAGAAGGGAATGGAACCCCAGGGTTGACCCAGAACACGCTGGAGGGACTATGTCTCATGGCTGGTCTGGGAACGCCTTAGTGTCCACCCCACCCCACCCCCCCCGGAAGAGCTGAAGGAAGTGACAGTGGAAAAGGAAGTCTGGATCTTATTGCTTTGATGCTGCCCCTGCAAACGTGGCGAGCATCTCAAAAATCATGTCCCATTAAACCTTCAAGTGGAGGAACTACGAGAACAGACTGGGTCCTGCTTCCTCAAGGGTTAAAGAACTGCCGTTTTTCCCCTCTATTGAAGCATTAATAAAACTTCGTAGATTATCATGTTGTGGAGAAACTGTGAGTCAACTATCAATCAATATGTCTTCCAGCCTTACCGATCAGAATTAAGAGTGGCAGATCTGTGGGAATTATCCCACATGATTATATCAATGCACTTTCTAAGCAATCTATAACAATGATGTCAGTACAAAAGCATTTCACACCCCGGAGTAACCTGAAACATTGCACTGCATTTGGCGGTGATGTGTAGTTGGCATTTGCTTGAGCAGCGAATTAGTATGACCTTTACCCAATGTCTTACCCAACACACTAACTGCATCACGTTTGAAAATATAGAACTGAAACTTATGGAACAACAGAACAGCTAGCAACATTGGCTAGAAACCAGTTCTATGCTGTATTTATTTGTTTATTTCTTATTGTTCAATTAAATCTAATCAAATGTACTTGGTACCACAGAAAATAGCTAAGACAGGAAAACCTTCCAAAACCCTCGAACAGTAAGTCACCACTGACAGCGTTCAAAAAGTATGAACAAGTCAACACATGTAAAAAATAGCTGCAATGCGACACCATCCTAAAAAACTATGGAGGGGTCTGATTATGTTGAGACTCTTCTCGGAGAATCCCATTTAAGAAACACTGCCAAAGATGAACTGTATACTGTTCTGGGTACAGCAACAGAAGTTCCTGTGACAGGAAGAAAAGTCATCTCATTAAACATTCTAGCACTCAGATCCAATTTTAACAAACAAAAAGCCTCATGTTACTATTCATTTATACATAGTCAATGAGAGTAAATAACAATGAGTCCATTGTACAGAGATGGCCAGCCATAATCTCAAGGGTTTTATCATTCAAAAATTATTAGAAGGGTTGTCTATTTCCGCAATACGTATTACATTAGAGTAAAATCCAACAATTCTTTTTAAAAATAATTGATCAAACAAAATTATCCAATGCAGTGGTGGGCTGGTGGAAAAGGTGCTGGATCACTGATCCTAAAGTTGGGGGTTCAAGCCCAACTCTCCATGGGTTGTCACTGTCCCCCCAGTGCAGCCAACTCGGTTATTAAAGGCCGGCCATGTCTCTCACTATCTATGGTGATAGGTACATACGGCAAAATACACCAGAGAGACAGAGAGAGTTGTGTGTGCGTGTGTGTGTGTGTGTGTGTGTGTGTGTGTGTGTGTGTGTGTGTGTGTGTGTGTGTGTGAGAGAGAGAGAGAGCGAGAGAGTGTGTGTGTGTGTGTGTGTGTGTGTGTGTGTATGTGTGTGAGAGAGAGAGAGAGAAAGAGAGAGAGAGCGAGAGAGAGAGACTACCTACAGAGTCAGTCAGAGATGAAAGGAGGCGTTATTTAACTCTCTTTCAAGAGAGCACATTGCAGCTTATTTTTTGTTTTTTAAGTTGTTTAATTCAGTAAATGTTTAATAAATGTGGCACGCTCCGCTGAATGTGAGCAAAACGCAGCTCATCTGGACCTCCGATCCCTCAAGGAAACAAGTTAAAGTTGACTCCGGACCTTTGATTTCAAATTGGACTTATTCCTGAGTGACAGTGTGAATGGATGTGTGTGTGTGTGTGTGTGTGTGTGTGTGTGTGTGTGTGTGTGTGTGTGTGTGTGTGTGTGTGTGTGTGTGTGTGTGTGTGTGTGTGTGTGTATGTGCATTAATAAAAAATGTTTAATAATGGTTTAATTAATAAATATGTGAATAAAATGGTTTAATATGTTAATAAAATATTTAAATGGTTTAATAAATAATTTTCTTTTACTTTTAACACATATTTCATACAAAATTGGTGTACTTTTATCATGTTTAAAGGATTTATGGGGTAGTCTTGGGAGCCTTGGAACGAATCACGTGTTTTACATGTAAAATGTGCCTCTACTTACGAAAACTCCAGGCTACGAAAAAAGGCTTTGGAACGGATTAATTTCTGAAGTAGAGGGCCGACTGTATTTCAAACCACAAAGTATAAAAATCAAGTCCATGACTGGCGTTGAAATAACACCATGTGAATTTGGCCACAAGAACTGACACACATTCATGTCTGGGAAAATTTTCAGCGCTTCCAGTCATTGAGGGGTGCCAATAATTTTGCTACATGTATTAGTGAAAGTACAAACTCAGTCCTGATGTGTTGATCATGTCAGAAAACCTAAGTATAGCTTACAGATAGTATACACACTATACACACAGTGGTAATTCACCTTACGAAATTAATCCGTTCCAGAGCCTTTTTCTTAAGCTGGATTTTTCATAATTGAACATGTAAATCGTGTGATTCATTCCAAGGCCCCCAATACTACCCCCTAAACCCTTTAAAAATTATATCACTCGAGCCCGTTTCTTCTTCTCACTCGCACCGGAAATCACACTCGCGTGTGTGCGTGCGTGCGTGTGTTGACCATGTCTTCTTAGCAGAGTTATAATCTTACAAATGTTTATGGAAGGTTAAAAGCCTAAGTCAAGAAATTAAGCATGAAACAACAGTAACTCTGTCCTTTACACGAAAAGCATTATGGGAGATGCAGCTCCATAATAGCCAATGGGAAGGAGCTGCGTCATCCCTCCGAGCCAGTGGGAGGTCAGTGGGGCGAGATGTTGGGAGATAGACAATGGGAGGTAGCTGCGTCATCCCTCCTAGCCAATGGAAGGTCAGCGAGGCGGGATGTTTGAACGTCATTAATCAAAGAGCAGCTTGTGCATTGTTTGAATGACGCGTTTTTAATGTTTGAATGGCACGTTTGAATGTTTGAATGGCGCGTTTGACAAGTTTCATAAGGAGAACTTGTTTCGTATACAGAGAGAAAAAAGTTTTGGAAAATATTTTTCATAACCTGGATTTTTCGTTTGCTGAGACTAACGTAAGGTGAGGTACTACTGTATATATATATATATATATATATATATATATATATATATATATATATATATATATATATATATATATCAGTGTACAACACGGTAATCACGCCAGCGATGTTGAATGGTTTAGAAACAGTGGCCCTGGGGAAAAGACAGGAGGCTGAGCTGGAGGTAGCAGAGATGAAAATGTTGAGATTTTCTTTGGGAGTAATGAGGATGAATAGGATCAGGAATGAGTACATCAGAGGGACAGCACATGTTAGAGCTTTTGGAGACAAAGTCAGAGAGGCTAGATTGAGATGGTTTGGACATGTACAGAGGAGGGATAGTGAGTATATTGGTAGTAGAATGCTGAGGTTGGAACTACCAGGCAGAAGGCCGAGAGGAAGACCAAAGAGAAGATTTATGGATGTGGTGAAGGAGGACATGAAGGTAGTTGGTGTAAGAGTAGAAGATACAAAGGATAGGGTGATATGGAGGCGGATGGTTTGCTGTGTCATCTTAACAACGACCGCCATCAGTGCTGTTAACCAACAGGGTGTTAGTGGATATTGGACTACCGTTTGTTGAAGACGTCGAAGAAGGAGAGGTAGCAGCATAGGAGCAGGGTTTAAGCTATTTTTTTCATGTTGTGGATGGGAAGAGAAATGGAGAAGGAGTCATCTTGAAGGAGGAGTTTGTCAGGAATGTTCTAGAAGTGAAAAGAGTGTCAGACAGAGTGATGAGTCTCAAGTTAGAAATTGAAGGTGTGATATTCAATGTTGTTAGTGCTTATTCCCCACAGGCAGGATGAGAGCTAGAAGAGAAGGAGAGATTCTGGAGTGAGTTAGATGAAGTAATGCATGACATATTGTGTAGGCGATGTAATTTGAAGGAAGTCAGTGACTGCAAAGTAGTAGCGGGTGAGAGTGCTGCCAAACAGCATAGGATGGTGGTGTGCAGGATGATGTTGATGGTGAGGAGGTGAGGAAGGCAAAGGCAGAGCAGAAGACAAAGTGGTGGAAGCCGAAAAAGGAAGCTTGTCGGGTTGTCTTCAAGGAGGAGTTGAAAATAGCTTTGGGTGGTCAGGAAGTGCTTCCAGATGACTGGACAACTACAACAAATGTGATCAGGGAGACAGGTAGGAGAATACTTGGTGTGTCATCTGGAAGGAGAGGAGTTAAGGAGACTTGGTGGTGGAATGAGGAAGTGCAGGAGTGTGTACAAAGGAAGAGGTTAGCTAAGAAGAAGTGGGACATAGAGAGGACTGAAGAGAGTAAACAGGAGTACAGGGAGACACAGCGTAAGGTGAAGGTAGCGGTGGCAAAGGCCAAACAGAGGGCGTATGATGACTTGTATGCTCGGTTGAAAAGTAAAGAGGGAGAAAATGATTTATACAGGTTGGCACAGCAGAGAAATAGAGATGGGAAAGACGTGCAGCAAGTTAGAGTGATTAAGGACAGAGAGGGAAATGTATTGACTGATGACAGAAGTGTGCTGGGAAGATGGAAAGAGTACTTTGAAGAGCTGATGAATGAGGAAAATGAGAGAGAAAAAAAGAGTAAAAGAGGTGACCGTTGAGGACCAGGAATTAGCAAAGATTAGTAAGGGTGAAGTGAGGAGGTCATTGAAGAGGATGAAGAATGGAAAGGAAGTTGGTCCTGATGACATACCGGTGGAGGTATGGTAGTGTCTAGGAGAGGTAGCAGTAGATTTCCTGACAAGAACATTCAACAAGGTCTTAGAGAGTGAGAGGATGCCAGAGGAATGGAAGAAAAGTGTGCTGGTGCCCATTTTTAAGAACAAGGGAGATGTGCAGAGTTGTGGCAACTACAGAGGGATAAAGTTGATGAGCCATACGATGAAGTTATGGAAAAGAATAGTGGAAGCAAGACTAAGGGCAGAGGTCAGCATTTGTGAACAACAGTTTGGTTTCATGTCAAGAAAGAGCACCACAGATGCAGTGTTTGCTTTGAGGGTGTTAATAGAGAAGTACAGAGAAGGAGCTGCATTGTGCCTTTGTGGATCTGGAGAAAGCATGTGACAGGGTGCCGAGAGAGGAACTGTGGTATTGCATGAGGAAGTCTGGAGTGGCAGAGAAGTATGTTAGAGTGGTGCAGGACATGTATGACAGTGGTGAGGTGTGCTGTCGGTGTGACAGAAGAGTTCAAGATGGAGGTAGGACTGCATCAAGGGTCAGCTCTGAGACCCTCCTTGTTTGCTATTTTGATGGACAGGCTGACAGACGAGGTTAGACAAGATTCCCCATGGACTATGATGTTTGCAGATGACATTATGATCTCCAGTGAGAGCAGAGAACAAGTGCAGGAAAATCTAGAGAGGTGGAGGTATGCCCTGGAAAGGAGAGGAATGAAGGTTAGCCTCAGTAAGACAGAAAGACAGAATACATGTGTATGAATGACAAGGACCCAACAGAAATGGTGAGGTTACAGGGAGCAGAGATCAGGAAGGTGGAGGATTTTAAGTACTTAGGCTCAACAATCCAGAGCAATGGAGAGTGTGGAAAAGAGGTGAAGAAACGTGTGCAGGCTGGTTGGAATGGTTGGAGAAAAGTATCCGGTGTGATGTGTGATAGGAAATTATCGGCAAGAATGAAAGGAAAAGTGTACAAGACGGTGTTGAGGCCAGCAATGTTGTAGGGTTTAGAAACAGTGGCCCTGGGGAAAAGCCAGGAGACAGAGCTGGAGGTAGCAGAGATGAAAATGTTGAGGTTCTCTTTGGGAGTAACGAGGATGGATAGGATCAGGAATGAGCATATCAGACGGATAGCACATGTAAGACGCTTTGGAGACAAAGTCAGAGAGGCTAGATTGAGATGGTTTGGACATGTACAGAGGAGGGATAGTGAGTATATTTGTAGTAGGATGCTGAGGTTGGAACTACCAGGCAGAAGGCCTAGAGGAAGACCAAAGAGACGATTCATGGACGTTGTTGAAGGAGGACATGAAGGCAGTTGGTGTAAGAGTACAAGATGCAGAGGATAGGGTGAGATGGAGGTAGATGATTCGCTGTGGCGACCACTAAAGGGAACACCCGAAAGGAAAAGAAGTAGAAGAGGTCTGCTGTGTCGTCCCCTGAAGGGAAAAGCCGAAAAGAAAAGAAGATATATATATATATATATATATATATATATATATATATATATATACACCCCCATAATGCGTCTGCTGTGCAACTCCCTGAGTAAGTTGTAAGTTGTTGCAACCACATAAAAAATTATCAGAACAAGCAGGTATAGCATTCATTGTTAATGATACCCCCCCCCCCCACCCCGGGGACTTGGTACATCCCGGTTCTTAAATGCATTATGGGATTAAACAAGTGAAGTGTAAAACGGCATGTTTTGTTGTGTATGTTATAACACGAATTAAACACGGCTAAAATTAAATCTGGAAAGCGTATGTAACATTTGGCGAAAAGGAAAATCTAATGACAATGGCGACTGTTTCACTTGGCGATGATGGGGATTTACCGCAATTTAATTGTTCAGATGCGAGTGGATTGTCACCTCGTTGGAAGCGATGGCTTCGGGCCTTTGAACTTTTCGCCATGGGAAAAAGAGTAGAGAAACCGGAACAGATGAAAGCCCGGTTGCTTCATAAAGCAGGTATGCTTGTGCAGGACATTTACATTACACTACCTGAGGTGGTGGTAGAGGACGATGTGTACAAGAAGTGTGTCACGGCCATGGAACAATATTTTACACCACAAGCGAACATTCTATACGAGAGACATGTGTTCCATAACGTGGCAATCAGCAACAGAGACTATGGAACAGTTTATTACAAGATTACAACAGCAGAGCAAATCATGTGAATTTGATGATTTGAACTCGGTGGATATCCAGATCAGAGACAAGGTTAATGAGAAGTGTCACTCAAACCAGCCTTAGAAGGAAGTTTTTGGAACTTGGAACTGCACTTGATTTGAAGACACTCAGACATATAGCAATAATTTATAAGGATACTGAGAGACAAGCCACGACAATGGAAAGTTGAAATGTGGAAGTTTGACGGTAAAAGGGAAGCCAAAGTCTGGCCAGTTTCAGAAGGGTCCTCCAAAGTTCAGATGTTACAGTTATGGGTATGAAGGTCACACATGCAAGCACCCAAATTGTCCTGCAAAGTCAAGAACGTGCAGGAAGTGTAAAATGACAGGAAATTTTGAGAAATGTTGTAAAAGTAATCCAAAAGATGATCAGAAAAGGAATACTCGCAACCCTAGACAGAAGAAGACAGTCAACAAGGTAGATACAGAACAAGATGAAAAAAGTGGATCAGACTTTACCTTCAGTGTTACTAGAGAATCCAAAGACTGTGAAGGGGAGATAACTGTAGGTGTCGACGGTGTGAAACTGAGGATACTGATAGATTCTGGTACAACATGCAACATTATCGACAGAAATACCTGGGAACATTTGAAAACCAGTGGAATAAATTGCAAAGCCAAGAAAGAGACCAAGAATATTTATCCATATGGAGCTACAAAATCCCTACAGGTGGCTGGAACAATTAGATGTGTGGTGAACTGCTGTGGTAGGAACTCGGATCGGGTTGAGTTTACTGTGATGGAAGGAAAGGGACCATCCTTACTGGGGAGAAACACAGAACACAGTTATACAGCTTGGAGTGTTGAAATTGGGACCTGGTGTGAATGCTGTGGGTAGTTCTGACTCTACCGAGAAGATCATGGCTGAGTATAAAGACTGTTTCCATGGCTTTGGTAAACTGAACAATTTTCAGCTGAACATTCCAGTAGATCCGAATGCGCAACCTATAGCGCATCCCTTGCGTCGCATACCGTATCATCTACGTGACAGACTTGCTAAGAAACTGGATGAACTAGAAGAGTTGGACATTATTGAAAAGGTTGACGGGCTGAGTTCATGGGTATCACCTGTTGTTGTGGTGCCTAAAGGTGAAAATGACATAAGACTGTGTGTTGACATGAGACTGGCAAATGAATCAGTGAGAAGAGCCAGATATCCAATTTCGACCATCGACGAAGTTCTACAAGATTTCAACCAGAGCAAGATTTTCAGCAAGCTTGACATCAAGTGGGCCTACCATCAGATAGAGTTGTCAGAAGATGCAAGAGACATCACCACCTTTATAACTCACAAAGGACTTTATTGTTACAAACGTTTAATGTTCGGCATATCTTGTGCACCAGAAATGCACCAGAAGGTCTTACAGCAACTATTACAGAACTGTGATGGCGTGCACAACATCCTTGATGACATCATTGTGCATGCAGCAACGGACGAAGAACATGACAAACAGCTGAGACAGGTTTTGGACATAATTTGGAACAGGGGGATCACTCTTAACCAAGAGAAGTGTCTCTTTAAGATGAAAAAACTTGAGTTCATGGGACATGTTCTGTCAGAAAAAGGAATAGGACCAATAGAGGCGAAAATAAAAGCGGTACGAGCACCTGAAAATGCGAGCGAAGTAAGAAGTTTTCTGGGACTAGTCAACTTCACAGCGAGATACATCGAGAATCTGGCAACAGTTTCAGAACCACTACGGAGGTTGACTAGGAAGGATAAACCTTTTGTTTGGGGCCAGGAACAGGAAGAAGTCTTTCAAGAACTGAAAGACAGGCTGGGAAGTGCTGACACTTTAGCATACTTTGACAAACAAGCCAAAACCCAAGTGATTGCAGATGCGAGTCCTGTTGGACTAGGAGCAGTCCTTGTACAACTACAAGGAGGAGAGTATCGTATCATCTCGTATGCAAGCAGTTTGACGGAAGTGGAACGAAAATACTCGCAGACTGAGAAAGAGGCATTAGGACTCGTCTGGTCCTGCGAGAGATTTCATGCTTATCTCTATGGTGCAGGGTTTGAACTGTTGACAGATCATAAACCTTTACAGTTTATCTACTCTCCAAAGTCAAAACCCAGTGCAAGAATTGAAAGGTGGGTTCTGCAAATGCAGCCTTACAAGTACACACTACGACACATTCCTGGGAAGAACAACATAGCGGACAGTTTATCCAGACTCCTGAAAGTGAAGAATTCCAGTTGTCACTCCAAGACAGAAGAATATGTCAAATTTGTGGCAAGAGAGGCAACTCCAGTAGCTCTAACAAAAAGAGACATTGAAAGAGAATCAAACAGTGATCCAGAATTAGCATAAGTGAGAAAATGTTTGCTGAATGGACAATGGCATCAAGCGGAATGCAAGCAGTTTGTTCCAATAAGAAATGAGGTCACAGCAGTTGGGAAATTTGTGTGACGAGGAACTAGGATTGTAATTCCTAAAAGCTTGCGGAAACAAATATTGGAGTTAGCACCTGAAGGACATCTTGGAATTGTGAGCATGAAGCAGAGACTTCGCACAAAAGTTTGGTGGCCAGGGATAGACCGTGAAGCAGAGCAGCATTGTCGTACTTGTTATGGATGTCAACTAGTGTCAAAAAACCATCACCACCTACGCCAGTGCTTCTCAATTATTTTCTGTTACGCCCCCCCCTAGCAAGAAGAAAACAATTCGCGCCCCCCCACCACCCACTTTCCGCCGCAAGAACTATAAATTATAACTTTTTCTATAATATAGTTACAGGTATATCTCTTCATTATATCGTATCCTTGTTAACATAAATAAAACAAAAAAAGAGATATAGTTCAACTTACAAGAATAACTTTTAAACATTTTTATTAGTCTGTAAAAGAAAGTGCATCAATTTGCCTTAAATTCAAAAATAATAATATCCTTGTTACATTTTTGACAAACTTCCCACACCATTTGCTGCTGAAAATAAAATCAATAAATAATTAATTCAAA
This sequence comes from Plotosus lineatus, assembly GCA_024760905.1. Classification (NCBI taxonomy): domain Eukaryota; kingdom Metazoa; phylum Chordata; class Actinopteri; order Siluriformes; family Plotosidae; genus Plotosus; species Plotosus lineatus. The sequence goes on from CM045728.1 coordinate 111,281,333, forward strand.
TTGACTTCAGAAACATTAACTCAGGAGCACAATATATAAACACTTTAACCTACAAAACAAGAACAAATAGAACAATTTGTGCTGATTTTTTTTTTCTCAAAATGAGGAAGCCAAGATTAATGGCTACAATGAGCACGTTTTGCAGCGCACAGCTTCTCAAAGCGAGGTTTGAAGCATGACACTGCAACTCTCAGCTCCTGCTCAATGTGCAATGAGGGCGCCACTGCCGACTACTGGAGTGGATGTGCAATTACACTTTCTTGTAGTACGGCGGAAAAAAAGCATGTTCTCCTGGGTCATACGCGCCCCCCTCAGCATCCCATCGCGCCCCCCCTGGGGGGGGCGCGCCCCACTATTTGAGAAGCACTGACCTACGCTGATGGCCAGAACTGAGATGCCTACATCACGATGGCTGTGGACTTGCTAGGACCATTACAATCTGGGGACTACATTTTTGTGGTAGTGGACTATTATAGTAGGTACTTCGAAATTGAAATCATGAAGTCAACTTTATCCGAAAAGATTGTGGCCTCATTGTCAAAATTCTTCCTTACCCATGGATTACCGGTGTCAATACAAAGTGACAATGGGCCTCAGTTTATAAGTGAAACATTTAAGGCATTTATGGAGGAGAATGGTATCAAACACAGGAAGACTACTCCATTATGGCCACAAGCAAATGGGGCAGTAGAACGACAAAATCGTTCTGTACTGAAGCGGATCAAGATAGCTCAAGCTGAGGGCAGGGACTGGAGGACAGAACTAGATAGCTACTTGATGAGGTATTGAAGTACGCCACATTCAACGACTGGGAAGAGTCCAGCGGAGATGATGTACAGGAGAACCATTCGGACAAAGCTACCAGAAGTCCAAGAATACCAGCATGAAGACAGTGAAGTACGAGACAGAGACAACGAGAGAAAGGGAAAAGGGAAAGATTATGCAGATCAGCGGAGACGTGCATGTGAAAGTGATCTTCAGACTGGAGATAGTGTACTAGTGCAGCAGTATCGTGAAAATAAGTGGTCAACACCATTTTACCCCAAACCCTTCAAAGTGGTTGGTAGGAGGGGCAACAGTGTGGTAGTTGAGTCTCCCCAAGGTGTCGAGTATAAGAGAAATATCACTGCTGTGAAAAAGTTTAATGAGAGGGGAGAAAGTGTGATGGATCCCTCAGTGGAGAAGTGTTGTGGTAGGGGAGAATGTGTAGCAAATGTGAAATGTTGTAAATTTTCCAATGGAGAATTGTGTAAGGCCAAGTCAATCAGTGATCCGGTCAGAGCTAGTTAAGGCTCCATTGTTAAGCAAGTCCAAGGAAACTGTAGTACCTGGGAATTCACAGTCTACTATTTCATCACCCAGACCTGTAAGAATCCGGAAAACACCCTCCAGATTTGATGACTACATTGTTGGTTACATTGAACATTAAGGTTTCTGATAGGAGTGTAAGTGGAAAACGGCATGTTTTGTTGTGTGTGTTACAACATGAATTAAACATGGTTAAAGTTAAATCTGGGAAGCGTATGTTACAGCAAGTGAATATAAAAACCTGTGACTTGTGGTGACATAAAGTTAGGTTTAATAGCAAACAAAGAAATCTACCAAATTTTGGCAGGCACTTATTAGCACCCACAAAAAAAGACGAAAAAACAGAATTGTGCAACCTACAATTTTACCACCTTCACATTTACCCCAAACAAAGCTATGCCAAGAATCAGAGTCAGCTACCTGCAATCTTACAAACCAGCAACCACAGTCCCTTCATATATCTGCATTTATGTCTCTAGGAATCACAATTGAACTTTATCTCCATTTACTGGATTTAAATCTGAACGACACTGCATGAACACAGACTTCCATTAAATGTCATATATAGCAACATTAGCAAGTCTTGGATCTACCCTATAAGCTGAATTTACTCCAAATGCTGATGGGTTCTTCCTCGGTCCACTCAAGTGAAGAAGTTGGTGGAAAGTTATACCCTTCCAAGTCTCTTGGAAATAGAGTTAGCAGGTTGCATGCAATCCTACTTAAAAATGTATCAACTGTACTGAAAACCTAACCCACAGGAGAAATTCATCAAGTTGATATCAAACAAAGGTAACCACTGACAGGAAATAGCCATGCTCTTTCATTACCAGAGCACACTCCCCTTTATTGAAATTGATTTTCTACTAGTCAAAGCAGCCTTGAAGCTGTGAAAGTATGGACCTGACCAAGCTCACCTTTCACAATCACCAGAACAGCACTATAGGTTTGTCCAGCCAAGTTGGAGGCATTACAGGTGTAGAGGCCATTGTCATTCTGCTTGCAGTACAGGACTTTGAGAATGAAGTTCTCTGCTTGGTCCTCATACATGGTGTGCCTACGACCCTCACTGATGTTCACCCCATCCTTCCTCCAGATTATCTGTGGTTTAGGGTGGCCTGTGACGAAACAGCTGAGCTTAGCGTGCTTGCCCTCAGTCACTGTGCAGGTTCGAGTGAAGACATCTTTGGGCAGTTTGACAGCCAATGCAGAAACTCTCGGATCAGAGGGAAGGCTCAACTTGCTGAGTCCTTCCATGATATTAAATGAGGATGAGGAGGACAGGGAGTAGCTGTCGGTTGTGTGGAAAATAGAAATATCCTTACACATCTCTTCTTTGCGCTTCTGCAGGTGAGAAAGTAGAGAAGTGCTCTTGTCTGTGTTGAGAAGACGGGTATCCTGCATGTCTACCGCCAGAGCAGCGGCAACTTGCGCTCGACCGACGGAGTTCTGAGCCCGGCAGGTGTAAGTGCCACTGTCCATACTCCTGACGCTCTGAATCCGCACAGAGCTGGACTCATTGTCTGAAGTGATCTTGATGCGATTGGTCTCACCTAGATAACGTCCGTCCTTCTCCCAGTCAAATTTGGGAGTCGGGTGAGCTGCCACGCGACAAAAGAAGGTCACATCACGACCCAGACCCACTCTGGTGAAGGCAGGCTTCACCATGAACACTGGAGCTTGCTCGACCACAGTTGTAGGAAGACCCACCTTCAGTGTCACAGCCGCGTAAGCTTCACCGACATTATTCTTGGCGCGGCACATGTACTGTCCACTGTCCTCTAGCTTCAGGTTATTGATGGCAAGACGATACACATCCCCATCCTCTATGGTTTTGTAGCGCCCTCCAGTGGAAATGTGCAGTTTATCCTTTTCCCAGGTGACAGCAGGAACAGGTGTCCCCACAACGGTGCAGCTGAGGGTAGCATCCCGACCCACAACGAGGGAGAATGCTTTTGGGCGGGTCAGGAACCGAGGGGCTCCTCCAAAAAGATCCTGGTCCATAATTTGCTCCTACAAACAATAAGAAGGACATGAGTTTGATTTATTTTAGTTTAACACTAAAATTTAACCAAAGTTAAATTGAAAACATTTCATATTCATGAACTTCTTTTCAAAGAGAGGAAATTTGCACCAAATGACAAAGAGAATTGGAGATATATCAAGCGCTCGTTTGCTAGTATGAGCATGTCCATTACTGGAAAATGTCATCACCTTCAAATTAAGTTCCCCAACTCGGCAGACTGATTATTTCAATAGGCAACACATAGCAATTCAGAAAATCTCCCCCAGGGTGAAAAAGTGGAGGGAAATTAACTTCAATAAATCAAATATGAAAAAATATTACACTGGGCTAATTTATTTTCTTAAAAAAGTCATAACTCAGAATGCTTTAATAAACTGCATTATTTCTGTATTACTATAAATAAATAAAATATGCATTATTGTGTTAAATAATTCATGCTACGAGGGAGGGGTCACAAAGTTCTTTTTAAATATGTTTACACTGTAAACAACATTCCCTCGAAAAATAAGTTAACCCCTTTGTCATTAATCAAAAACTATATAAATGCAGTCTATTATAAAAATAAACTTGTTCATTAATAATATATTGTTAAAATTATGCACTAGTATTAATAACAACGACAACAATAACAACAACAACAACAACAACAACAACAATAATAATAATAATAATAATAATAATAATAATAATACCTGACAGTAATAACACAACTAGGTCATAAAATGTTAATAAATTTGTAGAAAATTTAAATTAATAACATTTGAAAATAAGACATTAATGATAATTATTGTGATTAAATAATTGAGAGTATGTTTTTGAAATTTTACTTATTGTGTATTTATTGACACTACTGAAAATGCATTCACAATAATATAAAAAACAATAACTTCAACAACAGGAATAATAATAGCCTAATAATTAAAGATTAAATTTAATTAAATTAATTAATTTAAATAAAGAAAAAATTAATTAAAGATGAGAGGTGTCTCTCTCTCTCTCTCTCTCTCTCTCTCTCTCTGTGTGTGTCTCTCTCTCTCGCTGTGTGTATGTGTGTGTGCGCGCGCGTGTGTATGTGCGTGCGTGTGTGTGTGTGCGTGTGTGTGCATGCGCGCGCGTGCGCGTGTGACATTTGTAGTGTCCGAGCTGCAGAGCTCGTGTCTGAAAATAGCCTCAGCTGTCCGCGCGCGTCTCGCTTTATTGCCATTTGTAGAAGCGTCGCGCGATCAGTTGCTCGATAAGATCTTCTCCAGAATAAGAGCGAAATCCGCCTCGCTTTGACTTTAATTCCACTTTTCTGTGATCTATCAAAGCCAGACCACACTTTCTGTTCATTGCTCCAGTGGATCAGGTCTCAGGCTCCATGTGAGCCCGACACCGTTAAATATGAAATTTCCTCCCCAGAAGGGGCAACCAGATTACTTACTGTTCCTCAGGCAGGTCCAAGCTGCGTCATGAAATCCAGGAGATATCCCCGCGAAGATCCGGGTAGATAAATAAGAATTAAAACAAAGGGGGCCAGAAAAAATATCAATGAATTAGTTTGGGGGAAAGTGCTGGGTCCGCTGGTGTGCGCGCGCGCGTGCGTGCAGGAGTGCGGAGGGAGGTGTTGAAGGAGGCGAGTGTGTTCAGGACAAGAGCACAGCGTTCTCCACAACACACACCCCTCCATCCTGACCCACACATTCTCTTTCCTCTGCCTCCTGTCCAAAATAAACCTGTCCCTGAGCAGGTCACCATCTCCACCATCTTCTAATCCCACCTGCAGAACACAACTGACCTGAGAGCCCTCATTACACATACATTAAAAAAGAAATAAATAAAAATATGAATTAAACCTGTCTGGTGAATCAAACATGAATAGGGTGCATTAACACCGGTTCATTTAAAATGAAGATATACATCACTTTGACTGGTTTGACTGAACACTTTGGCACATGTGATGGGCGGGAACTATTTGGAAGCAAGTGACGTCAGGTTTGAAAGTTGATGTGTTCAAAGCAGATATTCTTCTAAAATAGGTAAACCTGATCATTGATTATGTCTTCATCACTTTTACAAGAGACAGATTGTGAAGCTTTTTTTTACAGTAGGACCCCCCCCCCCACACACACACACACACACAAGTACAGTGGTACCTTGACTTAAGAGTGTCTTTTATAATGAATTTTCCATGATACGAGCTCAATCCCATCAAAACCTGCCCCATCCAACGAGCAAAATTTTGATTTACGAGCTCTGTAGGTTGTGACTATAAATAGTGTTTACGACAATTCATATTATTTGTTCGATGCCTTTCCCCTACACCATAGGGAACACAGTGAGACCGCCACTGTCGCCTACTGTAGAGGATGCGCAATTACACTTAATTCTAGTACAGTATGGCAAAAAAACATGTTCCCTAAGACCATATGCCCCGCCCCTCCCCACCCTGACTTATTTTTTATTCTTGTTTTATTATTATTTATTATTAATTATTATTGTTATTATACATGTATTATTATTATTATTATTATTATGAAATATTTATTGTTTTTACATGTTTATCTTTAATATACTGTAGTAGGTTAAATGTACGTGTTTGTGTCAGGTTATATGAGTTTGGGAGGGGGTTGGAACAGATTAGTTGGTTTTCTATTATTTCTGATGGGAATTTTTGTTTTATCTAATGAACATTTTGACTTACGAGCTTGCCCTCAGAACAGATTAATTTTGTACATCAAGGTTATATTAGGTGTTATGATGAGTTTTGAGGTATAGGACTAAGCATCTTCCAAGTGAGCCAGCATCAGGGTCACTGGCACCAAAGTCTCCCTGGAACATGTGCTGGTTAGGTCTGTTCAGGACACCCCCCTCCCCCCAGAACAGCTACAACCTGGGGGACAAATCACTCCTCATTCATTTGCCAAACCACTTAATCCAATAGGGTCACGAGGAGGTGCTCGCCAGACCATTGCATGGCCAACACACACACAGACACACAGGGGTTATTTGGAACAGCCAATGCTTTTCTTCAGACTTTGAGAATAAACCAGAGTACTCAGAATACATACAAAAACTCCAATCAGGCATACTGTACCCTCACCAAGCTTGAACTCAAACCCAGGACTTTCTTGCTGTGAGGTGGTCATATTAACCACTACCACACCATACCAGTTAGCCTAATGTGAATGTCTGTAGACTGTGGAAGGAAACCGTATTACCCAGAAGAAACCCATGCAACTGTGACTGTTATTAGTAGAATGTCCTTCGTGTTGTTGAGACATTAGCATGGATGCTAGTTCACAGTATTTTTATATATTTTAGAATTCTCTAGGGGGAACGGTGAATATAGTAGCTTCTTTAACTGTAAAATGCATCCTGCCCGAAATAAGCCCTTGTCATTGTTCTGTGACCGAATAAAACGATTTGTTCTCAACCAGCCAGCCAGTGGAAAAACTGACCCATGGCTGTTTTTGAGCAGAAGGCAGACAGGCTTTTCCCAGGTCTGTTACTCCTCTCATGTGCTTGATTGACAGCAGCAGGTCGAGTTCGGTTCATATTTAAATGGTTTGAAACTCAAGCACTTGAGACCTGCGTATCTCTCGTAGCTCTCCACTGCTCTGACTGTTTCCAGACACACAGCAGAGGCCCAAGCCTTAATCCTACTCCCTTTTCCAAAGAAACCACCAGCAGCATAGAGCAGGGTCTTCAGGTTTATCCAGAAAGAGCACTAGTGCGTCTGAAGGCTTGCACTACAACCAAATTGGAGGCATACCAGATGGTTGTTTGGAGACTAGGATCAACTAATTAAACAAGAAAAATCAGTCTTTTACTGGTTGAGGTTAAAGACAGGTGGAATTTTCCCACATAGAAAATAGATTTACTTTTTTTCAATAGAAAATGAATGAATTCAAAACAATTAACATTAAATGTTTGTTTATTACATAAATGGAGTACCGGTATTGGTGATCTCTACAGAATAATCGCTGTATAATGTAATACGGTATGTTTAAGTGCTACAGAGTTTATTCTAACAAAAATTACCATAATCACTATGCTGAGAGATTTTATTCTGTGGATGACTAGCGGGGGCTGAACCGATATGGAGCAACCAATTATTTCCAGAAGTGACGTGAACTCATTGGGCAGGTCGTCCAGCAAAGGTAAACAAGCAACAAGTGATACTTGTTAATTTAGGCAATAAAACTGTGCACATACTAAACTCTCTTACCTTTAACTGGGAACTTTTGGAGAGCCGTTGCTCCTGTCCATCATCCATTGACTGTTTATGAAGGAATTCCGTACGAACAGTGTTTTAGACATACAAGCTTGTGCTTTGTAACCAAGTAGTTCTGTCTGGAGATCAGGCCGATAGCATGTCATGTTGAAGGGGTCTTTGCAGAATACCGAAGTGCGTCCGAAAGGAAACACTTTCAGAGTGCGGCCTATGCAGATGTCGCATTATGTTTTCTGTGATTTCTGCACTTGTCGATTTGGCAGCTTTGAACGCCGCCATTTTCCTGGAGACGCATAGCTCAGCACTGGCTAATAATATACTGTCTTAGATTATAATATTCAATTAACACACACACAACACCTGGCTTTAATTATTTCCTTTATTAGATTATTTGCTGTAGCTGTAAATTGTTTTACATGGTTGCACACATTTTAACAACTGTAAGATTATACAAGGGCAGTGGTGGCCCGGTGGTAAGGTGCTGGATCACTGATCTCAGGGTTGGGGGGTTTAAGCCCCACTATCAACAGGTTGTCACTGCCCCCCCTCCCCCCAGTGCACTAAACTGGGTTATCAAAGGCCGGCCATGTCTCTCAGTGTCTATGGTATAGGAGAGCCAACATACATACAACCACTCACACATAGAGGTGATTTGAAAAGCCAATTATCCTCCTGTACATACTTTTGGAGGAAACCCACACAAGCATGGGGAGAACATGCAAACCCCCACAGAAACACCTGAGCCCAGGAATCCTAGGCCTATTTGCTGTGAGGATGATTTATCCTAATCATCTTATTTGTCTAATTGCTTAATCCTGTTGCAGAAAGGCTGGAGTCTATCTCAGCCGATACTGAGCAAAGATGGCGTACACAGCTCACCAGACCATCACAGGGCAACACACACACACACACACACACACACACACACACACACACACACACACACATCCATTCACACTGTCACTCAGGAATAAGTCCAATTTGGAAATCATTTTGTCAAAGGCATGTTTTTGGACTGTGGGAGGAAACTGGGCTACCCGTATCATACCGGTACCGGTTCATGTAAAAGAACCATTGCTGACTTTTGTCAAGAGCTACATAACATGTTTCTACCCTGCGATGACATGGTGAGCTGTTCAGGGTGTACTCTGCCCAGAGTAAGCTGAGATGGGCACCGGCCTCACTGCAACCCTAATGAGAATTAATCTGTTCAGAAAAAGAATGAATAAATGAAGGGTATACAATTTGTTTCTTATCTTATCTTTCTTTGAGTTATTTAGTCTGACTTGAGCATTGGAGCCTTACTGGTTGGGCAAAGGTGTGGCTATGGGAGAAGATCGTCTTCGTCTCGTAGTGTGCCTATTAGGAAGGAGAAAGTGGAGCTTCAGAAACTCAAGAGACTGAGGGTGAAGGCAAGGAGCAGACCTGGCAGCCACGCATTATTCACACATGGGACGACAGGAGTCTTGAGATAAATAGTAGAGGGAAATGGATGCAAAACACAACAAAGGTTTTCAAGAACTTCAAGACAAGTTTCAGATGCTACAACTAGAGGTAGAACAGGGGTATGTAAGCTCAAACATCTCCAGTAATACATCCATAAACAGATTCTGATCCAGATCTTTAGGCCCTTCCACCCAGCAGACCTCATTCTTATGCTCAGGTTGAGCTGGTGGTCACTGCTGACTCAAGTATCATTCCAACAGATCAGGTTCAATTACTCTGTGTGCCTAGATTTGACAACTTATGAGACGCTGATACTGTACTGAACATTTCCTAATAGCATTTGAACGTATTGCTGCAGCCAGTTAAAGGCCAAAGACAAACTGGGTTTTCCAACTAATGTCTTTGTTAACTGGCAAATCCAGAAGTGTTGATGTGCATACAGACAGTGATGATTCTCTTGAGTAAGATAAAGTTAAAAGTGCTATTTTCTCAGACTATGGCATTAACTGAGACTTACAGGCAGAGATTCTGCTCCCTATATATGAGTTTTGAAAGCTGTATGTGAGGCTTAGGAGTTCAATGTAAAGTGGAGACCTCCATGAGGTAAAACAACTCATAAAGATGGTGAAATGATTACATTGGATCGGTATGTAAGAATGGTCCCCCTTGAGGATCAAAGAGCGTGACACTGCTTCTGTAATGGAGGCTGCTATGCTGGTTGATGTCTTTGTGGAGACAGAAAAAGGGCAGCCATGTAGCCACAACTTGTGGAGGATGACAAGGGACAGCCGTAAAACCACCCAGCTGAAGATGTATTGTCCTCGTGTGTCACTGCTTGGTCCCTTACACTGTGCATGCCTAGCGGTAATAGTGTTGCAGGACTCGCATGTATTTTACAAGAGGAAAGGACTGATGTTGCCTGATGAAACTGCTGATGTCATACAAGATTATTTTAAAGTGCTTGTACTACAAATAAATGGCATTAATTTTCAAAATAAAAGTAATGTGCAGGTCAAGCTCTTATTTGCAGCATTTAACAGTCACTTATACAGTAGGCCCTTGACTCGTCGTGGTTTTGCACTCACGCCTGCGCATATTCGTGTATTGCCGAGCAACATGATTCAAATTAAGCCAATGGCTGTCCTCCTTCCAGCTGACTGGTTGAGATGATGTATATGCACCTTTTTCCTCATTCGTGCACAAGTTGTCAATGAGCCTTTTTTTTAGTATGTTTTAATTACCAGTTAAGCTCTATGATACCACTCAAACGCCGACTAAGCACCAGAAAAAGGTAATGACATTGGATGTCTCTTCTGAAGAAATAAGACTTTCTCCTGAAGAAAGGAAAGTTTCCTCTGAAGTGCCTGAAGAGAAATAATCATCTGAACTGTTGTAAAGCACTTCAGTATTAAAGTCTTTTTCAATTATTATTCCAGTACAGTACCTAATTTAACGTTTAGAGGGCAGTGGTGGTCTAGTGGTATAGGGCGCTGGATCACTGATCCAAAGGTTGGGGGTACGAGTCCCACTCTCCACAAGGTTGTCACTGTCCCCCCCAATGCAGCTAACTGGGTTATCAAAGGCGGGCCATGTCTCTCACTGTCTATGGTGAGAGGCATGTAAAAGAACCCTTGCTGACTTTTGTAAAGAGTAGCTGCAAAGTCGTCAGCGTGTTTCTGTCCCTTGCTAAAAGGGTTGTGACAGGAAGGGCATCCGATGTAAAAACCCATGCGAATCAAGATGATTCGCTGTGGCGACTCCGGAGTTAAAAAAAAAAGGGAAAAAGCCGAAAGGAAGACAGACAGACCTAATTTAACGTTTAGAATGTTTGTGAGTGAAATTTTATGTGCTGTGGTGTACCATGTTTATCCTTTTGTTTTGTTTTTTTTATCCAATTTATTACACTTCATGTTATTTTATTTTTTTTGTTATGGTCTGTGCTTTTAGGGGACCTTGATTTTGCGGCTGTGTTCTCTAAATCTCCCCTGCTCCGGCTGAGGGGCGTGGCTGAGCTGTTCTGGCTGACTGCAGTAGTTCACACCTGAATAGACTAAATTCGCATCTCAGCTCGCGCACGGTTACCGCAAGCATGAAGATGAACTTGATGTGCTTGCATTTGCGGCAACGTTACAAAAGGAATCTAAACAAATCCAACGTGACTATGCCAGCTTGTTGACATTTGAAGTGGATGAGGAAAGCGTGACAATTCCCGACCCCTTGACACTTGAAGATGGCTGAGAGACAGAACATGACACCTTATCGAAGTGGCCCCCGTGTATGTACGCTGACATAGCGGATTTTTTTGTAAATGAAGGACCAGGCACCCCTACTAGCACGACTACAAAGAAGGTAAATACAAGTTTGACAGCTCCATCGAGTGATCTGACAGCTCTTGTTTGTCTATTTTACAAATTAGCATTACAGTAATTTTCAAAATCTAAGTCTATGATATTTAATCAGGCATGTGATTTGACTATCACCAAAATATCTGAAAATCAGCCAGGGTCTGGGGGGGTCGAAGCTCCTCCCCCGAAGCTCCTCCCCCCGAAGCCCCTAGGTTTTAAGCATTTCAGAAGGGGAAAAAGGCTATTTCATGACACTGAAAGAGCTCTAGAAAGTTTAATTTCTAATCTCCATATGCATACTGTACCTCAACTTATGGGTTTATCATGTGGGATTTAAACACTAATAAAAGTGTCACAGTCACAAATCAAATAGTCACTCTTATAGATATGTCCTGCCTCACAACACTATTATAAACAGTCATTGTCTTTAAACACAATCTGGAAACAAACTATACACATGACATGCTATACATGACATAAGTTTTTTGAATTGATGTTTCTTTGTCTTTAGTGCTTTAGCATGGCACTTTCTTGCTTCCTTTTGTGCAGCCTGAACTGTCCTTCTGGAGGCTGCCTTAGAAAGTTTGTTGTCCTTCTGGAGGCTGAGGTGTTTTGGTTGAGGTTGATTCATAGTTTTACATTTTCAATATTAATGAGCTACTTACAGGAGCACACACCCCAGCTGCTGTAAATGTCTATTTACATAAGTTAATTACGAAAAACTGGTGAGTTATTGCACAATAATTTATTTATTCCAAACAGTAGAAAATTTATTCAATGACCATAGAGTCGGCTCATTTGATTCAGTTCACGGAATAAACACGTGAACGTCCTACGCCTAAAACATGCATGCATTCAAAATAATTTGAAAAATATAATCAGAAACTAGACAACAAAACTTTCAAACATAACTCAAAATTAACTACTCGATCGGCGACAGAAACTGGTTGTTTCACTGGGTCTTTTCTTTGCACAGAAGTTTCTGGTCGAACGGCAAACAATGGGTTAAGTCCGTAGGGTTCTGGAATCTTCGCTTGAACACCAAATGTTCCTACAATTGAATGCTACAGTTCCCTTTTCCATCCATTCCCACCTAAACTTGTTTTTCACGACTTTGTCTATTTCTTTGATTCGAGCAGAACCTTTTGTCTGGATCACCGACATGCTTTCGATAGCTGAACAGATCGGAAGTGGCGCGAATGTCTACGTACATGTTTCAACATCAGCGACTGGCTATTAGAAAGCCATCAGCCAATCAGCAGTAACGTTTCAAGAGAGGTCATTTTATGCAAAACTTGGAACGGAAGAAAAGTGGGATAGGTTATTTTGACATATTCTGCGTGAAAAAAATCTTTTTTTTTTTTTTTTTTTTTTGTAAACTGGGCCAATGAAAAAATTGGAATTCCATGAATTCACGGAAAAATCACATGCCTGTTTAATGATTACAGAATCGCCGATTTTTATGGTAATTTAACAGGTAAATAAAAGGTAATATAATCTATAGGGTCTCTGAATTCAGATAAAGAACACTTTAATGATAAACTTACTGCTTTAATCCAACCTCCAGATCCTTCAGCTTGGTAGGGAAGGTAAATAATGTGAATGGCAGTGGACATGTACACGCGTTAGTCCCAAATTTGCAGGCATGTATACTACAAATTTCCTTTTTCCAACACTCGAGATGATGAATGCCATTCCCACAGTTCACTACGGCACAACGCGCACCTGGCGTATCGATACTGTACATGTAATTTAAGGCTTAAGGCAGGCTTTTAGCGGCAGTTGTTAGGATGTGTTTACATACAAAAGCAAGTGGCTACAAGAAAGTTTGGTAGCAGTGACACTTGGACCAGAGGTTGGGTCACGTTCCCCGCACATGCGCATTCGTAATGCGAATTTAGTCTATTGACGCTTCTCATCTACTCCCAAAGAACACAAGCACGCTCACCTGTCAGAGGATTAACTCGCATCACACCCCTGCTTCGCCGTGTTCTCTGTTTTCTCTCCGCTCTGGCTGAGGCGCGTGGCTGAGCTGCTAGGGCTGATTGCAGCAGTGCACACCTGAATTCAGTCCTCTCATCTACTCCCTTTAAAAACAAACTGCACGCTGACCTCTGCGCCAGAAGATTGTCTCACATCACGCCCTTTCTTCCCTGTGTTTTCTCTGACTCCTGGTTTAAGTGTTTTTCTTCATCATCAGTACAGTATTTAAAGTGTGTGCGCTCTGCTTAAGTGCTTCCCCTTTGAATAATAAATACACCCTGTGCCATCTCACACTGCTTCCTGCATTGTAGGTGAAAGTTCATTATGTTGTTTCATCACACTTTTATGTTCTTTATCGTAATTATTAAGTAAAAACTTTAATTTTGTACTGTGATATTTATTTTATAATATATATATATATATATATATATATATATATATATATATATATATATACATATATATATATACATACATTATATATATATATATATATATATATTTTATCAATAAATATCACAGTACAAAATTAAAAAGCTTTTATTTAATTACTACATTTTACTACATTAATACTGTATTAATGAATAAGACTGTCTATAGAACATGTTTGAGAAGCATATTTTAGCGCATGTAATATGATCTATAGGGTTTTACGTCCAGTTGATCATCCGCGCATGTAATAGGATGCATAGGGTTTTACTTCCGGATACAGAACTCGCGGATTATCTTGATTTGTGGGAGGGACCGGAACTGAACCCCGCGAATAACGAGGGCCTACTGTAAAAGCACTTATTTTAATATGTAAATAAAATAGTTTATTAATACATGTATCTTGTGGATGCACAAACCAAGCTCTGATCAACGTTTTAAATAGGCGAACACATACCCCTGCCATGCTGTCAAGGAGACATGAGTCATCTCCACACATGAAATAGCTGTTCCCAGGATGGCACCACTGACAGACTGTGTTCATTTCTTCAACAATGTGTTGGAATCATTCCTTTGAGCTTCTAGGCCATGTTGAGAAAATTGTATCACATGACTTTGTTTGCTTTATGGCATGTGATTAAGCAAGAGCTTAGGAAGAGGCGTATGTGCATGAATGATGATGAATGGATGCATCGTCCATATAGAGCGGCTTGGAATTTAAAGGAAGGAAACAACCGCATCATGTTAAACACACTAATCCATTTATCTTCCAGAAAGATTTTAACAAATTGGCATATTTAATGAGGACTTCACATTTTGAAAATATAACACAAAAAAGTACTTTCTCCACTAGTAACTCCATTAGGTTTCTACTGGTACTGAATCAATTCATCTATTCAATATAAGGGATCATCTTATTTTCATTAATTCGTTCTTTTCTGAAGTGATTAATCCTAAACTAGAGATGCTGGTGCCCATCTCAGCTGACTCTGGGCAGAGGCAGAGTACAACCTGGACATCACTAGGCCGTCGCAGGGCAGAAACACGCTGACCGCTATGCAGATACTCTTGACAAAAGTCAGCAATGGTTCTTTTACACGAACCTCTCACCATAGACAGTGAGAGATACGGCTGGCCTTTGACAACCCAGTTAGCTGCACTGGGAGGACAGCAGTAATAACCATTGACAGGGGAGCTTGAACCTCTAACCTTAGGATCAACAATCCAGCACCTTACCATCGGGTCACCACTGCCCCATTCATCGTATTTTAATTTATGAAATCAATGAATCATCGGAGTTAAAGACAGAATAGTCCTTTTGACATGATTAAAGGTCAAGTCCGTAGGCTCATCAGGCCGGTGTTTATCCACAGTTTCTGTAGTGTGAAGCAACTAGGAGTTCAACTTCTCCTGGATGATACGCTAGTCCATCGCAGGTTATCTTCCCAGTATATTTTACTGGTACCCATTTATACTGCTGGGTGAACAGAGGCACACTTGTGGTTAAGACCTTGCCCTGGGGTCTTAGCACAGTGAGGGTCTCAGTGGGATTTGAACTCACAACCTCCCGATCATGAGCACAGCACCCTAACCACGACACCACCGGCCCCACTTTGACATGATTACATCTAGGTAAAACACATTAGTTTTCTTGGATGTGACCATTATCGCCTGCGTAGAAAGTGTTCTGTTTTGCAAAGTGCTTTGTTTGCTGTTTTGGAAGTTTCAGATTGTATTCTGTGTATATAGGTACAGTCAGCCCTCTACTTACGAAAACCTCTGAATACGAAATATACAGGTTATGAAAAACATTTTTTCCTAAATTTTCGTCCTCTGCATACGAAACAACCTCTTCTTATGAAAAGTGCCAAACGCACCATTCAAAAATTCAAACGCGCCATTCAAACACTCAAACAATGCGCGAGTTGCTCTCTCTCATTGGCTGCCTCCCAACATCCCGCCCTGCTGGCCTCCCATTGGCCAGGAGGGAGCTGAACTGTACCCATTCCTGTACCCATACTTCCTGTTTGTCACACGTGCGAAGGAGAGTTAAACAGGAGTGTTGGCTTGTAAGTTTTTTTGAGTGATCATTGCAGCGTTATATTTCGTTATCCATCATGGACCCTAAGAAAGTGATTCGCGGTGACACCGAAAAGAAGAAGCGGGCTCAGTTATCAATCGAAGTGAAACAGGAGATAGTAAAAAAAAATGAAAGCGGGACGCGGTTGAACGAAATCGCAAAGGAGTATGGCCGAAACCCCTCTACAATCGGGACGATATTGAAGCAGAAGGAGACCTTAAATGCGGAGATACAGTGACGGAGGCGATTATTTCGGAACAATATTGAAGCAGAAGGAGGCATTAAAAGCTTTCTTCAGACCAGCAACCCCCGGACTGTAAAGCGTCTTATGGGTGGTTCGAGAGATTTTAAAAAAGGTAAATAATTTTCTTTTACTTTGAACACATATTTCATACATATTTCAAACAAAATTGGAACAAATCACACGTTTTACATGTAAAATGCACCTCTACTTACGAAAACTCCAGGTTACGAAAAAGGCATTGGAACTGATTAATTTCATAAGTAGAGGGCCGACTGTATAGAAATGTATAAATTTATGAGCAACAGTGATCTTTATAGCAATTCCAATAGAAATTAGAAAATAGGACCACATTAAATAAACAGTGCCATCATTTCCAAAATTAGGAGCCGTTCGGGTCTCACACCCCTGAGGTTCCTGCTATGAAAAAGTTCAAGAGAAAACAAAAGAGACTGAGAAATTTTTTTTCTGTGGAAAGTGAAATAAAAAAAAATATATACATCCGAGAAAAAATATCGGCAGGAGATTCAGCTCATTTCCAGTTTGGTGAGTTCCCACTGGCCACCTCCACACAGCCTGAGCATGACATCATGATGCTGTTAAAAAAAAAAAAAAACACACACAGGGTACTATCTGCAGGAAATAATGATATTTGTTACACGGCTCACTTTAATACTGGATTTAAATAACATCATTATCAGAGGCAATAAGTTTAATAAAATTATTTAGGACTACAGTAGGCCCTCGATATTTGCGAGGGCTCGGTTCTGGCCCCTCCCGGGAATGAAGATAATCCGCGAGTTCTGTACCCAGAAGTAAAACCCCATGTATCATATTACATGCGAGCAACCGAAAGTAAAATACTATGTATGTGCTAAAATATGCTTCTTAAAGACATTCTATAGACAGTCTTACTCATTAATACAGTATTAATGTAGTAAAATATAGTAATGATTAAGAAAAACTTTTTAATTTTGTACTGTGATATTTATTAATAAAATATATAAACATTATACAGCATGCTTTATATCTATCTATATATCTATCTATCTATATCTATATATATTGGAAAGGCAGTTGGTCCTGATGATATACCTGTGGAGGTATGGAAGTGTCTAGGAGAGGTAGCAGTAGATTTTCTGACAAGAACATTCAACAAGGTACTAGAGAGTGAGCAGATGCCGGAGGAGTGGAGGAGAAGTGTGCTGGTGCCCATTTTTAAGAACAAGGGAGACGTGCAGAGTTGCAGCAACTACAGAGGGATAAAGTTGATGAGCCATACGATGAAGTTATGGGAAAGAATAGTGGAAGCTAGACTAAGGGCAGAGGTGAGCATTTGTGAACAACAGTTTGGTTTCATGCCAAGAAAGAGCACCACAGATGCAATGTTTGCCTTGAGGATGTTAATAGAGAAGTACAGAGAAGGTCAGAGGGAGCTACATTGTGCCTTTGTGGATCTGGAAAAAGCATATGACAGGGTGCCAAGAGAAGAACTGTGGTATTGCATGAGGAAGTCTGGAGTGGCAGAGAAGTATGTTAGAGTGGTGCAGGACATGTATGAGAGATGTAAGACAGTGGTGAGGTGTGCTGTCGGTGTGACCGACTTAATTCAAGGTGGAGGTGGGACTGCATCAAGGGTCAGCTCTGAGCCCCTTCTTGTTTGCTATGGTGATGGACAGGCTGACAGACGAGGTGAGACAAGAATCTCCATGGACTATGATGTTTGCAGATGACATCGTGATCTGTAGTGAGAGCAGAGAACAAGTGCAGGAAAATCTCGAGAGGTGGAGGTATGCCCTGGAAAGGAGAGGAATGATGGTTAGCCTCAGAAAATCAGAATACATGTGTGTGAATGAGAAGGACCCAGGAGGAACGGTGATGTTACAGGGAGCAGAGATAACGAAGGTGGAGGATTTTAAGTACTTAGGCTCAACAATCCAGAGCAATGGAGAGTGTGGAAAAGAGGTGAAGAAGCGTGTGCAGGCAGGCTGGAATGGTTGGAGAAAAGTATCCGGTGTGATGTGCGATAGGAGAGTGTCAGCAAGAATGAAGGGAAAAGTGTACAAGATGGTGGTGAGGCCAGCGATGTTGTATGGCTTAGAAACAGTGGCGCTGAGGAAAAGGCAGGAGGCAGAGCTGGAGGTAGCGGAGATGAAAATGTTGAGGTTCTCTCTGGGAGTAACGAGGATGGATAGGATCAGAAATGAGTATATCAGAGGGACAGCCCACGTAAGATGTTTTGGAGACAAAGTCAGAGAGGCTAGATTGAGATGGTTTGGACATGTACAGAGGAGGGATAGTGAGTATATTGGCAGTAGGATGCTGAGGTTGGAACTACCAGGCAGAAGGCCTCGAGGAAGACCGAAGAAGAGATTTATGGACGTGGTGAAGGAAGACATGAAGGTCGTTGGAGTCAGAAAAGAAGATGCGGAGGACAGGGTGAGGTGGAGGCGGATGATTTGCTGTGGCGACCCCTGAAGGGAGCAGCCGAAAGTAAAAGAAGAAGAAGAAGATCTATATCTATATATATATATATATATATATATATATATATATATACCTACACACATACATACAGTATGTATGTATTCATTTTGTATGTTTTCATTTTGTATGTATAATATATTATCCAATTAAGCTCTATGATGCCACTCTCTTCTGAAGAAATAAGACTTTCTCCTGAAGAAACAACAGTTTCCTCTCAAGTGCCTGAAGATAATCAGCTGAACTGTTGTGAAGCTGTAGTATTAAAGTCTTTTTCAATTATTATTCCAGTACAGTGCCTAAGTGAATGTTTATGATAAATGTTTAGAAACCACGGAGGTGCTCAGTGTGATGAAACAACATAATGAGCAAGCCCCTCAACCGTTAGAGAACATAGCCGTCAAAAAGAATATAAAAGAAGATGAAATGTAATAAATTGGATAAACAAAACAAAACGATAAACATGCTACACCACAGTACATAAAATCACACACAAAAAAATTCTAAACATTAACTTAGGTACTGTACTGGAATAATGATTGAAAAACACTTTAATACTAGAGTGCTTTCAGATGTTTATTTCTCTTCAGGCACTTCAGAGGAAACTGTCGTTTCTTCAGGAGAAAATCTTATTTCTTCAGAAGAGACATCCAACGTCATTACCTTTTCTAGCGCTTAGCCAGAGAAGACGCAGAGCGTTTGAGTGTCATCACAGAGCCTAACTGGTAATTAAAACACACGAAAAAAAAAGAGGCTAATTGAAAACTTGTGTGCGAATGAGGAAAAAGGGGCGTTACATCATCTCAACCAATCAGCAGGAAAGAGGACAGCCATTGGCTGAATTTGAGTGACATGTCAGCTGCTCGGCAGTCCGCGAATATTCAAACCGTGAGTGCAAAACCGTGAATAGTCAAGGGCCTACTGTATTTCTAAATAATTATTGCCTATAATTATTGATTATTTACTAAGTAGCCTTGTAATAAGAGAACCAATGTACAGCAAGCCGGTCATGATCTCACATCCCCGTCACAGTGGCTCCTCCACGACAAGGTAGACATATAAAATACAGTGGTACCTTGACTTACGGAAGTCCCTTAAAGCGAAATTTCCATGATATAAGCTTCGATCCCACCAAAAATCTGGCCTATCTAACAAGCACAATTTTGATTTCTGAGCTCTGCTGCGGAAATGGCTTTTCCCCCGCTCTCCGAGAATGCCTTGTGCAGTGCTTCTCAATTATTTTCTGTGACGCCCCCTCTAGTCAGAACCCCCCCCCCAGTGGTCCACGCTGATAAATAATCATAAATAGTGTTTACTGCACTTCATATCGTTTGTCTGGTGCTTTTTCCCTACACCATAGGGAACACAATAAGAGTGCCACTGCCATCTACTGTAGGGGATGCGCAATTACACTTAATTCTAATACTGAATGGCAAAAAAAAGCATGTTTCCCAGGGTCACACCTTGCCTCCCTATTTGAGAAGCGCTGGTCTTGTGGAAGCTCACCACGAGCCTTTCCTCGCTGGCATTCGTAGCGTGCTCAAAATTCTCCCCCTCCTCTTTTACACACTACCTCCTGCCTCCCACGTGACATCTTTGCCGCAGTCGATGATCTGAAGGGTTAGCTGACTTATTGGTTATTCTTGTTTTATTGTTACTTATTATCGATTATTATAAAATAAAATTTATAAAATAAACGAAAAAAAAAGAATAAAATTCTTTACAAAACAGTATACATAAAATAAAAAGATATAAAATATTTTCAAATTAAATTAAACCCACATAATGGGTATAATAAACATTAAAATGCTAAAAATATAAAATGATTCAATATTAAAATGAACACTGTACATTATCAATATCATTATGTCCCGTGTTTAAACTCCTGGTTACTCTCAAGCACAGCACAGCTGATCAGATTTACAGATACAGGGATTTCTTGCTACTTCACGCATCAATTCATGCGGCTTCAGTCTTTTTTTTAAATATTCATTGAATTATAAAATAAGGAAATTAAGGAAGAATATGGGAAACAGTTAATGAAAATGCCACAACAACAAGGCCAATTATGCAAAAAAAAAAAAACCCTAAACAAAAACAACCTAAAACCTCCCATCAAAACTAGTTACATTGTTGTGAGGTACGCATCTGAATGTGTGCACGCGCATCTGCGTGCGTGCATGCGTATGTGTCTGTATGTATGTGTATTTATACTTTGTTCATATCTTATGCATTATTTTTTTAATGTTTAATTGCTATGATAAGCATGTATAGCACTGAATATGTATTTATTGATGATATATACAGCAGGCCCTTGACTATTCGCGGTTTTGAACCCACGGTTTGAGTATTCGCTGACTGCTGAGCAACCGGCACGTGATTCAAATTCAGCCAATGGCTGTCCTCCTTTCTCCTGATTGGTTGCGCTGATGTCCCGCCCCTTTTTCCTCATTCACGCACAAGTTGTCAATGAGCCTCTTTTTTTGTGTGTGTTTTAATTACCAGCTAAGCTCTATGATACCACTCAAACGCTGTGCGTCTTCTCTGGCTAAGCGATAGAAAACGCTTGATGTCTCTTCCGAAGAAATAAGACTTTCTCCTGAGAAACGACGGTTTTCTCTGAACTGTTGTATTAAAATCTTTTTCAATTATTATTCCAGTACAGTACCTAAGTTCATGTTTATGCGTGAGATTTTATGTTCTGTAGCATGTTTAACAAACGATACCAAAAGGATAAACTTTATTACAGTACTCTTCATGTCCTTTTACATTGAAGTTGGAGTGACGTCTCCAAGATGGCGCAGAGTTCTCAGAATCAAATTGTTTCTTTGTTAGTTTAATTTGTTTGCTCATGTTTTGCACTATGCTCGTCTACGACCGGTTGAGTCGATAAGACCGGAGTATCTTCGGGCGTGTATAACTAAGCAGAGCTAGCATGCTATTAGCAGAGCTAGCATGCTAGTAGCAGAGCTAGCATGCTATTGTTCGTTTTAATTTGTTTTATTTGTTGTTTTTTTTGTTCATCTTATCGGGTGTACTCTCGTTGAGCCATGTTTCACAGGAACACAGTCCTGTACATCCCTTTGCGCTGCAATCTGAGCATGAAGCCGGTCCATCTTGTTTCGCAGGGACTGAACACTTTAAAGCAGTATGGCCGGAAGTGCTAACCAAGCGCCGGAGAATCTGAAAACTCCGCCTGGGCGGAAGGAGCATAGCATAGCATAGCATAGCAGCGCAGAGGGATCTACAGGACTGTGTTTCTGTGAAACATGGCTCGAGGAGAGTACACAGTCCTGTAGATCCCTCTGCGCTGCAATCTGAGCATGAAGCTGGTCCATCTTGTTTCGCAGGGACTGAACACTTTAAAGTAGTATGGCCGGAAGTGCTAACCAAGCGCCGGAGAATCTGAAAACTCCGCCTGGGCTTATTGTTAGCATTGAGCTCCCATAGCATAGCATAGCTCACGATAGGAGTTGTTGCGTGCTTAGTTGCCAGAAGCTGAAGCTGCTCATAGCTGTAGTAGGGTCGACCGATCATAGACGAGCATAATGCGAAACATGAACAAACAAATAAAACAAATTAAAACGAACAAAAACAATTTGACTCTGAGAACTCCGCGACGTTGCCCTCTAGGCAGCGCCATCTTGGACACGTCACTCCAAGACATCACTCCAAATTCAATGTAAAAGGACATAAAGCGTAATAAAGTGTAATAAAGTTTATCCTTTTAGTATCATTTGTTAAACATGCTACAGAACATCAAATCTCACTCACTAACATTCTCAGAATTAACTGAGGTACTGTACTGGAATAATAATTGAAAAAGTGTTTAAAACGAGTGCTTTACAACAGTATATGCTGTATAATGTTTATATATTTTATTACTAAATATCACAGTACAAAATTGAAAAGTTTTTCTAAACCATGACTATATTTTACTACATTAATACTGTATTAATGAGTAAGACTGTCTGTAGAATGTGTTTAAGAAGCATATTTTCGCGCATGCAATAGATACATAGTATTTTACTGCCGGCTGCTCATTCACACATGTCGCGTCATACATGGGGTTTTACTTCTGCGTACAGAAGTCGCGGATTATCTCGATTCGCCGAAAGGCCCGGAACCGTACCCCCGCGAATGTCAAGGGCCTACTGTACACATATATATGTATGTATACGTCAGTCGGGGGTTGGAAGGATTGAAAGGATGATCCTACTTCACGAATTTTGATGGTCGTGTGGGGATCTCGGTCCCAATTTCCCACGGAAAGTGAGGGATCCCTGTAGTTTCACTCTCATCCAGTTCATTATAATACTGTAGTCAATTTGTTTCTTTCCCCAGTGCAGCTAACTGGGTTATCAAAGGCGGGCCATGTCTATCACTGTCTATGGTGAGAGGTTCATGTAAAAGAACCATTGCTGACTTTCGTAAAGAGTAGGCTGCAAAGTCGTCAGCGTGTTTCTGTCCCTTTCTAAAAAGGGTTGTGACAAGAAGGGCATCCGACGTAAAAACCTCTGCCAAATCAAACGTGTGAATCAGATGATTCACTGTGGCAACTCCCGAGTCAAAGGGAAAAAGCCGAAAGGAAGACAGACAGTCAATTTGTTTCTTTGAAAGTTTTGACGCAAGTTCAGAAAGGAATCAGTCTGCTTCTCTTCCATTACCTCCGTGTGGTGTAAAGACGAGTGGTGTCAGGGATCCCTGTTCAACCTCTATTATGTGACGATTGTATTCACACTTCTTCTTGTTCTCATTTATGGTAAAGATGGTGCTGAGTTTTTGGTTGAGATGGCTCTTTACAAAAGGGTTAAACACCCTCAGAATGGATTAAATTCATAAGTCATGGTACCACTGTATTTATAATCCTCCCATCAACAGTATTTTTGGTGCTGTGGGACAATCCATCCTCTAAGAATAATACTCAAGTCACATCATAGCACTATCATTAGTTGCAGCAGAAGTATTTCATGTCATGTGTAGTTTCCCCTTCAGCGAATTATCTTTTCCTGTCCGAGTACATTAAAAGCCAAAAAATACTACTGCTAACATAAATATTGGCACCTCTGGATATATTTAAAATAAATAAATAAACCACTCACACGCTGGCGAAGGATATTCCTGTGTGTGCGCAAGTTACCTGTTTCAGGCTGCTGCGGTGACCCAGGCTAATCACGGTCATCCCCAGATGTTTACAAGTTCTGTACATCTGTTCCTCTGCTTCCTCTGTCAGAGCGCTGGTGGCTTCATCCAGAACTGAAACAGAAAGCTGATATTAAACCCTACATGACTGTGGTACAGCCGTATACACGGAACTGAACCGTCATTCAAGCGTTACCTGCGTATTTGGGCTGCAAGTAGAAAAGTCGAGCAAAACACAGTCGCTGCACTTCTCCTGGAGATAAAACATCATACCTGGGATTAAAAAAAAATGAAGAAGCATAAGTTATCTAATACCCAGAATTATTGTGTATTAATGTACTCGTGGCTGTTTGAGTGAGGGTTCAACAGTTCACCAGTTCCAGTCCACTTTCTCATCCAGACCTCCCGTCCTCTTCACAAGACTTGACTGAAACACACATAGCGAGTACATAAACGATCTGAAACAAAAGGGTTTCAGGATATACTGCATGCGTATCCAAGAAAAGCAAACTACAATGAGATTTTCATGGTTTATTTTACGTTTTTTTTTTTTTAAGCGTGGAAGTGGTCGCACACGGTCCATTACGCCCCCTTGTTAACACCATTTACGGTTTGAATAAAGACGTTATTATCTTAAAAGACACGATGCACAAATTGAGTGATGTTCTTCGTATTTTCTACGATGACATATTGTTCAATTTCAAGGACTCTTTAAATTAGTAAGGTTTTTGTACACTGTTTTGACTCAAGTTTCATCCGAAGGTTAAGAGATAAAGAATAAGTAATTATTGCATGAGACAAAGTATGATCATCATCATCTTCACTGCTTAATCCAAGGTCGGGTCGTGGGGTCAGCGGTCTAAGCAATGAGGTCCAGACGTCCCTCTCCACAGCCACTTCCTCCAGCTCCACTGAGGCGTGCCCAGACCAGCCGAAAGACATAATACTCCCAGAGTGTTCTAGGTCGACCCCGGTGTCTCTTCCCTGTTTTACATGCCAAAAACATCACACTGGGGAAATGTTCGGGAGGCGTTCTCACCAGATGCCCGAGCCACCTCAACGTGAAGAAGCAGTAATTCTACTCTGAACTCCTCCTGGATGGCTTAGCTTCTCACTCTTTCTCGACGGGAGAGCCCCGCCACCCAGCGAAGGAAGCTCATTTCAGCCGCATGTATCCGCAATCTTGTTCTTTCGGTCACTATCCAAAGCTCGTGACCATACGTGAGAGTTGAAACGTAGATCAACTGGTAAATTAAGAGCTTGCCTTGCAGCTCAGCTCCCTCTTCACACCATGACAGACCGGTACAATCCGCAAGAGAGGTGACATTCCCTGTTCCAAGAGTTAGGGTCCATGAGAGGGCAGAGCCATGAATACTTTGCAAAGTATGACATTGGATGTTACACATTCAAGAGATTTTAATTTCTGATTGGTGGAAATCCATTGAATAATTTTCACTATTGCCAAGGGATAAGTGAATTATTGCACTGTTGCCATTGGACAAGTTGAATGATTATTGCATCACTAACATGCACAGCATAGTAAAATGTACAGTAGGCCCTTGACTATTTGCGGTTTTGCACTCGTGGCTTTGCATATTCGTGGATTGCCGAGCAACTGTCATGTGATTTAAATTAAGCCATTGGCTGTTCTCCCTCCTGCTGATTGGTTGAGATGATGTAATGCCCATTTTTCCCCATTCGCGCACACTTTGTGGCTGTGCTTTTTTAGTGCGTGTGTTTTTAATTATAGTTAAGCTTCATCATACCACCCAAATGCTGCACACCTCATCAGGCTTCTGGTAAGGCGCCAAAGCGCCAGAAAAAGGTAATGACGCTTCATGAAAAAGTAGAACTGCTTGATATGATTCAGGAAGGAAAACATTTTGCTGCAGAAGTGCTAAGAAGGTGAATGTTGTATGAAACAAGGTCATCATCAGAATGGAACCTGCCTTAGTATTCTGGATACTTCTAGTTCACGGGTCGGCAACCTTTGCCATTCAAAGAGCCATTTGGACCCGTTTTCCACATTAAATAAAACTGGGAGCCACAAATCCTTTTTTGACATTTAAAATCAAATAACACTGCATATAATGTTTTCCCCTTTTTCATGTTAATATAAAACAACTATGCGTTGCATTGATTTAAACAACTGCAGAGACAATTAAATTACAATTCTGCTTGCAAACAAAAACATTTAGATTAAAAAAAAATCGTCAGCCTCCCTGTGACCCTAATTAGGATAAGTGGGTTAGAAAACGAATTAATGTGTTCGAGTCCTTCTTGTATTTTTATAAAGAAAAAGCATATCTATCCCACGAAGCGAGGGACGGTCTGTCGGAAAGATCGGAAGTCTGGATAAGCCACGCTTCGTCTCACCAGTTCGGTGTGTCACTTCTGACAAGAGCCTATTTTCAGTAGAGCGCGTTACAAATCTCAACCACTGTCTCTTAATACAGCTGTGATTTCTTTTCTTGGATTACAAACCCCGGCGGCAGAGAAACCTCTCTCACTCGCTGCTCTGCTGCTGGCTGATGGTGAGAGCACGCCTTGCCATGAGCACAAGAATTTGGAAATCCACCAACACCGCAGATCAAGAACACACACAAAATCACTCCGCGTAGACCAAATAAATATCTGCCCACACCTGTGACTGTTAATCTTCATCTATGTCATTTTCAAACCTAAAAAAGCATTTTTTAAAGGGTACTCACTGGGTGCTTGTGAGTACCCAACCGTTGCAGGACTCTGCCTTATGTAGATTCTTCCATCATTCAGGTGAAAGCTGGTTTAATTACCCCTGGAAGCTCAAAGTGCTTCCAATGTGAGTAAATAAGCAGCATTTTCCTTTTGTAGTTGAGCCGCGGGTTGCCGACCCCTAATATAATGCAATGCAAAGTAAATGCAATACCTCCCCCTAGTGGGCATTTTTGAAAACTACAATGCTGTATGTTTAATAGAACGGATTCTAGTGCAGTAGGCCCTTGTTATTCGCAGGGTTTGGTTCCGGCCCCTCCCACGAATGAAGATAATCTGCGAGTTCTGTACCCGGAAGTGAAACCCCATGTATCATCTTACATGCGTGAATGATCAGCCAGAAGTAAAATACTATGTATTTATTACATGCGCTAAAATATGCTTCTCAAACCCATTCTATAGACAGTCTTACTCATTAATACAGTATTGATGTAGTAAAATGTAGTAATGATTAAGAAAAACTTTACATTTTTTTACTGTGATATTTATTGATAATAAAATATAAACATTATACAGTATACACATATATATATATATATATATATATATAAAAGGACAGGACAAAGACTTTCTATTGAAACTCCATTTATCACTACAGGGGTGGTGAAACCATCCTCTCTCTTCGGGTGATTATAGAAGATAATTATTATTTATTATTATTAATGATATGATATGATGATTATGATAATTATTATTAATTAATCTTCTATAATCACCTGAAGAGAGAGGATGGTTTCACCACCCCTCGAAACAGATCTGTAGTGATAAATGGAGTTTCAATAGAAAGTCTTTGTCCTGTCCTTTTGTTATTTGCTCTACCAAAAAGTATTGAGCACTCTCCTACGGAAGGATCTACTCAGAAAATCTTATATATATATATATATATATATATATATATATATATATATATATATATATATATATATATATATACACACACACACACATTCCTTCGTGATATCACTCGAGGCCGTTTCTTCTTCTCACTCGCACCAAAAATCACGCGCGTGTGTGCTGACCATGTCTTCTTAGCAGAGTTATACTCCTACAAATATTTATGGAAGGTTAAAAATCTGAGTCAAGAAATAAAGCATGAAACACAGTAACTCTGTCCTTTACACGAAAAGCATCATGGTGGATTCAGCTCCATAATAGGCAATGGGAGGTAGATGTGTCATCCCTCCTGGCCAATGGGATCCCTGTCCGAGATGCCGTCAGGTGGACCTGTCTAAGATGGCGCTCGAGTGAAGGCGACATGAACGACAGCTCACTTGTCAGCCAATGGGAGGCCAGCGGGGCGGGATGTTTGAACGTCATTAATGGGAGAGTAGCTCGTGCAGTGTTTGAATGGCGTGTTTGAATTTTTAAGATGGCACTTTCGTAACGTGAACTTGTTTTGTATACAGAGACAAAAAATTTTAGGAAAATGCGTTTCGTAACCTGCATTTTTCGTTTGGTGAGACTTTCGTAAAGTGAAATACCACTGTGTGTGTGTGTGTGTGTGTATGTGTGTGTCTATATATATATACACACACACACACACATACACGCACACACACAAATATATATGCGGTATAATGTTTATATTTCATTATTAATAAATATCACAGTCAAAATTGAAACGTTTTTCTTAATCATTGCTACATTTTACTACATTAATACTGTATTAATGAGTAAGACTGTCTGTAGAATGTGTTTGAGAAGCATATTTTAGCGCATATAATAGATACATAGTATTTTACTTCCGTTGATCATTCGCGCATGTAATATGATACATGGGGTTTTAATTCCGGATACAAAACTCGCGGATTATCTTCATTCGCGGGAGGGGCCGGAACCAAACCCCCGCGAATAACGATAGCCTACTGTACTTTAAGAAGTAGTAACATCAACTTTAAAAACATTTCAAATAAACAAAACGATTATAAAATTTGCTGTTTGTACGAGAATGACCAAACAACCCCTCGACCGAACAATTCTTTACATCATACATTCTCTTATTTCATAAAAGCTTAATATTCTGAGATAAAGAACCAATCAGAGAGTACCATGCTCATGTAGTATACAACACTAAACATTTATATCGATAATTTACTAATTTATACTTACCATCCCAGTCAGCTCCAGAATTCGCAAAATTCGTAAATTGTCCACCAAACCTGAGTGAAAGTTACTCGTTTAAATTAAACATGAAATAAAACTGTTAAATATTGTAAATATTTGCAAATACTACTGTGAAATATTTGAGACCTGCAGGTGGATAGATGTCCTTCAAAGGGAAGATCACCTTCGGATAAAGCCAGAGGGTAAACTCATCATTGATAATTATGGAATAAAACAACTATTTAATGAGGTCATTCGATTATAAGTAAATAACAATGGTGTGAGGTGACGAATCAGTTACAGCTAACATTTCTATTTTTATGAATGATATGGTACAGATGACTTTCTATCCAGTGAAGAGGGCGCACCTGTTCTCGAAGAGTGCCATCAGTCAGGAAGGGTTTCTGGGGCAGGAACATGATTCCCCTTGGACCAAAACACACGTTCATCTGAACAGAACCTGAAAGATAGAAAAAAATATCAAGCTCAAATTATTGTATATACAGGAAAAGAAAAGTTTTTACCAACGACCACCAAAAATGGAGGAGCAAAATTATGCACACGTCCCCTCCGTGACATGCAATGTCAGCCACTCACCTCTTTTCGAACTACCACACATATTTTGGGGGTGGTCTAACACACTTGGAGGGAAAGTGCTATCCACCCCCTTGTTCTAATGAGCTCACAGAGTCCCATGAATGGCTGCTGATCGCCATGAAGACAAGAAAGTGATTGTATGCCATCCCTCCCTCTTGTGAGAGCTTGGCCAATTAGCTTCCATGGACTCCTGGCCACAGACGGCTGTAGCATTAAACTGGATTCAAACTTGCAATCTCTGGGTTAATAGTCGTGCACCTTGTCAATCCGCCACTTAGTAGCCCAGAAATGTATTTATATACGACTATGCAGATTTTCGTTTAAATTTCTTGTCTATTTTTTTTGTTTACTAAAAACTGTTTAAGAACTTGGTCTTGATATTATTAAAACTTTGAAAAATTGGTTAAATTAGTGCATCCAAATAATAAAAATAATAATAATATAATAATAATAATAATAAAAAAACACTTTTATAACCATATCCAATAATCTGATAAGGATCAGTGTCATTAAATATATAAAAAAAATATTTCCATATAAGGTATGTATTTAATTATATATTTAAATATATACACATCAAGTTCAATGCTGTAGAAGCGGTTCTGTTTCACAAACTAAAAAAAAATGCAAACAAAAATATAATCTATTGCTTTAATAACTTTATTAACATAAATGTAAATCAAACTGAATCTACAGCCTGCACCTTTGATCTACAGATCAGGGTGTCAAATGTTCAATCTCTGATATCTATAGTGCTTATTGTTAATAAAATCATTACCGATCAGGAGTTTATTGTTAAATAGAAACATGGATTAAACCCAATCAATATGTAGTATTAAATGAAGCTTCCCCTCCCAGATACAGTTATAGACACCATCCTCGTCTAACTGGCAAAGGAGAAGCATCACAGTTATTTATACTGATAATTTCGAACTTTTACAAAAATCCACACATGACTGTAACGCGTTTGAAATTCTATACATTAACATTACGTATTTTCCTGGGGAAAATACAAATGTATCTGATTCCTTTAATTATTATTTACAGACCCCCAGAGCTGGACTCAGAATTCCTCTGTGAATTTACAGACTTCATTTCAAACCTGGTCATTTCTTTAAATGAAGTTTTTAATTACTGGTGACTTTAATATTCACTTCGATAACCCAGAGGACCATTATGAACAGAACTCGTATCTATCCTAGATTAAGTCGGGGGGGGGGGGGTCCACTTATGAAGCTGCTCACACTCTCGATTTAATACTAACTTTAGGATTAAATATTGAAAATATAGTCGCAGTTCAACAATCAAAAACTATTTCAGAGACACCTTAGTACTTAGTAGTCGCTTAGTACTCATATATATACCTCGCCACGTTATCGCATTCAGTGACACTTTTACATCTTCAAGAATTATGAACTATGATTGGAACACCATCAAATGCAGCCATGAGGCGGGGGGGGCAATAACCAGTGTCTCTCCCCCTTATGCCGGTCCCAAGCCCGGAGAAATGCAGAGGGTTGCGACAGGAAGGGAATCCGGCGTAAAACTTCTGCCACATTAAAAATGCAAATGGTCAAAACAAAATTCATACCGGATCGGTCGAGGCCCGGGTTAACAACGACGCCATCAGTGCTGTCAACCAACAGGGTGCTGATGGAAATTGGACTACTGTTGGTCGAAGAAGGAGAGGCGGGAGGCGTGTCCGTAGGCAGAGAGAGAAGAGGAAAGGCGTGAGAGGTAAAAGAGTGAGCCAAGGACTGAGAGTAGGGACTTTGAATGTTGGAACTATGCAAGGAAAAGGCAGAGAGCTGGCTGACATGATGCAGAGGAGGAAGGTGGACATACTGTGCATTCAGGAGACCAGGTGGAAAGGTAGCAAAGCTAAAAGGTTTAAGCTGTTTTATCATGGTGTGGATGGGAAGAGAAATGGAGTAGGAGTCATCTTGAAGGAGGGGTTTGTCAGGAATGTTCGAGAAGTGAAAAGAGTGTCAGACAGAGTGATGAGTCTCAAGTTAGAAATTGAAGGCGTGATGGTCAATGTTGTTAGTGCTTATGCCCCACAGACAGGATGTGAGCTAGAAGAGAAGGAGAGATTTTGGAGTGAGCTAGATGAAGCGATGCAGAATACCCCCAGAGGTGAGAGTGGTCATGGGACGAGGAAGTAATGGGTAGGTTTGGTATCCAGGACAGGAACGCAGAAGGACAGATGTTGGTAGATTTTGCAAAAAGGATGGAAATGGCTGTGGTGAATACTTTCTTCCAGAAGGGAGAGGAGCATAGGGTGACTTATAAAAGTGGAGGTAGGAGCACACAGGTAGACTACATCTTGTGCAGATGATGTAATTTGAAGGAAGTCAGTGACTGCAAAGTAGTAGTGGGTGCAAGTGTTGCCAAACATTATAGGATGGTGGTGTGCAGGATGTCGCTGATGGTGAGGAAGGTGAAAAAGGCAAAAGCAAAGCAGAAGACAAAGTGGTGGAAGCTGAAAAAGGATGATTGTTGGGTTGTCTTCAAGGAGGAGTTGAAACAGGCTTTGGGTGGTCAGTAAGTGCTTCCAGATAACTGGACAACGACAGCTAATGTGATCAGAGAGACAGGTAGGAGAGCACTTGGCATGTCCTCTGGAAGGAAAGTAGATAAGCAGACTTGGTGGTGGAATGAGGAAGTGGAGGAGTGTGTACAAAAGAAGAGGTTAGCTTAGAAGGAATGGGACATAGAGAGGACCACAGGAGTACAGGGAGACACAGCGTAAGGTGAAGATAGCGGTGTCAAAATGCCAAACAGAGGGCGTATGATGACTTGTATGCTAGGTTGGACAGTAAGGAGGGAGAAAATGATTTATATAGGTTGGCACAGCAGAGAAATAGAGATGGGAAAGACGTGCAGCAAGTTAGAGTGATAAAGGACAGAGAGGGAAATGTATTGACTGATGAAAGAAGTGTGCTGGGAAGATGGAAAGAGTACTTTGAAGAGCTGATGAATGAGGAAAATGAGAGAGAGAAAAGAGTACAAAAGGTGACTCTTGAGGAGCAGGAAATAGCAAAGATTAGTAAGGGTGAAGTGAGGAGGTCATTGAAGAGGATGAAGCGTGGAAAGGCAGTTGGTCCTGATGACATACCGGTGGAGGTATGGAAGTGTCTAGGAGAGGTAGCAGTAGATTTTCTGACAAGAACATTCAACAAGGTCTTAGAGAGTGAGCAGATGCCGGAGGAATGGAGGAGAAGTGTGCTCGTGTCCATTTTTAAGAACAAGGGAGATATGCAGAGTTGTGGCATCAACAGAGGGATAAAGTTGATGAGCCATACGATGAAGCTATGGGAAAGAATAGTGGAAGCTAGACTAAGGGCAGAGGTCAGCATTTGTGAACAACAGTTTGGTTTCATGCCAAGAAAGAGCACCACAGATGCAATGTTTGCTTTGAGGATGTTAATAGAGAAGTACAGAGAAGGTCAGAGAGAGCTGCATTGTGCCTTTGTGGATCTGGAGAAAGCATATGACAGGGTGCCGAGAGAGGAACTGTGGTATTGTATGAGGAAGTCTGGAGTGGCAGAGAAGTATGTTAGAATGGTGCAGGACATGTATGAGAGATGTAAGACAGTGCTAAGGTGTGCTGTCGGTGTGACAGAAGAGTTCAAGTTGGAGGTGGGACTGCATCAAGGATCAGCTCTGAGCCCCTTCTGGTTTGCTATGGTGATGGACAGGCTGACAGACGAAGTTAGACAAGAATCTCCATGGACTATGATGTTTGCAGATGACATTGTGATCTGCAGTAAGAGCAGAGAACAAGTGCAGAAAAATCTAGAGAGGTGGCGGTATGCCCTGGAAAGGAGAGGAATGAAGGTTATCCTCAATAAAACAGAATATATGTGTGTGAACGACAAGGACCCAAGAGGAACGGTGAGGTTACAGGGAGCAGAGATAAGGAAGGTGGAGGATTTTAAGTACTTAGGCTCAACAATCCAGAGCAATGGAGAGTGTGGAAAAGAGGTGAAGAGGCGTGTGCAGGCAGGTTGGAATGGTTGGAGAAAAGTATCCGGTGTGCTGTGTGATGGGAAGGTATCAGCAAGAATGAAGGGAAAAGTGTACAAGACGGTGATGAGGCCAGTGATGTTGAATGGTTTAGAAACAGTGGCCCTGGGGAAAAGACAGGAGGCTGAGCTGGAGGTAGTGGAGATAAAAATGTTGAGGTTCTCTTTGGGAGTAACGAGGATGGATAGGATCAGGAAAGGGTACATCAGACGGACAGCCCATGTTTGAGGTTTTGGAGACAAAGTCAGAGAGGCTAGATTGAGATGGTTTGGACATGTACAGAGGAGGGATAGTGAGTATATTGGTAGTTGGATGCTGAGGTTGGAACTACCAGGCAGAAGGCCTAGAGGAAGACCAAAGAGACGATTCATGGACGTGGTGAAGGAGGACATGAAGGTAGTTGGAGTAAGAGTAGAAGATGCAAAGGATAGGGTAAGATGGAGGCAGATGACTCGCTGTGGCGACCCCTGAAGGGAACACCCGAAAGGAAAAGAAGAAGATTTAGGACTTACAGCTATATAACCGTTTGGATTACATTTTGGACTGTAATGAAGTTTCCCTTATATGGTTTGTGTCTTTAAGTTTTTACCCAAATGAGGATGGGTTTCCCTTTTGGTCCTGGTTCCTCTCAAGTTTTCCTCCTCACATCAACTGAGAGTTTTTCCTTGCCACGGACGATGCTCATTAAGGATGTGTAGGAGTTGTGGAATATGTTTAAACTGTTTTATACTTTATAAACTCCTACTTTTACTGTGTAAAGTTGCTTTGTGACAATGTCAATTGTAAAGTAAAACTGAATTGAACTGAATGATGAATTCTATAATCACTGGCAATATTAAAAATATTAATGAGGTAGGCACATCGACAAGGAGCTATTGACCTGCAGGTGACTGGTTCGAATCCAGGTTTATACCGCAGCGATCCATGACCGGGAGTACATGGGAGTTAATTGAGCAAGCTCTCACAGAAGGGAGAGGTGGCATTCGCTACAATTCGCAGCAATCACCAGCCAATCATGCACAGTTGTACAAAACGGACAGAAAGTGTTTTCCCTGCCAATGTGTTACGCTGCCTCCAAAAGCATGAGCAGCAGTCGGTAAAAATGTGAGTGGCAGCATCGAATGTCACCAAGGGAGCGTGTACATGCTTACTCCCCTCCCTGGTTGGTAATGGAGAGGCAATACTTGACAGGTGGCTGAGTTCTCATCAAAAGTAATTACAACAATGTGCTAGACAGGACACAAAAACATACATTTCTTGCTGATTTGTCTTCTGTGTGTGTGTGTGTGTGTGTGTGTGTGTGTGTGTGTGTGTGTGTGTGTGCGTGTGTGTATGCAAAGGTTGGTGCACATAAGGTCAAATAAAGTTGATACATACAGAAATAATAATAATAATGATAATAATTACAAAAATACAACAACAACAAGTTTTCTCACCATTAGAAGGTTCCCAGAGACGGTGTAGGACCCTGAGGAGGGACGTCTTCCCTGTGCCAGTGTTTCCCACCACCAGCAAATGCATCCCTTCATAAACTCGGAGACTCAACTCCTTCACAAGCAGATCCTCCGAGACCGGAGAGGTGAACGACAGTGTGTGGAGTATGATAGCAGCGTCGTCAAAATCGTTCGATCTTTCTCTGTCCCTGTCAGACGGACCGAAGGCCAAAGTAAACTTATTTAGAAGAACCAGCTGATGGATACACAACCATACACCAGATTACTCTTATATACCTGGCAACGTTATCCGACTGTGCTGACACGTCAAATTCTTCATCGGAATGCTTCCTGCAGACGTCCTTCATCACTTCCTGGAGTTCGCCAATTCTACACAGGACCCAAAACAACGAGCCTCAAATCACACACAAAAGACGCCCGGAGACCTTATTTCCACACGATACGCGTGTGAGTAGACCTACCTGTGGGTGTAACCTGCAACATCGGAGAGTGTTGTGGAAAGATCCAGGAGCTGTGTGAAACAATTAATCAAGTACATACACACGAAGGCGGTCTGAGGGGAAAAATACAAGAGAGTATAATGAGGTTGTTAAAGCAGGTACATCATAAAATGTACAAATAATTATGATTGATGAGGTTGGGATATTAGAAACGCGAAGAAGGGAAAAATCAAAGACCTTGCTGATGAGAGCAGTGATCTCAGCCGGGGTTAACCCATCGTACACGCCTGCAAAGATGGGTATCGCAATGATGATGTAGCTGAGGATGCTTCCCAAGTAATCGAACATGTTTACCGCGACTGTTGATTGCAAAGAGAACACAAAAATATCACACGTAAAACGGACACGTTCAGATCTGGATGCTTGGGGAACGTATTGAGAACGTACGCACCATAGAGTGGGAGCTCTCTGTTTATCAGCTTCTTCTGCATGTGTAAGAGACTCTGAAGTCTTTTGTCAGTCCGGACGTGTTCTACCTGTCCTGCCCTGGATACGAGGGGGAGACGTGAGAGCCGGGAAGTGATTCGGAGACATTAACACCCCACCCCATCCCACCCCCACACACACATGGAGAGGTGAAGCTGTAAAACACACGGACCTGTAGAAAGCTGCAGATTCTGCATTGACTCTGATCTGCATGTGCTGGAACCTTCAGGGAGAAGAATGAAACATATTCAAAATATCACCGTGACCTGAAAGAAGTTTAG
This sequence comes from Plotosus lineatus, assembly GCA_024760905.1. Classification (NCBI taxonomy): domain Eukaryota; kingdom Metazoa; phylum Chordata; class Actinopteri; order Siluriformes; family Plotosidae; genus Plotosus; species Plotosus lineatus. The sequence continues at coordinate 111,317,177 of CM045728.1, forward strand.
TATGAGCAGGAGGAGTCTTACTTCATCCTCTCTGCACAATTACCTGAAGTTTCCTTCCAGCTTTTCCTGGTTCACTAACATGGACACGATGGGTCCGATCAGGAGCTTGTTGGTGACGGTGCCGACCAGGAAGTAGCCGACAATGCTGACGAAGCCGATCCAACCAGTGCTGTGAAAAAAAAAAAATACATGGATGAAAAAGAAACCCCACTGACACCTCACCAGCGTATATATGCTAATAAATCAGAGTTTGAGCTACGATCATCATAACCGGGAACTAACATTTTAAAGCACTGGTATGAGTAGTAGGAGATGGTGAACGGGGAAAGAACCAGACGGCTGGCCATGCTGCTCAACTGCTTACAGAACCGCTCGACATCCTGAGCCATCCGCTGATCTCTGTGTAAAAACAACACACACACACACACACACACACACATACACACAGATTTCAGAAATGTAAATTTCCAACAGCAGGAATGTTCTTTAGTTGGTCACATGGCACACAAGCCATCACTTCAATGAATCATCCTTATATTTAAAAATACGAACACCACCAGGTTTAATTTGCTTATCATGAAATGTATGATGTAAAGCAGAAACACTACGGGTTATCCAGGTCCTTCTGGAGCACATTCAGGGTGTAGTAGACCTGTCCACTGAAATATTGTCCATGGAGGCTCTTCGTTAGAGCTTCCCGCCATCCGAGGTACAGCAGATTGGAGATGTACTGCTCCAGACTCTTCAGCTGGTCAAACAAGAAGGTCATGTGGAATATTTACTCATCCAATCACAGGTTGTTGTTTATCATCATGATTGTCCTAGCGCCTTATTGGAGAGTTTGTATGGGAACAGCTGTGATTAATGCATGGAATTGATCGAACCTACCCCAGAGTTGAAGATGATGAGCAGGACTGACATTGCCACCAGCTCTTTAAACTGGGCATGGTTCTTCTCTGACAGCACGCTGTAGAACTGACTGGGGATCAAACCCACCTGATAGATCACCAGCTGAACTGACATAGAGGAGTAAAATATATATCAATACAGACGCTCCCCAACTTACGTTTTTAATTGGTTCCAGACAGCCAAACGTAAGTTGCAAGTGAACATAAGTTGTTACAATGATGTATGACGCTCATACTGTACTATACATCCATAAATACCATTACCGTATCTCATAAAACACCCCTAAATCAATTATTATAAATATAACATTGTAAAATAATATCAAATATATCAAATAATATCAACATTAATTTCAAATAAGTTATTTATTTATACCGAGTCACTTTACATGACGCTTAAAACAGCCAATCAACGCTTACAATATGTGAGGCGCTCAAAACCAAAAGTAGTGTACTTGCTAGGGATGTCATTGACAATCGGAATATCGCCGTCATAATTATGTCGATCAATAATCGATACCTATAAAAGGGATATCAATACTTCTAACGTTATAGCTTCCTGTGTTCATGACAGTGTCTGTAGTAAATGCCAGTTTCAATGACACCCCTAGTAAATGGTACGTCCCGCCTCTCTGTATGGTAAATGGTACGTCCCTGCTTCTAGGTCAGAGCGCGTGTTCTCAACAGCAGGGAACATTTTTAACAAGAAGAGACACTTATCACCGGATAATGCAGATATGTGCATCTTCTTGCATCATAATTATGAATTGTAAAAATGAATATCTCTTAAACTTTTCAATTGACAAGTGTTTGTAGAATAGAAACAACTTGCTTGAAATTAACTAGTAAACAAGTGTTTACGTATAGATTTTTTAAATACAAAAAGGTGTTAATTAAAATCTTGTCGGTGGAAAACTATTTCCTGCCTTTTATTTCAAATTTGGCTTTAGTAATTGGTCACTTTATTATAAAATATTCAATGCATTATATAAACTACTGTAATATATCTTACTCTGTTCTATTTAATGCATTTATGGAACAGAACAGCAATATTTCAATATATTGATACATTGGAAATTTTTTTTATCAATATATCAATACCAATAATAGGTTTTCAATGACACCCCTAGTACCTGCTGTGGGTTATACGGACTTTGGGTCTTTCAAGTGAGCAAGGGCGCCGTTGCTAATTTAAAAACTAATTTAGAACTCCGCCTGCACTGATGTGAATCACCAGCAGATCGGAGAGTTCTTTTTTTCTGGATTCGGGTTTTCATTCATTTTACAACTCTCTTGCTTAACTGACTATGTATGGTAGATTGCGCCGATCCGAGCAGACAGTTAATTCATTTCTGTGTATGAGACTTGCATCCATGCTAGTAGGCTTATGATTCTGACCAACCATATTTGCTTAGGGTTACAAAAGTCCGCAAAACAGTGTAAACACAAAAATCACAGAGACAACATTTTTACACAAGGGTAACACGCTATATAACTGATATATGTATAACTGAACTGGGAAGAAGGAGGGGCACGTTCATTCTGTCGTTTGTAAACAATGGACACAGCATCATTACGTCATTACGTCAGCGTACTACGTAGGTACGTCTAAACTCAAAATTTGCCTTTAAAAAAATGTAAAATCGAAAAAATGTAAAACGGCTGAACGCAAGTCGGGGACCGTCTGTATTCACCAAAAAAACAGAGCCACTGACGACACCTTCATTCACACCCTCTGTAAAAGAAGATCCTGTTTTACACTCATCAGTAGATGATTATCTGCTCTTCGTACTTCCTGGGACGTTTTTTAACGTCTTCCAGCACCAAAAAAAATATTTAACAGGAGGTTTTATTAAAGTCATAAAATGGTGACTGCTTATAATATTTATTTATTTATTTATTTATTTTACCCAAGAGAGTTACGATGAGCAGCGTTCCATACATGATCAGGTTCTGGCTGCAGCAGTGTGGGAACAGAATTCTTAAAATGCTGCAAAACCTCTTGACAAACCTCCAGTCCAGTCTCAGGCTGGAAGAAAAAAAAAGTTTTTTTTTAAAAATACAAATTCACTCCTGACAGTCCACTTTCTGCTCTTGATGACATGGTTCACTCCTCACCGACTCAGTCACTATAATCTCACCTGCATTCCTTCCTAAAAAGCACAGAATTCCTGCTTCATGTCTGACTTACGTTCCCCAGTATACCCGTTTGGTTTGGGTTCCAGTGGTGTGTGTAGTGTATTCGCTGTTTCCAAAACATTAAAGTAACATTCTATTTTTGTTACATGATGACGTTGCCAGGAAAATGTGCTGATGATGATTGGGGTGCACCCTGAACAGCTCACCAGACCATCACAGGGCAACAGACGCAACCATTCACACTCAGGACCATTCACATAATATGTATATCTTTGGAATAGAGAAGGAAACCAGAGTACCCCCAAGGAAACCCATACAATCAGTGAGAAAATGCCAACTCCACACAGCAATACTGTCGCCAAGCCTGGGCCTCAAACCCAGGACCTTCTTGCTGTAAGGCAGAGAGGTTAACCACTACACCACTGTTTCTTTTAGGTTGATTTGCAATATGAATGTTACAGGAATTCACCAAAAAGTTGTTTTAAATTAAAATGCCTCCCGACACAATATGTTGGGTGTAAATATAAAGCCAGAGCAATACAATTAATTCACTTTCTGAACCGCTTAACCCTTTAATGCCCAGCCGGACCATATGGTCCTCTTTCAAAAATGCGAATAACCACTGCATTGTACACACTGCTGCTGCCATTCGTGTTCTATACTTGCTGTGGCGTCGATTGATGCAACACAGCTTGGTCCCAATGCCTCAGCCAGCTGTGACATGACCTTGTGTGTGCAGGAGTGTGTTGTTCACAAATGTGTGGGTGTTATTATTATGTTGTTATTTTTATTAGTGTTATTATAATTTAGTTGAAAGAAATGTGTTCGGAGTGTTTCCTTAGGCCTTTTTGATTACTAAACACTAGTAACAATTTTTTTTAACTGCAAAAAATAATTTGGGCCTAAAAGAATTGATAATAGTTTGGTTATAGGTTGGGGTGAGGCTCGTTCCCATCTCAGCCAACTCTCCGCAAGGGCAGAGTACACCCTGGACAGTTTGCCAGGCCGTCACAGGGCAGAAACATGCTGACGGCCATGCAGCTTCTTCTTGATCAAATTCAGCAATGGTTCCTTTCCACAGTTATGGAATGTTAGGAGAATGTTATTTTAATGTTCGTGGAACGTTAGGGAAGGTTTAATAAGGAAGAAATTAGACGAAGTGCAGACTTCAGGTAAGTTTGGTGTGGTCACCTGATGAATCGAGGCAGGGGAACGGATCACTGAGTGTTTGGTTGATGTTTACTTGATTAATCGAAACAAACAAATGAAATCAAACTGTGTAAATAAAATCTCAACTACCTTTTGGGACTTGTGTTCCTCGAGGTCGGCATGGCGGGGACCGGACGTGTAATACAAGACCAATCAAGACTCAAAAATTAGGTTCATTGGCTTGACTCCTATCCTTCAGGGAGTAAAGTCAAACTAAACACGTGACAACAGAGTAACGGCGCTGATCTACCTCCTCCATCATCATTATCATTAAATCTCCTAATTAACAGTCAGTTTACATCCGGGAGATAAACAACTCTTTTAAATGCGCTATGAAAGCAATATTGACGTCATTGAAAATATTCTACAAAAAGAGAAACATTATTTATAGTATTGCACAAGCCAGCGAAACTCTTCTTCTACGCACAGTCTCCTCAGTTTATGTCCTTCTTCATCTGCGTCTTCGATGAGGATTTTGGCGCTTATCGCCCCTTAGTGGAGAAAATTGCAAACTGCAACCACGTTCACGCCACAGTGCTGTTGAATTCTCCATTCTGGTTGATGCGAAACTGTTCAGACTGAGGTGTCATCACTCATGATAGTCACTCACATGCCAAACCACTTAATCCACATCTGTCAAAATCAAGCGAGAGGCATATGACTATCGTATAGTATATGCATCAACTATTACCATGAAGAGCAATTTCATCATCCATCCACTAGATAGAGCCAACCTAATTCAAGTCAGTAGCTATTAATGACTCAGGAAAGATGGTAAATTAGCTTGCCAATGTCAAGAGTTGTCAGAAAACAAAAGCAAATAAAGGAAGAGATGACGAATGTGCAGATTTCACATTTTTCCGCCCTCGATGAACTCAAAATTTAAGGATTTGCCCTTTATTGAAAATGACTTTACCACTCATTTAATCAGGGCAGTGGAGGCCTTGTGGTATAGGGTGATAGGGTTATATAAGGTTGGACAAGATTGTCACTGTCCCTCCAGTGCAGCTAACTGGGTTATCAAAGGTTGGCCATGTCTCTCAATGTCTATGGTGAGAGGTTCATGGAAAAGAACCATTGCTGACTTTCGACAAAAGTAGCTACATAGCCATCAGCGTGTTTCCGCCCTGCCCTCGCCCGGGTCAGCTGGGATGGGCGCCAGCCTCACCGCAACCTTAATTAGGATTAAGCGTTTACAGAAAATGAACTGAACCCGTTTAATCATACTCAGGGTTACAGGGAGGCTGGAGCCGAACTGAAGTGATACTGGGTGAAGGTGGGGTACAGAAGACTGTGAAGACCCAGGTACCCAGGCCAGGGGGCCAATACACACGTACACAACCAGTCACATTCAAACTTAAACCTAGGGACAACCCCCAGTGCATTAACTGGGTTATCAAAGGTTGGCCATGTCTCTCACTGTCTATGGTGAGAGGTTCATGTAAAAGAACCATTACTGACTTTCAACAAGAGGAGCTGCATAGCCGGCGGCATGTTTCGGCCCTGCAATAGCCTGGCGAGCTGTCCAGGGTGTACTCTTACCTCACCCGGAGTCAGCTGAGATGGGCGCCAGCCTCCCCACGACCCTAATTAGGGTTAAGCGGTTACGGAAAATGAATTCTGATCCTTGGGAGAATCTGAAACAGCCAACGGGCCTAATTCGCGTTCCCTTCGCGTGTGGGACGAAACCGGAGGACCCAGAGGAAACACATGCAGGCATATACAGAAACTTCACACAGAAATGCCCTCACCAAACCCAGGACTTCCTCGTTGTGAGACAGCCGTACTCGGACAGTGATGGCACAGTGACAGGCTTTGATCTACAGATCCAGATGTGGAGTTTAACCAGCAAATGTTGGTTTTGTGTAAAAAATGATCAAATGACAAGTCGCTCTGGATACGGGTGTCTGTCAAATGTTGTAAATGTAAAACACCGCTCTGCTACCATGCCATGCACTGTCTCCATGGCAACATTTGTAATTTTGCTGGAAATGTAATGCAAACCTACAAAAGTGTGTGTAAGTGATGTCGTGGTGAGGTTTTCAACTGACAGGTTTGTTTGCCATTTACGGAAGGAGTCTCCAGTGTCAGTGCTTTAACTTTATAATATTTGTTTCGAGAATAGAACTTAGAAATACGTTTCTCTCACCAGCCTATAAAATTGATAAAATGACCCCCCCAACACACACACACACACACACACACACACACACACCATAATCAACTTTTATGACAAAGAACCCCCCCACACACACACACTCATTCACTGAATCACCTGCTGTTCCTGGGGTTGCAGGGGAAGCCGGGTACATCCAGAACAGTTTGCCTGACCATTGCAGGGCCAACACACACACACACACATACACACACACACACACACTAACGTTGACACCACACAGTGTAAACTCCTCCCTCCTTCCAGAATGTTTTGTAAACTTGCGACAAAGTGCTGACACTGGAGACTCCTTCCATAAACATCTTCGTACCACAAAGTGAAGCCTTGTTTTCTCTGTTTTACTCACCAGTTATCAAAATAAATTGGAGGACATAGAGCATCCACCTGGAAACACCAACATGTTCGCACTGCAGTGGAAAGACGTTTCAGAGATATGCGCCAGACATTCAAACCCAAGAGGCAGTAACAATCCAGAATTCCAGTTTTATTTCTCGTTTAAAATGTATAATAACATAACGGGATTTGATAATAAATCCCATCGGCACAAAAATGTTCCACCGCAAGAGACTATTTACAGGAATGAAAATGAACATAGATCCCTCTCCTGACCGAACGGGACGACGGCTACGCTGAAGTACAGTGCTGCTCTGGAGTCGGAAAAAAAACATCGGAAGATATTTCTCTATTTATTTCTCTAGTTATTCATGTCTTGAGGTCAAATTTGTCAAATTTATTGCTGAACCAAAGCCTGGACAGCGTGATTATAGTTTTCGAAAATAAATAGCAATGAAGGTGGGGATAGAAATAGGCACTGTTAAACATTAACAGGTAATATCTGAATGAAAGGAGACAGAAATCAAAGTGTAACTTCAGCTTGATTTCCTTTAGGATCACGCAGGCGCGTCACATGGGACAGTAAACAGCTCTTGATTGGTCTCTCATTGTACTCCGTGTTTATATGTCTTCATAAGGAAGGAGGTTTATTCATGACCACTCGGTTGCCCTCTCATCCTCTGTACATCCGCTGTACCGTACACAGTATGGCTACGATATTTAACAAGCAGGAGCGTGGCGAAGTGTTCTCTATTCTACTAGTGTTACAACGTGGATTCATGAGGGCGGGGTTTGGTTGTTTTTTTTGTTGTTGTTTTTTTTCCACCTACTATAAAACAATTTAATTCTTTGCACAAATCGTTCCAGGACATCAACATGGTTCAAGTCTAGAACATTGCATCAGCTCGGAAAAAAATCTTCTCTCTCTCGCTCTCTCTCTCTCTCTCTCTCTCTTTTTGTTTGTTTTTTTTTTTGGTTTTTTGATTCTTTTTGTTTTCTCCACAAAATACAAAGTACAAATGGAAGCTACGTGATATCGTATAGCGGTTATGCGTGCGATATTGAGTTAAGCCAAACAAAACCGAAAACAAAAAGGGGGAAAGGTGACTCAAAGGATTCAGTGCCAACACACATAAAAACAAATTGTATTTCAAGAAAGAAAGAAAGAAAGAAAGTGCTCTCGTCAGACGTGTAAAAAAATAATTTATACACCTCCTATGTAATCAGTCTGTCTAGACAGTCTGCATCGTTTTCTTTAGCGATGGCCTCTTTCAGTCCATCTCCGGGGCTTTTTTCTTTTTTATATATACAATTAATCCGTCATTTGTTAAATGGCAGGCAAGCTGGGAGTATGACGGTAGCGCACGCTGGTCCAGCTAAAGGTTCTGCGACTTCACCTTCGAGTTCTGTCCACGTTCCTTTCTCCGGGCTGTAGCAGATTGTGGATGACTTGTAGGCTCCCTGGAATAAAAAAAAAATGTTGTTAAAAATGTATTTCTAAAACCATAGTACAGTTGTACCTCGACTTACGAGTGTCCCTTATAATGAATTTACAAGATACGAGCTTCGATCCCACAAAAAATCTGCCCCATCCAACGATCAAATTTTCCCGCTAGGGAAATGGCTTTTATGGGCCAATTAGCCTCGTATTCTTCCACATGGCGTAGTGGTTAGGGTGCTGTGCTCATGATCGGGAGGTTGTGAGTTCGAATCCCACTGAGACCCTCACTGTGCTTAAGACCCCTGGGCAAGGTCGCAACCACATGTGTGCCTCTGTTCACCCAGCAGTATAAATGGGTACCAGTAAAAATATACTGGGAAGGTAACCTGCGATGGACTAGCGTCCCATCCAGGGGGAGTTGAACTCCTGGTCGCTTCATGCTATGGAAACCGGGGATAAGCACCGGCCTGATGAGCTCAACGAGGCTCGGGTGTAAAAACCCAACAGACTTTACCTTACCTATCGACCTCTTCCATATGTATTCCTCCGTGCTCCAAGAATGCTTTGTGCAATGCTTCTCAATTATTTTCTGTGATGCCCCCTATAGGAAGAAAAAAAAAAATCTCACCCCCCCCCCACCAACGCCCCACACGCGACTATAGATAGTGTTTACTGCGCTTCATATCGTTTGCTCAGTGCTTTTCCCCTGCGCCATACACAGTGAACACAGTGAGCGCACCACTGCCACCTACTGTAGAAGAAGCGCAATCACACTTAAAGCTGGTCCAGTATGTTAAAAAAGCCTGTTCCTTCAGGGTCATATACACCAAATAGCCTCGTTAACACAGTTTTAAAAATCCCAAAAATTAATTAATTAAATGAATAAAATATTTTTAAAAATATAGTAGTGTAAGTTAATGTTAAGTGCTATTCTTAAGTTCAGACGCACTTATTGTTTATTCTTGTTTTATGATTATTTATTGTTAATTATAGTGTTATTAATGTTACTGTACATTTTTTTAATTCGATGAATATTTATTTATTTATTTTTAAACCGCGATGCACTGAAGCCGCATTAATTGAAGCACGAAGTAATGAGGGATCCCTGTACATGTTTGTGTCAGGTTATATGAGTTTGGGAGGGGGTTGGAACAGATTAATTGGTTTTCTGTTGTTTCGGACGGGAATTTTTGTTTCATTTAACGAACGTTTCCACTTACGAGTTCACCCTTGAAGCGTATTAATTTCGTTAGTCAAGGTACCACTGTAAATCCAATTCGTAGCTCTTTCAAACACGAATTTGAGATGTGCTGTCATGGCTGTAATGTTCTAATTATATAATTATAAATACTGTAGGAGCATCACAAACACAAACTCATGAGATTTTGAAAGAACAAAACTTGGACACAAATATTTGCTTCCCTTGAGTTCTTGTTGTTCAGTGAACAAGATCAACTATGAAGTGTTTTACATGTTTTATCGTCTTATATGTGAACAAATTAGTGTAAAAACGTTTGTGTTGGAAGGATGTACAAGGTCGCTCGAGTTTGACCTTTCACGATAACTCAAGGACAGAGGTAACTGTCCTATTTGGACAGGGTCTCTTAAGGGATTAAAACACCCAGAGGCATGTTATTATAGAACAGCAATCAACAGCTAGCGGATTCCTTTTTTAATATCGCTGCTGATCAATCAGAATAAAGAACCCAACAGTGATGTGATACAATCTACCTCAATTGGGAGTGTGTGTCTCCCCCCCCCAAAGTTAATTGTAGTTACCATGCTCCAGCTGTAGCCTCCAACAAGGTAAATGCTGTCATCCAGCACAGCACAGCCGGGGCCACTACGGCCCTCCAAAATAGGCGTCTGCAGGATGTTCCACTGATCTCCTTTAGGGTCATAACATTCAACAAGCATCACATCCAGATGAGAGAATCCTAGAGGAAAAAAAGAGAGGTTTATCATCGTGTAGACACCGTCCCAGAATAGACATGCACAGGATGGACGAACGACATGAAAGACATCTACAACTCTAATCTACAAATCTACAACTGGGACTTTTCACTACAACATTTTTTATCCATTAATGTAAGTTATACTTTTATAGGAAAAATGATGAAATCAAGATTATAATCAAGTTATGAGCCCGTTCCAATTCATTATTAAAAAACATTTGAAATTCCATTAGTCAAGATACTAAACCAGCTTTTCATTACATCAGAACCTTATTAGATCCGAAAACTGTCTTGTTTTGGTTTATATGTTATTGATAATGATAACAATGTTCTTCTTCTTCTTTTCTTTTCGGCTATTTCCATTCTCAGGAGTCGCCACAGCGAATCATCTGATTCACACATTTGATTTGGTTCATAGGTTTTTACGTCGAAAGGGTCAGAAACACGCTAACGGCTTTGCAGCTCCTCTTTACGAAAGTCAGCAATGGTTCTTTTACATACTTCATACCATAGACAGTGAGGGACATGGCCCGCCTTTGATAACCCAGTTAGCTGCACTGGGGAGACAGTGACAACCCTGTGGGGACTTGAACCCCCATCCCTCGGATCAACAATCCTGCGCCCTGTCCACTAGACCACCACTGCCCCAATGATAATAATGGGGTTTTTTTTTTCAAAAGATGATTAATGATAACAATGTTCAGCTTTTGAAAAAATAAAAAAAGAAAAAGGAAAAGAAATACATTTTATTATTATTATTATAATAATTATTATTATTATAATGGGGCAGCGGTAGCCTGGTGGCAAAAGTTCTGGATCACTGATCCTAGAGTTTGGGGTTCAAGCCCCACTCTCATCAAGTTGCCACTGTCCCCCCAGTGCAGCTAACTGGGTTATCAAAGGCTGGTCATGTCTCTCACTGTCTATGGTGTGAGGTTCATGTAAAAGAACCATTGCTGACTTTCGTCAAGAGTATCTGCATAGCCGTCAGCATGTTTCTAACTGGGAGACAGAGTCGCCTGAGGCAGTTTGTTCACAGCAAAGTTCTGACGACTCCTGCATCGGCACTGGAACCCAGTTGTATCAGCTTCTGCCCTTCCATTGGCTCCACCCTGTGGCGCCGAGAGGAGGGACTTGCTGCTTGGGTAACAGCGTGTCCTCCATACTTCCTACCCAGGCTCTGAGCACTAGAGAGTATCACCAGTTGGGATACCAGCCAGAGCCCAGCTCCATAGTCCTTCGAGCTGACAGAGCCTACTACTGCTACTACTACTACTACTAATAATAATAATAATAATAATAATTTCTAGACGAGCAGCTTGTACAGCAAATACACAGCTGTAATATTTTGCTATAATTTAAGAGCAGTAGGAAGTCAGTTTTCATGTCTGAACCTAGTTCCACCCACCACATAATTGTGACTTTAAACAATAGATATTGTTTTAAACTGTTAGTTTAAATCATAAAATGTCTAAAATTATTAATATTATTATAATCTGTCAAGAAATATTGTATGAAAGTCATTTCTAATAAATATAGTTTTGTAAATGTTGGCAAATTGGTATAATGTAAGACGAATTACAACCTTCAGGATGTGATGTTTATCTTGACGTTATGACCCACTTCCTGCAAACTAGCCCTGCTATCCTTTGTATTGTATTGTATGATATGCTTTGTATGAATTATCACCTTTTAAATGATTTCCACCAATAGCGTAGAGGCGATCGTTCATGACCGCAAGTGCGTGTATAGCACGTTTAGTGTTCATGTCCTGTTTCTTGGCCCACACATCCATCACAGGGTCGTAACAGTACAGCCAGGACACATACTCGCCGTTATGAACTCCACCTGTATATAAGAAAAATAGCAGGACATAATAAATCAGAACGTGTGATTTTTTAGAGTTATAGGAGGTGGGTGGAGCTTAATAGCTTCTTCAAAGAAGCTACGTTTCTGGTAGTGTGGTGAATGTGAGTGGACAAAAACAAAAACAGTAAAATAACCACTGGTTCATCTGTTACATTTTGATATTTTTGATTGATTTTGTTCGTAGTGTTGACAGCTGCAATTCTATCTGTCTTAAAAGTGGAAAGAAATTTTTTTATTTTAAAATGTAGTCTCACCTGAAATGTAGATCTTCCCATTATGCACGGCACCGGCGTGGGCTGCAAGAGGTTGCGGAAGAGATGAAACATAGTTCCATTCATTGGTCTCCAGGTTATACGCTTCCACACTGGATAGATAGCCAGTCTCATTCCTTCCTCCAATGACATAAAGGTGTTTATCAAGACAGCAAGCAAAGAAACTCGCCCTCCTGGGGAACAGATCGTTCAGATGGGTCAGGTCTTCACGGTACACATAAAGAAAGAAAACTCAACCCAGATTTGTGATGCATACCTCTCCTGCATTGGTGGCAGCTGGATCCAGCTGTTGAATCTCGGGTCATATCGGCTGACGAAATTAGTGCTGTGCTTTCCTGCAGAGGAATCGTACTTCATTTACACACTCTGTTGGTAGCTTTTGAGAACTGATTAATCTTAAGGTATACTGGATATTTTACCATTCGGGTTCCACTGGTCTTCTCCACCCAGTAACAGAAGAAAGTTCTCCACTTCTACTACACAGTGATGGGCGCTGTTGTAAGGCATTACTGCAAAATAAAGTCAAATGAAGAGTAATTAAAATCACTGACGAATGAACCGCGTATATATCCACGTGCTCCTGATGGACTGCATTATCATTTCTATAGTAACGGCTAACACAATGACTTGTATGTGTTGCTATTGTTTTATTTAGTTGTTTTTGGTGGAGGGTTTGCACTCGATGAGTGCTTCTACTTTAAGAAAGTGTTTGTAAATGTTTATGACGCTTTCATCGGAATGAGTCTCCAGTTTCAGAGTTTTCGAAAGGAAAGTTTACACTTTCTCACAAATGCCACAATGGCGTTGTCACAATTTCTAGAGTTATTAAAATGATTTCAAAAGAAAGACTCCAAGAGTTTATTTTAGCGCAGCTTCGAACAGACAGAAGGTGGAAGCTGTTCTAAGAGAAGTACAGCATTTCAGGAGGAAATTCTGTTTCTCTTTATTGACTATTTTACTCCTAACATGACAACACGGTGTTTTATTCTATATATTAATATTTTCTATTAAACTGTACCAATACAAGAATAACAAACTGTGCAAAATGTTACAAGAGGTCATTACCGATATTCATTACTGAAACAAAGACTTAAAAAATCATCTTTCACAACACATTTTGTTGATGCGTGTCAGTCTCGAGTGACCCCCCCTGTTGGAAGAGAGAGAAATGGTCTCGAGGTGGTAGTCATAATGAACACGATCATGTTCACTCAATAAATCTCTGGCCCGTGCCACTGCTGCGTAAATCAGTCGTAGAGTAAGAGCCACCTGTCTCTCTCTATCATTCGTCTCCACTGTCACCCCGCCGCTGCCTGATGGATTGCCGTCACTGCCAAATTAGACAGCCTCGAGTTGCGCTTCTTTCCGCAAAGTTCTGCGACTGACATGTTTGAGCTACAGATCAGCAAGATAAAACAACTTTATCTGATCATGTTACTCCAGGAGCAGATGATCGAACAAAAAGAGAAGGTTAATATAATAAATAAATCCTCCGAGGAACCTGGGAAGGAATACACAGGGATTCTACAGTAGATCTTGTTGCACGTACAAATTCCATTTAACTTTACATTTCAACACTTCCTTCAACTTCTCACGTTCTGTAGCAGAAATTGATCGAAGTAGAAAACATCTGATTAACTTCAGTGAATGTCAATAACATTAAAACGTTGGAATTACGCATGTAAATTTGTGCTCACTGGGTAATGACAGCTAATTTTATTCATTCTAGAATTGTGTATTTTCAAAGTGACCGCCCTCAGTCGCTATCACACCATCAAAAACATGTTTTAGAGAACATCAGTTAACAAACATTTCGTTCTGGAATCTTCTGGAATTTCATTTCATTTTCTGTAACCGCTTAATCCTAATCAGGGTCGCAGGGAGGCTGGTGCCCATCCCAGCTAACTCTGGGCGAGGGCAGAGTACACCCTGGATGGCTCACCACGCAATCGCAGGGCGGAAACAAGCTGACAGCTATGCAGCTCCTCTTGTCGAAAGTCAGCAATGGTTCATTTACATGAACCTCTCATTATATACAGTGAGGCCTTTGATAAACCAGTTAATGTACTGGGAGGGGGGGCAGTGACAACCTGTTGATAATGGGGCTTGAACCCCCAACCTTAGGATCAGTGATCCAGCACCTTACCACAAGACCACCACTGCCCATCTTCTGTAATTTCAGAATGAAATTTCATTCACTTCAACATGTGTTGTTATTACTGCATTGGTTTTTGTTTGTGCACACAAGTTTATAGATGAACAAATTGGTAATTTTTGGTAATGATTAAAATTAATTATTTAGGCCATTACATCAGCCGGTGTATTATGTGACTGAGAAATACTGTAATCCATTTTTGACAGTTGATAACTTGACTGTTTCCTGTCAATTTTTTTTTTTTTACAGAAATGCCCCTATACCTTTTAACTCCAACCCCAAAAGCATTTTTTAATTACTGGACTAAAATCAATATTGTTTGAACCAGTATTATATAAATATCAGATATATTCTTCTTCTTCTTCTTCTTTTACTTTCAGCTGCTCCCTTCAGGGGTCGCCACAGCAAATCATCCGCCTCCACCTCAGCCTGTCCTCCACATCTTCTTTTCTGACTCCAACGACCTTCATGTCTTCCTTCACCACATCCATAAATATCTTCTTTGGTCTTCCTCGAGGCCTTCTGCCTGGTAATTCCAACCTCAGCATCCTACTGCCAATATACTCACTATCCCTCCTCTGTACATGTCCAAACCATCTCAATCTAGCCTCTCTGACTTTGTCTCCAAAACATCTTACGTGGGCTGTCCCCCTGATATACTCATTTCTGATCCTATCCATCCTCGTTACTCCCAGAGAGAACCTCAACATTTTCATCTCCACTACCTCCAGCTCTGCCTCCTGCCTTTTCCTCAGCGCCACTGTTTCTAAGCCATACAACATCGCTGGCCTCACCACCGTCTTGTACACTTTTCCCTTCATTCTTGCTGACACTCTCCTATCGCAACATCACACCAGACACTTTTCTCCAACCATTCCAGCCTGCCTGCACACGCTTCTTCACCTCTTTTCCACACTCTCCATTGCTCTGGATTGTTGAGCCTGAGTACTTAATATAAATATCAGATATATGTGGTACCTTGTATTTGTTATAGTGTCCAATGGTATAAAACTTAGTCCATGGACAAAATATTTCACAGTATTAAAACTTACAAATAAAAAAATGTAATTGCAGAATTAAATGTTTGTGAAAAACTGTCAAATTATTCGCTTGTTAATGAAGAATGATGTCTTATTACTAGATTTCAACAGCAGGTGAGTTCATGCTCCTGATTTCCCTGCTTTATTTATTTATTTTTCCCTCTAGTGGAACAAAAGTGAGCAGCACTTTTTAAAAAATCTTAATATAATTATGGTCTGTAACCGGATTTTAATTTGTAACACAGATAATAAATGTGCTTCATGGGCCAGATTACAACCTTGTACAGGATGATTCGAGTCCTCTTGGTGGATATTTTTCTTGGGACTCCAGGTCTAATGTTTAAAAAGCCATCACATGGCAAATTGAACTCTACTGCCCATGCTAATGGGCAGCGGTGGCCCGCTGGTACAGTGCTGCATTACCAAAGGTTGGGGGTTCAAGCCACACTGTCAGTGGTTGTCCTTGCCCCCCCTCCCCCAGTGTAGCTAACAGGGTTATGAAAGGCCGGCCATGTCACTCACTGTCTATGGTGAGAGGTTCATTGCTGACTTTCGTCAAGTGGAACTACATAACCCTCAGCATGTTTCTGCCCTGTGGCGGCCTGACAAGTTGTCCAGGGTGTACTCTGCCCTCGCCCAGAGTCAACTGAGATGCGCGCCAGCCTCCCCCTGACCCTAATTAGAATTAAGTGGTTCAGAAAATGAATGCATGCCCTTGCTAATACTGTGGCTGTTGTTTTGCGTATATGGGAGGCGGAGTTTATACTGTATACACCTGTTATACCTCACCCACTTAACTACTAGAGCACCTGTCTGCGCCTTGAAGACATAAATTTAGGGATGCATTAGTCTTGTTTTTTTTTAAGTTAATTTAATTTCTTCTATAATATATTCAGAGGCCGAATTATTTCTGACCTTCATATGTAATTTATTCAACCCACAGTATTCATTAATGGGTCACTAATTAATCATGAACTACACAGAATACTCTGATAAAGATGACTTGCTCTCCTCATCTTGGGGTAGATATCAATTTGAATACACTAGATGGCACTCACTCCTTTATATTAAAGGAAAGATATGTCACCAATGCCATCATGTTTTTCACGAACAGCATCCGCTGAGATTTTAAACCGTACAGGCCTGCTTTTGGGTGGTGGATCAGGAATAAAATCTATAGAACAGAACACTGTGATGGTGTTTTTGGTAGTAGAACAATTGAGTAGAAGTAGAAATGTAGAATTAGTGAGTCTGTAAAAGGAAAAATAATTAAAATAAAAATTGGTAACAATTTGACACATCATAATACAGTGGTGACAAAAAAAACTAGCATGCTACCAGCATCGCGCAAAAAAAAAAAAAAAAAAAAAAAAAAAAAGTACAACGCTAATTTTCCTTTGGGTTTGAAAGCTAGCTTGCTCAAAATGTTTACTTGGCGTCTGCTCACTCACCTCAGACGTTCTTAAGGCAACTAGCTTGCTTACATGTTTATTTGCTCTTTGTTTGCTTTTAAAGCAGATGCATGCTGAGTTTGGAATCACTACGCTGTTACTTTAAGGCGTTTGTAACTCACTATGAAATGTTTGTTTTGGTGTCTGGTGATATTATTCAGAGAATTTAAATGCAGCTAGCTGACTAAACATGTTTGTTTTGGTGCAGATTATTTTCATCATGTGTTTTTAAGGTAGTGAGCTTACTAAAGATATTTGGTTTTATGTCTGATAATTGTTTATGAAATGAATTAAGGACAGGCCACTGAAAATGTTTGGTTTCTAGTTCTATTTGTTTTTGTTTTTTAAGGCAGCTAGCTAAAAAAACACATTTGTTTTGGTGACTAGTCATTATCTTCAGTTTGGGTTTCTGAATTCAGGTAACTAGCTTGCTAACCGTGTTTGGTGTCCGCACTTATTGTTTGTGCGGTTTGTTTTCTTTCTGCAGTGTCCTTTTGTAGTGTTATGTTTATGCGCTCTGTGTTGTCAGCTAGCTAGGTAGTGTGCTAATCCTTGCTCCGTGTGATGTGTCAAATTAATGAGAAGACAGAAAATGTCAACTGCAGTGTCCAGAAATCGTACAGGCTGTTTTATAGCTAGCTGAGAACGAGCTGTTACTTCAGTAACGTTAACTGATCTGAACTTGCTGCTTGGGCAGCGGTGGCCCAGTGGTAAAGTGCTGGATCACCGATCCTACGGTTGGGGATGAGAGCCCTCTGTCAACAGGCTGTCACCGCTGTCCCCCCAGTGCAGCTCACTGGGTTAGCAAAGGCCGGCCATGTCTCTCACCATGTGAGGTTCATGTGAAAGAACGCCATCAGTGTGTTCCTGTGATGGCCTGGCGAGGTGTCCAGTGTTTACTCTGCCCTCATCCAGAGTCAGCTCAGATGGGCGCCGGCCTCCACTTGACCTTAATTAGGATGAAGCGGTTCAGAAAATGAATGAATGAATGAACTTGCTGCAGTTATAGTAAATGAATTGACACCTTTCTCCCAATCTTGCCTTTTGTTCCCCGTAAGATCGTTAATACACACCATCGCTGGAGCACAAGGATGGTTTTGTGATTTGGACATTCTGAAGAGCCACAGGCAAGCTAGTACTCAAGTCTCATTGAGAAAATAAATGATCCTTAAACTATTTGACCCTGTATATGTTACACTCATATAACTATAGATAATTCTACACTGAATGGCTGAGGAAAATGGCAATAACTCCCATGATTCCTATGGGCAAAGCTGTTTTTAATGGGTGTAGATGTACAGACACATATCTGTCATTACTCAACACAATGTCCTTTTCAATGTTTATCTGCCTTGAGGTGAGGCAGAGGCTTGAGGTTTGTGTACATTACACAAAGCTGTGCCAGGGTTCAGAATAAAACACTCGAGGGCACGCTGTTATTGGAAAATAATCAACGACGGTCAAGCGGGGTTAGCGTCATGGCGTTTAACTTCCAATAACGGCGCTTCCTGCAGTGTGTAATTCATCCTACAGTCAAACAATTACCGAACAGACGTTTGCAGAGCACTGAGACTGGAGACTCCACCGAACGATGCTGAATCATCTCCTTATGCAAAACTCCAACAATGATTTCTGACACGTTATTTATTCATAGGCCTACAAACCACCAAAAACAGGTCCCTGCAAAAAAAGTGGTTGCTATAGAAACAAAATAACATATTAAAAGGGGCACGTTAATTCGTGTATATGCTCACAGATGTGAAATTTCAAGGAATGATATGTATTTCACACATTTTAAATTGACTTTTTAAAAATAAAAGATATTTATCTACTATTTTATCTACTTACTCTTATTTATTTGATCTACTATCTACTATATTTAGGGGCAGTGGTGGTCTAGTGGTATAGGGCGCTGGATCTCTGATCCAAAGGTTGGGGGTTCGAGTACCACTCTCCACAAGGCTGTCACTTTGTGTACACATTTGTTTTCCACAAGTTTGCTGTGGCGACTCCCGAGTAAAAGGGAAAAAGCCGAAAGGAAGACAAACATTTATCTACTATTTATGGAAGGAGTCTCCAGGGTGAGTGCTTCATAGTAAAAAAACAGGTTTTCAACAAATCTCAGGACAGAGAAGTTTATGTTTGCTATATGGTTCCAAGGTAAACATTACAAGCTGCATTTATTGTATAAAAAGTAGTAGCTAGTGAAAGTATGAGTGTTACAGCTGATATAATATAAGTGAACCATCTTGTTTCACAGAAATCCTGTATTTCATTACTTTCATATTTATGGTATTTGGTTGATGCCCCTATTCAAAACAACTTACACTTTTTTTGTCATTTACAGGACTGAGCAGTTGAGGGTTATGAGCCTTGCTTAAGGGTTTCACAGTGACATCTTGGCAGGATTGGGGCATAAACTCCAAAACTTCCAACTATCCTGATAATACCTGAAAAGTGTGTTTTGGTGGCATTCCACATGGTCATGTGATATGTTTGCCAACCAATACACAAATACGACACAGTGGTACCTTGATTTACGAAATTAATCTGTTCCGAGGGCAAGCTCATAAGTCAAAATGGTCATTAGATGAAACAATATTCCCATAGGAAATACAGTGATACCTCTGCTCACGGACATAATTGGTTCCCAGAAAGTGTGTGTAAGGCAAAAAGTTCGTCTTCCGAACATTTATTTCCCATAAGAAACCGTTAAAATGAGAATAATCCGTTCCCAGGTCCCCATAAAACATAATTTTCTACTAAATAAGCCTTAAAACTACACAAAAATATACTTTATTTTATGTATAATAAATGTGCTATTGTATTGTAATTAAAGAAATAAACTGTACTGTATAATAAAGTCGTTTTATTTACCTTTGTGATGGTAGTTGATGGCTTGATGGAATGGAGTGGGAGGAGGAGGGAGGGAGGGACTTACTGTTTGGAAGGAGTGTTTGGAAACGCCTACTGTTTGCAAACACGCATAGCCACACACGCACCCTTAATAGCTTCCTTGTTCTTAAGGATGGTAGCAATGGTAGACTTAGCGTACTGGTACTGGGACGCTGAGTCACACAAACGCACACCTCGTTCGTGTTATTCAATGATCTCCGCCTGTGGTGGGGTCTTTTTCGGTCCCATAATAGCAAAAGTACACTCAATATGGTCCAAAATGTCTAGCAAACACAAACCACTTCCGCATTCAAAGAAAGGGGGTAACGAACTGTGACGGCGTGAGCGTGCGTCAGCTTCTCGTGGCCGCCACCATGGCGCTGTTCGACCGCGTGGTTTGATTCGTCCGCCGAAAACTAGTTCGTCAGCAGAGACTACATGCTCGCAAATTTAATGTTCTTGAGGCGAAAAGTTCGTGAGCTTAAGCGTTTGTCAGCGGAGGTTTTACTGTAATAGAAACCCAATTAATTCGTTCCAACCCCCTTCCAAACTCATATAACCTGACACACACACACACACACATATATTTGACCAAATATATTACAGATAAACATGCAAAAACAATATAAATGTTTCATAAAAATAACACATGTACATTAACATTAATAATAATTAATAATAAATAATAATAATAAAACAAGAGTAATCAATAAGTCAACTAACCCTTCCGATCATCGACTGCGGCGAAGATGTCATGTGGGCAGGCATGAGGTGATGCATAACAGAGAAAGAGGAGGAGAATTTTGTGCATGTGCACGCTATGAATGAAAGCGAGGAAAGGCTTGTGGTAAGCTCCCACAAGGCCAGTGCTTCTCAAATAGTGGGGTGCACCCCCCCTTGCGGAGCATGGTGTGATGCCGGGGGGTGGGGGCACTTATGACCCTGGGAACATGCTTTTTTGCGATACTGTACTAGAATTAAGTGTAATTGTGCATCCTCTACTGTAGGTGGCAATGGCGCTCTCACTGTGTTCTCACTGCACAAGGCGCTCTCGGAGCACGAAGGAATACATGGGAAAGAATACGACGTTAATTGGCTCGGAAAAGCCATTTCCCCAGCAGAGCTCTTGAATCTAAACTTTGCTGGTGGGATGGAGCAGATTTTTGGTGCGATCGAAACTCGTATCATGGAAAATTCGTTATAAAAGACACCCCTAAGTCCAGATACCACTGTACTTCCATCGGTATGTGTGTGTGTGAGGGGATAATCTGCTGATAAATCCTCCCAAAATTTGAAATTAATATTTGTCTTGCTAACAGGCCTTTGCAACATAAAAAGAAAGAATTGAGACCAGAGCTCCACAATGGTATAAAGACGAGTCACGCTCTGATTAATAAGTTACATTAAAAACGATAGTGATACATCATTACCTCAAGTGTTAAAGGAGCGCTAACTTTCTGTTTTTACCGCGGTGCTGAGACGTCAGACTCGGGCTGGAAGGGAAGAAGCAAACATTTCCAGGATGGAGATGGAGATGGAGATTAGTGCACTCACTTGTAAGGATCTTCCAGGTCTTCTTCTCATCATCGTAGTACTGCACGAGATTACTGGGGAGGCGGTCGGGTCCTGGAGGCAGACCTCCGACCAGAAGCAGCATCCTTTTGTTGGAACGGATTCTGGAACAGCACAAAGTAGAACGAACGCATAATGCTGGAGACAGAATCACAGTGTGTTTGAGCGGCTGCATGGAAAACAAACGCACTCATACTTATATTTCTTCTAATTTAAATTGAATCGATTTTTCATACAATAGATAACTGGCTATATATCCAGGCTCTCCGAAAAACCTAACAGCTATAATATTTTGTCACAAAGTGTGCCACATAATAGCAAAACAATCCTCCTGAAAATTCAAATTTCTGTGTGTTTTATAAAATAGAATATTTATATAATACACTCAGTGTACTGTACATTATGTATTAATATATTTACAGTAAAAAAATAATAATTACACTTTATTTGCATATTCATTCATTCATTCAGTTTCTGAATCACTTGATTGTAATTATTGTCTCAGGGGAGGCTGGCGACCATCACAGCCGACTCTGAGCAGAGGCAGAGTACTCCCTGGACAGCTCACCAGGCCATCGCAGGGCAGAAACTCGCTGACGGTTATGCAGCTTCCCTTGACGAAAGGCAGCGATGGTTCTTTTACATGAACCTCCCACCATAGACAGTGAGAGACATGGCTGGCCTTTAATAATCCAGTTAGTGCACTGTGGGGAAGCAGTGACAACCCGCTGATAGAAGGGCTTGAACCCACGACCTTGGGATCAATGATCCAGCACCTTACCATCGGGCCACCACTGTCCCTATTATTTTTCTGATCTTCTTTTTTCTGCCTCACAATTAATTAATTAATTAAGAAGTTTGTTTGCCAGTCTGGTTGGTTGTTTATGTATTTTTATATTTCCTTGTTTCCTTGTTTACTTGTTAACTAATTTCCAGTCTATTTACTTATCTATTCATCCACTTGCCTATTTGTTTGTTGGTAAAACAGTAAAGTAGACTTAGTTTTTTAAAATACAGTAAATAAATCAAACTAACAGTAATAAACAAACAAACAAACCAACGAGTTTACGACAGTAGCTCGTTACAACTCACGAGTTATGAAAAGCCTGCGAAAAATGTAAGTAGTTCTAGAGGGTAGAACAGGTGGTTTTTCATTTTTGTAGGAGTGGGTGTATACTTTAAAAGTAACCTGGGGTGATAAAAGAGTGCTACATACATAACCTAACATATTATTTGCTCCTAAAATAGACAGCAAGTAAAACATAATTGTAAACCAGATCTTTTATTATATTATTTATATCATATCATTTGTGCTCAGATTGCTTTAAAATATAATTTCACTTTTAACACTGTCTGTTTTACTCAAAATAAATATTCTGAATAGTTTATCTCATTCATTTTCTATAACCGCTTAATCCTAATAAGCTCATGGGGAGGCTGGCACCTGTCCCAGCCAACTGTGGGTGAGGGCAGAGGATACCCTGGACAGCTCACAAGGCCATCGCAGGGCAGAAATACGCCGATGGCTTTGCAGCTCCTCTTTTTGAAAGAGGATTTGATAACCCAGTTCGAGCACTGGGGGGACGGTGATAACAAGTTGAGAGTGGGGCTTGAATCCCCAACCTTAGGATCAGTAATCCGGTACCTTTACCACCAGGCCACCACTGCCCTATTAGTTGATCTAAAAACTTCAATTGAGATGTTTAAAACTGAAGTTTGATGTTATAAATTAAATATGCTGTCCGTGTAGGACACCCCAGTGCAGCTAACTGGGTTATCAAAGGCCGGCCATGTCTGTCACCGTCTATGGTGGGACGTTAATGTAAAAGAACCATTGCTGACTTTCATCAAGAGCATGTTTTTTGCCCTGCGATGGCCTGGCAAGCTGTCCAGGCTGTACTCTGCACTTGCCCAGAGTCGACTAACATGGGCACCAGTCTCCCCGCGACCCTAATTAGCATTAAGAGGTTCAGAAAAAAAATGTAGGACAGCCAGGGGCTCTGTTTTTATTAATTTATTTTTATTTGCATGCATTTTTTTCTTTTTAATCCAATCCTCATTATTAACAAGAACAAAAGAAAACAGATAATAAATAAAGTTAACTTTGTCCTGAATGGAAAGGTCAGGAAACAGAAAGCTCTCTGGCTTTCATAAACAGCCTCTGAATACTGAGTTGAATTTCTCTGTAGAATATTCTGTATTCAGTATTAAGAAGTGACAGCAACGAACCAAACATTTTACTGTACTGCAGCCAATGCATCCAATCAGCAGTGATATGCAACCAGTAGATAATGATCTCTACACAGCTTACTGTATGTACATGCAAACATACTGGATCTTAAACCTTCCTTCTTTACTTCAATTAAACTCTTCATGAAATATTTTCAGAATGTCCATACAAATGAACATTAGATCAACCGAAGAACTCATGTTTATTTTCAGTGCATCATCACACCACACGGATGTATTAATGCATTTCTTGGAGAGAAATCATTACATCATAAAAACCTCCATAAGTAAACAGGAAATGATAAGCTGCCTTAATTTTGTACAGAGGCCGAACCTATCTTATTAACATGACTGGATCATAATAGAGTTAGTTGGTACATTATGGGCGGTGCATGCCACATGTTATGGGCAGCACATGACGGGTGGTACGGAACAGGTTGGACATTTTAGAAATCAGGTTATGGACAAGCTATGATCAGTACATTATGGGTGGCATGTTATGGACTGTATATTATGAGCAGTACATTGTGGGTTGCACATTATGGGAATTACTTTAATGGTGGTACATTCTGGGCAGTACATTATGGGGTATCTTATGGGCAGTATGCTGCAATTAGTATTTTATGTCAATATGTTATTGTTAGCATGTAATAATTATATGGTATAAGCAGTATCATATTGGCAAGATGGCATTGGTAGTATGTTAAAGGTGGTATGTTATAGGCGGGATAGTATATGCGGTATGGGATGAGTGCTATGGTATGGGTGGTATTGTATGGGTGGTATGTTATAGGGGGGTATGGTGTGGGTGGTATGTTATAGGCAGTATGGTATGGGTGGTATGTTATCGGCGGGATGATATGGGTGGAATGGTATGGAATGGGTGGTATGTTATAGACAGAATGGCATGGATGGTATGTATAGCCGGAATGGTATGGGTGGTGTGGTATGGGTGGTATGTTATAGGCAGTATGGTATGGATGGTAAATATAGGCGGAATGGAATGAGCGTATGGTATTGGTATGGTATGGTAAAGTCTGTTGGGTTTTTACACCCGATCCTAGTGGCTCATCAGACCGGTGCTTATCCCCGGTTTCTGTAGCGTGAAGCGACCAGGAGTTCAACTCCTCCTGGATGGGATGCTAGTCCATCACAGGTTACCTTCCCAGTATATTTTACTGGCACCCATTTATACTGCTGGGTGAACAGAGGCACACTTGTGGTTAAGACCTTGCCCAGGGGTCTTAGCACAGTGAGGGTCTCAGTGGGATTCGAACTCACAACCTCCCGGTCATGAGCGCAGTACCCTAACCACTACACCACCGGCCCTTCTTTTTATGGTATGGTATGGGTGGTATGTTATAGGCAGTATGGTATGGATGGTATATATAGGTGGAATGGTATGGTATGGTATGGTATGGTATGGTATGGTATGGTATTTTAGGGGTTGTATGGTATGGGTGGTATATTATACGCAGTATGATATGGATGGTATGGTATGGTATGGTATGGTATAGTATGGGTTGTATGGTATGGGTGGTATGTTATAGGCAGTATGGTATGGATGATATGTATAGGCGGAATGGTATGGGTGGTGTGGTATAGAATGAATGACATGTATAGGTGGTATGGTATAGGCGGAATGTTATAGGCGGAATGTTATAACTGGTGTGGTATGAGTGGTATGTTATAGGCGGTATGGTATGGGTGGTGTAGTATGGTATGGGTGGTATAGTATGGGTGGTATGATATGGGTAATATGTTATAGGTGGTATGGGATGGATTGTATGTATAGGCAGTATGGTATGGGTGGTGAAGTATGGTATGGGTGGTGTTTTATAGGTGGTATGATATGGGTGGCATGATATAGGTTATAAGTGCTATGGTATGGATGGTATGGTATAGGCAATATAGAATGGGTGGTGTGGTATGGTATGGGTGATATGTTATAGGCAGTATGGTAAAGGTGTCGTATGGTAAAGGTGGTGTGATATAGTATGGATGGTATAGTATGGGTGGTATGATATGGGTAATATGTTATAGGTGGTATGGGATGGTTGTTATGTATAGGCGGCATGGTATGGGTGGTGTAGTATGATATGGATGGTAAGTTATAAGTCGTATGGTATGGGTGGTGTGGTATGGTATGGTTGGTATGTTATAGGTGGTATGGAATGGGTGGTATGGTATGGGTCCTTTGGTATAAGCAGGATGGTATGAGTGGTATGTTATAGGCCGTAAGTTATAGGTGGTATGGTATGGATGGTATGTATAAGCGGAATGGTATGATATGGTATGGTATGGTATGGTATGATATGGTATGTATAAGCAGCATGGTATGGATTGTATATATAGCCAGAATGGTATAGGTGGTATGGTATGGCATGGGTGGTATGTATAGTTGGTATGGTATAGGTGTTATGGTATGGTAGTTATGGTATAGGCGGGATGTTATAGGCAGAATGTCATAGGTGGTATGGTATGGATGGTATTTATAGGCAGTATGGTATGGTATGGTATGGTATGGTATGGTATGGTATGGTATGGTATGGTATGGTATTCATAGGCAGAATGGTATGGTATGGTATGGTATGGTATGGTCTGGTATGGTATGGTATGGTATGGTATGGTATGGTATGGTATGTATAGGCAGTATGATATGGATGGTATGTATAGCCGGAATGGTATGGGTGGTATGGTATAGTATAGATCAGGGGTCACCAACCTTTTTGAAACTGAGAGCTACTTCATGGGTACCAATTAATGCGAAGGGCTACTAGGTCGATACACACCTCTGAAATTACAAATTTGCTCAATTTACATTTAATTAGATTTAATTAGATGTTATTATTAATAATTAATGATATTCATCTATGTGAAGATATTGACTTGATTTAAAAATATATTCAAAAAAATTATATGCAGCTCAATGGAGAGTGGCGCTGTCCTAAAAATGGGCCTGTCCTAAAAATAGCAGTGAACAGGTCCGCGGGCAACTTATATTGTCCTTGCGGGCTACCTGGTGCCCACGGGCACCACGTTGGTGATCCCTGGTATAGATGGTATGTATAGGTGGTATGGTATGGGTGTTATGGTATGGGTGGTGTGGTATAGGCGGAATGTTATAGGTGCTATGGTATGGATGGTATGTATAGGCAGTATGGTATGGGTGATGTGGTATGGTATGGATGGTATGTATAAACCATACGGTATGGGAGGTATAGTATGGGTGGGATGATATGGGTAGTATGTTATTGGTGGTATGGGATGGATGGTATGTACAGGCGGTATGGTACGTCTGGTGTAGTATGGTATGGGTGATATGTTATAGGTGGTATGGTATGGGTGATATTTTAGAGGTGGTTTGATATGGATGGTATGGTATAGGCAGTATAGTATGGGTGGTGTGGTATGGTATGGGTGGTATGGTATGGGTCTTTTGGTATAGGCAGGATGGTATGAGTGGTATGTTATAGGTGGTATATTATAGATGGTATATTATAGGCGGTATGGTATGGGTGGTATGGTATGGGTCTTCTGGTATACGCGGGATGGTATAAGTGGTATGTTATAGGCGGTATGTTATAGGTGGTATGGTATGGCTGACATGGCATTGGTGGTATGTTATGGATGGTATGTATAAGCCATACGGCATGGGTGGTATAGTATGGGTTGGCTGATATGGGTAGTATGTTATTGGTGGTGTGGGATGGATGGTATGTATAGGCGGTATGGTATGTCTGGTGTAGTTTGGTATGGGTGATATGTTATTAGGGGGTATGGTATGGGTGATATTTTATAGGTGGTTTGATATGGATGGTATGATATAGGCAGTATAGTATGGGTGGTGTGATATAGTATGGGTGGTATGTTATAGGCAGCATGGTATGGGTGGAATGGTATGGGTCTTTTGGTATAGGCAGGATGGTATGAGTGGTATGTTATAGGCGGTATATTATAGATGGTATATTATAGGCGGTATGATATGGGTCTTCTGGTATAGGCGGGATGGTATGAGTGGTATGTTATAGGCAGTATGTTATAGGTGGTATGGTATGGCTGACATGGCATTGGTGGTATGGTATGGATGGTATGTATAAGCCATACGGTATGGGAGGTATAGTATGGGTGGGATGATATGGGTAGTATGTTATTGGTAGTATGGGATGGATGGTATGTACAGGCGGTATGGTATGTCTGGTGTAGTATGGTATGGGTGATATGTTATAGGTGGTATGGTATGGGTGATATTTTATAGGTGGTTTGATATGGATGGTATGGTAAAGGCGGTATTGTATGGGTGGTGTGGTATAGTATGGGTGGTGTGTTATAGGTGACATGGTATGGGTGGTATGCTATGGGTCTTTTGGTATAGGCAGGATGGTATGAGTGGTATGTTATAGGCAGTATATTATAGATGGTATATTATAGGCGGTATGATATGGGTGGTATGGTATGGGTCTTCTGGTATAGGCGGGATGGTATGAGTGGTATGTTATAGGCGGTATATTATAGGCGGTATGGTATGGGTGGTATGGTATGGGTCTTTTGGTATAGGCAGGATGGTATGAGTGGTATGTTATAGGTGGTATATTATAAATGATATATTATAGGCGGTATGGTATGGGTCTTCTGGTATAGGCGGAATGTTATACGTGGTATGGTATGGATGGTATGGTATGGGTCTTTTGGTATAGACAGGATGGTATGAGTATTGTAGCATGATATGGGTGATATGTTATAGGTGGTATGGTATGGGTGATATTTTATAGGTGGTTTGATCTGGATGGTATAGTATAGGCGGTATAGTATGGGTGGTGTAGTATTGTATGGGTGGTGTGTTATAGGTGTCATGGTATGGGTGGTATGGTATGGGTCTTTTGGTATAGGCAGGATGGTATGAGTGGTATGTTATAGGTGGTATATTATAAATGGTATATTACAGGCGGTATGGTATGGGTCTTCTGGTATAGGTGGAATGTTATAGGTGGTATGGTATGTATGGTATGTATAGGCAGTATGGTATGGGTGATGTGGTATGGTATAGATGGTATGTATAAGCCATACGGTATGGGAGGTATAGTATGGGTGGTATGGTATGGGTGATATTTTATAGGTGGTTTGATATGGATGGTATGGTATAGGCGGTATAGTATGGTATGGGTCTTCTGGTATAGGCGGGATGGTATGAGTGATATGTTATAGGCGGTATATTATAGATGGTATATTATAGGCGGTATGGTATGGATGGTATGTATAAGCCATACGGTATGGGAGGTATAGTATGGGTGGGATGATATGGGTAGTATGTTATTGGTAGTATGGGATGGATGGTATGTACAGGCGGTATGGTATGTCTGGTGTAGTATGGTATGGGTGATATGTTATAGGTGGTATGGTATGGGTGATATTTTATATGTGGTTTGATATGGATGGTATGGTATAGGCGGTATAGTATGGGTGGTGTGGTATGGTGTGGGTGGTGTGTTATAGGTGAAATGGTATGGGTGGTATGCTATGGGTCTTTTGGTATAGGCAGGATGGTATGAGTGGTATGTTATAGGTGGTATATTATAGATGGTATATTATAGGCGGTATGGTATGAATGGTATGGTATGGGTCTTTTGGTATAGGCAGGATGGTATGAGTGGTATGTTATAGGTGGTATATTATAAATGGTATATTATAGGCGGTATAGTATGGGTCTTCTGGTATAGGCGGAATGTTATAGGTGGTATGGTATGGCTGACATGGCATTGGTGGTATGGATGGTATGGTATGGGTCTTTTGGTATAGGCAGGATGGTATGAGTATTGTAGCATGATATGGGTGATATGTTATAGGTGGTATGGTATGGGTGATATTTTATAGGTGGTTTGATCTGGATGGTATGGTATAGGCGGTATAGTATGGGTGGTGTAGTATGGTATGGGTGGTGTGTTATAGGTGGCATGGTATGGATGGTATGGTATGGGTCTTTTGGTATAGGCAGGATGGTATGAGTGGTATGTTATAGGTGGTATATTATAAATGGTATATTACAGGCGGTATGGTATGTTATAGGTGGAATGGTATGGATGGTATGTATAGGCAGTATGGTATGGGTGATGTGGTATGGTATGGATGGTATGTATAAGCCATACGGTATGGGAGGTATAGTATGGGTGGTATGGTATGGGTGATATTTTATAGGTGGTTTGATATGGATGGTATGGTATAGGCGGTATAGTATGGTATGGGTCTTCTGGTATAGGCGGGATGGTATGAGTGGTATGTTATAGGTGGTATGTTATAGGTATTATGGTATGGCTGACATGGCATTGGTGGTATGGTATGGCTGGTATGTATAAGCCATACGGTATGGGTGGTATAGTATGGGTTGGATGATATGGGTAGTATGTTATTGGTGGTGTGGGATGGATGGTATGTATAGGCGGTATGGTATGTCTGGTGTATTATGGTATGGGTGATATGTTATTAGGTGGTATGGTATGGGTGATATTTTATAGGTGGTTTGATATGGATGATATGATATAGGCGGTATAGTATGGGTGGTGTGGTTTGGTATGGGTGGTGTGTTATAGGTGGCATGGTATGGGTGGTATGGTATTATGAGTGGTATGGTATGGGTCTTTTTGTATAGGCAGGATGGTATGAGTGGTATGTTATAGGTGGTATATTATAAATGGTATATTATAGGCGGTATGGTATGGGTCTTCTGGTACAGGCGGAATGTTATAGGTGGTATGGTATGGATGGTATGTATAGGCAGTATGGTATGGGTGATGTGGTATGGTATGGATGGTATGTATAAGCCATACAGTATGGGAGGTATAGTATGGGTGGTATGGAATGGGTGATATTTTATAGGTGGTTTGATATGGATGGTGTGGGTCTTCTGGTATAGGCGGGATGGTATGAGTGGTATGTTATTGGCGGTATGTTATAGGTGGTATGGTATGGCTGACATGGCATTGGTGGTATGGTATGGATGGTATGTATAAGCCATATGGTATGGGTGGTATAGTATGGGTTGGATGATATGGGTAGTATGTTATTGGTGGTGTGGGAGGGATGGTATGTATAGGCGGTATGGTATGTCTGGTGTAGTATGGTATGGGTGATATGTTATAGGTGGTATGGTATGGGTGATATTTTATAGGTGGTTTGATATGGATGGTATGATATAGGCGGTATAGCATGGGTGATGTGATATGGTATGGGTGGTATGTTATAGGCGGCATGGTGTGGGTGGTATGGTATGGGTCTTTTGGTATCGGCAGGATGATATGAGTGGTATGTTATAGGCGGTATATTATAGATTGTATGTTATAGGCAGTATGGTATGGGTGGTATGGTATGGGTCTTCTGGTATAGGCGGGATGGTATGAGTGGTATGTTATTGGCGGTATGTTATAGGTGGTATGGTATGGCTGACATGGCATTGGTGGTATGGTATGGATGGAATGGAATGGATGATATGCTATAGGTGGTATGGTATCTGTATTATTTTATAGGCAGTATGGTATGGGTGGTATGGTATGGGTAGACTGTTATAGTTGGCATGCTATGGCAGGCAATGGAGTATCGTATGGTATTATGTTATGAACAGTATGCTATGGGCAATATGGTATGAGTAATACGTTATAGGTGGTTTGGTATGGGTGATATGTTACAGGCAGTATGGTATAGATGGTATGTTATATGTGGTATGGTATGGGTGGCATACTGTAAGCAGTATCTTATGGTGTTATGTTATAAGCAGCATGCTATAGGCAATAAGATATAGGTGGATATACATATATAGGCAGTATGTTGTGGTGATATGAGCAGTATGCTATAATAAATATGGTACGGGTGGCATGTTATTGACAGTATGGTATGAGTGGTTTGCTCTAGGTGGTATATATTGAAAATGTGTCATGAGCATTATGCTGTAGGCAGCATGGGTGAAGGTGGTGTGATATGGACGGAATGTTTTGGGCAGTATGGTATGGACAGTTTGATAACCCACTCCATATGATGTATAGAATTAAAGCACTCAGTACCTGCTGGCTGTGGTCTGTCTGCAATGTTGTCTGAAGGGCATCAGGTGGTAGTTCATGGCATCAAGCAAGAGCTTCTGGCACACGGGGTCGCTTCTCATGAAGTCTACGGACTGAACCCTCTCGACGAGCTCCGGGGCCGGGATGAGGGCAAAGCGGAGACGCTTCATCAGGTCCGGTGCATAATGCATCCTGGTCTCGCGGTCATGCTCCAGCCACAGGACGGACATCTGGAATAGAGCTAGCTCGGACTCGACGGGCGGTGGCAGAGCGTCCAGCATGGCACACATCTCCTCGAAGTTGAGGAGCAGCACATCCTCGACGAGGTACTTGTTGGCCAGCTTCTTGGTCTCGTCCAGGCCATGCAGGGCTGCGATCTTGCAGATCTGCTTGTAGTTCTGGACGGAGATCTGGTCGTTGAGGAACTGCACGCTTAGTTTGGTGACCTGTGGGATGTTGAGGATCTTGCTGACCGAGAGCACCTCCTCCACCGTGTCCAGGGAGAGCGTCACGTTGGCCGTGTACAAGTATTCGAGGACCAAGCGCAGCCCGATGGACGAGCAGCCCTGCAGCACCAGGTTGCTGATGGAGCGCGGGCTGGCGAGGAGCTTCTCATCCGGGGAAGAGGACGGGGTTCCGCCGCTGCTTTGATCCTTGCCGGCGAGCGGCTCATTGCTGAGCGCATGTGACGCAGAGAACAGGGACCTGAAGTACTGCGAGCAGGACGCGAGCACGGCTTTGTGGCAGTGAAACTGCTGTCCCTGAGCAGTGAGGGTCACGTCGCAGAACAGCTGCTTCCTCCACAGCAGGTTGAGCCCGTGCAGCAGCGTGTCGCTGTGTGTCGGGTCAAACGTAGACGTCCGGTCGCCCGATCTGGACATGACTTGGGAGCCGCTCGCACCTCCTACAAGCAAACAATGCCGGAGCCATTTATCTTCTTCGGAATAATAGAGCAATCTTTGGACTTCCTGTCACTAACAGCACGCCTAGTGCCTTTTTTAAAAGCCTATTCTGATGAACGCGATTACAAGCACTGCGTACTGGAGCGCGGAAACCAAAGCGCACCGCTCGGCCCCAGAAGGCGACGCACGGCAAGGCATGGCATGGCACGGCATGGCACGCTCACAGTATACACTCAGGGTTTGCTATCCGATCACGTTGCTTCTCTCTCTCTCTCTCTCTCTCTCTCTCTCTCTCTCTCTCTGTCTCTCACACACATACACACACACACACACACACCCTCTCTCCCTCTCTCTCGCTCTCTCTCATACACACACACACACACACACACACACACACACACACGACGTCGCCTACACAGGCATTTACATTTCCACCAGCTATGTGCGCATCTTGAAATCCTAGATCGCCGAAAAGCAACTCGACTCCGGCGAGCATCATAAATCGGCGGCCGCATGCGCCTGCTCTGCCCGTCCTCGCTTCTCCGCTCCCTGAAGCGACTGACAGCGGAAATAAAGCCCGTTCTATCCCGTTTCTTGTCCCCCCCTGTAACGCAAAGCGAGGTGTTGCCGGGAAACTTGCGCGTTGGACGCGGGGCTCCCGTCGTACCGCCGCGCGCAACGGATTTTCCGTCTCCGGCGCCAAAACTTACCTTCGAGTTTCCGCGGAGAAGCACCAAAGTATCCCCAGATCCTCCCGATCCGTGTGTATCCTCACAACACTTTGTCTTTGTTCTCGTCCTTTCCCTTCTTCTTTTCCCTTCTTCTCCAAGTCTCTGGCTCCAGACCCGATGCGCAAGGCGCGTATTTCTCTTTTCTCTCTCTTTCTTTTCTTTTCTTTTCGTTTATTACGCGTGCGGCTTGAATTCAACTAAACTAAGAAGTGTGCTGAGAGCTGAGAGAGAGAAAGAGAGAGAGAGAGAGAGAGAGAGAGAGTGAGCCGTGCTTTCTGCAAGAGAAGAAGAAGAAGAAGAAGAAGAAATATACGTGTGACAAATTATGCTACCAAGAAACAACACATCATTATCCTTGGGCCTGGGGCTCAGTGAGTCGTAACGAGAGTAATAGGAAATCCACGGTTGGGGAGAGAAACGGTCGCGCATGGCCGGCGGAGAGAGACCATGCAGGGCTATGGATGCTAGAGAGACGGGCAAAATTATGGCTCAAGGCTATTGTAAAAACTGTCGAGCGTAAATGACTGCGATTTCAAACATCTATGGAGAGAGGGGAGGGGAAAAAAAGGGAGAAAAGACAAAAAAGAGTGAGATAGAATGAAAAAAGCAAGTCTCTCTCTTTCTCTTTTTTGCCTCGCCGTTATGGAGAGAACCGTCAAGTTTTAGTGCGCATTGCTAATTAGTCAATTTCTCTGTGCCTTCACAGCCCGACGGCTTTGCTGCTGAGCTGAAACTGCTAATTTCTGGGAGCAGCCTTTTTTTGTTGGCTGAGAACGGGATGGATGAATGGCTTGTCTCGCACAAATGACAAAAAGCCCCTGCCTTAATCTCCATCGCCAAAATACCCCCCACACACACCCCCACCCCACCACCACCCCATCCCTCTCTTCTTCTCCTCCTCTTCTTCTTTTAGTCTTTTATAAGGAGAGAAGTCCTGCAAACTTTACTCCCTCATCAGCATCCCCCCCCCCAAAAAAAAAAAAACCCAAGAAGAAAAAAGAAAGAATGTGATCCAAAATGGTCATAATTACTTTGGAAGCAATTATTCCGACCAATTAAATCGCTCCCTCAGACAACATTTCGAGTTTGTTTTTAAGTGTTATGAAAATCAATAGTCACAATAAGTATTTATGATTTATAATATTATTATTCAGGCAGTGGTGGCCTGGTGGTAAAGGTGCTGGACCATTAAGACCATCCTAAGGCTGGGGGTTCGAGTCCCACTCTCAACAGGTTGTCACCCCTGTCCTCCCAGTGCACTAACTTGGGTTATCAAAGGCCGGCCGTGTCTCTCACTGTCTGTGGTGTGAGGTTCATGTAAAAGAACCATTGCAGACTTTCGACAAGAGGAGCTGCAAAGCCGTCAGTGTGTTTCCGCCCTGCGGTGGCCTGGCGATGGGCGCCAGCTTCTCCCGCGACCCTAATTACGATTGCATGGTTACAGAAAATGACTAAACGAAGATTGTTCTCATTATTATTATATATTTACAATGCTGTTTTATTCCTCCCATAGTCTAGCACTCATTTGTTGTACTAGAAGGAAAGACACATCATATATATGAATATACAGAGTACAGTACATCCAGTCGACCATCATCACCTCATCCCTCTACACTCCTTCTGCTAGTCCTTCAAACCTTGAAGAAAACTTTATTCCTTCATCGACATCAGACACAAAATATATTTAGAAATATAATCCCACATGTTCCTAATTACTTTGGAAGCGACTATCCTGATTAATTAAATGGCTGTTCTTATTTAATGCCTTGGAGAAAATTAGGGGTTTGGGTTCTTTTTTACTCTCAAATGTTTACACCTACCTTAATAACTGGGTGGTGTTCAGTAGTGTTTTATTCCTCTTGTACCACAGGAATTTCATGAACAAGTGCTTTCTGTTATGCATTCATGATTGACAGTAAAAACCACCAATAATAATAATAATAGTAATAATAAACGTGTTGCTTATAACCAAAGTACACAGTCATCCAACTCCCCATTATCCCCGGTGCCCTTGGTTTGGTACCTCCTGATCTACGGACACAGATCACGAGAGTACCAGGGTTTGCTACTGGGAACACAGCTGTTCTGACAGTCTGGGCAATGCAGAAGGCTGCAGTGTTGGGGAGTCTCCATATTCTCCAGAAAGTTCTTGGTGGGTTCGACTAGGCAGTGCTTCCTGGGAGGAATCCCATTCGCGGTCTGAGCTGCATGTAGAGAGGGTGAGAGCCCTGAACTAATGATGAGCCTCACAAGCCTGGTGTGCCAGGATCACTCGATCCCTCTCTGCTGCATATCAATAATAATAATAATAATAATAATAATAATAATAATAATAATAATAATAATAATAATAATAATAAGAGTAGTAGTAGTAATTATGGATGGCACAGTGACGTAGTGGTTAGCACTTTCACCTCAGAGCGAGATGGTCTTGTGCGAGGGCGTTTCTGTGTGGAGTATTCATATTGGGCTTCCACCGGGTACTCTGGTTTCCTCCCACAGCCCAAAGACACGCACGCTAAGCCTTTCCAAATAGTCCTTTAGTGTAAGTGTGAGTGGTTGTACATGTTGATCCTGTGATGGACTGGTAAGCTGTTCAGGGTGTACTCCACTTTAGCCCAGGCCGAGAGAAGCTCCAGCCTTCCAGGACCACTCGCATTATTAATATATTTAAAACAGAGGTGTCCAATCTTATCCACAAAGGCCGGGTGTGGGTGCAGGTTTTCACTTCAACCAAGCAGTAGCCACGCCTTCCACCTGTTTCAATCAATCATCAAATCAATCATCTTAAGAAAAGAAAAAAAAACCTTTAAGTCTTAAAGCAAGGTGATCTCACCAAGATGACGCCACTTCAGAACTGAAAGACTAATGTGCAATCTAGTATTTTTTTTCTTTTCTTTTGATGATCAGTTGCTGAAACAGGTGGAAGGTGTATACCAGTCATACCTCACCTTACGAAAGACCCAACTAACGAAAAAGCCAAGTTATGAAACGTATTCAAATAAAATTTACGTCTCTGGATACAAAAAAAAAAATCACTTTACAAAACGCGACATCTCAAAAATTTTTTGTCGTTCATCACGAGTCTCAAGAAAGTGATTCCCAGTGCAAGTGAAAAGAAGAAGCGGGCTCGTGGCATGCGGTTGAGTGATATCGCAAAGGAATATGGCCAAGCCCATCTACCATCGGTACGATATTGAAGAAGAAGGAGGCCTTAAACGATATACTTTTATCATTTTTAAAGCGTTTAGGGGGTAGTATTGGTGGCCTTGGAACGAATCAGGCCTTTTACATGTAAAATGCGGTTCAATGTACAAAAAAAATCAGGTTACGAAACCACTTCTGGAACGGATGAATTTTCTAAGATGAGGTACCACTGTATTTGCTTGTAAGTGCATATCTGAAATAAAAAAGGTAAAACTGCAATAAATTCTTTTCATATGGAACAATAAAAGCACGAACACTTTAGAGAAAAAAATGTGTAAATATGTGGTTTGTGATTATTTATGTGTAACATTAGAACCAAAGGAGTCAACACAAGTCCAACAGCGTTCTTCCTTTGTTTGTGTTTTATTGACTTCAAAACAGCAACAAAAAAAAAAAATCCCAGTCCGGAGAGCTGTGGTGTGACAATCGTACTCACTTCTGTTCTCTACTGTAATAAATAACAAGTTTTTAACACGAATTGCTGTGATACCATCAGAGGAATTAAAAAATAAATAAATAAATGAAGATTGGGTGTTATCAGAATTTCACCATAGTGTTGATTATTTCGCAGTGACATCACACCGCATGCTGCTTTATTCCTTACATAGCGTTTAAAACCTCGGATCTATAATCATTATTATAGAAATTTACATCACCAAAATGATCCAGCCTCTCTTCAGTCCGGAGGATTCGGTATTTATCGTCAATGGAGGATGTGAACTTATTATTGATGCAACAAGTTCATGGACCAACAATAACAACAACAATAACAAATGAGAAGTAAATAAACTCAAAAAGCTTATGATTTCTGGTCATTTTATTCTTCTAACCACCGCTAAAAAGCGTTTTTAGAAAGCCGCACTCTCGTCATAGTGTCATAGATCTTCAGCAGTGGGAAGCAGCGGGTGAAAATTGATATGCTATCAGCCAATTCTCCGTTGACTTGTTAGACCATCTGAGATGGCCGTCTCTCGGAGCGTTTAAGCTCCGTCTAGCGTTTCGGTTCTCCTGAGGCCCGTGGACTTGAGATGGCGGGGCATTCTGGGTGTGTGCTGTGTTACGGCGGGGCGTCGAGTGAGGCTCATCATGTTAAAATGGAGACTGTGGACTTAATTAAACCCTTAGAGACTGCAAATCACTGAGAACATTTACAAGTCTCTCTTCCCCTTGGTTAAAAATCCAACACTTATTTATCGCCGGTGTTACATGTAATGCTCGTGAGTGGAGGATCGAGTCCGGTTGGAGTGATAATCATCATCGCTAGTACAAGTACAGCTATATGCACAACGCATGCATATCCACGCGACTCAAAATTAGTAGGAAAAAAAACAATGCATCACGCTGTGAGAGGAAAATAATCAACAATATGATGCCGTTACGTGGACTTTCTGTTACCCAAAATCTGAGAGACATTGAGATCTTAAAAATACACTAACATTTTATACACATATATTCAAACTAAATACACATTGGGTGCCGTGAGAGCATAGTGGTTAAGGACAAGGTTCTGGGTTTGAGTCCCAGGCTTGGCGAGGGAGTTCATCATCAGTTCATTTTCTGTAACTGCTTAATCCTAATTTGGGGTCGTGGGGAGGCTGGTGCCCATCCCAGCCAACTTTGGGCGAGGGCAGAGTACACCCTAGACAGCTCGCCAGGCCATTGCAGGGCGGAAACACACCGACGGTTTTGCAGCCTACTCTTTACGAAAGTCAGGAATGGTTCTTTTACATGCTTCACACCATAGACAGTGGGAGACATGGCCGGCCTTTGATAACCCAGTTTGCTGCACTGGGTGGTGGTGGTGGTGGTGGTGGTGGGGGGCAGTGACAACCTTGTGGAGAGTGGGACTCGAACCCCCAACCTTTGGATCAGCGATCCAGCACCCTATACCACTAGGCCACCACTGCCCTTGGCGAGGGAGTTTCTGTTTGAAAGTTTCCTCCAGGTACTCTGGTTTCCTCCCACAGTCCAAAGACATACACATTAAGCTGTTCCAGATGGATCCTTGGTGTGAGTTGTGGTACTTGCTGGCTTCTCGAAAGCCGAGGACGTCAATCTAAGACCTTCTTACTGTGAGGTGAGTGCGCTAACCTCTACGCCACCGTGCTCCGTTCGCACCACAGCTCATCATGTTATTATAAAAACCTGTACAGTAAGCCTTTGCCCATTTATGGTTCAGCGGTCGCGGTCCCGCATACGCGCGGATGAGCGGCAAACCCAGAAGTTACTGACATGTGATTCAAATTTAGCCAATGGCTGAGAGCTTTTGTTTCTCCCTCCTGCTGATTGGTTGCAGATGATGTGTACACCTCTTTTTTTTTTCTCCTTCATGCACATGTCATCAACGTGATTGCTTGAATTGTGAATTCACATTTTTTCGTGTGTTTTTAATGATTATTTAAGTGCTATGATGTCACTCAAACGCCCTGCATCTTCTCTAGCTTCTGGTAAGGAGCCTACATGTATAATTAATTAATAAATATTATCACAGTACAAAATTGAAAAGTTTTTAATTAATCATTACTACATTTTTCTGCATTATTACTGTATTAATGAGTCAGACTGTCTATAGAATGTGTTTCACAAGCAGATTTTAGCGCATCTAATATCATACATAGGGTTTTAAAACCGTGTCAACGATTCGCGGCTTTCTGGGATCCACAGGTGGAGGAGGAATGTAGCCACCGCGAATAACGGGGGCCTACTGTACATTTAAAGGGGCCGGTGACGTAGTGGTTAGGGTGCTGTGTTCATGATCGGGAGGTTGTGTGTTCGAATCCCAGTGAGACCATCACTGTGCTCAGACCCCTGGGCAAGATCTTAACCACAAGTGTGCCTCTGTTCACCCAGCAGTATAAATGGGTACCAGTAAAATATACTGGGAGGGTAACCTGCGATGGACTAGCATCCCATCCAGGAGGAGAGGAACTCATAGTTGCTTCACGCTACAGAAACCGGGGATAAGCACCGGCCTGATGAGTCGCTATGGCTCGGGCGTAAAAAGCCCACGGACTTTACCTTTACTTTACATCTGAACTATTCTTGCTGTCTTTAGGATCAAGATTATTTATTTAAGGAAGAACAGCAATGGAGAGTGTGGAAAAGAGGTGAAGAAGCATGTGCAGGCAGGTTGGAATGGATGGAGAAAAGTGTCTGGTGTGATGTGTGATAGGAAGGTATCGGCAAGAATGAAAGGAAAAGTGTACAAGACGATGGTGAGGCCAGCGATGTTGTATGTTTTAGAAACAGTGGCCCTGGGGAAAAGACAGGAGGCAGAGCTGGAGGTAGCAGAGATGAAAATGTTGAGGTTCTCTTTGGGAGTAACGAGGATGGATAGGATCAGGAATGAGCACATCAGAGGGACAGCACATGTAAGACGTTTTGGAGACAAAGTCAGAGAGGCTAGATTGAGATGGTTTGGACATGTACAGAGGAGGGATAGTGAGTATATTGGTAATAGGATGCTGAGGCTGGAACTACCAGGCAAAAGGCCTAGAGGAAGACCAAAGAGACGATTCATGGATGTGGTGAAGGAGGACATGAAGGTCGTTGGTGTAAGAGAAGAAGATGCAAAGGATAGGGTGAGATGGAGGCAGATGATTCGCTGTGGCGACCCCTGAAGGGAAAAGCCGAAAGGAAAAGAAGAAGAAGAAGAAGTGAAGGCAAATGTTTTAAATTTTATACTCAATCTTTTTTAAACCACTTTATCTTTTTTAAGGTCATGGGGAGGATGAAGCCTATTCCACCCAACTTCAGGCACAGACAGAGTGCGCCCTGAACAGTGAACCATACACCCACTTGCAGGTGCACTCCCTTACACGCTGGGGCAATTAAATTATCCAACTAGCCTAACAGGGGTCTGCAGAGGTGGACTATGGGCTTTTGCACAGATTCTGCTGATTGAGCTCCAGCCTTACCATGACCCGCGTAGGATTACTCTGGGAATGAATGAATGAATGAATCCTTATAAACGTCTCCTATGAGTGTATATATCATTAAATAAGAAGCTAGTTAAACTTTAAGGAATCAAATGAGGTAGAACACTAAACTATACTCATTCATGTAGTGATGTCCTCATTTTACTTCACTAAGCATGTCCTTCATGAGACACGGAAGGAATTACTATTAACATGAACTAGAACTGGAACCAAGTTGGGACAGTAAATGGCTAAAAACGATCAGGCTTTAATAAATAAAATCCAGCGAGATGCTGAAGGGAAATGAAACACTTCCTTCCATGCTATCCTGAGGGAAACTGTACACATCACGGGCGCCTTGTCTCTGGGTCTGATTCCTGCCTGAGCTTTAATACCGAAGAACATTCAATGCAGTTTTAATATCCATTCCACGAGGTCCTCTACCATATCTATGGACATCTGAAATAAATTCATTTTTATTGTGTCCTATTTCAGATCAAAATGATTTTTAGTCTCCTCCATGTGGAGGAATGTGAACGCTAACCTTAGCTAATTTTAGTTCATGACATATCGTGTTCTACAAAAAGTGTTTTCTACAGAGCAAGACCTATTTCAAACAAATAATTGAAAATATGATTCACTCGATATTTCAGGAATCCGTGTGTATGCTGTAAGGGTGTAGA
Organism: Plotosus lineatus; assembly: GCA_024760905.1. Taxonomy (NCBI): domain Eukaryota; kingdom Metazoa; phylum Chordata; class Actinopteri; order Siluriformes; family Plotosidae; genus Plotosus; species Plotosus lineatus. The sequence goes on from CM045728.1 coordinate 111,358,306, forward strand.
AACATACACTTTTTTTTTAAACTGAGGAAGGGGGGGTGAAATAATATCCTGGAAAAGCAGAATGAGAGAGAGAGAGAGAGAGAGAGAGAGCGAGGGAGAGAGAAAGAGAGGAGTATAGAAGGAGTGAAAGTTAGTAGCTGAAAGTCCTCCAAGCATATTTCCTTTGGTTGGCTGCAGTGGGGAGAGTATGCTAAGATAGAAAGTATTATTTTCCTAAATGGAAGGTGTCAGATGGTCACGGTGGGGTGATCGGCTGTTCAAGATCACCGCTTCCCATCTGCAATTTGTGACGTGTGAAAGATTCAGCCCAAATGTGCTCACAAACTGGAAATCCGCAGCACTTTTTCTTATCGGCGCCGAGCAAGATAACCAGGTGCTTTACAGATCAGGGAACAGATCATATTAATATCACAGAGCACTGCGATATCATCTTGTTTGTAAAAATATTTTTTGCTAACTAAATGTGCTGCAATGACAACGTTCAGAAAGTCGCTTTTTGTGTAAGAAGTTGGCATAAATTTTTTTTTTTATAGCAACCACATATTAAAGCCTTTTGACATGTGAGCTCTGTAGAGCCCGAGCTTGCACGGAATGGACCTATTCCAGTCTTTAGAGTGTTAGAACTGTTCCAAGGTGCTCCCAGGTTTTATTCCAGTTAATCTCTGCTTTACAGCAGGAGCCCTTGTTTATTCCGTTCAAATGACCTGCGTGCTTTATATTACATTGGGAGCCTAATGCACCTCTTGCTGCTTTGTGCCCAGCAATAGTGTGCTAATAATAATGATGCTATACTGTATAAAACCATTCAGACCAAAAAAAAACCTTAATGCTGATAGATTCAGTTCCATTGGAAATGGGGATGGTCTCGTTCAGAAATTTATCACAAAACCTCAGAAATTTACAATAGGAAAATGGATTTTGTCTTTAGAAAACACAATTTTACAACATAAAACCAAGAATTCTGGGGGGAACTATGGAATATTTTAAACTTTTAAAATAATTTTACCACAAACAACGTTGAGCTTAAACCCGAAAAGCCCAGAATTCTACAGCAACACCAGATTTTTCATCAACACATTATACGAGTAACAAACAAACTGCAACCAATAATGGCAAAAATATCTATCCACTTCCCAAACTGCTTAACCCTACTACAGTTACAGCGACCTATCTCAGCCGACGCTGGAAGGCGGGGAACACCATGAACACAGCAACCAACACACTCATCCATTCTCACTCACACCAGGGGCAATCTGAATCAGCTAGTGTGTCTAATGTGCATATCATTGGACAGTAGGAGGAAACCAGAGTACCCCGAGGAAAACTGACGTAAGCGCATGGATAACCCACAATCTCTACACAGAAACGCCCTCGCTGAGCATTTGACTGCAACCCAGGACCTTCTTAATGTACGGATGTGCTGAATGCTACACCATCACAATAATAATTTTTAACTGTAAAATTATTATTTCCCACAAACTCTAAAAATGTTTCACAAAACCCCTTAAATTTAATAAAAAAGTCTTTCAAGTAAAAAACTGCATTTTACTACAAAACCCAAAAACCATACAATTTCTATAAATCTGTAAACAAAGAAGAATTGAGCCTCCAAAACCCAGAATTTTACAACTGAAATCAGATATTTACGACAGAATTGATACTTTTAACACAAAAAATTGTATCAGACAAAAAAACCCAACTTATAATGAATGCCTTAAATTTTATAATAATACAAATGAATTTTACTTCAGAATTATTATCATTTTAACACATAAACCATAGAATTCTATTACGAAGCTAAATTTTTAACCTTCAAGGTACCAACATCTGACCCCGGCACATTTGTTTTCATTAAAAAATTGATGTTTGCTACAAAACCCCAGAATTTTAGAATATTACCACAATCAAGGCAAAATTTAACCCCACAAAACCCAAAGGTTTACAAAAATACATTTACCACAGGAACAACATATGTATATAAATGACAAAGACAAACTTACAGTAAAAATATTCAAACTTTTTAATAAAAGACATGAAGTTTAACACAACCCCGTGAAAAATAATTCGTATAAGAAACATAACAAATAAACAGACTCACGTACCTTATCCTTCAACCCCCCCCCCGCACACACACACACACACACACACACACACACACACACACACACACAAAAACAAACAAAATAAACCAATCATAAAACAGAAGGTTAGAGAGTTCTTCTTTTCCTTTCGACTTTTTCCCTTTTTCAGGGGTCGCCACAGCGAATCATCTGATTTGCACATTTGATTTGGCATAGGTTTCCCCCAGTGCAGCTAACTGGGTTATCAAAGGCGGGCCATGTCTCTCACTGTCTATGGTGAGAGGCATGTAAAAGAACCATTGCTGACTTTCGTAAAGAGTAGCTGAAAAGTCGTCAGCGTGTTTCTGTCCCTTGCTAAAAAAGGGTTGTGACAGGAAGGGCATCCGACGTAAAAACCTCTGCCGGATCAAACGTGCGAATCAGATGATTCGCTGTGGCGACTCCCAAGTAAAAGGGAAAAAGCCGAAAGGAAGACAGACAGACATTTGGCATAGGTTTTTATACTCTAAACTCTATAACTAAACGTTTATCCCATATAAGGATTAAAACCTTATAATACGATTTCCCAGTAGTAACTGTCTTTATCGCATGAAGGGGTCAAAGTTCACTTCCACAAATGTGTCAAGTCTTCATAATCAGGTAAGTTTTGCTGGGTAAAGTTTTTTGTTGTTGTTGTTTTTAATATAGAACATATAAGACAGAAAAGCAGGGTATTCGGATTTAAAGAGTAAACCCCAGATAACTCATAAATATTGGCACCTACGACCCCTGTAAGTGTGACCTAGTCCTATCTAACTACAGAGCACGACAATTTCTGAACCTTTTCCTAACGGAAACGCTGTGTGTGTAAAAAGTGTGAGTCATTGATCGTGGCTTCTTCATATTCCGCCTGCTCTTTATAATATTCAGTAAACATGGAAATGAAATTCAGTCACAAATAGCAAATGGAAATGTACTTTTTCCATATGATTGATTCAACAACACAATAATGAGATAAATTAGTTTTAATACACTGTGTGTGTGTGTGTGTGTGTGTGTGTGTGTGTGTGTGTGTGTGTGTGTGTGTGTGTGTGTTGGGGGAGTGTTTTTATATCATGTTGGGGACCGAATGGCCTCACAAGGATGGTAATAACTGAAACTATTGATTTTGTGAGGACATTTAGCTGGTTCTGATAGAGGAACCTGTGTTAATAGTTATGTCAGTGGAAAGTCCTCACAAGAATAGGAAGAAAACCCATGTGTGTTTGTTTGTGTGTGTGTGTGTGTGTGTGTGTGTGTGTGTGTGTGTGTGTGTGTGTGTGTGTGTGTGTGTGTGTGTGTGTGTGTGTGTGTGTGTCCCACAGGAGTGTTGCTTTGGTGTAGAAAAGTAGACATGCTGCTTCTTTCTCACATATGGGCTTCTAATGGGCGAGTTCTCGACCAGGTGGGCCCAGGCGCTTGGAGACCTGCAGATGATCACTCATGACAAAGAAAACACAGCACACACACAGAGAGAGAGAGAGAGAGAGAGAGAGAGAGAGAATATGTGTGTGTGTGTGTGTGTGTGTGTGTGTGTGTGTGTGTGTGTGTGTGTGTGTGTGTGTGTGTGTGTGTGTGTATGTGTGTGAAAGAGAAAAGGAAAGAAAGAGTGGAGAGTAAGAGAAAAAGTGTCCCCAAGAGAGCGTATGGGCAGCTAGGGCAGAGACATGATGGGACACTCGAGGGACAATGGTATTTCTCCATGTGTCTTTCTGTGTACCTGAGTGCATATGTGCAAGCAGGCATTTTAATGTGTGTGAATGTGTGTGTGTGTGTGTGTGTGTGTGTGTGTGTGTGTGTGTGTGTGTGTGTGTGTGCGCTGCTAACGGGTAGCCACCCTCAGGGTTGGCAGCAGCAGCAGTAGAGCCGTGTGCGATGGAGCGGCTGTGGGCTCAGTGGCGCGATCACCTGGGGAAGGTAAAGCCACTGGAGCAGAGCTGATGCTTATTTCTGAGGAGAACTGGGAGATTTTATTAGTTAAAGCAGCACCCAAACCCAAACGTTTCTCACAGGGACACGCCGCACAAAACATAAGAGTTTACAGGCAGGATGACGTTCCCCAAACAGTGTGGTTATTACGGTTATTCTTCATACTGTTTAGAGAAAAGTCACCTCAGATCCTACACTCCACATGTCACATGGTCTGTCTTAATATAGTATTACACACTGAGGGCTTAGCACATCCGCCTCACAACAATGAGGTCCTGGGTTCCAGTCCTGGGCTTGTTACTGTGTGGAGTTTGCATATTCTCCCGTGCTTGTGTGGGTTTCCTCTGTGTACTCCAGTTTCCTCCCACAGTCCAAAGAAATGCACATCAGACTAAGTAGCTGTTCAAAATTGCCCCTTAGTGTGACAATCAGTGTGTGTGTGTGTGTGTGTGTGTGTGTGTGTGTGTGTGTGTGTGTGTGTGTGTGTGTGTGTGTGTGTGTGTGTGTGTGTGTGTTTTGGCCCTGCCATGAACTGGGAAGCTGTTCAGGGTGTACCCCCCTTCACTCAGAGTCAGCTGAGGTAGGCACCTGCCTCCCCACAGGATTAAGCAGTTTGTCAAATGGAGGAGTGGGTGTGTTATTATTATTATTAGTAGTGCATCATCATCATCATCATCATCACCATCATCATCATTTTTATTATTATTATTATTATCAGAAAATGAATTAATGAATAATATCTAATATATTCATTCACTTACTCATTCATTTTCTGAACCACTTTAATTATAATTTTGGTTGCGGGGAGGCTGGTGCCCATCTTAGCCATCCTAGCCAAACCATTGCAAGGCTCCTCTTGATGAAAGTCAGCAATGGTTCTTTTACAGCCCCGACCATAGACAGTGAGAGACACGGTCGGCCTATGATAACCCAGTTAGTGCACTGGGAGTAATATCTAATCTAATTTATTATTATTATTATTATTTATTTATTTATTTATTTATTTTCTTGTGTTTTGCTCATTGTACGTTTCTACAGGTGAGTTTTATTTGAAAAGATTATTAAGAAGTGATTTTTAAAAAATATTTATTGTTGATTTTTTTTTTTACATGATATATCTCCATGTTTCATTTACATTCAAACGCAATATTTTCTAATTTATGATTTATTTTTAACATGTGACTAATTCACTTTCCCGTGTGTTTTTTACTGGTGATTTATTTATCAGAGATGATTTTTTCGCTCGTTGTTTGATTTCTGTGCACAATTAATTTTCCGCTTGACTTTTCCAAGAGTGGTTTATTTTCATGTGATTTTCCTACAGGTGGATAATTGAATTTTTTTAGTTAATTTAATTTATATAAATCTGTATTAATGATTCATTTTTCATATGAAAATATATTTCTATTTTCTTTTTTCTCATTTTTTTTTTTTTTACTTGACATATTTCTTTTACTAATAAATTATTTTAATTTGATGAGATTTTCTTTTGCCAATATTTTTGCTCATTATATATTTGCTACATTTTTATATTCATATGCTGTTTATGTTTTTGTTCTTCACATAAACACATGCATATGAAATGAAAAGTCCAGAATTTTCCCCTGAGACCATAAACACACATCGGATCATCTCCTAGACAGAAGGGACTGTGTGATTTGTTGAATTTGTCGACTTTGTGCTTTCGTTTTCTGCAAAAACGCAACATTCATAGACAATAAGCCTTTAATTTCATTTCCCTTCCTTTGTTCCGACACTGCTGTAACCCGTTTGAAAATGGATAATAATATGGTCAGCACCACCCAATTACTCCCTCCAGTCAGCAGTGAAACAAACGGGGACCAAGCAGAGAATTTTACATTATCTGTGCTCCCTTGGATAGTCTGACAATAATAACTGCAACACAACGTCAAGCTGCGGCTGCCAAGCTCGGCTTGTGCGCTTTAGAAACTTCACAAATTAACCTTTGCTTGAAAATTAAAAAGCTCTTCCACTTAACACGAACAACACCAGAGCTTATAGATCACAGCGCTGGGCAAATTCTGAAAATCTGATTGGTCAAGCTTTAAATTAATGCTTTACTGTCGCAGCAGATCAGGATTGTGTTTGGGGGGGAAACTGTGCGTTGAATTCGCCAATTTGGTCTTTTTGTTTGTTTGTTTGTTTGTTTTGGGGGGATTTTTTTGGGAAGGAGTCTCCAGTTTCAGGACCTTTAAAAACGGCAAAAATTCACAAATTTGTTTTTGGATATTTTACTAAATTAGGGGAATAAACCAGGCTCAGGACGTGCTGTTAATGGAAAGTACAAACTAGCTAGCTTGTTGATGAATTTTCATTTCTGTGGTGCTAGCATGTATTCCAGATTAATATATGCTTCTGAAATGGTAATGCTTTCTTTCACTGGGAAAAATTGCAATAATGCTCGTTTCTGTACAGTACTCATCATGAATTAGCCCCTGCCGTATTCTCTCTCTGTCTCTGTCTCTGTCTCTCTCTGTCTCTGTCTCTGTCTCTCTCTCTCTCTCTCTCTCGCGCGCGCGCGCTCTCTCTCTCTCTCTCTCTCTCTCTCTCTCTCTCTCTCTCTCTCTCTCGCACCTTCTCCCTGAGCTACTGTAGCCGTTGATTTGGCACCAAACCCTTCAAGATGTCCCCAGCAGGCTTCTGCATCGCTGGCCACGTAGTAGAGTGTGTGGTTTCCTTTAAACAGCTGTAATTTGTATTTCCAATCACCGTGCTGATTTCTGCTCATTATATCGCTGTTTCACACCGGTAAGTGAGCAAAAGTTTGGATTGATTGACTCTAATTAAGTAAAAAACGTTCCGAGCCACGGGTTTATTACCATGCTAGCTAGCCACAAATGTCAGAGACTTTCACAAATTATTATTCTGTTAAGATGAATGTGTGGGAGAGCAGGCAAGTGTGGAGGAAAAAAGGAACATACATTATTTTCCTGATGAATTTGTTTGCCACTTCTCTTTTTTTTTTTTTTTTGTCTTTTCTTCCTAGACGGTTTTTCTTCCCCCTCCTTCAAGACTGAAATGAATACGCGAACTCATCAGCATCCTTCACACGACTCGAGCCGTCGTCACTGTATCAATATCAAATTCCCAGGTGTAAACAGGGGCATTAATCCACAAAGACACAAAGGTGTGCGCTAAATATGATATCTCTTAAAAAGGCCATTACTTCTGACTTCTACTGGTGGCACGCGGATAACTGGATCCTAAAACATCCTCGGGTTTGAAATGACTTAATAACACAACCGACGGGATCCGGGACCTTTTGATTTAGCTATAGGATGCTGCGCTTTTTACACGTCAAGCAACTCGACGTATTAAATACTGTAATGTGGCTTCTGTTTTATAAATAATGATTAAACACTCAGACAAAAGAAAGATATCGTGTTTTATAAAGCGCACACATGTGCTCAAGCGCATGTCTGGGAACGTCGGAGCAGCGCGGAACGGCGATGGATGGATCTGAAGCGTGGTTCGAGAGAAATTAATGACGCCACGGCGTTCCAGGTTGGGTGCCATTTATTTTCGCAGGATTGATTAGCAGGATAGAGGGTGCAGATGAATGTGTTTGGGAAGTGGACTAATTTAAAATATGGCCGCCCAAACTGGAAGAGATAGCAGGGAGACACTTCATCCTTCAAAATGTGCCTTATCCAGAACACACTCGCATTTAAAAAAAAAAAAAAAGAAAGAAAGAAAGAAAGAGAGGAATCGCTAGCTCTCGCTGCACAAAAACGCACCGTATTACCGGTCGGTGGCCTTTACTTTGGTTTGATTGTTTAATTTCATTAGAATCTCCCTCTGGAGGGAGGTTTCCGAGAGAACTGGCTTCAGACGGAATGCGAATGATTGTTCTGACAGCCTGTGAAGCAACAGAGCATCACGCATGCTGCACACATAGCTTCATATACGGCCGTCAGGTGTTACATAAGCGCTAGTGCCGCGGTGCTGAATTCTTGCTACTGATTAGTCACTCATTTCCCACTCTGCTCCGATGCAGTGGGCAGCGGTAGCTCAGTGGTTAAAGTAATTGGTTACTGATCCAAGATTGGGGGTTCGATCCCCAGTACCACCACTGCTGGGCCTTGGGCAACTGTTCAATATGTAAATAATTGTAGCTTGCTCTGTGTAGCGTAATGCTGCATTAGAGCACCTTGGACAGAAGGAAACCTGAGCACCAGGAGGAAGCACAGGCAAACTCCCCTGTGACAATCGGGCTCAAACACCGGACCTTCTTTCTGCGCTTAAGCACTACACCACCATGGCGCTCTGTGATAGGTCGCATGCTTCAGTCATGTGAAAATTTCACTTTTTTTTTTTTTTTTTTTATAATCTGGAATTTTTAATGTCATCACTCTCTAGGACATGCTCCAATGATAACAGTAGTTTCACTTCACATTGGGTCGCCCCACATGACGCCATTGTTGGTTCATTCCCTTTAAGACTGATCTACTGCTCTGTACATATCGCCAGCATGTATCCTGCCTTATTAAAAGTGCCGCTGCTGAAGTAAACCGGGCGAGGAGTTCCAAGCACAGAATCGGAACGAGAAACTCATCCCGAAATGAATTCGTCACTGGCGCACATTAAGTCATGTGACGAGAGGCAAATTGGAACATGAGTGTTTTCATGGGGTTCGGAGGAACGCCAGTGGGTAGTGCTCACACAACATCCTTCTGTGCATAACTATTTACCCCTGGATCGCTTCAGGCTAATGTCTCAATAATTTTCCTTCTCTCTTTCCTTTTTTTTTTTTTCTTTCTCTCTTTTTTTTTCGCAGGTCCTTCCCACAAAGGACTTGACTAATGATCCATGGACAAAATGAAGCATTTAAATTTATTCATTAATCATTCATCTCCAGCTCATTGAAAATGCTAAACTTCCACAAAATTAAGATTGAATATTGAAAAGTGATTGAGAGAGACAGTTCTGCGGGCGGGAAGACGCGAGGGTGGGGGATAAACAACAAAAAGAGTGGGAGAAAGAGACAGAGGAGAGGTGATGGAGAAATCCACGGCCTTGTATAAATAATACTCGGGCCTTGCGCTGGTTAAGGCGACGCAGGTATACTAACCATGGGATAAGGTCAGGAGGGTTTTAGTAGGTGTAATTAGATCCGGGAATGTGGAGAAGCGTAGAATTTCTGTCAACACAGCCCTGTAATTATTCTCTTTTCCAATTAATGGTGACATAGATTAATTATCTGATGAGGCAAAGCCAATTGCAATCATTCACCCAGCTAAAATTAGATCATTCCTGACAGCAGCATGAAAGTCACCTGTTTCATTGTTATGGATTGGGCTGTGAGGAGCAGAGAGGGTGGAGAGAGTGAAGCACGCTCAGAGAGGGTTAGGAGTGAGATGTCTGGCACAAAGGTGAGCGTCCAATTACTCTGCGATCTGCACCGTAGGCTTCGGACGCCTGGTACGTCCGGCGAAGGCTCAGATGTGCTGGATGGCTCAAGACAAGGCCTCCTGTTTGAACAGGCAAGAGAGGAGGGATAATGTTAAAAAACAAACGAGAGGCTGTGGTACGCGGGCGGGCGATCGCTGCTGCTTCATCTCAGCCTACACACAACATCAGGAAAAAGAGACAAGAGGATGAGACAAGAAGCATGCGGCACTCCTGGTGAACTGTGCATGCGGGTTCAGTGCACATCTGCTCTCAAAAAAAAAAAAAAAAACCCACAGCGACCAGATTTTCTATTAAACTGCCTTGCACTGTCAACCAGCTTGGGAATCTGAGCTGGTCTAGCCATGCAGAAATTCTCTGACTAACAATTATATCAGAAACAAGATCTTGGATTACGATCCCCCGAGAGCAGCGCAGCGGGCATCCGCTCCAATTATTACCGGCCATTCACCAACTCTCCACCCTGTTCTCTGTTGTTAGCAATTGTCAATTATGCAATCCCTGGTGTAAACTTGCATAACCCCGAACATGGTGCCCTGATTTGGCAGGAGCGTTTGCAAGATGACAGCCTCATGCTCTCCCATCCCTCTCTTCCTCTTTCCACTCTCACCCCCAACACACACACACACACACACACACACACACACACACACACACACACACACACACACACACACACACACTTCTCTGCACTACATCCCTCCACTCTAGTTGAGCTAGTCGGAGGCAGTCATTTGTGCCTCAAGAAGACACAGTGACAAATCAGTGGTGCTACTTTTTCGTGATTGGGCGTTCCTCTCCAGTGGGCGTGTGGGTGTCTTGTGCCAGCGCAAGGCCGATGAAGAATCCGGCTGCTTAAATAAAACTGCTGTTGATTGAAGTGTTGAAATACTGCAGGAGAAAGCTAATATAGTCTGCTCAAGGCATCTGTTACACAAACTCCGCCTTGTTACAGGTACTCAAGATGGGAAGTTTTCAAACGCTGCACACGGAGGCGAAATTCTCTCTGACAAATCAACAAATACCTCAGACTCACCAATGTGTGGAAAAAAATGTGCCTCCTTAAAAGTATCCTTTACCTAACAAGGTTACTAACTAATAATACTGTGCTTATAGATCAGTCACTGATTGGTCAGAAGGAGTTGCACACATTCCACCACAGTACATTGTAATTGTTTGTGGGTGTCGCCTTTTCAGAAAGCTGATACAGTCCAGATCTTTCACAGATATATTGGTAAACTAGTGATCACTGTTAATTTGTTTCAAAACTTATATTACCTCCACCCAGGAGATCGTCGAATAGGGTTGAGCCAAATCAATAGACCTGATTTCCATAAAACTTGGTGGAAGGTTGTAGCATGGGCCAAGGAAGTACCCAACCAAATGTGAAGCGGATCCAAGTTCAAGCCTTTTACTGATAGCACACTATTCAACCTTGGTGGAAACTTGCACTCAGCAATACTAAACATCTTGAAATCCAGTAGATAATCGTAAGGAGCAGTAACAATGTTAGTTGAAATAGTCAAAGTCGAAATACGTTGGCGCCATATCTCTATCCAGAAGATTACTGGTCAGTGCTGGTCAGTTGGGATATTCAGTGCGGCTTAGTGGGTAAGGCTCTGGGTTACTAAACCAGTTCTGTACGTTGGGGAGAGTTCAAGCCCTAGAACTATCAGTCTACCACTGATGGGCTCTTGAGGGAAATCATTTACCTTCAACGATTCAATTGTATAAAATGTAAGGTGCTCTAGATAAGGGTGTCTATTAAAATCCATGAATGTAAAGGTTGCCATCCAATAGTTTTGTAAATATGTCCTATCCAGACTTATGAAGCAACGTTCTTTCACATTAACCAGAAGTCAACTATTGTCCTTGTTCTGAATTCTCTGAAAACCCTTCCAGCTTCTCTCTGTAATATGTCTATACACATTTGAAAGAGTTGTGTCATGGTTATCGCTCAAATTTCTAAAAAGTCAACATAAAATACCACGAATATCCAAAGCACTTGTTCATATTTACTAAATAGCCTTTCAACTTGCTGTAATGGGGTTTGTGGTGTAGTGAGCAGTGTGCTGAGCTCAGGATCAAGACATTGTGAGTTTGAATCCCCATTTAACCTCAACCATGCTGGGACCCCTGGGCAAGGTCTTAACACAAATTGTGCTTCAGTCCAAACAGTGGTATAAATGGCTTACCATTCAGCTTGCAAATCAAAAGGAGTCTTTGAGGCCGTTATGAAACAGATGGAAATTGGTTTCTACATGAACTTTTTGTTGGGCATCATCTTGGACTGAACAATTCATTTAAACACTGAGATTGTGTCACAGATCCCGAACAAACTCCATGTTTGAACCCAATTCAGGTCTCGTATCCTTCACAAACCAAATTAATATTTCTTTAAAATATTGTGACATCAGGCCGTTAATAAGTCAGTGTATTGGACCACGGTTATGACAGAGTTTTACAAGAATCAAGACTAATTGAAGGATGGCCCATGTATAAGACAGACTTGTCCCTCTTTCCCTTTCTGCTGAGTCCGGCCACTGTGTCACATGATCTACACACTCTATGATATTTTCACGACCTATAAACTTGGTAATGATGTCACAAAGAGGGCTGCTACCACCCTGGAACATCCCACCTGCAGAGCTTTATGCAGTTACAGGTTTGTACTGAAGATACAGTGGTACCTCACCTTACGAAAGACTCAACAAACGAAAAATCCAAGTTACGAAACGCATTTATCTAAAATTTCCATCTCTGGATACGAAAAAAATTCACGTTACGAAACGCGCCAGCTCAAAAATTCAAACAATGCACGAGTTGCTTTCCCATTGGCTATCTCCCAACACCCCGCCTTAGTGGCCTCCTATTGGCTAGGAGGGAACTGCATCTCCATAATACCCATGATGCTTTTCGTGTGCCTTCGACCCATTGTTCATCACAGAGTTCGAACACGCTAAAGGATAGAGTTACTGTTGTTTTGGGAGTCTTTCGAGTGTGCTCATTGCAACTCGCCATTCATCATGGGCCCCAAGAAAGTGATTCCCGGTGCAAGTGAAAAAAAAGAAGTGGGCTCGTGGCATGAGGTTTAGTGATATTGCAAAGGAATATGGCCGAAAACTGTCTACCATCTGTACGATATCGAAGCAAAAGGAGGCCTTAAAAGGTATAATTTTATAATTTTTAAAGGGTTTAGGGGATAGTATTGGGGGCCTTTGAATGAATCAGGCCTTTTACATGTAAAATGCTACTCAACTTATGAAACAATTAGGTCAGAAAACCTCTTCTGGAACAGATTAATTTCGTAAGGTGAGGTATGAGGAATGAAACGTCGTACTTGGCTATACTGGACTGAGGAATCGTTCGAGCCAGTGGTTTGGATTAGTCGCTTTGCAGCATGACAGCTGATTAGCATAGAATTGAAATGCTTTGTTGCTGCAGTCACGGATGTTAGCTAGAGTATGGGATTAGCATTGTACTGCTAACTGCTAGCCGCACCATTAATATTTAATTTCTTAGTGTTTACACTCTTTAAGTTGTAATGTGCTGTGTTATATTATAAAGCATACAAGGGTAGGATGGAATGGGAGGCTTTTCTTCAGTACTGAGGGAAACAGCAAGGTGAGTCATGACCTTCCTACCAAACTCTCACTAGTGTTTTCTGCAGATTAGCTTTTCTACTGTACTTCTTGAGGTATTAGGTAAATCAGTAGTGTGTGTGTGTGTGTGTGTGTGTGTGTGTGTGTGTGTGTGTGTGTGTGGGCAGGGGAGGAGATCTATGCTAAACTGCGACAGAGTTGAGTAAGGCTGCTCCTTTGTCCTTCACACATGGAGGATCCCTAAGAACGCCTCGGCTTCATGCTCCATTCCCCAGGCCGGCTTCCTAAGCTCGCCTCTCTTGACTGAGTCGCAAACACACAGGGCTCACCTCATTACAGTGCCCGCCCGCATCACACTCACACTTTCACACAAAATACATTCTCACATTTCTGGAGGAAGGGGGAGAAAAATAAAACTTTTAAACTGATTCCGATTGGTCCAACCGAATTATCTCTGACAGCTGATTGGATGGTAGCCCATGACTTTGCTCCAGTACGGTTTCCATACCAATGGATTATCTAGCACATGTAATATAAACTGATGGAAGGAGTCTCCAGTGTCAAGAATTGGTGTTCTCAACAACAACTGGACGTCACGTCTTATTGACATCACAGGCGAGATGCCACATGGAGACGGTCACATGGTGGCATTTCGGAGATCAGTTGGCGTCATGAGCAGGGATCTCTTCTCGGCTAAGTGCTGTTGTGGCTTCATGATGCTGTAATATGAATGTCTATGGGCCTTTGTGTGTGTGTGTGTATATATATGCATTTGTGTGTGTGTGTGTGTGTGTGTGTGTGTGTGTGTGTGTGTGTGTGTGTGTGTGTGTGTGTGTGTGTGTGTTAAACCGCCCATACCTGGAGGGCTTTCATTTTCTGCTTGTTCTGGTTGGAGAGGGCCTGGAAGCGGGCCAGCTCTGCTTGGCTGTAGACGCTGCGGTGTTTGAAGTATTTCAGCATGGCTTTGTGCATCCTCCTCTGCAACAATGAAAGCTGGGGAGGAGAGAAAAAAAGGGGGAGGAAAAAAGAGCGAGAGAGAAATGGTAAGGCAAGAGAGGAAATTAATGGCAGTGTTCAAGAAGAATGATGGAGGGAAATAGAGAAAGCAGTCAATAGCCCATTCTGCAGTACACGGGCCTGACAGGAATTTCACAGTCTCCTGCTCTCCCTGCCCACTCATGTGCACCGGGTGGAATCCAGTCACATCTGGCTGCCAGGATGGGGGGTTAATTTTCTCTAAATGCTTCAGCGGTTTTGTTCTAGCTGAGGCAAACTCTGTGACTGCAAAGCTGATGAGTAAAATATTTCGACTTCACCCACTTTAACTTTATACCAATCCCCTCAAGACATATTTTACACATACACAAAGAGTCATGAACCCCCTGCCGCAATTAGAAATTATTCCGAGTCCACTGGAAGAAGACAATAAAATGAAGAGAGAGAGCGAGAGAGAGCGAGAGAGAGAGAGAGAGAGAGAGAGAGAGAGAGAGAGAGTATGAGACAGAGAGAGCGAGAGAGAGAGAGTATGAGACAGAGAGAGAGAGATAGAGAGTACGAGACAGAGAGCGAGAGAGAGAGAGAAAGAGAGAGAGAGAGAGACAGAGAGAGAGAGAGAGAGAGAGAGTGAGAGAGTATGAGACAGAGAGAGAGAGAGAGAAAGAGAGAGAGAGACAGAGAGAGGAAGAGAGACAGAAGACATGCTGCTCGCTTTTCTCTTTTCAAAATAGTTTTCCTGTAAAAGAAGGAGGAAAAAAAAGAAGGAAAAAAATGAACGGGGTTTTCAATTCTAAAGGATGTTGTGGTTTGCTTCGCCCCATCTCTTCTCTCTTCCTTTAAGCTTATCATTGCTTGGCAATGTGTTCCTCGGAGCATGAAAGAACTAACGAGAATTACCTCAGCCATCAACTGCTGAAGAAAGGGGGGGAAGAAGAAGGAGAAGAAGGAAGAGAAGAAGAAAAAATGGGGGTTTATTCCTCATGGAACAGAATGTTTAAATGTATACACGTGTCACAATATGTAAACACATGAATCGCCACCGAAGAACGCGTGCGCGCGACAGTTTCCTCCGACGACAATTCGCCAAATTATTCACCGTATAAACGCCTTGTCAGTTTTCTCCAAAGCGTGGACGCTTGTTCTTATTTTAAATTTTTGTTGCGAGGTTAGGATTTATTGAGGGTGTCAACATGAAAACTTCATCAAAAAGTTGTTATCGTAGCGACCTGTGAATTGCGCCGTTTATCAACTGTTTCAGAAATCTAACCCGCACCTTCTAACCAATCAGAAGCCAGAATCTATTACCAAGACAGGTGAGACCTTTAACGGCTAACATCAGATCGCCACACAGCACCCATACCGCGCCCTACAAACTCTCTCCGTGCTGTAGTCATGTTCACTTGGGGAAGAAAAAAAAAAAGAAATTAAAAAGAAAGAAAAAAGTCTTTTGGTTTGAAAATAAACAACAAACTGTAAAAGGCTGAATGCCGCGTGGAAGAAAATCAGGCTTTGATCACGAGCGTGGAGAATCCCGTCCACAGGATTTGCCTTTCGCATGCATTTCTCACTTGATAACATTCATGTCGTTAGATGAGGAGTTGTCGAAGTATTAACCCCCCCCCCCCACCCTTCCACCCCCCACTTGCCCTGGGTGCTGCTGCTGTAAGAATAATACGGACATTACTACAGAATTATTAGCTTACACTTGAATTTTATTGCCAGAGATGCTCTCATAATTTAAAATATCCTACAGACAATCCTTTCAAAATAATATCTGTATCAATGCCTGTGTCCTACTCTTACAAGATAAATAAATAATATGAATATTATTATTCATTTCCTCCTAATTTAATCATATCCAATACCCACCCATCAAATATTTCCTTCCCTATTACAGGACAACCACCACCACCCAGGGCGGGACATGCCCGAATCTTTATGAACTGCTGCGCATACGTATTTGAAGGCCACTGAACACACTCGGAGGGAAAGCGCTATCTGCCCCCTTGTAAAAATGAGCCCGCCCAACATCTACGATTGGCTGGTGGTCGCTGTGAGTGACAGGAAAGTGAGCGCATCTCATCCGTCCGTCAGCCAATTAGCTCCCATGAACTCCCAATTGTGGATGGCTGTGGCATTAACCTGGATGCGAACCGGTCATCTCCAGGTTGATAGTCGCACGGCTTGTCGACACGCCACTCAGGATCTATGAATATTATTAGGATGAAAAGTAGACCTCTTTAATCAGCCTGAATATCCTCGTTCTATAACACTACACTATAGCTCACATAAATGTTTGATAGTAGAATTGTTTAACATTAGTGACATCACATAAACTTGGGAGAACATGGTGTTGTCATCCGAGGACAACAATGGGGCTGTGATAAAACTCCACTGTTACTTTTTCAATAACTGTGTTTTTATTCTCTTATACCTCTTAATATTTTGTAAACAGTTCTTAAACAGTTTGTTCTTTGATTAATGTAGATTTAATTCAATAAGACGTAAAAACGCACACAGTTTGATCGGCATGATTCTTTAACACACTGCGTCTCACTACCCGAAGGGTCAGGATGAAAATTATTTTAGATTCTTTTGCTTTCCCGAGCAATAGCCAGAATTCAAACATTTATTGTGGAAAAAATACCTATTGTGACCTTTAGAGGGCAGTGTATTCATTCATTCACTTACCTATCTGCTGCATACTGCAAGGGACACGAGTAGGGTGGAGCCTATCTCAACTGACTCTTGATAAAGACAGAGAACACCCTGAACAGCTGTTGCTGAACATTTCACAACCATTCACACCCACACACATCCCACAGGGCAATCAGGAGGAGCCAGTTATCCTAATGTTCATGATGTTGGATGGTAGGAGGAGACCACAGTACCCAGATGAAAAACACAAGCACAGGAAAACCACCGAGCCGGACTCAAACCCATGACCTTCTAGCTGTGAGGTGGACGCGCCAAGCACTACATCAACGCGCTGGCCCATATATTACGAAGAAACCAAAAAACACACTCAATGTGTGTCAGGGAGCTGCTGTTGACACTGGACACTGTCTATAAACAATAAATAAACGTCATGTTTCAGAAAGTTCTTTCATTTTTTTTTGTTAAGTAACAATATAATGTTACTATGGAAACGGCAATGCAGAAGAGTGAATGTACTGATGTAGATCAGCACTACTGTAGGAGCAGCTGTTACAGAACATTAATTTGCACCTTCTGACAAATTCCATGCAACACATTTCGTCTGGAAATATATATACACACACACACACACACACACACACACATATATATATATATATATATATATACATACACACACACATACACACACATATATATATGTATATATATTGTGTGTGTGTGTCATTAAGGTTTACTGCATCAGCCATGTTGCTGGTTGCCCAACTGAAACCCCCCTACCCCCCACCCCCGGCCTGAATGGCGTCTCAGATAATGTTATAATATAATGTCCCTCCCCAAAAAAACAGCCCCCACAAAAGCACATGTTGCCACTCCAGTCCGCAGTCACAGTAAATGTGTTATCGAGAGTGCGCTGAACTGTTTATTTTACCTGTGTGTGTGATTGTGAAACGAGGCCTCGGCTCTGTTTTTCTCACTGGCCGTGAACGCGGCTTCTCGCTCGGCAACCATCACGGCTTTCTGCAGCTCCCCATATTTCCTGCGCCAACTCCACGTTCTCTTTTAGAGCTTTCCTCAAATTAGCCTGCGCAGTCAGGAAAAGAAACATCAGTGACGCTAACACATAGGATGGTAAAACACACACACACACACACACACACACACACACACACACACACACACACACACACACACACACACACACAGCAAACTGAAAGGCATTTCTCTATCACAGTGCTATTGAGCTCTGGATTCTGACGGATCAGTATCTTTAGATGAATCATCTTCCTATACACTTTTCATTTTTATAGTAATGACTTGCAGAAAAAACACAATGATCTACAGCTAATAGTAATTAAGAAAAATAAAAAAAATCACGTGCTGTCTTTTACTAAAAGACATGTATAAATCTTGAGATGGGGAAGTTTTTACAATGAGGAGTCTAATTAGGCTCACGCAGAGGCTGTGGCAGCCATGTCATCTCATCTGTATGATGACCTGAACAGCTCACCAGGCCATTGCAGGTCCAACACACTCAGCCACACTCACACCTAGAAGCACCACTCAGCCTACTGTGCATGTTTTGTACTGTGAGAGGAAACTTGAGCACCCTGAGGAAACCCAGGCAAGCATGGAGAGAGAATGCAAACTCCATACAGAAACTCCCTGAACCCAGGAATCGAACCCGGGCTCCTCTAGCTCTGAGTCGAACATGCTAAACATTACACCACAGTGTTGCCCCTGAAATATTTATCAATGTGTTTCATTGAGTCCTCCAATGGGCAACTTTACCACCAAATTTTGTTCACATATTTTTTTTTTTACATAAAACATGACAGAATGACTCTGTATTATCATAAAAGAAACGAGATCGCTGGAGTTCGTCCTTCCAAGGTCACTCAAGGTCAACGGTAATGTCATTTGAAATTCAACATATATTTTCGTTACTGTTCAATAGGAACTGCATGTCTATCAGGACTCAAGTTCTACGCATCTCCAAAACTTTGTGACCTTGCTCTGACCTCGACCTTTTCCCTTGGCACTCCGAAATGATGTCATCTCTCGGACTCATGTTGGGTCGTGTCCTCAACAAGTTTAGTGACAATCTAAGCCAAAACTTCAAAACCAATATATTATGAAATAAAACCAAATTTAGAGAGAAGCTATGATATTTTATTCTATCTTGGGTCACTAGATATTAGCAATTCCGCCCTCTGATTGGTTAATCTTCTCGGATATCATGACATATGGGTACGTCAGTGTCATCATATAATAATAATAATCATAATAATAATAATAATAATAATAATAATAATAATAATAATAGGAAATGGTCATATTTGTTCGAAGCTATTTCATGCAAAGGCATACTTTTCATTTTAAGGAATATTTTTCCACCTAATGCAACTTTTTCGGAAACCTGAATTGACGAGCAAGCCTGACACTAGTTTGGCTCGGTGCCAGTTTTGAAGTCGAGATAAATTCAATGAAAATCAACAAAATATGGAATTGAAGTATTTGATAGTAAGAACTTTTTTTTTTTTTTTTTTTTTTTTTTGAGAATAAAACATGTTTTAATTTTAATGGAGACAGGTCTTTAGCTAGCCTTTAGGTAGTGCTATGCTAAGTAGCTTTTCACGGAAAGGAATCAAATGTGAAATTAACTTAGTAAGAAAGCTCGACGAAATCTAATAATTCATGTCCAACCAAAGGTCCTGGAATAACTGCTGAATATATAAACGTATACAGTAATACCCCGTAAGTGATATGATTGCACATCAATCCAAAACCATTGGCTGTTGAAAAACCGCTACAACAGGTACCGCTACTGTTTTGTACACGTTCGTGTTTTCGTGATTGCAAAAAAATAAAAATAAAAATCTTCATTAACGAGCATGTGCATGTCACAACACGCTGTGCTGCGGTGAAAGCTCTTTGCTACGACATGCACAAACACTAATAATCAGACGGCACTTAGAGGAGCATGTAAACAAATTACAATAAATAAATGGCTGATTTGCCTGTCTCATCTCATCCACATGCTGCTCTTACGGCTGTAGGCGAGGCTGAACGCCGAGCAGCGGCGAGCACGTCTCTGTCGTACCTGTACAAATAATGGAGTGCATTTGGGCAGTAAAACAGTGCAGCACTAACTGATGAGTGGAAGCCAGCAGAGGGACTGGCCATAAACATGACAAATGCAGCCTATTGATTTAAAGCTTAATTACTGCATGCGGCACTGACAAAGCCTGTCTCACATGCCCGCAAAGTGTAAATGGAACAAATTACGCTTTGAGCGCAAGAAACTGATGGTGTCGGCACTTTGCGTCCTCTTCTTCTCCTCCTTGACGAGGACTGTTCCTGATCAAATCAACAAACAAACAAACAAACAATCGGAGCTGGGGACTAGAAGGAAAACAAATTGATTCGGAATGGGAGTCATGCTAGAGTACATGTTCGGCTTCAACACCCTACTAGCTGTTTATACCTGCCTTATGGATGCTCTATATGACTGCCATATGGCGTCTGTTTAGATTAATTTGTTTCGTACAAATGAACATGACGGTGGAAATGCAGAGGGGGGAAAAAGTTATTTTACACACAGACATACACTCTGGTGATTTCAAGAAATGTCTTTATCATTATTTTTAGGACTTAATGAATGAGAGAGAGAGAGAGAGAGAGAGAGAGAGAGAGAGAGAGAGAGAGAGAGAGACAGAGAGAGAGAGAGAGAGAGAGACAGAGAGAGAGAGAGAAAGAGAGAGGAGGTAGTTCCTGCCTGTCTTCCGAAATAATCAGTGACAGGGTGCGATGAAGCAGAGTTACAGTTACACCAAGAATCACAATTTATTATTATTATTATTATTATTATTATTATTGTTATTATTATTATTATTGTTGTTGTTGTTATCATCATCATCATCATCATCATCATCATCATCATCATCATTATTATTATTATTATTTTAAAAAGCCTCTTTATACCCAATGCTATGGAATTAGCAGACAGAGATTAGCAGCGATACTCTTAATACCACCACCACCGCAAGCCAGACGCTCAGAAGTATTAAAAGCATTGTTGCTAATCTCTATCTGCTTTCATACCCAGCATTTGTCTGTTTGTCAGTTTGCATGTGAGAAAAATCCTAACCACACCCATGTACAAATTTTTCACCAAAGTTGTTGAAGACACGACTATTTCTGAGTTCCAGATATGATTTGATTTTGAAATGTCGAAGCTAAAGGTGAAGGTCAGAGCAAGGTCATAAAGTTTTAGAGATTTGAAAGCTGATAGACATACTGTTGCTATGGAAACACTAACCATGTATGGACTCTCAAATAAGACAATTAGTTTTGACCTTAAGTGACCTTGAAAGGTCAAAGCTGATCTATCTTGGTTTTTCAATAATTTGGTGTTCTAGGCACCAACTGCAGTCTTCTAGCAGTCAGCATGCCAGCCTCACTGCAAGAAGGTCCTGGGTTTGAGGCCTGGGCTCAGCAAGGGTGTTTCTTTTGCAGGTTTCCTCCGGGTACAGTATTCTGGTCTCCTCCTAGAATCCAAAGACATGCAGATTAGGCTAACTAGATGCTCCCCCTGGGTGTGTGAGGGTGAACGGATGTGTGTGTTGCCTTGTGATGGATCGGAAACCCTAACAGTCAGCTTATCCGAGCAGGACAAAACGGTTTGGTGAAAAGTAATATATAGAATATATCATACGACAAACACAAGGGTAATTAAATCCAGTGCTCATATAGGACCTCAATTACTGTTATTAAATATGTCGTAGTAGCTATAAATGGTCATTCGATCACCAGGTTAAAAACAGAAAGACTTTTCCATGGTAGGAAAACCTGAGCATTGATATACAGTCGTGTTCACAATAATCTCAGACAGACATCTCTAACCTGATCATCAGTGTTTTTGGTAGAAATTATAATTACAGGGTAAATAATTTACTATCAGGTGTAGTAGAGGAATAGAATCCAACAGAACTAACAGTCCTGACCCACATGCTGCTGATTCTGTGTAATTGAATCACTAATTGAAAGGGGCGTGTTCAAAATAATAGCAGGGTGGAGTCTAATTAGTGATGTCAGTCATTATTTAAAAACCAGGAGCCAATCACTGTGCTTTTTTTAAAGAAAAAAGCAAATGTAATACCTGCTAGTTACAAACATTTCTATCTGAAATTCTGAGGAAAATGGGTCGTTCCAGATATTGTTCAGAACAACAGCGTACCTTGATTAAAAAAATTGATTGGAGAGGAGGGAACGTATATAGAAGAGCAGAAAATGAGAGGCTGCTCAGATAAATGATCTCAAATGAGTTAGAGTGACAACAAAACTTGAAAGATGTGGAAGAAGCGAAAAACTACCATTCGAATGGATCGAAGAGCCAAAATGGCAAAGACTCAACGACCAATCAGCTCCAGGAAGATCCGAAAAGGTCTAACGTTACCTGTGAGTCCAGTTACAATTAGAACTCGCCTATGTGAAGCCGAGCAATCGACAAATAGCCTTCTGGGCTGGAACACCTGCTCACAGGAACAGAGTTGGTCAATTCCACAACCCAGATGTGCAGCAGCTCTCAGAAACAGTGTTTATACAAATAAATATTAGTTTAGAGATTCAGACGAAAACAAAACATTACATCTTTCAGTTCAGTTTGTAAAGTTGTTTGAGTTTGTAGAGAAGAAATCAGATACCGATATTTTTTAACAGTCAAATATTCACTTTTCTTCAATTTCTTTAAAGGAATAACACAAATTTGAGATTTTTCTTCACAATTTGATTTGGAACAGAATGTGTCGTGTTCCCAATGCATTCGTGTGTGTGTAAATAAAAGCTTATAAGGATTTTGAGTTTTATTATTTACTTTTTAAACTTCTTCTGTTCCTTTCAGCTGTTCCCTTCAGAGGTCGCCACAGCAAATGATCTTCCTCCATCTCACCCTATCTTCTGCATCTTCTACTCTTACTCCAACTACCTTCATGTCCGCCTTCACCACATCCATAAATCTTCTCTTTGGTCTTCCTCTAGACCTTCTGCCTGGTAGTTCCAACCTCAGCATCCTACTACCAATATACTCACTATCCCTCCTCTGTACATGTCCAAACCATCTCAATCTAGCCTCTCTGACTTTGTCTCCAAAACATCTAACATGTGCTGTCCCTCTGATGTACTCATTCCTGATCCTATCCATCCTCGTTACTCCCAAAGAGAACCTCAACATTTTCATCTCTGCTACCTCCAGCTCTGCCTCCTGTCTTTTCCCCAGGGCCACTGTTTCTAAACCATACAACATCTCTGGCCTCATCACCGTCTTGTACACTTTTCCCTTCATTCTTGCCGATACCTTCCTACCACACATCACACTGGACACTTTTCTCCAACCATTCCAACCTGCCTGCACACGCTTCTTCACCTCTTTTCCACACTCTCCATTGCTCTGGATTGTTGAGCCTAAGTACTTAAAATCCTCCACCTTCTTTATCTCTGCCCCCTGTAACCTCACCGTTCCTCTTGGCTCCTTGTCGTTCACATACATGTATTCTGGCTTACTAACCTTCATTCCCCTCCTTTCCAGGGCATACCTCCACCTCTCTAGATTTTCCTGCACTTGTTCTCTGCTCTCAGTACAGATCACGATGTCATTTGCAAACATCATAGTCCATGGAGATTCTTGTCTAACCTCGTCTGTCAGCCTGTCCATCACCATAGCAAACAAGAAGGGGCTGAGAGCTGACCCTTGATGCAGTCCAACCTCCACCTTGAACTCTTCTGTCACACCGACAGCACACCTCACCACTGTCTTACATCTCTCATACATGTCCTGCACTACTCTAACATACTTCTTTGCCACTCCAGACTTCCTCATGCAATACCACAGTTCTTTTCTCGGCACCCTGTCATATGCTTTCTCCAGATCCAATTATTTACTTTTTAAACACAATGCATTTATTTTGAACACAACTGTACACACACACACACACACAGACACACACACACACACACACACACACACACACACACACTGGTTGATATGAAGGCATAGTAGTTAGCACTTCTGTCTCATAGCAAGAAGGTCCTGGGTTCGATTCCCAGGCTCAGTGTGTTTCTGTGTGGAGTTCGCATGTTCTGCCTGTGCTTGTGTGGGTTTCCTCTGGGTAATCCAGTTTCCTCCCACAATCCAAAAACCTGCACAGTTGACTAACTGGCAATTCCAAATCACATTTAAGTGTGAGAGTGAACGTGATTGGTTGTGTATTGGCCCTGTGATGGCCTGTCAGGCTATCCAGAGTAGACTCCGCCCTTGCCCAGAGTCTGCTGAGATGGGCACCAGTCTCCCAGCAACCTTATTTAGGAGTAAGCAGCTTTGAAAATGAATGACTAAATCAAGAAATGAATATGCATGCACACACACACACACACACACACACACACACACACACACACACACACACACACACAAACATATATATATATATATATAGGTGTAAATACTGTCAACCAATCAGAATTGAATGAAATCACATGAATCTTGGTGTGACATGTCAGATCGCTTCATTGAAATGTACAGAAAGGCCCTGCAACTGTCCTCCTCGCCATTTCCTTTCTTTAACTGGTAGAAAGCAGGCGCTTTTAATGAGTGTGTTTGCTGCTGTTTTATTGTTTTCCGTGCAAAGGCCTGAAAAGGCGCTCTGCTCTGCTGCCCTGCAGCCAGCTAATGGGACCCCAGCTCTATGAGGGAAGACTTTTAATTCTGCGCTTGTCTCGCACCAACAACTTGTTTGGAGTTTGCTGCACCCGTGCGCGCATGGCGGATTAAGCTCCATTGCCTTTTCTTGTTTTGAACTAATGCATTCTTGATCACCGTTTAATGAAACTATATACCACATGGCGATTTCACATTAGATAAGCCATGTGAGACTCTCATCAGGCGCGAGGCTCTGACTGGGGCCATAATCCTGAATCTCAACTCCCCCAATAAATGGATTTTTTCAAAGCAAAATGAAGTGATAATTCATGGCTTTCATGCAACACATAACATATTATTTCTTACAGAAAATTATATGAGGCTGCTTCGCATTACTAGAACAAACATGTATTAGCATCATGGCACTGGATGACTGTACAGCTGGGATGAAAGGAGGAAAAAGAGAAGATAAAATAAAGGAAATGTATGTTAGCATGTATAACACAAATGATTTACAGCTCTTGTAACATTAGACTTTATTATAAAGGCTTTAATCCTATAAATGAATGTGAATATACTGAAAAAAAGCAGCATGTGCTTTTTTTACCCAATCAACATAAACATTTTAACTCATGCAGTATCGTGGGTTTGCTGTACTCTGTATGCCATACTTGTCCACATTTTTACCAATCATGTTATAACCTGAAACCAGAACTCAGAAATGGAGAGTACTGATTGCGTAAGTATTCATTTTTACTAGGTTACACATTAACTACATTAATCACCGAAAATTATTCATACATTCATTAGTTGAATGGAGTTGAGCTGCATGCAGGTACCTTACAGTGTCACATGATTGCATTATGAATCCCCTAATAAAAAATATAAACAGAGTAGCACCAATCATGACCTAACCATACTGTCCACCAAACCGAATTGACTGAGGTGGAGATATAAAAAAAGTATTTTTAATCTGTGGAGCAGTTATGAGGGTTATTACACTTAACATTGAACATTATGCTCCCACCACCATGCATCACTCTGTGGCTCGTCTTATACACATTAACACAATACGGGTGAAACAATGCAGAAAACTCAGAGGTGGGCAGTCTTGTAGGGCGAACATTGCAACGAATGCACTTGGTTTCAAGTTCCGAGTTCATCAGTGGTGTTTCTGTGGAGTTTACATGTTCTCAATGTGCTTGCCTGGGTTTCCTCCAGGTACTCTGGTTTCCTCCTACATTCCAAAGACATGCTCATTAGACTGACTGGCAGTTCTAAATTGCCCTGAATAACTGGGTATGTAGTGTTCCTGGAATGAACTGGCAAGCTGTCCAGGGTGGAATTATTAAAATAACATCTAGACTTGATCTGCATCTCAGAATCTGGATGAAGGGGAATCAAAAAATTTAGGGTTTACCCTTATCAGTTTGCAGTAATAGTTCCCCCATTTGACCTTGAGGTCTTGCCTGACAGCCTGGTGTTGGAAAAGGAGGAATGAGTGAGTCTCTACTAAAAGAGCTGTCCTGGTTCTGCAGGCTAGACAGTACTGTGGTCATGTGTAGACTTATACTCCACTGTGTCACTCTCACTCCACAATCACATGCGTGATGCACATCTCAGTACTAACTATGACATCATAAATACCTGGGGTGAGGCCACAGGAAACATCTCTTCATTCCAATACCTTCATATACATCATTGTGTAGTATTTATAATATAACACATTACATAATCTCTGTTGGGTTAGGACTTACCAGGTCTTTCTTCATGGCAGGAACCATATGCAATCTGGATGTCACGTAATTTCCTTTCCAAGTTATTGATTTTTTAAAACAAACAAACAAACACCATTTTGTGTTATACAATAAATAATTAAAAATTCTTACGACTGGATATTGTGTACAGATGAAATTATATTTATACTTCTTTTATGTGTCTATAAAATATAAATAAATAAATAATTTATCGTTTCATACGTTTTCTAAGCTTTTTAATCATAATTAGCTTCTCTGGGAGACTGGTGCCTATCTCAGCTGACTGGTAGAAGGTGGGGTACATCCTGAACAGCTACCAGGTCATTACAGGGCCAACACACAACCATTCACACTCATGCTCACATCAATTTAAAACCATCAATTAGTTTGATGTGCATGATTTCGGACAGTGGAAGGAAACAGAAGTATCCGAAGGAAAGCCACACAGCACGGGGACAATATGCAAGCTCCACACAGAGACACCCTGAGCTCAGAAATCGAACCCGCCATCCAATAACAACAATGGTAATAATAACAGTAATAATAACATTAATACTAATAATAATACAATCAAAAAAGTTGGGACACTACGAATTGTAAATAAAAACTGAACGCAATGATGTGAAAGTGCCAAATTTCAAAATTTTATTCTGAATAGACCATAGATGACAGGATCAAAAGTTTAAACTGGGAAAATGTATCATTTTAAGGGAAAAATATGCTGATTTTAAATTTCATGGTGTCAATAAATCTCAAAAAAGTTGGGACAAGGCCATTTTCATTTTACAACAGTTTGCAAATGTCTGTGGACCGAGGAGACAAGTTTCTCAAGTTTAGAAATAGTAATGCTGTCCCATTCTTGTCAAAAACAGGTCTCGAACTGTTCACCTGTCTTGGACCTTCTTTGTTGCACCTTCCTCTTTATGATGCGCCAAAAGTTCTCAACAGGTGAAAGAACTGGATTGTGGCCCCGACCCTTACACACAGAGATTGTTCTAGATTCTCTGAATTTTTGGATGATGTTGTGTACTGTAGATGATGATAACTTCTAATTCTTTGCAATTTTTCTCTGGGAAACACCTTTCTGATATGGTTCCACTATCTTTCTGAGCAACACTGGAGGAATTGGTGATCCTTTACCCATCTTTGCTTCTGAGAGACACTGCCACTCTGAGAAGCTCTTTTTATACTCAGTCATGTTGCCCATGGACCTCATTAGTGGTAACTCGTCTTCCAGCTGTTTGTTATAAGACTTGTCCAGCCTCTTATTGCGACCCGTGCCATCTTTTTTGACTTTTATTGACACCATGAAACTTAAAATCAACATATTTTCCCCTTAAAATGATACCTTTTCTCAGTTTAAACTTTTGACCCTGTCATCTACTCAATTCAGAATAAAATATTGAAATTTGTCACGTCCACATCATTGCATTCAGTTTTTATTAACAATTTGTATAACATCCCAACCTTTTTGGAATCTGGAAACAGCAACAACAACAACAACAACAAGGTAAGCATAAAATATATTTAAAATAAAGTGAATTTGAAAATGATCAAACAAAGGAGTCAGGGACAGCAATGTTGGCTGTACTGTCTGGGTGGGCGGGGCATAAGCTCTCATGTCTGTCAGTCACACAAATGGCCAGTTGAAGGTATTTGTGAGCTCATGTATGTGGTAGAGGGCGGATAGCACTTTCTGTACTGTATGTTTTCTTATTATTATTTTCCTTTTGGCTTTTCCCTTCAGGGGTCGCCACAGCGAATCATCTGCCTCCATCTCACCCGATCCTTTGCATCTTCTTCTCTTACACCAACGACCTTCATGTCCTCCTTCACCACATCCATGAATCGTCTCTTTGGTCTTCCTCTAGGCCTTTTGCCTGGTAGTTCCAACCTCAGCATCCTATTACCAATATACTCACTATCCCTCCTCTGTACATGTCCAAACCATCTCAATCTAGCCTCTTTGAATTTGTCTCCAAAACGTCTTACATGTGCTGTCCCTCTGATGTGCTCATTCCTGATCCTATCCATCATCGTTACTCCCAAAGAGAACCTCAACATTTTCATCTCTGCTACCTCCAGCTCTGCCTCCTGTCTTTTCCCCAGGGCCACTGTTTCTGTTTTCTGTTTGGACACATAACACTGGACACTTTTCTCCAACCATTCCAACCTGCCTGCACACGCTTCTTCACCTCTTTTCCACACTCTCCATTGCTCTGGATTGTTGAGCCTAAGTACTTAAAATCCTCCACCTTTCTTATCTCTGCTCCCTGTAATCTCACCGTTCCTCTTGGGTCCTTGTCATTCATGCACATGTATTCTGTCTTACTGAGGCTAATCTTCATTCCCCTCCTTTCCAGGGCATACCTCCACCTCTCTAGATTTTCCTGCACTTGTTCTCTGCTCTCAGTACAGATCACGATGTCATTTGCAAACATCATAGTCCATGGAGATTCTTGTCTAACCTCGTCTGTCAGCCTGTCCATCACCATAGCAAACAAGAAGGGGCTGAGAGCTGACCCTTGATGCAGTCTCACCTCCACCTTGAACTCTTGTGTCACACCGACAGCACACCTCACCACTGTCTTACATCTCTCATACATGTCCTGCACCACTCTAACATACTTCTCTGCCGCTCCAGACTTCCTCATGCAATACCACAGTTCTTCTCTCGGCACCCTGTCATATGCTTTCTCCAGATCCACAAAGGCACAATGCAGCTCCCTCTGACCTTCTCTGTACTTCTCCATTAACATCCTTAAGGCAAACACTGCATCTGTGGCACTCTTTCTTGGCATGAAACCAAACTGTTGTTCACAAATGCTGACCTCTGCCCTTAGTCTAGCTTCCACTATTCTTTCCCATAACTTCATCGTATGGCTCATCAACTTTATCCTTCTATAGTTGCCACAACTCTGCACGTCTCCCTTGTTCTTAAAAATGGGCACATGCACACTTCTCCTCCATTCCTCTGGCGTCCTCTCACTCTCTTAAATGTTCTTGTCAGAAAATCTACTGCTACCTCTCCTAGACACTTCCATACCTCCACCGGTATGTCATCAGGACCAACTGCCTTTCCATTCTTCATCCTCTTCAATGCCCTCCTCACTTCACCCTTACTAATCTTTGCTACTTCCTGGTCCTCAACAGTCACCTCTTCTACTCTTTTTTTCTCTCTCATTTTCCTCATTCATCAGCTCTTCAAAGTACTCTTTCCATCTTCCCAGCACACTTCTGTCATCAGTCAATACATTTCCCTCTCTGTCCTTTATCAATCTAACTTGCTGCACGTCCTTCCCATCTCTATTTCTCTGCTGTGCCAACCTGTATAAATCATTTTCTCCCTCCTTACTTTCCAACTGAGCATACAAGTCATCAAACGCGCTCTGTTTGGCCTTTGACACTGCTACCTTTGCCTTACGCTGTGTCTCCTGTACTCCTGTTTACTCTCTTCGGTTTTCTCAATGTCCCACTTCTTCTTAGCTAACCTCTTCCTTTGTACACACTCCTGCACTTCCTCATTCCACCACCAAGTCTCCTTATCTACTGTCCTTCCAGATGACACACCAAGTATTCTCCTACCTGTCTCCCTGATCACATTAGCTGTAGTTGTCCAGTCCTCTGGAAGCACTTCCTGACCACCCAAAGCCTGTTTCAACTCCTCCTTGAAGACAACCCGACACTCTTCCTTTTTCAACTTCCACCACTTTGTCTTCTGCTCTGCCTTTGCCTTCTTCACCTTCCTCACCATCAGCATCATCCTTCACACCACCATCCTATGCTGTTTGGCAACACTCTCACCTGCTACTACTTTGCAGTCACTGACTTCCTTTAAATTACATCGACTGCACAAGATGTAGTCTACCTGTGTGCTCCTACCTCCACTTTTATAAGTCACCCTATGCTCCTCTCTCTTCTGGGAGAAAGTATTCACCACAGCCATTTCCATCCTTTTTGCAAAATCTACCAACATCTGTCCTTCTGCGTTCCTGTCCTGGATACCAAACCTACCCATTACTTCCTCATCCATTGAAGTCTGCCCCAATGACCACTCTTTCACCTCTGGGGGTACTCTGCATCACTTCATCTAACTCTCTCCAGAATCTCTCCTTCTCTTCTCGCTCACATCCTGTCTGTGGGGCATAAGCACTAACAACATTGAACATCACACCTTCAATTTCTAACTTGAGACTCATCACTCTGTCTGACACTCTTTTCACTTCTAGAACATTCCTGGCAAACTCCTCCTTCAAGATGACTCCGACTCCATTTCTCTTCCCACCCACACCATGATAAAACAGCTTAAACCCTGCTCCTATGCTTCTAGCCTTGTTACCTTTCCACCTGGTCTCCTGAACACACAGTATGTCCACCTTCCTCCTCTGCATCATGTCAGCCAGCTCTCTACCTTTTCCTGCCATAGTTCCAACGTTCAAAGTCCCTACTTTCAGTCCTAGACTCATGCCTTTCCTCTTCTCTCTCTGGCAACGGACACGCCTCCCGCCTCTCCTTCTTCGACATCTTTGACCAACAGTAGTCCAATTTCCATCAGCTCCCTGTTGGTTGACGGCACTGATGGCGGTTGTTGTTAACCCGGGCCTCGAACGATCCGGTATGTCATTCTTTCTTGTGATTCGCATAGTTTATTTGGCATTTGTTTTACGCCGGATGCCCTTCCTGATGCAACCCTCTGCATTTATCCGGGCTTGAGACCGGCGTGAGGGAGAGACACTGGTTTGTGCCCCCCCCTCACGGCTGAATTGTACTGTACGTTGTCTCTTATACTGTATCTCATCATATCCTGTTCACTGTCACTGAAGTCTGTACTTGATGATTTGGACATGTACATTTCTCTCAGATTAACCGTCTCCATCTCCAGAAGGACGACGCTACACGAGAGCACTTTATGTTCTTGCATTACCTCATCTTTCTTTCTCCTACAATCAGATTCTGTCACGTTCTTTCTCCTACAATCAGATTCTGTCACGCTATATTCCTACATAATTGAGGCGGTATTACCCTAAACATTCACATAAAACCAAGAAAGATATAGTGGGCTACAGTGTTTATTCCACTGTTCACGGTTTGACTGGTGATTGACACTGATGTGACGTTGAAAAAAACAGTCATTTGTTTAAATACAGTATTTTTTTTTTTTGAAGTAAACATGTTCAGAGCGCTTACCTTCACAACTGCTACTCATCAGCTGCATCTTTAACATCCCCAGATCTTTCTGCAAAACAAACTCTTGCTCCAGAAAGTCCAAGGACATGATCTCTTTTATATATAATTACGTGTTGTTTTCCCCAGTCCATATATCCTTAAGTTATCTTACAAACAGTTGTATATATTTTTATGGAAATTTTACACAGAGATGTTAAAGATGCAGCTGATGAATAAGATGAAACTGTAGTTATTAATTTCCTGATATTTACGTTACGATGTACAGACGTTCCCCGACTTACATTTTTAATTGATTCCGGACAGCCGAACGTAAGTTGAAAGTGAACGTAAGTTGTTACAGTGACATATGACGTGTGACATATGACACTCATACTGTACTATACATTCATAAATACCCTTACCGTATCGCACCCATAAATCAATTATTATAAACATAACATTGTAAAATAATATCAAATATATCAAATAATATCAACATTAATTTCAATTAAGTTACTTATTTATACCGAGTCACTTTACATGAAGCTTAAAACAGCCAAGCAACGCTTACAATATGTGAGGCGCTCAAAACCGAAAGTAGTGTACTTGCGAAAGTACAGGTCCTTCTCAAAAAAATTAGCATATTGGGATGAAGTTCATTATTTTCTGTAATGTACTGATAAAAATTAAACTTTCATATATTTTAGATTCATTGCACACCAACTGAAATATTTTAGGTCTTTTATTGTTTTAATACTGATGATTTTGGCATACAGCTCATAAAAACCCAAAATTCCTATCTCAAAAAATTAGCATATCATGAAAAGGTACTCTAAACGAGCTATTCACCTCAAGCAAGAGGGTAAGATACAGAAAGAAATCTCTGGGCGAATAGGCTGTTTCCAGAGTTCTGTATCAAGGCACCTCAGTGGGACGTCTGTGGGAAGGAAAAAGTGTGGCAGAAAACGCTGCACAACCAAAAGAGGTGACTAGACCCTGAGGAAGATTGTGAAGAAGGGCCGATTCCAGACCTTGGGGGACCTGTGGAAGCAGTGGACTGAGTCTGGAGTAGAAACATCCAGAGCCACCATGCACAGGCGTGTGCAGGAAATGGGCTACAGGTGCCGCATTCCCCAGGTCAAGCCACTTTTGAACCAGAAACAGTGGCAGAAGCGCCTGACCTGGGCTACAGAGAAGCAGCACTGGACTGTTGCTCAGTGGTCCAAAGTACTTTTTTCAGATGAAAGCAAATTTTGCACGTCATTCGGAAATCAAGGTGCCAGAGTCTGGAGGAAGACTGGGGAGAAGGAAATGCCAAAATGCCTGAAGTCCAGTGTCAAGTACCCACAGTCAGTGATGGTCTGGGGTGCCATGTCAGCTGCTGGTGTTGGTCCACTGTGTTTTATCAAGGGCAGGGTCAATGCAGCTAGCTATCAGGAGATTTTGGAGAACTTCATGCGTCCATCTGCTGAAAAGCTTTATGGAGATGAAGATTTCATTTTTCAGCACGACCTGGCACCTGCTCACAGTTCCAAAACCACTGGTAAATGGTTTACTGACCATGGTATTACTGTGCTCAATTGGCCTGCCAACTCTCCTGAGCTGAACCCCATAGAGAATCTGTGGGATATTGTGAAGAGAAAGTTGAGAGACACCAGACCCAACACTGTGGATGAGCTTAAGGCCGCAATCAAAACATCCTGGGCCTCCATAATATCTCAGCAGCGCCACAGGCTGATTGCCTCCATGCCACGCCGCACTGAAGCAGTCATTTCTGCAAAAGGGTTCCCGACCAAATATTGAGTGCATAACTGAACATAATTATTTGAAGGTTGACTTTTTTGTATTAAAAGCACTTTTTTATTGGTCGGGTGAAATATGCTAATTTTTTGAGATAGGAATTTTAGGTTTTCATGAGCTATATGCCAAAATCATCAGTATTAAAACAATAAAAGACCTGAAATATTTCAGTTGGTGTGCAATGAATCTAAAATATATGAAAGTTTAATTTTTATCAGTACATTACAGAAAATAATGAACTTCATCACAATATGCAGTGGTGGTCTAGTGGATTGGGCGCAGGATCGCTGATCGTTCGAGTCCCCACAAGGTTGTCACTGTCCCCCCAGTGCTGCTAACTGGGTTATCAAAGGTGGGCCATGTCTCTCACTGTCTATGGTGAGAGGCATGTAAAAGAAACATTGCTGACTGTCGTAAAGAGTAGGCTGCAAAGCCGTCAGCGTGTTTTTGTCCCTTGCGAAAAGGGTTGTGACAGGAAGGGCATCCGACGTAAAAACCTCTGCCAAATCAAATGATTCATTGTGGTGACTCCCAACAAAAGGGAAAAAGCCAAAAGAAAGAAAATCACAATATGCTAATTTTTTGACAAGGACCTGTAGTGTACTTGCTGTGGGTTATACGGACTTCCGGTCTTTCAAGTGAGCAAGGGCGCTGTTGAACTCGTTTAGAACTCAGCCTGCACTGATGTGAATCACCAGCAGAGCGGAGAGTTCTTTCTTTTCTGGATTCGGGTCTTCATTCATTTTACAACTCTCTTTGCTTAATTGAGTATGCATGGTAGATTGCGCCGATCCGAGCAGATAGTTAATTCATCTCTGTGTATGAGACTTGCACCCATGCTAAGAGGCTTACGCTTCTGACCTCAGATATTTGCTTAGGGTTACAAAAGTCCGCAAAACAGTGTAAACACAAAGATCAGAGATGACGTCTTAACACAAGGTAACACAAGGGTAACACGTTATGTAACAGATATATATATATATATATATATATATATATATATATATATATATAAAATATAAAATGATATATATATAACTGAACTGGGAAGAAGGAGAGGCATGTTCAGTCTGTCGTTTGTAAACAAACAATGGAAGCAGCAACATTACATCATTGCATCATTACATCAGCGTACTACGTAGGTACGTCTAATCTCAAAATTTGACTTTTTTTTAAAAAAAACCCCGTAAAATCAAAAAAACGCAAAACGGATGAACGTAAGTCGGGGAGCGTCTGTATCTTTCAACATGGTACCTCTGTTGAAGGCCACACAATTTTTACATGAACAAAGGTATTGAGGCAAATAGTTTTCAAGCAAATAGCATGCAATACTTGACTGTATATCTGTTGCTCACATCAATGTGGCAAGTTAATGGCATCAGAACTGTTGCATTTGGGGTTAATACTTTAAACTGCATGCTGTGGAGCTTCTTTCTTTTTTTGCTTATTATCTGTGATTTTGCCCTTCAGGCTCCTCTTCACGAAGTGGGTTAAGGTCTTGTGATTGACTTGCCCACTTTTTTCCTCTGATGAAGTCCTTGCTGCTACCATCTTGAGTTCCGTCATCAATAAAGATTAGCAACCCGTTCCAGAAGCAGCCATGCAAGCCCAAGCCGTGACATTACCTCCACTGTGTTTGAACGATGAGCTGGGGTGTTTTGGATCATAAGCAGATCCTTTCTTTCTCCACAAATTGGTTTTTGCATCACATTGGTTGAGTTTGCATCTCATGGTGTGGCCAAATGGTGAAGTGTGAAATTGTAAGACCTTTGACACTGATCTGTGAAGTGAGTTGATGATGGCACATATTGTAAAGGTTTTGTTTTGTTTTTCTACACAGCCATTACAACATTCTTGGGTTTTCCTCCACCAATCTGTTTTATGATTGCTTATAAGTAGACCATATGTTTTGTCAGGTTTGTTTCAGGCCTTTCCAAATTGTTTTACTATCTATGTCAATGGTTTGTATAATGGCTCGGGTTGATTTCTCTCTCCTTTCTCAGATTCAAAATGGGTTGTTTTTCCCCATTGACAGCTCTCTATGTTCTTTATGTTGGTTTATCTGTTTTTGACAAAGTAATTCAGCCTTCAGAGACAAGACTTGGGGTTCAAGCCAAGTCTCTGGGCCACAATGTCTGTGATTCAAAAAAGCATATAGCTCCATGATTTCAGAGCATGCTTAAAGCACGATTGGGTTATAAATAGGAGGCAGGGTGCATCCAAGAAATGAAACTTGACGGAATCATGTTGTCAAGTTTATAAAGATCCTCCACAATAGCACAAAAAGGTCTGTAACATTCTGCTAAGGTTTGTTTCGCACTCTGCCATGCATCCCATGTTCTATCACAACAGGCGTTGGATCATAATACATCATAATATTGACTACCAAAAATTTTGCCACAATCAGTACGATCATCATCATCACAAATCCACCAAGTTCTCTCAAGATTATCATGATTTCAAGTTCCCTCAAGATCATCACGATCCCAAGTTCCCTCAAGATCATCACAAATCCACCAAATTCCCTCAAGATCAAAATTCCCTCAAGATCTTTATGAATCAATCAAGTTCTCTCAAGATCATCAAAAATCCACCAAATTCCCTCAGGATAATCAGAAATCCACCAAGTTCCCTCAAGATCAAAGTTCCCTCAAGATCATTATGAATCAATCAAGTTCCCTCAAGATCATCAAAAATCCACCAAGTCCCCTCAAGATCATCATGATTCGATCCCACAACCCCGTCATGATTGTATGAAATCATGGAAATCAAGGACATCATGCCCCAGTGTAAAGCAAGGGTTAGCCAAGCAATCAAGATCACGAGAAACACCAGTCCTGCTGCACATGCTCCAATATTTATCAATGAAATAGGAACCGTAAGACAAAATATAATAATGTCAATGTAAATATCAGATATACTGTCTTATATTTATCTTTTGATTCTGAATTTCTGACCTGAATATTGCAGTGTCTCCAAAACCTATATAAACGACAATAAAAGTGTGCTTATGTGACGCATTCTAAGCAGGAATTTAGCATTACAGAATAAAGGGACACTGATTCTCAACAGCATCATATACCTCCTCCACTCATACACAAACTATGTGAGATGCAGTCGTGAAAATTAATGAAAGATGACTCAAGCTGTAACAATGAGGCTTGGTTACTGGGTTTGCTGGTTGCATGGTTACCCATATGACCGGGTATTAAACTTAAATAAAATTTCACTATTCTCAGAAAATAGGTGGACTTTCCCTACTTTCATACTCTGCTCCTGAAAGAGTGTTTGCTGCTGCAGGTTCTCCAGCTGAGCCTTGGTGTTAGTGTGGCATGTAGTGTGCAGTGCCAGCTCACCGTTGGCCTGATCCCTCTGTTCCTCATTTTGACCGGTCTTCTCCATGATCCTGTGTTGGTCCTCATGCAGCTGCTGTACCGCATGCTTGCTACAATGAGTAAAACACACACATACACAAAGCAAATATTTACATTATAACATCATTAGATGTAATTTTTATCAGAAAATTTTATTGGCTTTCATTTGGTACCACTTTTAATGCTATAGCATCAACCTCTGGGAAGCTACAATGAAAACAAAGGCATAGTATCCCGAATTTTGCAGCATTTTTCAAAAACGTCAACAATAAAACTACATGGCTCTTGGAGCAGGTATAGCCAAGGTCCAAGATCAAAGTAACTAGTATATTTAGTTAATTTAGACCTTGGAGAATGGGAAAAATATCAGTTTGCATATGTTTGATGAAAAAAGTCAAATTTGAAGAGGTCTAATATATATATATCACTTTCCGCAGTTAATTGGGACCCCCCTACGCCCCGCCACTGTCGTATACGTACATGTACTAGTATATAATATAAATAAATAATATTTAATGCTATAAATGCTTATAAAACAATTAAACAGTAAAAAAATAACATAAGATGTAAATAAAATATACATATACACACATACAGATGGTATTGCATGAGAAGACGACGACACACATACATACGCACGCAGCTGCACGTGCACACACAGATGCAACAATGTAAGTAGTTTTGATGGGAGATTTTGGGTTGTTTTTTGAACTGAAGCCACATGAATTGAAGCACGAAGTAGCGAGGGATCCCTGTATTACCGATAAATATTTGAAATCTATTTCGGAATAGAATAGAATAGAGGAATAGACAGGGAGGGTACAATTTTAGTGTGGAATACATCTTGTAATAGAGTACACACAAAAATAAAAGGTTTTGGTATGAATGTGGACCCAAAGTGATGTCCAAACTTCAGTTCATTTTCTGTAACCGCTTTATCCATATTAGGGTCGCAGGGAGGCTGGTGCCCATCCCAGCCAACTTAGGGCGAGGGCAGAGTACACCCAGGACAGCTCGCCAGGCCATCGCAGGGCAGAAACACGCAGATGGCTTTTCAGCCTACTCTTGTCGAAAATCAGCAATGTTTTTTTTACATGCCTCACACCATAGACAGTGAGCGACATGGCCGGCCTTTGATAACCCAGTTAGCTGCACTGGGGGGGACAGTGACAACCTTGTGGAGAGTGGGACTCGAACCCCCAACCTTTGGATCAGCGATCCAGCACCTTATACCACTAGACTACCACTGCCCCGGTGTGTCCAATCTTTGAAATAAAATATAAAGAAATAAATCTCACCGGTTACAGCAATCCGGGAGGGGGGGGGGTCATAAACATGTGTTTTCAACTTATGGTTCTGAAACTTATCAATTGGGTTGCTCTATTAATTCCTTCCTACTATATTGTATCAAGTATTCTACATTATTTATTTTATGTTATTTTTGTTACTTCCTTTTCTTGTAAATAAATTTTGGTAGATTTGAGCATGTTTTGGTGTATGAGGGCTCCACAAATGAGAGATATTAACGAAGAAACAAGTACCTTATAACCAGGTTATGGGGGGTGGGGCCAGTGACAACTGGTTGTGAGTGGGCCTTGAACCCCCAGTCTTAGGATCAGTGATCCAGCACCTTTTACCACCAGGCTACCACTGCCTATTATTATTATTATTATTATTATTATTATTATTATTATTGTCTTTTCTTAGTCATTCCATTTGATTAAGTGATTGTTGTCATCGGTTGTAATATCTGTAAGCACTGTTTACTGACTAGTGTTCTTCCGAACTTTCACGTCTGAAACAAACATTCATTTGTTCATTCATTCACATAATCTAATGTACATATAAATAGTCTCAATTGTGTGGTGTTTATTGCATTGTGTTGTTATTTATTGTTCACTGTGTAGTTTGTTGTAGTGTTTAATGTATAGTGAGTGTGTTTAGTGCATCGTGTGTACTAAGCAGCATTTCCTGTGCAGTGATTATTGTATACGTTCTAATGTTTACTGTTTATTGTGATGTGTTGTTTATTTTATGTCAACCATTATACATTACAGTGCATCAAATTTATATGAGGAAATAATAATTTATTTTATTTATTTATTTTTGAGTTGTTTGTTTCCTTACAGTTAAGAACTATTGAATGATGATGTCATTTAAGAACTATACTAATGAAGTCTGAGCTCATGTCGATTTTAATAATGCTCTTAGGCCAGAATAAGCCAGAAATACTCATAATTCTGTTTATTTTCTACTTATCAAATAAACAAATCAAGTCAATAACTGTTCCAAATGATGAAATATCTTAAACATTAACATTTTAAATATACAATGAGCAAATGACATGTAAATCATCAAGTAAACTGTACATTTAGTATATGTAATAGTGTAATTTTCAGGATTACCTATACTGAATTGGATTCCTACATTAACATACAATATTAGATGAAGTTCATGAGTTCATCAGAAAGTTGATGTCACTATTCAAAAACATAAGACTTGCACGAATAACCTCTTATAGTTTAAAGAATTACAGTATTTTAAAACATAGCTCTCTGGTGAGCTTTTCATATTGTCTCACTGTAGTCATGGTGCTATAGTGTTTATAGCAGGGTGTTTATAATGTGCATGGTATATAGTGTTTATTGCAGGATGTTTACTATATAATGAACACGGTGTATAGTGTTTATAACTTGGTGTTTTCTCTGTGATCTGCATGAGGTTTAGTGTTTATAACAGGGTGTTTATTCTATGCTATGCATCGGATGTAGTGTTTGTAGCAGTGACAATCTTGTGGAGAGTTGGACCCGAACTCCCAACCTTGGGATCTGCGATCCAGCGCCCTTTAGCACCAGGCCACCACTGCCATTGCATTGTTAATGATGTATAGTGCTTTTAGCAGGGCGTTCACGCTGTACTGTACATAATGTGTGGTGTTTATAGCAGGGTGTTCAATCTGTAGTGTACATGATGTATATAGTGTTTACAGCAGGGCGTTCACTCTGTACTGTTAATTATATGTGCTGTTTATAGCAGGGTGTTCTCTCTGTACTGTGCATGATGTATAGTGTTTATAGCAGGGTGTTCACTCTGTACTGTGCATGATGTATAGTGTTTATAGCATGTTGTTCACTCTGTACTTGTTAATGATGTGTAGTGTTTATAGCATGGTGTTCACGCTGTACTGTGCATGATGTATAGTATTTATACCATGGTGTTCACTCTGTAGTGTACATGATGTATATAGTGTTTATAGCAGGGCATTCACTCTGTACTGTTAATTATGTTTGCTGTTTATAGCAGGGTGTTTACTATGTAGTGTACATGAGGTATAGTGTTTACAGCAGGGTGTTCACGCTGTACTGTTAATTATGTGTGCTGTTTATAGCAGGGTGTTCACTATGTACTGTACATAATGTGTAGTGTTTATAACAGGGTGTTCACTCTGTAGTGTACATAATGTGTAGTGTTTGTAGCATGGTCTTCACTCTGTAGTGTACATGATGTGTAGTGTTTATATCAGGGTGTTCACTCTGTAGTATACATGATGTGTAGTGTTTATAGCAGAGTGTTCACTCTGTGGTGTACATGATGCATAGTGTTTATAGCAGGGTGTTCACTCTGTACTGTACATAATGTGTAGTGTTTGTAGCATGGTGTTCACTCTGTAATCTACATAATGTGTAGTATTTATCGCCGGGTGTTCTCTCTGTCGTGTACATGGTGTATAGTGTTTATAGCAGGGTGTTCACTCTGTATTGTGCATGATGTATAGTGTTTATAGCAGGGTGTTCACTCTGTACTGTTAATGGTGTGTAGTGTTTGTAGCAGGGTGTTCACTCTGTACTGTGCATGATGTATAGTGTTTATAGCATGGTGTTCACTCTACTGTGCATGATGTATAGTGTTTATAGCAGGGTGTTCACTCTGTACTGTTAATGGTGTGTAGTGTTTATAACAGGGTGTTCACTCTGTACTGTGCATGATGTATAGTGTTTATAGCATGGTGTTCACTCTACTGTGCATGATGTATAGTGTTTATAGCAGGGTGTTCACTCTGTACTGTTAATGATGTGTAGTGTTTATAGCAGGGTGTTCACTCTGTACTGTTAATGATGTGTAGTGTTTATAGCAGGGTGTTCACTCTGTACTGTTAATGATGTGTAGTGTTTATAGCAGGGTGTTCACTCTGTACTGTTAATGATGTGTAGTGTTTATAGCAGGGTGTTCTCTCTGTACTGTGTATGATGTGTAGTGTTTATAGCAGGGTGTTCACTCTGTACTGTGCATGATGTATAGTGTTTATAGCATGGTGTTAACTCTACTGTGCATCATGTATAGTGTTTATAGCAGGGTGTTCACTCTGTACTGTTAATGATGTGTAGTGTTTGTAGCATGGTGTTCACTCTGTACTGTTAATGATGTGTAGTGTTTATAGCATGGTGTTCACTCTGTACTGTACATGATGTATAGTGTTATAGCAGGTTGTTCACTCTGTACTGTTAATGGTGTGTAGTGTTTATAGCAGGGTGCTCTCTCTGTACCGTGCATGATGAGTATTCTGTTAATAGTAGGGTGCTTACACTATACTGTGCATGATGTGTAGTGTTTATAGCATGGTGTTCACTCTGTACTGTGCATAATGTATAGTGTTTATAGCATGGTGTTCACTCTGTACTGTTAATGATGTGTAGTGTTTATAGCAGGGTGTTCACTCTGTACTGTTAATGATGTGTAGTGTTTATAGCAGGGTGTTCACTCTGTACTGTTAATGGTGTGTAGTGTTTATAGCAGGGTGTTCTCTCTGTACTGTGCATGATGAGTATTCTGTTAATAGCAGGGTGCTTACACTATACTGTGCATGATGTGTAGACTTTATAGCAGAGAGTTTACTTTTTACTGTGCATTAAAATGTACATAGTGTATAGTGTTTATAGCAAAATATTTCCTATATACTGTGCATAGTGTGTGGTTTTTATAGCAGGGTGTTTGTACTGTGAGTGGTGTATGGTGTTTATTGAAGGGTGTTTATTTTATACTGTGCATGGTGTATAGTGTTTATAGGGATATTTATTCTGAACTGTGCATATTGTGTAGTATTTAAAGCATGGTCTTGGTTACTTAAGTAACCTTCATCGCAACACGCTAAGTAAAGATAGCATGTATTGTGCATATATACAGTATCCTGACTAGCAAACCTCTGGCAGATCTTATTGTAGTCCTTGCTTTTTATCTCATATTGTTTATTTTTATCACGCAGGTGCAGGAGCTCCCGACGCTTCCTACTGAAGATCTTCTCAGTCTCACAGACATTTGCTTCTTCATTTCTCTGATAAATAAGAAGTGTGACAGTTCAAGATTCATATACATGGTGAGAAAAGTGTGATTTTTGAAAGGGATGTGGAGGCACGAGCATGAAGATGAGATCCGGCTGCATCTGTGAGAGATACTGCTGTTTGTTTATGCAGGCTATTGCAGTGGAAACGTGGCATTTGGACCAGTGATGCGTTTTAATTTTGAGAGTTTGAACACATGTTACTCTATTTCTTTATTGTTCTTATACATGTACATATTGTGTAATATGACTGTAATAACCATCATAGTAATAGCAATAAAAATATATTTGCAAAAATCCTGTTATTCATTTTTTCTGATTGATTATACTTCATATATTGAATCATCCTAATGCATATTTACCATGCTTTAGAAATTCACGCAGAATGGTTTAAACACAAAACCAGTGTTACGACAAAATGGTGGTGGCGTTTAAAACTATGGACCAACATCCAAAATAAATCATGGGCCTCTCCTGCCCTCTAGAGGACAACTGAAAATGCTTTTCATCATTGATTAAAAAAAACATCTGACAAAATAATAATAATAATAATAATAATAATAATAATAATAATAATAATAATAATAATAGGCAGTGGTAGCCTGGTGGTAAAAGGTGCTGGATCATTGATCCTAAGGTTTGGGGTTCAAGGCCCACTCACAACAAGTTGTCACTGCCCCCACCCCCCACCCCCACCCCGCCCCTCCCAGTGCAGCCAACTGGGTTATCAAAGGCCGGCCATGTCTCTCACTGTCTATGGTGAGAGGTTCATGTAAAAGAACCATTGCTGACTTTCAACAAGATTAGCTGTATAGCAGTCAGCGTGTTTCTGCCCTGTGATGGCCTGGTGACCCGTCCAGGGTGTACCATGCCCTCGCCTGGAGTCGGTTGGGATGGTCGCCAGCCTCTCCATGACCATAATTAGGATTAAGCAGTTACATAAAATGAAATGAAATGAAATAGTAATAATGACAACAACAACAACAACAGTGACACAGTGGTAAGCATGACTGCCTCCAGCAAGAAGGTCATGGGTTTGATCCCAAACTCATCAAGTACGTTTCATTGTGGAGGTTGCATGTTCTACACGTGCTCGCATGGGTTTCCTCTGAGTTCTCCCAGTTTCTTCCCACAGTCCAAACACGTGCACAACAAGCTAATTGATGGTTCTATATCGCCCCTAAGTGTGTTTTTTGTTTGACCGGTTCTGTGTGTGTTGACCCTGCAATGGCCTGGTGAACTGTTCAGGGTGTACCCCGCCTTCAGAGTCGACTGAGATGGGCACCAGTTTCCCCGTGATCCTAATTAGGATGAAGCTGCTTAGGAAATGAATGAGGAAGTGAATGAGAATAATTTCTGTGGTATCAACTTCAGGAAAGAGAAAAATGACTGGAGAGGAATGACTGTCCGTAGCTGCAGTCCGTAGTATTTTATGATTATAACTGACCAACACTCACAGTATTGCTGGTGAAGAATGCTGTCATCTTTAACCCAAATCTTTAGGTCAGTCTCATGCATTCCAGAACGCAACACGTCTCAGGAAGACTTGAGCTGCCAGAGTTCGGTGCTGAGAGCAAAGGAAAAACAGAAAGCTGTTGATTTCATTTTCTGTAACTGCTTAATCCTAATTATGGTTACAGGGAGGCTGGCACCCATCCCAGCCAATTCCGGGCAAGGGCAGGGTACACCCTGGACGGCTCACCAGGCCATCGCAGGACAGAAACATGCTAACGGCTATGCAGCTCCTCTTGTTGAAAATCAGCAATGGTTCTTTTACATGCCTCACACCACAGACAGTTAGAGATGTGGCTGGCCTTTGATAACCCAGTTAGCTGCACTCGGAGGACAGTGACAACCCGTGGAGAGTGGAGCTTGAACCCCCAATTGTGGGATTAACGATCTAGCACCTTACCACCAGGCCACCACTGCCCAAACTCAGCAATTGTTCTTTTACATACCTCTTGCCATAGAGGGTAAGAGACATGGCTGGCATTTGATAAACCAGTTCGTTGCAGTGACAACCACTGACAGTGGGGCTTGAACCCCCAACCTTGGGATCAGTAATCCAGCGCCCTACTACTGTACCACCACTGCCCCAGAAAGATGTTTGATCTTTAATGTATTTATTCTATAAACAGGATATATATGCTGCAGCTCAATGACAGCCCTCACCATCTCACATCGTCTCTTTAAGCTGAGTGCGGAGGTCTTTGAGAGCCAGTGCGATGGCAAGGTGTTCATCATTCATCTACTCCTCATCGTTTTCCGGCTCCTTCTGGGTGTTTTTCAGCTCATCAGACAATTTTGTGGACACGATACTCGCAAAGTGCACAACTCAAAAAAGTTAGCTAACATCATGGAAGGGGTCTCCAGTTTCTGGATGATGTACGCACTCCAAAACACCAGCTCAGATCAGATAAAACCCGGAGGTTCCTAAAGATTGTGTGGTTGAGTCCCGATACATAGCCAAAAGTTAGAAAACCGACCGTATTCTCAATTGGAGGTATACATTTTATTATTCTCTCAAAATGATCGAACCGATTCTGTTTCCTTATAAAATCAATATGCTCAAGCAGTGGATGATGCTGTGTCTCGGCCTGCTTCAGGATTTTCTGACATTTTCGATCCTCATTCACGCTGAGATGCCACTTCAGCTCCGCAACATCTCTGGCGCAGGAGCCATGTTCTTATTAGCAGTTAAACTCCCATTGATGCGGCAAAACAAAACTGCACCAGACGACACATAGCAGTCTTTTCCTGATTTGTTTTTTTTTTTTTTATCACTGACCTGGTTGCACTGCTACGGTAACCTGCTCTCGTTTCCATGGAGAGAGATTGTCCTGTTTCAGTCTCAGGAGCTGAACTTTACGTAGTTCCTCTTGCAGCGCCTCCTTGGCCTGTTGCCGATCTGACACCAGGCGCTTGATAAGTGACACCACCTCCAGCAGAACACCACCTGTCCCCTTTAAGGAGGGTGCACAATGTCTCTGTTTTTTCTACACAGATTTTTAAAATAAATGAATAACAGTAGTTGTCAGTAATCAGACGAAGAAATTTCCAGGTACAAACAAAAATAGTACACGTTTAAGAGACTTGAGCATCACCGTAAACTT
Source organism: Plotosus lineatus (assembly GCA_024760905.1). Taxonomy (NCBI): domain Eukaryota; kingdom Metazoa; phylum Chordata; class Actinopteri; order Siluriformes; family Plotosidae; genus Plotosus; species Plotosus lineatus. The sequence continues at coordinate 111,403,261 of CM045728.1, forward strand.
AAACACTATTTAGAAGTTACACAAAAGTGGGTGGAGTCTGAGTAAAAATAAGGCAAGTGAAGTTTTCCAGGCCTCCATAGTGCTGGATCAAGTGCTATTCTCAAAGCAGATTATTAAATTACACATAACTGATGCAGCATTTGATGAACATATTATCAGTATATCAGTATACTATGGACTTGGACTTGACTCGTATCAGATCCTAGAACCAATACACTAAACATATAAAAATAGACCACAGGGTTTCAGACACTCCCTCTGAAAGGAACAGTTTATAATATACCAAAGCTCTGTCATTGGCATGTGGCAAGAAAATGATCGGAAACTTATTTTACAATTTTGCCTTCGTGACCTTCAAAAATAGGCCAAGGTCACTGACCCACATTGCTAGCTTAGCACTCCTAGCATAGCATAACATGCACAGCAAGTTTGAAAGGCCCAGCTTCAGTGCGTGGCAAGTAGATGTCTGTAAAGTAAAGTGCACTGAACAGACAGACAGATAGAACCTATTCCTGTAGCTCCTGAGGGGCGGAACCTGAAAATATAATACTAACATCAGCTAACTTACCATATCCAGTCCCGGTGTCGTCAACGTACAGCTCAGAATGAGATTTCAAATGAGATGACTCAAATCTAGAAGGAAACAGAAATAAAAGGTGAGCCTGCTTTAAGGGTATACAACAATTCAGGACGGCAAAGAATGATTACCCAAATCCCCGTCTCTAATTCGGTCATATCCAATTCCAACCCATCAAGTACCGCCTTCCCTATCACACAACCACCACCAATCAGGGACGGGCAAAAGCATACACTCGTCCCATCCGTGGCATGCTAGCCAGCCGTTTATTTTTGAACTGCTTCGCATATGTATTTGAGGGCTGGTCTAACAAACTCGGCGGGAAAACACTGTCCGTCCCCTCGTACAAATGAGGTCACAGACACCTATGATTGGCTGGTGATCGCTGTGAGTGATAGGGAAGGGATCGTATGCCATCCTTCCCTCCCGTGAGAACTCGGCCAAATAGGACTCCCGGCTACGGACGGCTGTGGCATTAGCCTGGATTCTAACTTGTGATCGCCAGGTTGATAGCCACGGTCTTCTTGATGGGCTACTCTGGGGCCCAACTTATGACATTGTTTTAGGACTTTAAAAACACAACCCTGCAAAATGGGCAAAACCACTCAGCCCATGCACCACATTATAAAAGATATGATGCCATTTTGGCTGAGGCATTCATTCATTCGTTCATTCATTCATTTTCTGAACCGCTTAATCCTAATTAGGGTTGCAGAGAGGCTGGTGCCCATCTCGGCGGACTGTACGCAAGGGCAGGGTACACCCTGGACAGCTCACCAGGCCATCACAGGGCAGAAACACGCTGATGGCTATGCAGCTACTCTTGACGAAAGTCTGCAATGGTTCCTTGACAAGAACCTCTCATCATAGACAGTGAGAGACATGGCCGGCCTTTGATAACCCAGTTGGCTGTAGTGGGGGGGACAGAGACAACCCTATGAGAGTCAGGCTTGAATCCAGCACTTGGCTAGTGCGCTGAATGCAAATTTAAGATAGCAGCTCCATATTGGATATCGGACCGCTGTGAAAATCCATATAGATGCTGATGATTGGCTGACAATCACTGTGAGTGACAGAGATGAGATGGCGTATGCCATCCCTTCCTCCCGTGGGAGCTCGGCCAATTAGCTCCCATGGACTCCCGGCCACAGTGCATACCTTGAGATACTATCGGTTTTTGTTTTTACTGTGTGGCCTATAACAATAGAGCCAATCATGAAAACATAAACAGATGATCGGAAGGGCAACGGTTCAATCCCCATTCATCACTGTTTGGCCCTTGAGCAAGGCCCTTAACCCTCAATTACTCAGCTGTATAAAAAAGGATAATCGTAAGTCGCTCTGCATAAACAGCGTCTGCCAAATGCTGTAAATTTGAACAAATTGACATTAGCAGAAATTAGACGCTTCAGCTGTTTGTATATAGTTACCTTTATAACGCTGCGCAAACCAAGCCTGTTATTGCGAATCAACACCCAACCATTCATTTGATGACTTAACATGTCCAGTCTAGTGAGTAGGGTGTTATTTTTACCCGTTAAATCCAGAGGTCCAGTTTGTTCATGAGTTCCTGGATGTGGCACAGTGCTTTGCCAAGACACATGGTGATGGAGTGTTTACTAGGGAGAAGCGCTGCCGTGTCCCTTGACCTCAAGAATAAATCAGATTGCACCACTGCTGTAGTGGTCGAAAAATGAGTGAGTACACTATGGCAGCAAAGCTGTCATTCGAACTCGCGAAGCGACCGAGGCGTGCAGCAGCACCTTGGCCCACAAGGGGGGGGGGTCTGGGGGGGGTCACCTCCATAAAATTTTGCAATTTGAAAGGCTGAGAGATGCGTTTTTGAGCACTTCAACTTTAAAAGCAATTAGTCAGGAAGGGCATCCAACGTAAAAACCTCTGCCAAATCAAACGTGCGAATCAGATGATTCGCTGTGGCGACTCCCGAGGAAAAGGGAAAAAGCCGAAAGGAAGACAGACAGTCTGAGCTATTAGAAAATTGACAGAACTTGACAATTATATCTGTAATAAGAAAAAAATATAACAAAGAAATTAGTAAATAATACTGTATGTTCATTATCATTTAAATATGGACATTTTACTTTTAAAATGTTAGGGCTGAAATCTATAATGAGAATGTTATATATGTATTTTATCTACAAAAATTGCATCAAAAACACAGACAAGTTACTTGGTACATGTATTAGAAGTACAATATGCAAACCACAAATGACAATATATTATATATACACTGCAAGACATTCGGCCATTTCCAATGTTCCATATACATATGTAATTATAAACAAGTGTTGTTAGCGCTAATTATAATTATTCATTCCTTCAATAACTAATGGTGACTTATTAAATGAAGATATCCAAGAAAGTATTTGTTCAGTATGGATCGGCATAAAATCTTTTAGTATATTTTAGTAAGTATATGATATGTTTACAATGTAAGCTTGGATTAGCCATTTAGTTATTACCAAAAAGTAAGACCTGTCCACGAGGACAAACAGGACATAAACTGACTGCAGAAATGCTTGTTTAATCTTAAAATAACAGTTTTCTAGTATTCTGGGATGTAGGTCTGTCACCGGGTGTGACCGTGTGAACCAAATATAAACCCAGGCTAGCTTAGCCTTACTTACCGGGGACTTTGTTGGACTCGGCTTGCAAGCTTTCTGCGCTCTTTACGCGAGTAAACCCGTGCATGGCGAATGAAAGCCGGAAGTTCATTGGACACAAATCTTGAGCTCAGCTAACAGTATCCAATCAGAGGTATAACACTATAAGGCTGATTCGTGGTGTTTATGGAATCATGTTTATGACTAGATTTACTTAAATAACCTTTGGCTTTGAAACTATTTATCACTTCATCTCCGCTTTTTATTTACGCAGTCGTGGAAGTTTACGTCGATCAACTATAAAGTAGACCAAATTAAGTCAGTACACGCAACTCAGCCACTAAAACAAGCAGGTACACGGCGTGTACCGACCACTACAGCACTGGGGCACATCGTTGGAAGCATCTTCAATCATGACAGGTTTCATAACACTAGAAAAACACTTTTTGGAATGACCCCATTTTTTGTCAAAAAATATATTTTGCACCATGATTGACACACTGGGATATTTTTTTAGGAATATAATCTATTACGAGGTGATGAAATGATGCCGAGTTAATGTTATTGCATCGAAGTTGACTGTTTTCCTGTAATATCACAAGTGTTGTATTGTAGTGAAGCCCCTGTGCTAGTGGTGTAGTGGTTAGGGTGCTGGACTCATGATCAGGAGGTTGGGTGTTCAAATCCGAGATAGATCCCCACTGTGCAAAGACTGTTGAATCGGGTCTTAATTTAGCTTTATAGATTTTATGCATTTACTGTACTGTTGTAATGGTAAGCAGCCAGACATGGTGAAAATTGAAATCATTAGCTGCAGTAAGGGAGTTCTTTTATTATTGGATATATATATATATTTTTTTAATTAAACATTTTAATGGATTAGTCATGTAAATTTATAACTACATTTTTAAATTTAAGATCAATGACGATACATTTGATATACACTCTGATGGAGCAAAAAAGAAGAAAAAATAATCATTTAATTCTGTTCAAACAAACAAGACATGTATACTCAGTAAATATTTTACAGGGTGAAAGTAAAATGTTTTTTTAAATATATTTTTAAATCTTTAAAACGTCACGAACGTTTTGTCACAACAAAAACATCATGAAATCAATGCCAACACGATCAAGAACTTTTTACCAATCGATTCCTTTTTGAAGTGTCATTTCAGAAGAATCGATTCGTAAGCATGAACAAATTAAATAAGTGTCTTTACATAACAAACATCGTATATACAGTACGTTTTATAAGGAATGTGTATTGAACCGTCGAAGTAATAATTTATTATAAATATGTTTGTAGGTTTGGGGGAAATATTCCAAATCGTGTTTATTTATAATTGCCGAATCAATCGGTTCTTTGTGAATCATTCGCTTCTAAGGAGTCGATTCGCAAAGAATCTGAACATTTTAGCATTGGCCTTTTTTTTTTTTACTTAAAAAATTATAATAATTCTTTCATACAGTCTCTAGAGTCGTGCTGAAAGAGTAAATAAGTAAGTATTAAATGTTTTTAATGTTAAATATACTGTACCTCTTTTATTATAGCTTCATTAATCAATTATCCAAAGTTATGCGGTTATTTTCAATCCAAACAAGGGACAATTATGAATTGAAGTATAATTAGTCAGTTATTCCAGTTTATTCTGGTCGGAGATGATGATTGTGAAGAGCTGTCGGGTTAGCTGTGATGAAAAGGCAGTTTGGCTCCAGCTGAAGTGGATCTTCCCTTGTGTACCGGGTTCAAACTGTCTCATAGCAACAAGCCCTCGTGGACTCAGTGTGGAGGGAAGAGTTCTGGGTGGTGGATGGATAGATATATAGAGACGTCATTAACAAGTATATAATTATATCCATTGGACAGAGTCACTCGCTCATTTGGAAAGCCGCTTAATGCTATTAGGGTCATGTTGAGGCTGGAGCTCATCTCAACCAACTCGGGACAAAGTTGGGGCACACCCTGAACTGTTTGTCAATCCACTGTGCACCTCGGTGCAATTTGGAACAGGCAATTAGCCCAATCTTTAGACTGGGAGGAAACCAGAGAACCCAGAGGAAGCCCACACAGGCTATTTTTATATATTTTTTTCCATTCTAATGAAACTCAAGAACAGAAAGTAAAGATTAAACTTTGCTGCAAAGACTTTCCAGTTCTGGAACAGGATTCCTTGGACAGATGATTCTTAGATGAACTTGGACCAAAATAATGGAAGACACAAGGAAAGGATGGACTCGGGATAAAAGAGCATACCATGTTCTCTCAAGGGGCGCATCAACAAGGTCCATGAGCATCAAAAAAAAAAAGTAAAAACTGAAAAATGGGGCAAAACCTAAAAATAAATAAATAAAGCATACCATATTATGTCAGCATAATGGTTCTTTTACATGAACCTCACACCATAGACAGTGAGAGACATGGCCTGCCTTTGATAACCCAGTTAGCTGCACTGGGGGGGACAGTGACAACCTTGTGGAGAGTGGGACTCGAACCCCCAACCTTTGGATCAGCGATCCAGCGCCCTATACCACTACACCACCACTGCCCCAATATATATATATATATATATATATATATATATATATATATATATATATATATATATATATATATTGGGGCAGTGGTGGTGTAGTGGTATAGGGCGCTGGATCGCAATATATATATATATCGATATATATCGATATATATATATATATATATATATATATATATATATATATATATAACTATCTGCAGAGTGGTCCTGCTCTCTGTTTTTATTAGTCCTTGTTTTTGTTCTGTTATGTTCATGCATTTTTAATCAACAAAAGCCACTTCATGCAGATCATTTGTTTGGTTAGTGCGTCTATCGCGCGAGCCTGAAATGCACTTACTACTCACCATGATGTGAACCTTAACCTTAATATATATATATATATATATATATATATATATATCCAATAGTTAGTTAAAATAAACAAAAACAAAATAAACAAATAAACAAATAAACAAATAAACCAACCGTCCAAGCCTTTTCACCGCGTGAATCAAACGAGTCGACACCACCGGCTCGACTCTGTAAAGGAATCGAATCAGTAAACTGACTCGTCCGTGGCGGTTGATTCTTCATCGAGAGATTGTGCATGACGTAATCGAAAGAGACGGCGCTACAGACGGGAAAGAGAAAAAGCGTATCGAGAGGAGCACAGTGGGTTAAGGTTCACATCATGACCAGGTTTTATAGCCCGGCTCTGATAACCTGACCGGTTGTTTTTTATTTATTAGTGAGGAATTGAGCTCGCGCTGGTGAGTAGTAAGTGCATTTCAGGCTCGCGCGATAGACGCACTAACCAAACAAATGACCTGCATGAAGTGGCTTTTGTTGATTAAAATGCATGAACATAACAGAACAAAAACAAGGACTAATAAAAACAGAGAGCAGGACCACTCTGAAGATGATTATTATTATTATTATTATTATTATTATTATTATTATTATTATTATTGTTATTATTATTGTTATTATTATTATTGTTGTTATTATTATTATTATTATGTTATTCTTATTGTTGTTGTTGTTATGTTATTATTATTATTATTATTATTATTATTATTATTAGTTGTTGTTGTTGTTTTGAATGTACATTGCATGCACTCTTTCTCCCCATGATTTTTTTTACTTATTATTATTATTATTATCATTATCATTATTACAAACAATGAATACCTTGACTATAATGCAAAAAAAAAATTCTCACTCATCATCAGAATAACAACACAAGACTACCCTATAGGCCACAGGTTCCGAACCCTGATTCAGGAGAACCCCCAGTGCTGCACACTGTAGTGCTTTTCCTGCTCTAACACACCCAGTTTAACTCAAAAAAGCTTTTCAAGTAATTCTATCAGAGAGGAGGATCTCCAGGTTCAGAACCTGTGCAATCGGCAGCCTTGTACAGAATTTCTTGAAACACACCTAATCGGGTAATTCAGTACCAGGAGCATTTAATCACATACATTCATTCAATCAATCTTTCTTCGCCAAAATGCTCAATCCAAGGGTCAAGATGAAGCGAGAGCATATCACAGCCTTCTTGGAGGGCTCAGCAGTCCATCACAGGGCCAACACGCACACAGACACACGCACACAGCCACCCACACAAACTTTGACCAATTTTCAACTCTAGACTGGATCTCAGGATCTTTTTGCTGTGAGGTCCATTTGCTCTCGATTATGCCATTGTGCCGCCCCAGGGTCACAACAGAACAGATTGAATTGTCTTGTACCACTGAATGTTTTTCTTCTTTTACAGAAATACTTAATTTCTGTAATGCAGCTTGAGTAGGTTTCCCAAGGTGCCAATATTTTTGTTTTGCTTCTTCCTTTAAATTTTTTTTCTCCATTCCTCTGGCAGTAAGGGAGCTCAAAACTCCATATTCCTGCTCTTTAAAAAAATTCTAACACAAATGTTTAAACATTTGACAGCAAATAAAATTCACTTTTATGAAAGTGAATGGATGCTGGGCTTAAAAAATTACCATGGATTAGTGAGCCAATAGATAACAAGTGGGTGGGTCTGTGGTTTGATTGGTTTATACATCGCACTGGAATTTTGCCTCATTGTTTTTGCGGTTTTGCTTTATTCATCTCATCCATCAACACACATATCAAAATAAACATTTTTCTGTCGATAGATCTTGGACTGAGGAGCAGAATAACATGAAGAATGATTGGTCCCATACTTTGGTTTTTGAACTAGCAGATTAAACCATTTTAACTATGAAAGTCCATGGAGCAACGTAAACATGGCCATTATAAACATTTTTGGCACCCATGACAAATTGCCTGCTAATAGTGATGCCACAAGTCTTTTTGTTTTTTAATTGTTTTCGAGATAAAAACTTGTGTGCTAATGCTATCCTACGTGGATCGTGGTGTCTCATCTGGTGAAACATGCTAACGGTCAAAAAAAGCATTCGTATCACTTTTACCTCACTCTGAAGAATGTTTTTATCATACAGAATTTTTAAAAATATAAAAATCAACATTTTATGGGCTGAAAACAGCTCAAGACACCATCTGCTGGTTAAAATCATTTTAAACCTTTGACATAGAGGCAACTGTTTGGTATTTCTCTCTGTCATGTTTATATATATATATATATATATATATATATATATATATATATATATATATATATATATATATATATATACCCCATATTTGACATAATAAGCGCCCTGCTCCAATAAGCCCCCTCCCCCCAGTATTTATTTATTTTTTTTTCTTACGTCTATTGTGTTGTCCCATGTGTACTGGGAGCATAATCGTAGATCAAACTTACCAATTTTATTCAATCAGTCTCTGTAATGGAAAAATGAGGCATTCACTGCCTGTAAAAGCGAGTTTACACGGTATTTCAAGACCCCCTGCCACTGCGGAATGTCTATAATGTTCATCAGTAACAACACATTTGTTCCGCCGTGCTTTCAAAAATAAGAAAATATTTTGCTGTGTTCTCACAGGTGTATTTTTCACCTGATTCTCCTGCTCTCTAACTTCATAAATTTAAGGACATTCCTGGTCATGTGCTTTTGTTTATGATCGTGTTGATTGGCTCAATGGGCCATGTGCTAAAGTTGACATTGGTGTTGATTGGCTCTTACTTCCAGGAAAATGTATAAAGGAACAGTTTAAAGGGTCTTTTATTTTAAATTTATGCTGTTTTCTGTTTATTTTCAGCTTTCATGTAAGTAGTTTGGTTGATTCCACAAAATGAATAACACAAATACCAGTAAAACTTTTTTATTGTTCTGTTATTGTTCATGTTTTCCACCTTGATGGTAATAAGCACTTACCATCCACTCCGCTGTTAACATTTTAATAAGCGCCCACCCACTCCAATTTTTAAAGCACCCTGGGCGCTTATCACGTCGAATACAGTATATACACATTATATATATATATATATATATATATATATATATATATATATATATATATTTTTTTTTTTTTTTTTTTTTTTTTTTTTTAAATAATTCATCATGAAAAAAGGTGAACACCGTTGAATCAGAAGTGGGCAGACCCAAACTCACCAGCCTAACACAGGAAACCTTTTTGAAGGCTCATTTTCAAAAATATATGTTAAATGAGATTCCCTTAGCGTCACACTCACACATTCACCCTGCTGTATCCCCCAGGCCATCAACAACTCCAATATTTATAATATTCATCTCAGCTAGTGTTCCAAGTAAAGAGCTTAAAGAATTCACACACAAAACGAAAGAGATCTGGAGCAAATTGTTGTACACGTACATTAAACAAGGAGGAAAAATTAGTACTTCAGCTTTAAATAAACACTCATTCTTCAAATTCCTCTTCAGCGACTGTTCAACCCCAAACACTAGCTGTTGTTGGAAACAGTCGTAAAAGTATCAGGAACGAGCGGGACATCCATTTCCCAGAGCTCTGTTCTGACACGAGAATGTTTCGGATCCAAATTAATGTTGCGTGTCATAATAATACTGAGTGCTGACTTCTACTCTGAGTTACAGCACTGCTATTCAGTTTAACGTTACAAGAACCCGGCAGATTGTGTTATTATTATTATTATTATTATTATTATTATTATTATTATTATTATTTTATTATGGGAACACAGCAGCACATTTCCATCACAACCAGGATAAATGAACCCAGGTGGTGTAAAGAAATGATGAGAGTTAATTATTTTCGAGCAGACCTGGACAATGGATAAGTCTGCTGGCCCATTGGTTGTCTCTGAATGGTCTGTGTAAGCCGCACATACACATGGACATGTGTAACCTACTAACATGGATACATGCTACAACAGTTTAGTTACATCTAACGCTTTCATGTGACATTTGATCTATGTAATAACAGCTATGTCCTGACTTCAAACTTTGTGTCATGTGACATGTAATGACATCAGCATGTACCAAGGATGCTCCCTGTCACATGATTCTGGATGTTACATCCATCTACGCTAAGTATACCTTTTTGTCATGTGACATGTAATGACATGACAGTCTATCCCAAGTATTTTCTATGTCATGTGAAATGAGATGACAAAACATAATCCTATACTAAATATGCTCTATGTCATGTGTTTGTTAATGACATGAAATCAGTCTATTCCAAGAATGCTTTACGTCATGTGACATTTAAATGACACGGCATTGTTTTATTCCAAGTATGCTCTATATCATATGACATTTCATGACATCAGTCTATAGCAATGCTTCTCAAGTATTTTCTGTGATGCCCCCTCTAGGAAGAAAAAGAAACGATTTTACACACACACACACACACACACACACCAGCACCCCGCGGTGACTACAGTATTATTTGTCTGCAAAATTGTTATGAATACACCATTGTATCTTTATTAACATTAAAAATTCATTTAATTTCAATTTCTGTAACCGCTTAATCCTAATTAGGGTAGCGGGGAGGCTGGTGCCCATCCCAGCCAACTTCGGGTGAGGGCAGAGTACACCCTGGACAGCTCACCAGGCCATCGCAGAGCAGAAACACGCCGACAGCTTTGCAGCTACACTCTTGTCGAAAATCAGCAATGGTTCTTTTACATGCCTCACACCATAGACAGTGAGAGACATGGCCGGCCTTTGATAACCCAGTTAGCTGCACTGGGGGGGACAGTGACAACCTTGTGGAGAGTGGGACTCGAACCGCAAACCTTTGGATCAGCGATCCAGCACCCTATACCCCTAGACCACCACTGCCCGCAACATTAAAAATAAAAAGCATTAAATAATAATAAATAAACACTTAATTCTAGTACAGTATAGCAAAAAAGCATGCTCCCCAGAGTCATACGCGCTCCTCCCGGGATCACACCTTGCCCCCCCAAGGGCGGTTGACCCACTATTTGAGAAGCACTGGTCTATACCAACAATCTTTATGTCATATGACGTTTAATTGCATGACCTCAGACAATGCCAAGTACTCCCTAAGTCACATGACTGTGGATGTCATTGCCAGCGTATCATGATATCCATCCATACCAGATTTTTATATCATTTGGTATCGCGACAGCTTACAGCCAGACATGTGCATTATGTAATATTAGTGAAATCACTTGCTGTTCTTATAATATAGCGGCTCTAAACATTTATTGTAACAAAGCTCCGACACTGGAGACTCCTTCTTCCAGTGTGAAACAGGAAACTTCACCCTGGTCTGTAACACAAGCATAAATGAGTTGTTGCTATAGAAACCATAAGGTATTATCGCCTGAGCACATTCGTAAACCTTTCCAGTTGGAAGTTTTGTCATAGCTGCTGTAAAATAATTCTCATAATATGGCTGATTACCATGAATTAGGAATTTACCCGCGTGTCATAGGTCATATATTCCACTCTTTCCCTCCTCAGCGACTGCTCTGTATCCTTTTTCGTTTAATTACGTTCATACATGAGGCGAAAGGCGCCAGAAGGAGCCCCAGCGAGTGCAACTGGAGCTAAGGCAGCCGTGTGAGCCGAGCAGGAATGTGAGGCTCGCTCATTTGAAAAGTTAAAGATAGAGGCAGCGCAGGCTGGAGCCTGACAGTTTCTAATTTCAGCTGGCTGCTCGCGCCTCACTGCGCTGCTTTTGTTGTAGTGCTCGGGCCTGTTGAGAAAGAAAGAGGGACGTCTGTGTTACAGCGGGAACCTCGCTGCAGACAACACAACTTTATAAATACAAGACAGAGAAAAAGAGAGACGGTGAGAAAAAGAGAGAGAGAGAGAGAGAGAGAGAGAGAGAGAGACGGATCATGGTGCTCTCCAATGGGTATGTCTTTGCACAAACATGACAAGCACACCTTCATTCATGCATGTACCTGATGTGTGTTATTTTTATATCACTGCATTCGACGTGCACCTCATATCAACTGTTGGCTGGTCTCAGGGCTTTCCTGCATCAAGGGCAGGACATTCTCGAAACCTAATCATGCATCACACACTGATGAAAACAGCGTTCTGGGACGAGCGCGTCCGAATGTCAGATACGACCCGTGCTCTGCAACCTCTCTGTGATAGTGAAACAAAAAAAACCCCACACAGCTACACATTTCCCCTCCGTCCCATCGCATGGCTTCGAAAAAACAGCTCACAGGTTTACAGGTGTACATTAATGGGAGTGTTTCTATAGTAACTGATTGAAATTTGAATCTATAAACGGAAGGAGTCGCTAGTGTCAGTGATGACTTACATCAATGATATAAAAGACAGAAGCATTGAACGACGATCATTAATAATTTTAACTATGAAATAATGAAGGTTTTCGTTCTACACTCGAGTATCTTCAACTTTTCTATCATTTCCTTCATGTATCTTTGCATACTGTATAAAATTCTAGTATAAAATGTACATATGTATAAAGAAGTGTTCGATCTTTGTTGAAATACTGCAGGGGTTTTTAGCTCTCAGAAGGTCAGTTGGCTTCGGGGGAATGCTATCCGGCTTTCTCCCGCGAGTTGTTTTATGGTTGCGTTATTCCCAGGTTTGGCACACAGCACCAGTCTTTACGTCCATGCTATGTTTAGCTTCCTGGCTTTAGTTCAAGTGCAAGATGCCTGATTCATCCTCTGCTTCTGACTCACCTTCTGCTGTTAATGGTGGTTCTGCATGGATACTCTAAAGCTTTATACATTTTTTTTGTCTGAGCAATTTGTTACCTGTAAAATCAATTCTACAGAACCTGCACGTGCCAGAGCATGAATTTATGTCATAAAGAATAATTTGAAAATTGTCACAAATTTCTAGAATGTTCAACCAGCACAACTTCTTTTGTGTGAAGCTGACTTTGCTGCTTCGACCCCTAATCACTCACAGGACACGTTGCGATTTCCGCTAGTTTAATAAAATATTGTATAATAAATTAGGTACATCTACTTCTCACAGAGCCCCAGAGGTCCTTCAGACGCTACTTCCAAAAGTTACATCACTAACTAACTTCACGTTATGATTGGTCCCTGTATTCAGACATTGGGTGATGTACCTGCAGATGTTTTCAAGGATCTGTGGGGCATGGGAGGGGTTCTTCATTGACATGACAATACATATACCCCTTTGCGCCAGAATATTCTTGACTTCATAAAGAATTTGAGAGGAGATTTCCGTATTGCCTTTAAACCCAAAAATGAATTAAGGGATAGAAAATATTGACTGAAAAGTTTGTTTGTGCCGAATGTGGTTTGATGTTAGATGGACACAGGAGATAATTTAAGAGTCAAAACTGAAGTAGTCAATCACAAACTGAGGAAACAGCCCAGTAGAGGAGGAATCCTTGGTTTATAAAAATATGAAATCCTGGTGTAGTGTCTGGATAGTAGGCGTCTGGACATAACCCAGTAGAGTAAGTCTGCAGAGTTCGACTATGGTTGGCAACGTTCTAGAGATATTGGTTGAATATCGTTGGGTGAAAAAAAACAAAAAGAAAAAAGGCAAATTATGGAAGACCTCAAGACAAGCCCAAGTTGTAGACCGTCACTGGTAGCACATATCAGGTGGTAGCACGTGATCTGATGACTTTCACTTGTCATTGGGGTGGATTGGAGGATATTTAGAGATCACAGTGATGTTAGAACTATCAGAAATCTCACCCAAGTTAGCATAAAGTCAGTCTTAATTCTTCGACACACTCCTTCCTTGTTCTCCAGCTGCAGTGGCACAGTCTTTTGGTTTCACCTTCCTTTTGCTCCATGGATGACTGGATTCCCTGTTGCTGTAGCGATGTATCACATGATCAGGACGACAGGGTTAGCAGTGTGCACTCGGCCGTGGTTCGTCACCATTGTACTCGCACATCTCTTTGTCTTGGTTTGAGGCGACGGCCTATACTTTCTGACTAGTCTGAGAGTGTGCATGCTTTAACTGCATTATCAGAGTGGTGTACAAAGAACAGAGCTGATTATACTCATAGCCAGTGTACACGAAAGACTGTCATGGTTGCACAAAAAAGAATCTCAGTTTATTTTGTCGTTTATTCTGTTCGGCAGAATGATCAAGGAAGCTAAGCGTAGCAGCAGCACCATGGCAGACAGAAGACAACTGTTTGCTGAGATGCGTAAGTGTGACCATGTTTTACTTTTGCTATTTTTTGACAGTTAATGCCAATCAAACTGCAAAAACGAACCACAGAACAAATATAAAAAATTAATAACCCTTGTTTTCAAGATGCAGAGATAGTGATAATTCGTTTTTGGTTCATGGTAACAAATCTCAGTAAAAGTTACCCAATGGTATTGAGTCAAAAAAATAAATAAATAAACTAGAAATGCACTGAGAGAGTGAATACCTACACCAAGATAGTGTAATCATATCTGGATTATAGTGGAAGATTATGTAGAATTCTGGTGCCCCCTTGTGGCCTGTTCTGCAATTATTTTTGAGTTCTGCATTTTTTTTTCTCCGGATGCATTATGAGTGATTTCTGTCCTCTTTCCCTATCATGCAATGTTAAAAAATACTTCAAAACCACCATGGATCTGATTCACTCCCAAAATTCAACTAATTATTTGTTGGCCCAAGGTCCACATTTCATGAAAATTTTTGGGAAATTAATCCATCAGTTTTTGAGTTATCACTGTCACTGACACACAAACAAGCTCATAACCTTGCTCCCGCAGCAGTGATAATAAACGTTTTAACGGGATCCCAAGTGGCGCATCATCAAAGTGTGTAACCATTAGCCAGAAGAAAGCAGGTTTGAAAACAGGTTAATGCCACAGCCATCCGTGACTGAGAGTCCATGGGAGCTAATTGGCCGAGCTGTCATGGGAGAGAGGGATGGCATATGCTCACTTCCCTTGCCAGCCAATCATGGGAGTCTGTGAGCTTATTTGTACAAGGGGATGGATAGCGCTTTCCCTCCATGTGTGTCAGAGTGTTCCCAAATACACATGTGCCGCAGTTCGAAAAGAGTCGGGTGGCTAGCATTGCATGTCACAGTGTACAAGCTTTCACCCCTCACTGGTCAGTGGTGGTCCTGTGATAGGGAAAGGAGTACTTGATGGATGTGAGCTGAATACGACTAAATTAAGGAGAAAATGGTGAAATAAATAAATAAATAAATGTCTTCACTCTGGACAACTTTTATTTATATTTTTTAAATCCCTTTTTTCATTCCAGGAGCTCTACAGTTGGATTCCATCAGACTTTCAACTTATAGGACAGCGTGCAAGCTCAGATTCATTCAGAAGAGGTGCAATTGTGAGTAATATTTAAAAGAACGTTCTCTTTTTCTATGTATAATATAAAACTTTATATTCTTAAAACTTAAAAAAAGGAAAATGAATCCACGTTTTAACCAGGCCACAGCTTAATGATTTGCGCCAACTCAAAGCCCCACCTCTTAATTTTAATTTGTTCACACACTTGTGGATGTTGGCTGACTATTAGATATTTTTTACATACTGTATAGAACCAGAATTGCAGCAGCAGTATCAAAATGCAACAAGTGATATTAGATTCTCTGAATTCCATGCTACTAAATTCTGATGTTATGAAGTTACAACAAATTTGACAGATTTGCTCCAATGAATTCTTGGATCATTCCAGAAACAGTAGCAATTATTGGCGCTTATGATGAGTGCGTGTGGCTAGTATGAGTAATTTGTTGCATTAATTTTTGAACAAGAACAAAGAACTAAGCAGTGCAATTCATTTGGAAATCAGAAATAACCAATTTTCACTATAATTGCTATGCTGCTTAATCTAGAACAGGGGTCGGCAATCCACGGCTCTAGAGCCGAATGCGGCTCTTTAGCACCTCCCTAGTGGCTCCCTGGAGCTTTTTCAAAAATCTATGAAAATGGAAAAAGCTGGGGAGGGTTTTTTTTTTATTTTTATTTAATATGGTTTCTGTAGGAGGACAAGCCTGACAAACATGTTTAATGTTTTCCAAGTTTTTAAAAATTTGTATAAAAAGTATCAGTGCTACATTTCAACATTTCTATCAACGAAGATTTGCATCATAGCCTGCGACACACGTTTCAGTGTGACACTTTGCCAGGCAGGTAGCTGTTGTAAACAAACCGGTGGGTGTGTCATGGGCCATCGATCCCAAAGGAAAAAAGAGAAAGCTAGCTTATGAGAATGGAGGATTCAAGGAAGAATGGACCGAATCATTTGCTTTCATTGCCAATGTGGAAGGATTGCCTGTATGTTTGCTTTGTAATGAGAAGTTGTCAAATAACAAAAAGAGTAATTTGGAAAGACATTTCCAGGGAAAGCATGCTAAATTTGCAGCCGACCACCCAGTTAGGATTCAGAGAAAAAGTGCAATTGCAGTGGTACTGGAGAATTTAGAGGAGCGCAAAGATAGATTTAAGACGTGGCTTGCATCTCCAAACTCCACTACTGCTGCTAGTTTTGTTGCAACCCTAGAGATAATAAAGCATGGAAAACCGTTCACAGATGGTAATCACATGAAGGATTCATTCATTAAAATATCAGAGCACCTATTTTCAGACTTCAAAAACAAAACAGAGAAAATACAAAAAATTAAAGACATGCCTCGCCGCAAAGACAGTGAAGGAAAGGGCCATTAAAATGGCAGGCATCACCACCAATCAGCAAATCAACGACATTAATTCAGCTCCAGCATACTCAATCGCCTGTGATGAGTCATGTGATGTGATTGACAGACAGCACTGTTGTGCAGGTATGTAAACTCTGATGGGCCGCTGATTTCTTTATTGAATTTCTATAATTTCGTCAATGCAACAAAGCATTAATATAGTAATGGAAGTTAAACTTAAAGCACAAAATATTGTACAGCAGAGTAGTCACGTGGTGTCATTCTCTCCAGGATGTGTTGCAGGGAAAATAAACATTTAATCATGAATGCTTATTATGTATTTGTAGCCTACTTAGGGGCGGTTGAACATTTTCAACATTTTTCCAAGCGTACAGAGAGTATGCTTTTTTGGCCCCCTCCCCCCTTCGAAAGCGATGTTGATGAAGTTGATGATCTCTCAGCAGGATTTTTAAATAAGATATTAAACAAAACAATGGTCAAACCTCTTTTATAAAATAAATGTATTTCCTTGATCAATACCTCTTTTACACACCAGTCAAATAATAATTAAATCAATAAAAATATATACTTTTAAAGAATTCTTTTTTAATGACTCCGGCTTTAATATTAATATTAAGACATTTGGTTTTAATAATAAAAATGACATTGTTTTTAATAATATTATTTTATATTAAAATATAATTAAAAATGTCTGCATTTTTTATTGGTCATTGGCTTTTGGACGACCACGCTTCAGTTTGTGATCAGCAAGGGCGTAGGCTGGTCTGACCGAGCGGGGCAGGGGGGGTGCACATCTCGGTTGACCGGAGCCTTAAAGGGGAAATGAAGCGCCGACTAAATAAGTTGGTGGTAGCTTAAGTATAGTTTATTGAAGCGATTGTGGCTTAAATTTTATATAATAAATAAACCATTGCACACACAGCGGTTTTGTTTTATGTGCTTGTTGCACTTTGTTTGATTGACAGTGTTCAGCTATTATTGCTTACTGATAATATTATGTTTGTCGATTGGTCAGCTCGGGCGTGCACAGTGCCCATTACAAGTGCCCGTTACAAGTTAACTTTGGGTTTACTTCCTGACTCTAGTCATGCGGGACTTATCTCCGACTTTCTTTTCAATAACAGCCATTAAGTTTATTTATAAGATTGTGAATACACATAATTTCTTGTCCAGCTGAACTCGACTCCTGCTGTGGGGGGGGGGGGGGGTTGCACCCTGTGCACCCCCCAGCCTACACCTTTGATCAGCTGCCTTCTGATGTTTCAGCAGCTGATACCGGGTTGGGTAGTATTCATTGCAGACTTTGCAGATATGCAACACCGCAGATGGTTGGCGAATCGCGCATCGGGAGTTTCAAATGTACACGCACAAAAAAAAAAAATTCACGAGCGCATGTATTATTGTTGATCGACATTTTTATATTAAAACACGTACAAGAACATCTTACCCACTCCCCCCTAGCGTACGTTTTGTACGCTTAGGAAAATGTTGAAAATGTTGAATGACCCCTAAGTCATTTTGATAGTAGGCCAATATACACTTACAGCCTGTGTTGCCTTCATATAAGGTTTATACAGTATAAGGCTTTTCATTTTTTGCGGCTCCAGACAGATTTGTTTTTATGTTTTTTTGTTCAGTATAGCTCTTTGAACATTTTGGGTTGCGAACTCTGATCTAGGAGAAGCAAGCAGACACCTCACTCCATAGGCTGTGCTGATAATCGACAACAATAATGGGTGACACCCACAAAAGACAAAATTCATAGGAGACTTTTCAGCATACTTGGATCTCTGTTGTTGTTTTTTTTTTAAATACTGTACTGTGATTAGAATCCTATGATTTACTTGCAATACAATTACCGCAAACGTACGCCAAACATGGCACAGTTATAACAACAATGTGTTCAACAAAAAAAAAGGAAATCCATGCCGATTATGATCCTGGCAGCCATTTTTGTGCTTACATGATCCACCTTCTGTGCTCACAGTACACTTGGTGGACATCTGGAACGTTATCGAAGCCTTCCGGGAGAATGGCCTTAACACCATGGACCTCAACACAGAGTTCTCTGTAGCTCGACTTGAAGCAATACTGTCCACAATCTTCTTCCAGCTGAACAAGCGAGTGCCCACTACTCACCAGATCAACGTGGAGCAGTCCATCTTACTTCTGCTCAACTTCTTGTTAGCTGCATATGACCCGTAAGACTCCAGGCTCTTTTGTATGACTGTACATCCTATCATGCTCAGTCCCATGCTGAACGGTTGTCAGGGAACACGATAAAATGATTTGAAGCATTTATTTTAAGGACCTGTGACAATATATCACCAGTAGTGGTGAAGATTTGTGTAAATGGAGAATCTAGCTGTAAGAAAACTCAGCTAATGTTGTCAATCAACGTAACTTAACCCTTTAATGCCCAGTAGGACCATATGGTCTTCTTTCAAAAACACTAATAACAAATAGACGCGTGCTGCTGCCATTCAGAACGTGTTCTATACTTGTTGTGACGTCACCTGATGCAACACAGCCTGGTGCCATGTGCCTCAGTCAGCTGTGAGACGACCTGGACTGTGCAGGATTGTGTTCTTCACGAATTTGTGAGTGTTATTATTATGTTATTATTATTATACTTTTGTTGAAAGAAATGTGTTTGAGGTGTTTCCTTAGGCCTTTTTGATGAGGAAAAACTAATGATACATTTTTTTTAACTGCAAAAAATAATTTGGGTGTTAAAGGGCTAAGTTAAAATTCGGCACACCCATTTCCTTGTGCTTTTTTAAACAAAGACTCAAGTGTAGGCAGTATCTGGAAAGACCCTGCACCTGTGGAGATGAATGCTTTCTTCAATGTCCACATTGGATGAGAATGAAAAGCTAGCTGACAGCAAGTTCAGCTTAAACGTTCATTTGAGCCTCTTCTCCTGGACCAATCAGCACTGGTCTGGTAAAATGGCAGTGATGCTCTCCACCCATCATCAGGCCTAACTCTAGCTTGCTCAGCATTACACCAGAAACTCACCTGGTTAAGAGCAATTATGGGACCAGCTACTTTCATAGTTCCGTAGGAGGATTTTATGGTCTTAAAACTTTTAATGAATTTTTCTCTTTTTCACCTTTAGGGAAGGACTTGGGAAGATGTCAGTTTTTGTCGTGAAGATGGCTCTTGCGACATTATGTGGCGGGAAGATGATGGACAAATTAAGATGTAAGCCCCACCTTGAATTATACCTCTGGGCTGAGCTGAGTAATGTTGATTGATGAACCTTAAGCTAAAGAGCCTAATACGTCCTTTTTATCATGATTTAACAAGGTCACAGTAAGTAAGCTTCAGTGATTAAACAGGACCTTGACCTTGCCGCGTATCTAGTCATCCCCTGTGATAATTATTTGACCAATGGCGTGCAGTGACTTACAACCTCTCTACCAGAGGCATGAATAGTAGCACACCAGTACGCTGATATGTTCATGGTGGAAATATCAGAAGTCACAATTAAACATATCACAACCTTGTTCTGTGGTCTTCAGGATTCTTCCTAGAATTCTTACCAAGGACAAGAAAGAAATAAGTCTGGAGTATTTATATTCTTTCTTTTCTGTCGTTGTTGCTCAGATATTTTTTCTCAGATCACAGATCCCACAGGTGTGATGGTGTATTCTCAGTTTGACCAGTTCTTGAAGGAAGTGCTCAAGCTTCCCGTTACCATTTTTGAAGGACCGTCTTTTAGCTACACCGAGCAGATTGCAAGGACTTGCTTTGCACAGCATGTAGGTAACACCTCATTCTTTATTTTTTTCACTGTGGAATTTATTCCTTTTTTTTCTTTTAATTGAATGGGTCAGTTATATTTGCAGTTCCAACTTACAAATTATTCTATAATTTCTTCATTATATTACAGAAACAAGTTTCTTTGAACATGTTCCTGGACACCTTCATGTCCGATCCTCCGCCACAGTGTCTTGTATGGTTGCCACTAATGCATCGACTGGCTAACGTAGAGAACGGTTAGGATTTTATAATCTTCTCTGGTCAGAATACTGTGTCAGCACTGTACCACATTATAGGAAACACTAGTAGTCTTGGATATTCTTACGATTAATAAATTAGCCGTTCTCAGCCATTTATTTCTCACCCGGATGGCCACTGATAGCAATACCAGTTGACCTTGGTACTACTACAGTGTTCTTTCTGTTAATGCAAAGGGAAGCCATCTTGGATTTGGGATTGGGGTTTGTGAGGTTCCTCAGACCTAACCTTTTTCTCACTGATCTAAAAAAGACTGGATTGTGCATCCTGGTGTTTACACCCTGCAAAAATTGAATTGTTGCAATCTTGGTGAGACCCCTTACTAGTGTCTGGAATTGGGAACGTACAGCCTACAGTGAGAATTCCTCAACAAGATGGCCACCCTTGCGCTTCATAATATAAACCCTAATGCAAGCTCTAATTGTGGCATGGTGGCATATTGGTTAGCACGTGGTTATCACAGCAAGAAGGTCCTTGGTTTGATTCCCAGCTCGGAGGTTTCTGTGTGGAGTTTGCATGGGTTCCTCCGAGTACTATAGTTTCCTCCCACAATACAAAACATGCACAGTAGGTTAATTGGCTGTTCCAAATTGCTCCTAGGTGTGAGTGTTGGCCTGGTGAGCTGCCCAAGGTCTACCCCGCCCTCTCCAGGAGTCAGCTGAGATGGGTGGCAGACTATCCACGACAGTAAATAAGATGAAGTGATTCAGAATATGAATGAACACAAGGTTTAGTCTTTTTTTTTTTTTTTTTGGAGATCAGTGCTTTTCTAAATTGGGACTCCACCTTCCTGGGATGTTCCAGTAATTTCTGACTGGGTATTCGGACAATGACCTTTTCTTTACATTAATATTAAGTTAAATGTACATAAGGGATGGACCAAGATTGTTGAATATTCGAATGCTAATTAAATTCTACTAGTGTTTGCGACGATATTACTTTATTTTGTATTTTTTACTGATGCTTGGTCGTAATATTATGGGTTTCCAAGTACCCTGTCATAAATATCAGTCATCCCTGTTTATGATTCCACTGCTACATAATCAACATGTTTACGGGAAACTATTAAACAGAACATGAGGGTTTATGGGATGCCAAAAGGTGTGGCTCAATTTATTTTCCATCGCCCGTAGTCTTCCACCCTGTTGAGTGCTCCTACTGCCACAGCCAAAGCATGATGGGATTTCGTTATCGTTGCCAACAATGCCATAATTACCAGCTCTGTCAGGAGTGCTTTTGGAAGGGCCATGCCTCTGGCTCCCACAGCAACCAGCACCAGATGAAGGAATACACATCATGGGTAAGACACGGCAGGTTCAACCAATAATTTGATGAAAGAAATAAAGATAAATATAAAAAGTTAAAATTTTTATCTCTCTCTAGAAATCTCCTGCTAAGAAGTTATCGAATGCTCTTAGCAAGTCTCTGAGCTGTGCGTCGAACCGGGAGCCACTCCATCCCATGTTCTCCGACATCCCTGAGAAACCGCTAAACCTTGCTCATGCGGTGTAAGTCAGTCTTCACCATATGACTTCACTATCTTACTAATGACATGTACAGTAATGCATACGACAGCACTATTAGCTTCAGGAGCTATAGTTGTAAGTCCTGTCCATTCATACAAATTTGTTAGAGTGATAACTTTAAAATGAGATGACATAGGATCAGAGAATTTGGTGTGTGGGTCGCCCACAGGGGTAAATAGGATGGCATTGTATATGCATCACCTTGACCTTGCTTCAAGGTCACAATGTCACTTTTATATATTGGACTTGTCAATTTCTTTTAACATGACAACTTTGAAAGAGAATGACAGTGAATCACCAAATTTGGTGGATGGGTCACAATGACGTACTGAGCTGGGACTGTACATGGTTGACCTTGACCCTGTTTCAAGGACACAACATTCAATAAATTATTCTGTTGCACTTGTCAAGGTTTGTTGGTGTGATACCTTTCAAAGGAGATAATATAGAATCACCAAATTTGATGGGTGGGTTCTCGTCAGGAATATTTTGGTTGGGACTGTATATGAGTCACCTTCACCTATTTTCAATGTCACAACAGTACACTAAGTAAGTTTTTCTATAGTGAATGGCTCATTCCATTCATTCATTTTCTGAACCACTTAATCCTAATTAGGGTCACAGGGAGGCTGACGCCAATCTCAGCCAACTTTGGGTGAGGGCAGAGTACACCCTGGACAGCTCACCAGGCCATCGCAGGATGGAAACACACTGACGGCTATTCAGCTACTCTTGACAAAAGTCAAGCAATGGTTCTTTTACATGAACCTCTCATCATAGATAGTGAGAGACATGGCTGGCCATTGATAACCCAGTTAGCTACACTGGGGGGACAGTGACAACCCGTTGAGAGTGGGGCTTGAACCCAACCTTAGGCTCAGTGATCCAGCACCTTACCACCAGGCCACCACTGACCGCTAATGCAATGGTTAGAATAGGAAATGATTTAGGTACAGGTTCAACAAATTTGTTGAATGGGTTGCAATCAGGAAGGTCATGGATGGGATTGTATATGGGTCACCTTGAGCTCGTTTCAGTGCCAAAGTAGTCAACCTAATGATTTCCTTTCACTTCCGGAGTGAGAACTATAAAAACGGATCCCATTAGTCTGTCTGATTTGTTAGTGTGATAACGTTGGGAGGAAATGACATAGAATCACCAAATTTGATGTGTGGATACCCCTCTGTGTCAAATAGGACCAGGTTGTATATGGGTCACCTTGATCTTGTTTCAATGTTATAAGGTTACTTTTTATATATTAGACTTGTCAAATGTTCCTGCCACTGGGAGCATCTGGAGCCCCATGGTGTAGGTTTTTAATGATGCAGAAGGTATAGTAATGTTCCGAATGACACCTTGCTGAGCTATAAAAGGAATCTGACTGTGCTGTTAATATTGTGAATTAGATTTTTTTATTGACATAACAACTGATGTTTTTGCACACTGTGTTTAACATAAATTACTTTTTCTTTTCTCTCTCTTGCTACCAAACATAGTGACACTTGGTAAGTCGATCACATTGTTTGTGTATTATCCATCCTTTTCATTTACTTTGATCAATTTGATCACCAACACAGATGCTAGAAAATCAATATACATAACACAGAACTAAACACATACAAGTTTTGTATCAGTGTCCTCTAATTTCTTTTATTATTATTATTAGTAGTAGTAGTAGTAGTAGTATTCTTATTATTATTAAAATCTGTGTTTTGTCTCTGCTCCAGGCCTCCAAGGCCAGCAAACACCGGGAATGAGTACACGTTGTCTCACACTATGCCCCCGACCAACAAACCCTTCAAAGTGTAAGTACAACACACCTTGTAGTGCTACACTGTAAAAAAATCCCCCATAGTAATACTAGTGGTAATTCCTATTATTATTATTATTATTATCATTATTATTATTATTGTTGTTGTTGCAAAGCAAAACGTTATTATCCCTGTTTAACTTATTTCAACCTTTAAAAACTTAAATCTTCTAGCAGATCAGCTGGTTTCCTATATCCAGGAAAAAACGTCAAATATTTGTTTTATCATCATACTTTTTTCTTTTGATTCCCCTCCCATCTTTTTCTCCCTAATTCAGTCGTATCCAATTCCCACCCATCAGGTATTGGCTTTCCTATCATATGATGACCACCATTGACCAGGGAGGAGCGAAAGCATGCACATGCCCGTCCATGACATGCAATGCTAGCCGTTCGGCGCATGCGTATTTGGTTGTGATCTAACACACTCGGGGGGGGGGGGGGCATCCGCCCCCTCGTACGAATGAGCTCACAGATGCCTATGACGGGCAGGTGATCGTTCTGAGTGACAGGAAAGTGAGAGTATGCTGTCCCTCCATCCTGTGAGAACTCAGCAAATTGGCTCCCATGGATTAAACCGGTTTCGAACTTGTGATCTCCAGGTTAATAGTCATGCTCCTTGTTAATGTGCCACTCAGGAGCCCACCAAATTAATGCTCTAACTTTTAAAAGACCACTTGTAATTTTTCGCTCATTCATTTGCTGAACCACGTAATTCTACTAAAGGTTGCAGGAATGCTGGAGCCTATGTCTGCCGACTCTGGGTGAAGGTGTCATATTACCTGAAGATTTTGCCAGTCCATTTCAGAGTCAACACAACTATTCACTATCGCACCTTGGGGCAACTTGGAACAGCCAGTTAGCCTAATGTACATGTGTTTGGACTGTTCTAGAAAAATTCATGCTGAGGGAATATGCAAACTCCACACAGAAATGTTCTCGGTGAACCTGGGACTCAAACCCAGGACCTTATTGGTGTGAGGCGGACGTGTTAACCATTATGCCATCATGCTGCTTAACTTGTAATTTTTTGCTTCTTAAACATAAAGCAGTCAAACACTGATGCTGTCTTTATTTTTTGAGGGTCTATAGAGCAATAAAAACACTCCAGTGCAGATTAGAAGGATGTCGGAATGTCAGGAGAAAGATTAGGAATGCTACTTTGTGTTATTGCGACCTAATGTTCACAATGGATTAGACCATCATACGGACAAACAAAGGTGCCAATATTTACGGCTTTTATGATTTTTTTTTTTTACAACCACTTAAGTGAATTCACAAACATCCCAAAATTAAAAAGGAACAGTAAATAAAAATAGTCCATGGGGGTTCAGACACTCCTGCCGAAAGGAGACCTCCTTTCCTTGGAAAGTAGATCAAGGTCACTCACAGACAAACTCGTCCTAGCACTCATAGTAGTGATCCAGCATACCAGGTTCAAAAACTGTGGGTTCTGCACGTGGCAAGATGATGTCCGGAAACCAGGAGTGTGGTGGACAGATAAACAGATGGATGGAAACCATTCCTATAGCTCCTGAAGGGCAAGAGCTAAAAAGGCAGGGCCGTGCAAGGGTGTGGCTTAGAATTGGCGGTCGTTATTACATCACACTCTTGTAGATGATTCTTTTTTCCCCACTACACATCCGGGAAAAGGGTTTTCTCAGCCTGTCACAACATTTTAAGCTGCTGAACAAGCTCAGGGGCGTGGTGGTGTAGTGGTGAGCATGTCTGCCTGCAGGCAAGAAGGTGCTGGGTTTGATTCTGGTGTTTCTGTGTGGAGTTTGCATGTTCTCATGCTTACTTGGGTCTCCTCCGGGTACTACGGTCTCCTCCCACAGTCCGAAAATATGCACCATAGGTTAATTATCTGTTCAAAATGTCCCCTGAGTGTGAGTATGAATGGTTGTGTGAGTGTTGGTCCTTTGATGGCCTGGTGAACTGTCCAGGATGTACCCTGCTCTCGCCCAGAGTCAGCTGATATGGGCGTCAGCCTACCCACAACCCTAATTAGGATTGAGTGATTCTGAAAATGAATGAATGAATGAACAAGCACTTCATGATTCCCCATTTCTTATAGCATGCTTTGACTTTTAGAGCCGCAAACGAGGACAATAAACAAAGAAAACTCCTGATGAGGGACCCCCCAGACCTACTGAAGGGGAAAGGGTAAGCCAGTATGTTTTCTAGACCCTAAAAGCTGAGCTGAATGTTCTATTTATAGTGGTGCCCAGGTACTCGACCATAATTCGTTCCCGACGACTGGACGAATTCCGATTTGGTCGAATTCCGAGTCCGCTTTTCCCAATACACATAATGTAAATGGTCTTAATCCGTTCTGTCGTCTTTTGAACAGAAGTTAACGGTACCGTAACTCATACCATAGGTCTGCAAATTGAGTGAAAAAATTATTGAATACAGTACACTATGTTATGGTCTGTGTTGTGAGAGACTCTGGTTTTGGTGGCTCTAACTCTCTCTCTCTTTATGCATGCTCACACTGGAGAGGGGTGTGGCTGTCACACATGGAATGCTAAGCACACACATCTGATTCCACTTAGCAATCACCGGGCTTCTCTAACAGTAACTATGATTTTCCCGTGCTCTAGTGCATTCCCTGTGAACAATAAAGCTCATCCATTTTCATCATACCCTGTCTCCTGGATTTTTGGATCCGGCTGAATGTTCCTGGTGTTACAGAAGGGCTAGAAGATTCTGTGATGCCAGGAACATTCAGCGGGACCCAAAAATGCATTAGATATAGTGTGATGGAAACATAGGAGCTTTATTATTCACAGAGAAGGCACTAGAGCACTGGGAAATCGTAGTCACTGTTAGAGAAGCCCGGTGTTTGCTAAGTGGAATTAGGTGTGTGTGCTTAAACACTCCACCCGCGTGTGACACCCACACCCCTCTCCAGTGCAAGCATGCATAAAGAGAGAGCTAGAGCCGCCAAAACCAGAGTCTCTCACAAAAGAGACCATAACACACTAAAATAAAAACCACAGTACAGTTAAAGCATAACAACAATAAAGATAAGAATTTTTACCTTTGTGGTGGTGAGCAGTTGGCATACGTAAATGTTGGAGAGGGAGAGAGGAGAATCCCCTTCCATAACAGAGAGGGGGAGCGGAGGAAGATCCCTTCCATAACTGCTTCAGATGAATCAGCCAGTGTTTTTTTTTTCCTCTTGCTACACACTTTGGCGTGGATGACTCTTCTTCAGGATGTTCCTTTCTTTTCTTGAAGAACATTTCTAATGTGGCTTGTTTCTGCCTTCTTTTCAAAACCTTATGAAA
The DNA here is from genome assembly GCA_024760905.1 of Plotosus lineatus. Classification (NCBI taxonomy): domain Eukaryota; kingdom Metazoa; phylum Chordata; class Actinopteri; order Siluriformes; family Plotosidae; genus Plotosus; species Plotosus lineatus. The sequence continues at coordinate 111,430,667 of CM045728.1, forward strand.
GTGGCTCATGACCTCATCATTAAAGGTGTTCAGAGCGATCAATAGTATCAACAACTTCTGAACTTTCCCGGAGTGGCACTAGCCTTATCAGGGTGATACATAGTATGAACAACTTCCAGACTTTACCTGGAAAAGCGCTAGCTTTATCAGGGTGATGCATAGTATCAACAACTTACGGACTTCGGGAAAGCCTGCATTTCCCCTCTCTCTCGCTCTCATTTTTTCTCGCGCTTTTTTAGCGTTCAACTTCCGGATTTTGATCGACTTCTGGGACAAAAAAAAAAACTGAATTTTTTTGGTCAAATTCTGTTTTGTTCGACCTCTAAGGTGTTCTAGTACCCAGGTACCACTGTACTTTAATTTTTATTTTACTGGATAAATAATTTAGGAAAGTAGCACTTATCCCTGTAAAATTCAACAACATGTACGTTATTAAATTATGTATTTAGAATTTCACACATTACTAATTTGTGTATGTGTGGGGGGGTTTTAAATTAGTTTTGTGTATTTATTTTCTTATAAATCACTGTTTTCAGGGTGCAGTACAGCCTTGATATTGCCGACAGACTCGCAGACGAACATGTTCTCATTGGGTTATACGTGAACCTCCTCCAAAAGAACCACACCTGGTTAGTGTGATTAGCATGTGGCTGGAACTGTGGTGACGGGTTCTTGCACCATCTTAGAAACTCGAGGTTTAAATTACATGGTGACCATACTGGTGAGATTTGGTGCTTACTAACAGCCAGTGCTTGTCCTTAGGAGGCTACGAATGTTCATTGCCCCAATGGTGTTTGCTAACTCCAATAATTCCTTCCTACTTTGTGCTACTTTCCTAAAATGTAGGGTGCATCTCAAACCCTTAACTTGTATCAATAAAAACAAATGGAGAAATGTACTTTAAGAGAGTAACGTTACTTGCTGATGACCTGCTGCATAAAAGCGTCAGCTACTATTTAAGGGGCGGGTTAAAAGTATGCTAGCGTCCTTGATGGCTTTTCCCTTGCATCCTCCCTCCTTAATGTTTAAATAAGAGAATTGGGATGGCCAACGAAGATGGCTGACCTGAAGAACTTCTGGCTCAAACGTCGATCGAGGAAACAACATATCAGGTTTTTGAGAAGCAGCTATAGATGCTCTTACCCTTATCTCACAAATTACTACATAAATCACATAATAAATTAATTCAGTAGTACCACACTACACTTTCCAAAAGATTATTGTAAACACTCTTTATTAAGCTATCTATATTCAGCCTCATTAAGTCTTTTGTTTATGTTGGTTCATGAAGAAACTACAAAGTATAGCACTGACACTGGAGACTCCTTACCCTTAATGAACCATCTCCCAGCATATGTTGGTGTTTTGGTCTCCAAACTTATGCTAACCTGCTTATGGTTCAATGTTTCCTTCTTACACTGATAGTTTGCTGGAAAGCAGGACTAATAACCAGGATGATGAGCACTACCTCATTGCCCGCTATGCTTCTCGATTGGCTGCCGACAACGCATCCGTGGTAAGACGGCCAATCATTTTCATAGTTTTCTGCTTAGAGTCAGCAGATGTTAAGATAACTAAACACCAATGTTTGTCTACGCTGCAGCAAGCCAGAGTGCCGACTGATCTGTCTCTCTCTCTGGACAGCAACAAACAACAGAGGCAGCTCATTGCTGAATTGGAAAGCAAGAACAAGTAATTTTTTTTAAAAATGCACAATAATCTAGCTTAGTAGGAGCAAAGTCTAAAGCGTGTGTATTGGTAAAGCAGGTCACTCACTGCGCTGCTGTTTGCAGGGAAATCCTGCAGGAGATTCAACGTTTAAGACAGCAGCATGATGAAGCGTCTCAGCCTCTTGCTGATAAAAGCCAGCAGAATCCTACCCTGCTAGCTGAGCTTCGCCTTCTCAGGTATTAGCACACACCATGCAAAGGCTTTATAACTAAGATCATTCTCAATAACATCCAAGATATGATTTAATCGCTCGATTTACACTTTGGTTCATGTTTTCCGACATCACCCACAATTCTGTTTAACTAACTTCTTATACAGATGTGGTGGGATTTAAACAGGGTTCTGACCCACCTAATAAAAGGGATGCTTCAGTTTTTTAGTCTTTCCAATCCGATTTCACCTTTTCATCAGCACGAGCTTGTTTCTTGAATGGAGCGAGCCTAACTGACAGAGACCTAGATTACCGCCGCATCACTCTCTTTAAGTGGAGCTAGTGGTGGGAGCATAGCAACAGGGTGATGTTGGAGAACCTGCGGTCAAGTCTTTCAATCAGGAGGCAAATTTGCATAAAGCAGAATTCTGTAGTCCCTCATGGACATTTGGCCAAAATCATCGTGATGTTGTAAAGGAGATGCCTATATGACCAATTCAGTTTATCTAAAGGAGGGTATTTGGCTGTGAAGGACTTCTGCTAGGTTGTGCTGTGATCAGAGAGTTGTTTTGGGAGACCATAAGGTGTTGTATCTCAAAAATTATCAACAGCTCAGCCTTACTATCAGCTGCCATCATTGATGAGATGCCTGCTGTATATTCTGGGATCTGAGCAGAAATAGGAGTGTTTAAAACAGGGAAGGCTGTGGAGATCAGTTGAGTTTCATCAAATGTCAATGATGTGAAAACCATTGTGAGGATATGAGGTCACTAAGAGAGCAGGGAGACAAAGATAACCGAACAGAAAGAGACCAAGCACTGAACCTTGTGGGACACCCCTGGTGAACATTCATGAAGCACACATATGGATGTGGACCTTGTTTAATGTCACCTGACATGACCATCTGGTCGGGAGGAAGCAAAGCATCATGGTGCTTCAGCAGGGAATTCCAAGACTAACGAGGACAGACAAGAAAATCTCTTGACTGACTGTGTCAAAAGTTTGAAAGGTTGAGGAGGATGACAACTTGTGACAGATAGACAGGGAGGCTCTGTGGAGCGTGGCACTTTGAAGTCAGACTGGTTAGTATCTTGAAGGTTGTTCTTTCCAGTCAGTGCCTTTTTACTGAGCCACCACATCCAATTCTTATTTGTGATAAGAGGAGAGAAAGTCAGTTGTCCTGAGCTACCCCTAGATTTGATGTGTTATAGCAATACCCGTGTTGGCACAACCAGCAAGTGTGAAAACTTGGGGAATATGTGGAACTTGGATTGGGATCTTGACTTTCTTGAGTAACCTCTCTATCTTTCCCTCAATTCCATTAGGCAGAGGAAGGAAGAACTGGAAGACAGGATGTCGGCTCTTCAAGAGAGCCGAAGAGAGCTGATGGTGCAGCTGGAGCAGCTCATGTTACTGTTAAAGGTAGGAGATTATTTGATTATATGGAATAAGGCAGGGCGATGAAACCAGGCGCCGTAGATGTGATCTATTTCACGATTAACCCTTTCAACTCCTACACAAGTATTCTTTGAAAGTAATATCCTGAATCTGGATATGAAGATGCTATTGCTATAATGCAAAATATTTCATGGTATATATGCTAATCCTTTTGTTTACAGGAGGAGGAACGGAAGCAGGGAGTAAGTTTCGAACACCTTTGAGGACTGTGTGGGTCCTCAGGGATGAGTAACACATCTGGGTTTGAATGCATGGTGGTGCTGCTTTGTAGAAAATTCCAGACTATTCACTTTGAAATGATACAGTTGTGAGCACTGTGTGTGGTGCAATACCTGGGACAGGATGGAGAGCTACACAATGTTTTAAATCTTTTAATTTTGTTGGAAATCAAGTATACCTGTGCATTCATGCAACTAGTTAATTGGCCAGTTATGTAGCAGTAGTACAACAAGAAGTCATGGATAGTCTGGTTCGAACTGATAGGAAGGGTGAAAGTAACTCAAATAACCACTATTTATTACCTTGCTGACCTGACAAGCATCTCAGAAAACACAAGCATTAGACATTGAATAACCCAACCTGCACTGAAAGCTGGAACTTTGACATGATTTTCACTGTTGGTTAACTGCATGAATGGTCCCAAAATGACTGGCAGAGTAATAACACTCTAACACCGTTGTGTTGAAAATATGTCCCATGTCTGACACATTTACCGGACTTTGTGTCAGAATCAGGGTCCAGGTTCCTCCTCTCGTGCATCCCCAAGCCACACGACCAACAGCTCCATCCCCATGCCTGTGCCGTCAACGTCAGGCAACACAACACCCAGTCAAACGCCTCAGGACTCTCTCATGGGGCTCGGTGACGACGTCATCCAGGCTTTCGCTCAGAGTATGTGAAGTATTCCTAAAAATCCTTTCATCACTAATTCTATATGTTTCTGGTTCTTACACCTTTGCTACATCACTTTGTGCGGTTCAGGCTCAAGACGCAACTTAAGAAACGACCTTCTGGTGGCTGCGGACTCCATCACCAGCACCATGTCCTCGCTGGTAAAAGAGCTTCACTCAGGTAAAGGGTCCAATATGTTTACTACGAAAGATTCCATGCCAGTGAGTGAGGCGACGGATGTAATGTGAAGCATGTTGGTTGTTTTCCAACTGCAACATGTCCAAAGTGTTTTACTCCTTACGTCAGAGCTGCTGAAGTCTGATTGTTCAGATAGCATCCTGTTCATGAATTCATGACTTTCTAAACCTTTCTCTTCTCAAACCTTCTCTAGAAGCAGGAAGCGAATCTGACAGTAATGTCGACACCGAGGCTGACGGACTTCCAGGAAGGTAACTTGGTAGATCATTTAAGGCAGGGGTCCCCAACCACCGTTCCGCGGACTGGTACCGGTTTGCGGCTCAATTGGTACCGGTCTGCAGAAGAAATAATTCATTATTTCCATTTTATTTATTATGTGAGTCTGAACAATCTTTATTTTTGAAAAATCTTTTATTTTGAAAAATGATCGGATTCTCTCGGTTACATGTCGGTCATTTGAGCGCTAAGATGTAACCTACAAGGGGACGGCACATGAACGGTCCAACTGGACATGTTTCAAACAATCGTGGAGATTTTGGGTGAGACTGAGCCTGAGCCTTCATTCTCCCAGCTGGTGCACCCTCACCTGTGGGTTTTTTTTTTTTTTTTTGGGAGGGGGGGTTAGAAAAGTTCAAGTTCTATTTCTCAACCAACTTTATTTCAGCTGTTGAAAAATAACATTCATGGAGTGCTTATTGTTATTATTATTTAATATAAATAAATTATACTTACAATATAAACAATAAACACAGCCCCCCCCCCCCCCCCCGGTCCGCAGTAAAATTGTCAAGCGTTGACCGGTCTGCGGTGATAAAAAGGTTGGGGACCCCTGATTTAAGGCACTTTAATCTTCACGATGTTTAAGATAATCCTCTCTACAGAAGCTGAAAAAGGCAAGGGGGTGGAGCTACATCCGATCCAACTCCCTCTTATCAGCCTTGACCTCAACCCTTGACCTAGTCAATACAAAAAAGTAAATGCACAACTCCTCCTCACATACCTTGACGACTTCATGGTGCTACTAGGGTAGGAGTATCTGGATTATGTCAGACTCCACCCAGGTAGATGAGCCTGCCTTAGGTTTAGCTCCACCGAAATGACACATTTGTGCTGCATTTGTATAGATGCAAAATTGTAGAAAAGGTGCATCAGAAGTGCCTGAGGTTCACGTATGTAGCTCATAGCAGAGGTTCCCCCACCCTGGTTCTGGAGGACCACCTGTCCTGCACATTTTAATGGGTTCCATACTTTGTCACAGCCACTTTAAATCATGAGGAGCTGTTAATAATGAGTTAAATCAGATGTGTTGAGAACAAGAAAAAGACTGAGATATGTAGGGCCAGCAAGGCATAACAGGAAATCCATACCTTACAAGGTACTCTTGGTCTTCTTACTGAAGCTACAAAAGATGTCCACCACTATTTAATCGCCTCATCTCTCATCCTATATTTATTTCTCTTGAACGGTATCTATAATAAAAAATGACTCCAAAAAATTAGTCAGATTAGCTTGCTAGGTGCATGAATGGAGAAAAATACTACAAATTAGTAAACTGCACAAAAACGACCATATTAAATATGGCATGAGACCACATTTCTGTAATTTGGGCATTTGAATGTGGTTGGTGATCAAATATAATTTAGAGATGTAATGTCACACTTTCACCAGCAGGTGACAGAATCAGAAACGTCTTGATCAGATGTAAACTTTCTTTGCAAGAAAATAAAAATTGAAATAAACATCATAGTAAAATAGATATAAATATATACCGTACAAAGATACCTCATATTTATACATAAATAATTTTTCTATATTAAAAAAAAAATCTGTAACACGAAATGACAATGGGGCAGTGGTGGTCTAGTGGTATAAGGTGCTGGATCACTGATTCAAAGGTTGAGGGTTCGAGTCTCACTCTCCATAAGGTTGGCACTGTCCCCCCCAGTGCAGCTAACTGGGTTATCAAAGGCCGGGCATGTCTCTCACTGTCTATGGTGTGAGGCATGTAAAAGAACCAATCCTGACTTTCGACAAGAGTAGGCTGCAAAGCCGTCGGAATGTTTCCGCTCTGCGATGGCCTGGCGAGCTGTCCAGGGTGTACTCTCCCCTTGCCTGAAGTTGGCTGGGATGGGAACCAACCTCCCCGTGATCCTAATTAGGGTGAAGCGGTTACAGAAAATGGACTGGAAATGGACGAAGTGACAATAGATTTGCTCCCATTTGATGCTGCATGCAACATTTTTACTTTTGTGCATCTTAACAAGGAAACTGATTGTTGCTTCTGTTCTTTTTCACATGTGGATGTTTTAGGATGAACAGGATGTTCGATGAGGACCTAGAAGGAGAAGGAGGCTACGAGAAGGAGTTGGAGCGTCGCCTGGAGAGAGAGCTGACCATGGATGAGAAAACACCTCCTGGAGAAAATCTGCATGGTACACACCCACCCACCCATATAAAATATCAAGTAATAGAGTATTACCTGCTCAAGAATCTAAAACTACAATGCGCGTGTGTGTTCCAGGCAGAGGAATTACGCAGTACTGAAGCACTAAGTGGCAAAGGCTGAATCTACTGAGCATTAGCACCACTTTTGTAAATAAAGTCCTCTTGTTTTTTTTTTTTGTGGGGGGCGAGTTGTTCTTTGTAATTGACTAGACAAAATTATGTACATTTTAAAAAAATACTGTGAACTGACTCCGAGATTATGCAGAACTGATTTGTCGTACCACCATCAGTGCCATAAAAGGAAGAAACAAAGAAACATGGACGTGCTTTTAACGGCATTTCCTGTACTGTATTTCAGAAAGCGGCGGGGGAAAAATCAGGTTTAACAAAGCTGCTACCTTTTATAGTGTCTACATTACACCTCATGCTGACTTCGCCTTGCCTTGCTTACTTTCTTTTCTTGCTTGCTTTCGGTCACTGCAATTTCAACTTTCTTTTATTTGAACTTGAAGAAACGTAAATAGAAAAATAACACTTATTCATGTCAGGCAAGGTGGATATCACTGTTCCATCTTGGAGACTATTCAGTAATATCCACCTCACCGGAGGTGAATAAGTGTTTTAGTATATACTACACGGAAAGCAAGTTTTATGTAGGGATATTTGCTGATTATCTCAAGATATTGAACCAGTCATATTGCACCATTTCTGTGTAGTATATACTAAATTAATATAGAGTGGTACCTTGACTTACGAGTGTCATTTATAATGAATTTTCCATGATATGAGTTTTGATCCCACCAAAAAGCTGCCCCATCCAACGAGCAAATTTTTGATTTACGAGCTCTGCTGGGGAAATTGCTTTTCTGGGCCGATTAGCCTCGTATTCTTCTACGTATATTCTTCCGCGCTCCGAGAACACCTTGTGCAGTGCTTTTCAATTATTTTCTGTAGTGCCCCCTATAGGAAGAAAAAAAACGTTTCACGCCCCTCCCCCCAGAACCCAGCGTGCGACTATAAATACTGTTTACAGCACTTCATATCATTTACTTGGTGCTTTTTCCATACAATTGTGTATTCTATGAAGAGAATACAATGAAAGCGCCACTGCCACCTACTGTTACACTTAATTCTAGTACAGAATGGCAAAAAAACATGTTCACCATTGTCATACGCAAGCACCCCCCCACACACACACACCAGCATCAGCTCGCCCCACTATTTGAGAAGAACTGGCCTTGTAGGAGCTCCTTGTGGGAGCTTGTTTTGGGTGGGCTATATTGTTCACTGGGAAGGCACTAGAGCACGGAGAAATCGTAGTCATGGTTAGAGATGCGGAGAAACACGGAAATCAAACTAAAGCAGGAGCTGGTGGAGCACGGAGCTGAGAGCCAGAGAGATCATGGGAAAGAGGGACAATCTTCTAGCACCGGGAAGAGCGCTGCTAATTTTTATACCCCATGATTAATTGGAATTAGGTGTGTGTGTTTAGCATTCCACCTGCGTGTGACAGCCATGCCCCATTCCAACGCACAACTCTTTCGTGAGAGACCGTAACACACTAAAATAAAAACCACAGTGCAGTTAAAGTATAAGAACAATAAAGATAATAATTTTAACCTTTATGGTGGTGAGCAGTTGGCAAACAAATGTTGGAGAGGAAGAGAAGCGCATCCCCTTCCATAACAGAGAGGGAGAGAGGAAGCGGATTCCCTTCCATAACAGCTTCAGGTAAATCAGCCAAAGGTGTTTTTTCTCTTGTTACCGCTTTGCATGGATGACTCTTCTTCAGGATGTTCCTTTCTTTTCTTGAAGAACATTTCTAACATGGCTTGTTTCTGCCTTCTTTTCAAAACCTTATGAAAGTGGCTCATGACCTCATCGTTAAAGGTGTTCACAGCGTTGCTAACGCTTTAGCTTAACTTTAGTGCTAGCTTTAGCTTTATGAGGGTGATATGTACATAGTACTATATCAACAACCTCCGGACTTCCCCAGGACAGCTTTATCAGGGTCATACATAGTATCAACTACTGCCAGACTTCCCCAGAACAGTGTGCTTTATCAGGGTGATACATAGTATCAACAGCTGTAACAGTCACGCACTTTTCCTCCTTCTTGGTCTCGTTTTTTCTTGTGCGTTTCTCGAGTTCGACTTTCGGTTTTTGTTCAGTTTCCGCGATGAAAAAAAATCACAGATTTTTTTGTTTGGATTCCGATTTGTTCGAACTCCGAGATTCCGGATTCCGAGGCTCCACTGTATTAGGTCAAATATCCGTGTTTGTGGCAGGTTATGAGAATTTGGGAGGTGGTTGGAACGGATTAATTGGGTTTCTGTTATTTCTTATGGGAATAAATGTTTCATCTAACGACCATTTTAGACTTACGAGCTCACCCACAGAACGGATTAATTTCATAAGTCAAGGTACCACTGTATACAGTAAAAACCCAAATGACTACTCACTGCCTTCGCTTAGCTAATCAGGTTAACCATTAAAGAATTGTACAAAATGATTACAATCCTTTTTATGTTTCAATGCATTGTCGTTTCACACTGGTTCATGTGGAAAATGGATTAACCAGTAAAAAAAAGTGAAAAGATGCATATTTAAAGGTATTTTAAAAGATGTTTTCAATTTTTGAAATTAGTTAAAATAAGTTAACACCCCCATCCCCCTTTCCGGCAATGTGGCTTGAATAAATTGTTCTTGATGATGTTTTTAAACTTTCCAAGGGTAAGATTAGCCTTTACAGAGCAAGCAGTAGATATGTTTAAACCTGGAGATGTTTTCAGATTAATCCGCAAAACTTAAACTCCATCAAAAACAAAATACAAGAATAATAAAAATAAAATGCAAAATGATTTATTTATTTTCCATTTTTTGTTTGTCTTACCCCGTCAACTTCAAACCAAGCCCCATAATATATTTATTGTGATGTGTATATAAATTAATTTAAAAATTATATAATTTAAGCATACAAAATTGATCCTGAAAAATTAATATGCCCTTCTTCAGGCTTTCGATACACTGATTTAAGCACTGTGCTAATTATTTTATTTAAACGCTTACAACTGAGCACTTGTCTGAACTTAGTCGTTTGTTTATGTACTAAAGTCCTTCGTGAATATGAGTTTGGTGTCTTAATTTAAGAGATGTTTATAAAAGGGTCACAGTTTCAGCACAGAAATTTCTATAGAAACACACATACATACATACATATGTATAGAGAGAGCGAGGGAGAGAGAAATATTTCTCTGCACACTTGGACACATTTGAAATAAAGGCTTGCCCAACATTTGAAGCTTGTTTGTTACATTTTTTGCATGGTGCAAATAAATAAACAAATGTAATAAGACTTCATGAGTTGTCTTTGAGAAATATTCATGAGGATGGCTGTTTTAGCATTTCTGTAGTAATGGTGTACCACAGGGCTGTATGTTTCACACAATCTTAATAGACATAACTCTGCATGCTGATTTATACAAAATCATACCAATGAGATGTTTCTTATTCTTAAAAGTAATTTCAGAGTGCTGCTGCAGAAAAAATGTATGCTGTTAGAAAATAATTCCTGTGTGGATGTTTACATTAGCTCTGCCTTTTTCCTCATCCCTATCATTGTCATGAACTTTATGAGATCATGAGCTTGTACCTTCTTAGTTTCCCCTTTGGAGAAATTTTTATCTCCTGCCCTTTGTGAGCTATAGGAATGGGTTCTATCTGTCCAACACACTTTAGTTTCTGGACAGTTACTTGCTTCAGGAGTGTCTGGACGCATGGTCCTTTTTTTTTTTTTTTTTTTTTTTTAAATTATGGCATTAACATTATGGGCAGCGTTGGCTTAGTGGTTAATGCAATGATCCAAAGATCAGTGGTTCAATTCACACTGTCACCACTCTTGGGCCCTTGAGCAAGGCCCTTAACCCTCAATTGCTCAGGGGTGTAAAAAAAAAAAAAAAAAAAAAAAAAAAAAAAAAAAAAAAAGATTGTAAGTCACTTTGGATAAGAGCATCTGCCAAATGTTGTAAATGTAAAAAAATATTATTTAATTGTGCACAAGATTCTGTGGACTTATAATCCCTGAATGTTTCATTCATGTAGCACAATGTCCAGAGTTTTTTAATTAGGTAAAAATTTTCACCACAAAATTAAGGCCTGGCAAACATATTGTAATCACTAGGTTCCTGACCACACCCAGTTTTTTTTTTTACTAAACCTACTGGGGAGACTACCCAAACCGAGTCTCAGAGATTATTTTATATTGAGATGTCAAAGGTGAAGAGTGGAGAAAGATTACAAAAATTCTGACAGAGTGCTGATGGACATGATGTTATGATGGACTTTAAAATGACACAATTATGTTTGACCTTGAGGGGTCAAACCCCACACTATGGTAGATATTGTAAGTTGAGAACATGGGTAATTAAACCCATATACAGTAATGTCTATTTCTACATCATTCAATGCAAATGGAGGTAGTAGTAGTAGTAGTAGTAGTAATAATAATCATAATAAAAAAAGTTTGAATGATGATGGACTATCAGCGAGATACTGAGGACATGAGCTAAAGAGGATCCTTTGGAGTTTATAAAGTGTCCACGTGAAAGAAAATTTTCTGCACTTGTGCTATGATGTACAAAACAACAGCAATTTTGTTGTGGAAACTGTTTTTTCTTGGCAGAAGGGGAAGAAGCCAACTAAACAACAACATAACCACACCACCTCCAATCTCCAAATTATTTAAAACACGTTGAACAGACGTATAACTTGTGTCCACCAGAGGACGTTAATAATGAACGTCCATTTGTGTCCACCGGGGGGCGCTGGTAATAACAGCTGCATAATAAAGCCAATACCGTACAGTATTCATGATCCTCTTGTTCCCGGTTTAACGACACATTGAATCACATTTGCAAATAATTGTGTTTCCCCCAGTTGAGTTGAGAGCAGAGAGAAAAGCAACACCATTTTCTATTAAACCTTACACTCCTGATAAACTTTATTATAAACTACTCATCTACACCTGATGGAGAAAAACAAAACTAACTGTACTTTCATTGCAGGGAGGAGTGGGTGTTGAGTGTGTGTATGTATGTATGTATATATCTTCTCTTTTTGGCTTTTTCCCGTTCTTGGGAGTCGCCACAGCGAATCATCTGATTCGCACATTTAATTTGGCATAGGTTTTTACTTCGGATGCCCTTCCTGTCACAACCCCTTAGCAAGTGACAGAAACACGCTGACGGCTTTGCAGCTACTCTTTATGAAAGTCAGCAATGGTTCTTTTACATGCCTCTTACCATAGACAGTGAGAGACATGGCCCGCCTTTGATAACCCAGTTAGCTGCACTGGGGGGGACAGTGACAACCTTGTGGGGACTCGAACCCCCAACCTTAGGATCAACGATCCTGCGCCCTATCCACTAGATCACCACTTCCCCTATATATATATATATATATATATATGTGTGTGTATATATATATATATATATATATATATATATATATATGCATTACTGACTTTCGTCAACAGTAACTGCATAGACTTCAGCATGTTTCTGCCCTACGATGGTCTGGGTGAGCTGTCCAGGGTGTTCTCTGCCTTCGCCCAAAGTCGGCTGAGATGGGCGCCAACTTCATTGCGACTCTAAATTAGGATTAAGCTGTTGAGAGAATGAATGAAATGCTATGTATAAGTGTGTCCTACTCAGATTTACCTATCCAAGCCCATGTAGTAGTCCTACATGAACCTTTAGTAGCTTCAATATGCAGTGCTGGAACTGCCACAACAAACAATTCATGCTTTACAAATAACTGGAGCATGTCCGCCTCACAGGAAGGTCCTGGGTTCGATTCCCAGCTTGGGCATTTTTTGTGTGGAGTTTGCATGTTCTCCCTGCACTCGGGTGGGTTTACTCTGGATATTCTGGTTTCCTCCCACAGTCCAAAAAGTGCACAGTAGGTTAACTGGCTGTTCAAGTTGCCCCTGGGTATGAATCGGAGTATGAATGTTTGTGCGAGTGTCGCCATTGCGATGGCCTGGCAAGTTGTCCAGGGTGGATCCCGCCCTCGCCCAGAGTCTTAATTCGAATTAGAAAAGGAATAAATGAATGAAAAACAGCTACAGATGCAAAAGGGTACTGCTTATGGGGCTTATGGGTACTACTGCTCTGGACACATCCGAAAGGGTACTGAGCAGGACCTTTTCTTTTTGTGCGTGTGAGGGGGGGCAAAACACATCTGGAAAAGTACAACTTTTACACCTGTATTGTTTTCTTTTTAGCTTGGCATGTGCATGTTACTATCATAGCTATACACAGAAAGGTACAGTACTCTTCGAGTCGTGGTCTGTTTTTCGTAAAACTTTACAGGCCTCTTTCGAGATAAGCGTTGTAAAAAGCTACCAAAGGTTCCCTTCGAGTTGTAAGCATGAGCTCAGAATGCACACCTTCAGCCTTGTTACTTAAAGACTACCTATAAAGGTTCACCTTTAGTACCGGTACTTGGTATCTTTAGTGTTTATAAAGGTGTCCCTTTGACGGTTCTGGGCTATGAATGGACCTTGAACAGTTTCACAACGTACTTGACCCATATTTACAGCTGACTGAGACGTGTTCCTCCAGAATGACCCCTGGGAATAATGTGCAGTCGACTGAAATCATTTCTAAAGTTCCAGCACACGAGTCCTCCAGGTGAAAGCCACAAATAAAAAAATTAGAAAAAGGTGCAGCATCAACAGCTCAGCCAGGAAAATGGAAAATTACAGTAAAAGTACTTTTTTTTTTTTTTTTTTTTCACCCGATAGACTAAGAAAACCTGGTCGAAGTTTACTCGTAGTAATGCGGTGGGCGGACGAGCGTGCAAATGGGCGTCCAGGCAGAGCACGTGACTTGCAACGGCAACGACTGGCTTCCCAAAGGGGGTGGTGAGGCGTTGACGTCAGCCGAGAGCGTGTATAAACTTTGGCAGCAGCACAGGTTGCTTTTAGACGCATGAGAATCCTGTAGGGTGCGCGCGCACTCAGACAAGCTCCGGATCGGATCAGATCAAAGCGCGCACGCGAGTTTCTCGGAGAAAGGTCCAGGACGGGAAGCGGTTTCCGGGTCAGCGCGGCTTGAGAAGCACGAGCTGCGTTCATGTGTGAGCCGTGCATCGTGGAGTCCGAGTGCGTGTCTCCAACATGCTTCATGAGCTGGGCGATGGAGCCTACCAACTTCTACGACAGTAAGCTGAGCGGAGACGGGAAATGTCCCGAAGACAGCATCAGCATTATCACGAGTATCACCACGACCTCCTCCTCCAGCAGCAGCAGCGGCGGCGGCGGCGGCGGTCAGGGCAGTGTGGTGGAGCTGAGCAACGCGCCTGCGATGTACGACGACGAGAGCGCGATCGACTTCAGCGCGTACATCGACTCCATGGCGACTGCGCCCAACTTCGAGCTGTGCAACGACGAGCTGTTCGCCGACCTGTTTAACAGCGCCGTCAAGCAAGAGAGGTCCGATTTCTACCAGCACCTGTCTGCGTTCGGCGCGTCCAAGGACCCGAGTTTCGCCATCAAGCAGGAATCCAGCTGGAGCGACAGCGACGCGCCGTCGTCTCTCCCGTCGCAGATCGAGACGTGCGCGCAGACGTCGGTGAGCATCCACACGGGACAGCCGACGCCCCCGAGCACGCCTGAGCCCTCGTCATCCCTCTCATCCGCCTCCAGCCCTCCGCGCAGGACACTCAAGGATAAGAGCAAGAAGTCGGTGGACAGGTTGAGTCCGGAGTACCGGCAGCGCAGAGAGCGGAATAACATCGCGGTGCGCAAGAGCAGGGACAAGGCGAAGCAGCGCAATCTGGAAATGCAGCAGAAACTGCTCGAACTGAGCGCAGACAACGAGCGCCTGCACAAGACCATCGAGCAGCTCACGCGCGAGCTCACCAGCCTCAGACACCTCTTCAAACACCGCGAGACCACCGACAACCGGTGATCACCACTACCATCATCAAGGCGCGCGGTTTTTATTATTATTATTATTATTATTTTTACTTCTTTGGGGGGGGAAAAAAACATACCTCATATTCACGACTCGAACTGTGACTGTCACTCCACGTGCACCAGAACTGAACGTGAATATTATTTTTGTGAATATTATATAGAGATTTCTTTTTGTATTCTAAATTATTACAGGAAACAAAAGTCATACGTTATGGTACATGTTTTATAATTTCCAGACTTTGTATACAAACGTTTGAACATTTTATATAAAGCCTGTACATACAAAGGAAGAAACTGGAATATTGATAGAAATAAAATGAAATACGTTTTAAATATCAGCAGCAGACTTTGGTCAGTGTGAATGGAGGGACGATTGGGGGCGTGGTCATGGGGACAATTCCATCAGCAATTTCCAGATGTCAAGTTTTAAACAATATATTTAAATATAATTAGTGCGCATGCGCATTTCACGCTATTTTAAATCATCTAAAGCACATAAAACAGCACTTGATACCTAAACTCGATCATCCAATCATATCAGGCTGCAATCCTACTCGGCTCAGGCTGCACCCAGTTTTATTAGGCTGTCAAAAAAAACAAAAAACAACAACAATCCTGCTCAGTTTGGTATTTAAAGGCAGCATGCACATATGAGTAACTCCAGGTTAAACGGTGATCTCCTCCAAACCCATCCAGATTGTGGAAGATCGGGTGACCACATGGATGTAAGCCTGCAGAGGGCCGACACTCTTTCCAAGCACCGCCTCCACTTCATAACTCTGTCAAATCAAAGAAGAAAAAAATAGTAAACAAGTTTTCTGGTGCTGTTTCTATTGTAAAATTTATTTTAAATGCATGGCTGTTTAGTTTTAATGAACATAATCAAACGCACTACCATCTCTAAACATTAACACACAGGGGCTAACAGTGTCACATCCAAAACTAACATGGATTTACTCCCAGATCACTTTTTTTTTTCTTTTTTGCTACACTGTTTAACCCAAGGGAAATTGTTACTGCAAAGTGAGCCAGCACACACATTGGGGACACTGGGGGAGCAGTTGGGGGTTAGGTGCCTTGTTCATGGGCACTTCAGCTATGGAGGAAGCGAACATGGAGACTTCGGAAATCGAACCAGCAACCCTTCAGTCCCAAGTCTGGTTCTCTAACCATTAGGCCCCACTTTGTTAAGAGTGATACACCGGCTTAATCAGCCAATCAGAGAGGTTCATACAGGCTGGGGCTTTGCAATCAGTCTATACAATCGTGTCCAGCCAAAAAGCATCTCGAGCAAAATCTTGAAGTTTTGTAGGTGTGTGTGATTGGACAAATAAATCATATATGT
Organism: Plotosus lineatus; assembly: GCA_024760905.1. NCBI lineage: Eukaryota > Metazoa > Chordata > Actinopteri > Siluriformes > Plotosidae > Plotosus > Plotosus lineatus. Next base: position 111,446,867 of record CM045728.1, read on the forward strand.
GTGGGGGAGTTAGCACATGTCCCCCCTCGCATCAAAAAGGCGTGGGTTTGATTCCCATCTCTGTGTTTCTATGTGGAGTTTGCATGTTCTCCTCATGCCTGTGTGGGTTTCCTCCCACAGACTGAAAACATGCACATTTGGCTAACTGCTTGTTCCAACTCGCCCCAAGGTGTGAGTGTGAATGATTGTGTGAGTGTTGGCCCTGCGAGCTGTCCAGGGTGTATGTACCCCAGCATCGGTTGAGATGGGCGCCAGCCTCCCCACAACCCTAATTACGTTAAAGTAAATGAATTTGGTTGGTTTTTTTTTGTTTATCATAAGTCATTGACTGACTGAGTCAGGTGAAGCGCTCCTTTTAAAGTGGCCACTGATTTGTTGATTTATCAAAGTGAATACATGCTCGTTAACTGGAACCTCACCTCAGCATGTCCTGTTGAGTTTAAGAGGGACAGGATGGAGTTTTGCTGCAGCTGATAAACACACACACAGAAAGGAGCACTTGAATATAATCTCGTGCATCTTGCAATGAAAAAGGTGTGAAGATGAGAGTCAAGTGTTAATTAAAGATTAAAAAAAAACGACAGCTGAGGTTTTCTTCCTTTTTTGAGACCAGACGTTTTTTTTCCCCCACTCTTCTTACCTTAACTTGAACCATCCACTGATTTGAAGCAGGACAGCTGAGACACACTTCCAGCTGCATCTTTCTGCACGCTTTATCCACGAGTCCGCACGCCACACATAAAAATACATCCCTGGGTACATAAAGCGTACGGGTTCAGCACCATGACAATCGTTACCGTACTGTATACGCGGTCCTGTATATTGTGCGATTAGTCGACTTACTGTTTATCTTCGTAGACCTCTAAGCTGTCGCTTCCACACCCGCTGCACACCGGCCACGAGAAAGCCGAATTCTCATCGATGCCCGTCACCACTCCTGTACAGTACGACGAAACAGAAGACACAAAAATCATGATAATCGTTTAAGAATAACCTTAATGAGTATCCGCCTAATTTCAATAAGGCTTGCTGTGCATGCTTTTCGGCTCAGCGTGGGTGTAAAGAGTTGCCTTCCATCAGTCAGATTCCATCATGCTTGTTACCTGCATACAGATGGACCAGAATTGATATTTTCAAAGCATGCTGCACTGAATTCTCGACCCTGATTAGTCAGAAGATTTCTATTCGTTCATTCACTTTCTGAACTGATAAATCCTCATAGGGTCGCCGAGAGGCTGCCGATGATCTCAGTGAGCACGGGGCGAAGGTGGCGTTCAGCCTTAACAGAATCAGCCGACACGGAACCACCTCGGAACAATTTGGAATGGTCTGTAAGTCGATTGTGCATATATTTGGACACTGGGAATGAATCGGAGCACCTGGGGGGAACCTATGCAGAAACAGGGAGGATATGCAGAAACGCCCTTGCCGAGGCTGGGAGGTGAACCCAGGGTGTTCTTGCTGTGAGGCAGATGTGCTAACCAATATCACAGCAGGACTACTAATGGCCGTGTTTTTTATTTAAACTTTTTACTTTAAGAGAAAAATCTGAATATCACTTTACCATCTTGTGGTTAAAATCTTGTAAAGACCTTTAAGGTCCATACTGACGTAGGGTCGAGTGTCTGGTACTTCTCGTTTGTTAACCCATTAAAGAATTCCCTCCCATAATCCCTTTCATTGTCAAATCCAAATTGATCGAGACTCATCATCCCCATCCTTGCCCACCACGCAGACTCCTCCCCACCACCATCTCAGCCCCTAAGCATCACAATGCAAATCCAGGAGAAAGACACGAAGAAGGAAATAGCCACCGAGACGTGAGAATATACTGACCTTTAACGGTGCAAAGAGAGCAGGAGGGACTCTCAGGGCTCAACTGGTCCAGCAGAACCGTTGGAGGTGAGGAAATATTGTGATTTTGGGATGGTTCAGCATCCACATGAACCACAGACTGCCCGGAGACAATGACCTTACCTAGAAACGCCGCATATTTATCATTAAATAGAAACAAAAAGCGAAAGTGCTGCAGCAGAAAAGGACAAATTCTCTCCCAGCAGCTTACCCTGCTCCAGTACAACGTCCTGGAAAACTAGCCTCGGCCTGAACTGGGGCGACAGGGCAGCGATGGCTCGATGAACGGACATCTGGATCAGGATGGTAGGGCTCAGGTGCACAGGCAGGGTTCTCAGCAAGGTTCCCGAGTGCTGCTCATCCTGCAGGCTGGAGTCCGTCACAAACAGCACGAGTTCCTTGTCTTCTTTATCCTGTGTTTAAAAGGGGCCTTTTTTGTTTGATATATCAGTCGACAGTATTGGTTTAAGTACTCTAACCACCTCTACCAGAACACAGGCATGGATCATACGGTATATAACATACACTACACCCGACCCAGAGACGCGGTAAACACACAGCACGACCAGTCTGCCAGCAAACCAACCTGCTCTCTCTTATACACCAGAGTACCCCTGAAACTGCACCGCCCACTCACAGGTTCCTTTTGGACCACATGGAAAGAAGAAACAACACAGATATTATTATGTCTGCATCATTAAGTGAATAAACCAATGAGCATCCAGTGATATGTGGGGAACCTGTAGAATCTCTTTGAGGGTCTGAATTAAAGGAGCGCGGTAGAACGGTGACTCGCGTTTCGGGACGACATGCTCCCGCTGTCCCGCGAGTCTGTAAATGAAACTCGGTGCAGAGACTTTAACCTATAAAGAACATCAGAAATCAGAATACTTTTTTGATCCCGGAGGAAATTGTGTATGCATAGTTGCTCCATACAAGAGTGAGATCAAGTCTCAATCAAGGAATATATAAATCCAGTATAAACAGAATCTATACATATGTAATTATATCTGTATGTCAGTCTGACATTAGAAGTTCTTAATATCTAAATAAACAGATGCAGAATGAATCCTGTCAGCATGAATCAATCGGACAAAAGGGAAAAACAGTGAAAACAGGAAGTGACAAATGTGAAAAGTATTCGTCATGCAGAATGATGCTGTAAAAGAGCCCTGATCCATTCTGGATTCTGATTGGTCAGAAAAGTACTCATGCTTCATGTTTTTTTTTCAAGAGCATCACTTCATTAAATGGTAAACACCTTTCACAAAGGGTAATATTAAAAAACAAAGAAATAATAATAACAATTAAAAAAAAACTGTCTACAAAAAGTTACTCCTTCCAAAATTTTTACCCCCCCTCAAAAAAAATGGGTGAAAATTCAGTAATTGTCAGAAATTGACAAGAACCTTCTACATTTCATAGATACCTTCTAAAAATTATCAACATCCTCTGAAAATAGTAAACTTCTTCCAGGAACAGTACACACTTTCTGTTAATCCATAAAAAATATTTCAATCATGCAAAACTTGAAAACATGTTTCCTCCAGCAGACGTTTCCCTTCCTATACTCCCTACAGAAACTAGTTCTAACCAATCAGAATCAAGTGTGTTGGTTCAGGGTGTTTGATTTACTTCAGCAATTGGTCTTACGTGCACGTACAGTCTGATAGCATGAACCTTCTCCGGGAACTCGCAGAGGAAGCACAGGAGGCCACAAACTGTCAATCAAACTGAAGAGCTGAGCACATCTGTTGGGGGGGGTTAGATGGGAGTGGTACAGAGATAATTTTGAGGCGTTTGATTATTTATTATGTAACTAGATTGAAATATCACAAACAATTTGGAGAAGACTCATGCAAATATCCAACAACTGGCATCTCGTTTCAAACTTCAAAACTGGATTTGAACTGAAATCTTTACAAACGCCTTCAAGCTTATAAAAAAAAAAAAAAAAAAAAAAGCTCACCATAAAATTGATGATCAAGAGGCAAGGAGACGAATCCTGCGTGTGAACGGGCATCATTAGCATTGTTGCTGCTGTTGTTTTTAGATTTGACAGTCAGCCAAAGCGCATTGACAAAAACAAGCGGCGAGTGTGGGATCCGTTAAACCTGCGAGCAAGCAGAGGCTCGTGTCGCTACTCTCACGTTCTGTAACAGACACAAACGCACCTCCTACCTACTTCTGCTCATTTACTATTAGAATGAATCATATCATTGAGATCAAATCCTATTCTTTACGTTCGGATTCACATCCAGACACATGGGTGTTTCCGGTCAACAAACATGTACGACTAATGGATGGAAAGCACAAGAATGAGTCTCAGATGAGTTGTGAGACAGATAAAAAGCACAGGCTGCAACGACAGTGCCAATAAAACAGGAATTATGAGGTTGTGCTCTGGAGAAAGTACATGGCATGCAGCTGGGGGTCTTGGAGGCCCTGAATGTCCTGTGTGTGTGTGTGTGTGTGTGTGTGTGTGTGTGTGTGTGTGTGTGTGTGTGTGTGTAAGTGTGTGTGCGCACGCGTGTGCATGTGTGTTCCAGCAAAGCATGGACGTATTGTTTAAAACCAGTTCTACAGCCTCTTAATCCAAAGCTAGCTCATACATGACCTGCTCGACTGCCTCTACCAGTCCAGCCTGACGCACCCGAGATTAACACATGGACAAAGTGGACGACAAAATTGGGGGAGGGGAGAGAGGAGGGGTTGCACAAACTTTCAATTTTAAACTGCCTCCTTTTTTTCTTCTTCTACCAAATGCTTTTGCCAGTGATATTCTGGGTCTGTCCTTGCAGAAGCCCCTATATGAGCAGAAAATAATCAGCGACGGGGTCATGTGACAGGTGGTCATGAAGTGAAGTTACGGCTACCACCTAAAAAGCTGTTTATTATATATCTCTTTTAATAACAGCACATCTGGAAGTCTTTTATTCCTCTTGTGCCCTGGCAATTCATCACTGCTGCATTCGAGATTACATTGTAAGTCGTAATTCCTGCATAAACATCACAGGAAATTCTTCACTAAGCAGATATGTCGAATATTCAGAGGTGGAAACCGATGCCATTATTCTAAGCTGCAAACTATGACCATCTACATAAATTGAGTTTGAGGATACATTCCTTTTCTGCTGTCTTAACATCCCCAGTCTTCCAGGAAGGCTTTCCACCATATTTTGGGGTGTGGCTGTAGGGATTGCTGTATATTCAGCTACAAGAACTTTCATGGGGTGTTCAGTGAGGAACTCCTGAGTGCACTTGGCATTCCAGTTCATCTCAGACATGTTCAATGATTCAAAAGGCTTAAGGACTTTTATACTATTGTTTTGGGGGGAGGAATCACATGCGAGTGTGATGGGCAGGGGTGCACACATTTTTGGCTAAAACATATAGAAACTGATGCGTTATCTTTAGGCACCTTTTATTATCACAATTTGATCCAAAATATCAAACTAGACATGCATTCATAGAGTGCATGGTACAAAGTATTATTGGATTATTATAGCTTTCCATGGGTATAATAAAATGTCTCCCTCTGGAGGGCATCAGATGTACATTTTGACCCGTGTAATATATGTAGTAGTAGTTTCCTTTCAGCTTTTTCCCTTTTTCAGAGGTCGCCACAGAGAATCATCTGATTCGCACATTTGATTTGGCATAGATTTTATGTCGGATGCCCTTCCTGACACAACCCTTTAGCAAGGGACAGAAACACGCTGACGGCTTTGCAGCTACTCTTTACAGAAGTCAGCAATGGTTCTTTTACATGCCTCTCACCATAGACTGTGAGAGACATGGCCAGCCTTTGATAACCCAATTAGCTGCACTGGGGGAAGTGACAACCTTGTGGAGAGTGGGACTCGAACCTCCAACCCTAGGATCAGCGATCCAGCGCCCTATACCACCAAGCTACCACTGCTCTACCCATGTAATATATAGATAGGGATTTTTCAATTTTTTAATTTTTTTACATGATCCCTTGTATGGATCACATCCAAAATGTAATGGGTTCTTTTCAGGCCCAAACCCAACCGTGTCACCAAGTTTGGTGCAAATCAGTTTTGTAACTTTTGCCCAAGTCTGGCAACAAACATAAAAACAAACAAACAGATGAATACATATCCTTCGCTGCCAAGTGGTAAAGGTAATAAAACCCCATAAATCTGAGTGGTGGTCACCTCTCTCGAGTGAAGCGCTGGATCACCTTCAGCTCCCGCAGCAGACAATCTTTTCCCAATAATTGCTCTGTGAAGTCTTTAAGCTCCTCTTCCGAACACGTGTACCGTATCTCCACCTCGCCAAAGATTCCATAAACATCCTGCACCAGCAAACAACACCTGGGAAGAAGACAGGCAAATAGAAAAAAGACACCAGAGTAGAAAGAGCGAGTTGAGGCTTGATGCTCCCACCACCAGGATTCATCGTTGGTATGGAGCCAAACATGGCGCTTTCTCCAGGGGCTTGATATTTTGTGTAATTTTATGCAGAGTGCGTTCATGACATGTAATCCTAAATCCAGAAGGGATTACAACATATAGGAAATGGCTATAACTAATTACTTTTTTCTTTTTTTAATTGCTGACAATCATTTAAATGATTCATAGATGATGATTATGATTTATTTTTAAAGAATTGAACCCATCCTTCAAGTTCACGACTCGGCTACCACACCCAAGCAGACGTTATGCTTTTTCATGCATAATTCATTTGAAAATGTTTACACAAGCCGCCATGCAAGACAAAAGGTAAAAAGTGACATGTTCTGCTGGATACATCATAAAAAATAACTATGATTCACCTTACCACTCTGTCCTACCTCCCCATTTTCCCCCTAATTTAGTCGTATCCAATCCTCACCCATCGGTTATTGCCTTCCATATCACGCAATCACCACCGACCAGGGAGGGGCGAAAGCATGCACACACCCATTCTGTGACATGCAATGCTAGTCACCCGCCTCCTTTCGAACTGCGGTGCATGCGTATATGTAGGCGGTCTTATACACTCAGCGGGAAAGTGCAATCAGCCCCATCGAATAAATGAGCTCACAGAGGGCCATGATTGGCTGGTGATTGGTGTGAGTGACATGGAAGTGAGCATATGCCCTCCCAGTTAGTTTCAATGGACTTGCGGTCACGAACCGCTGGGGCATTAATTCGGATTATTAGAACTTGCGATCTTGTCGATGCGCCACTGGGAAGCCCACCTTACGACATTGTTTTAAGGTTTTTAAAAAAACCTGCAAAATGGGCAAAATCAATCAGCCCATGCGCCACATTATAAAAGATATGGTGCATTTTTCTGACCCGTGTGCTGAAATTTAAATTTAAGATCTCAGGTCCATACTGGACTTTTTCATTGGACTGTGAGGAAAATCATATTGCTTATGTAGTTCCCTAGTCCAACAGCCACATTAAAAATAATTCTTATCGGTGATGGTATGTTTGAGCAAGTGCACAGAGTACAACTTCAAGATGGCAATAGCAGCAGTCATATTGTATTTAGACTGTGACAAAAACTGACAGGATTATGTGGTTACCCAGTCCTAACATCCACACCAAAAATGGCGATGATTGGTGATGGCGTTTTTGAGCAAGTGTACATAATGCAAGCATGATCAGGTGAACCTTGCACATGATGACAATATCCCTTATGCCCAATGGTAAAGACTTGAGAGATTTAGTGAAAATGTTATAGACGTTGTGCACATGGGTGAGGGTGGGCATGAGGGGGTTTTCAAGAAGTTTTCAGATTCCAATAAATTTGACACATGTTGCGTCGAGGTTTTTCTTCTGGACAGGAGAAAACTTTAGACGAGGAAACAGATGGGGTTAAATGGTTTGAGTGCTGGGAACAGTGAGGACTGTTTAGGCTTGTCTGAGTGTGTGTGTGTGTGTGTGTGTGTATGAAACTTGAGAACTTTGGAAGGTGACAGAGCAGGAGAACCACATTCTCAGAACAGGTTGACAAACAAACATGTCACTTCTCCTACTAACTCCAGTGGACGAAGCGGTCAGCAACACCGCCAACCCGATTCCATTGGCCACCTTCAGGAATTTGCTATTGTGAGTAATCACAGGAATACACAGCACCGTGGGGGCACTTCCTGGAACTGCACACCATTGAGCTTGTTCCACACACATACACACAACCGAACTAAGACTCGCCCTCCCCAGAAGAATACTCCAACAAACCCGGATTGGCTAGAACAGAGTGGGCGGGATTCCTTCCGCCATGGAATCAACCAATCAGAACGCACTGTGTGATAAACAGGCCTGTAACCAGACACCTCAAGCACATTTTGTTCTAACTTCTTGAAAACATCCCCTCCTCTCCTCTTCTCTGCTCTCCTCTATTTGAACCAAGAGCTTCTTCAGCTTGTTTATGCTTCACAGACTTTTTACTGGAACCAAATATTGTCTTGGAGTGAAAACAAATCCTGATTATTCTCAGGAAGTGAGCTACAAAAAAACAAAAAACAAAACAGCAAAAGGTTTAAAACTGCAAGGCGAGCTTGGTAAAGCTTGAGGTCCTATTTTTTAACGAAAACACAAACTTATAATACTTTTGTTTTAATATACATTATATCAAAGAAAGAATCTCTAATATTACTTTTTGGGGTTCAAACTATGTTTTTGGATGACAGTAGCATAAAGCAGTACAAGACTGTCCAGATTATCAACAGAATGATTGGAAATTTCCAGGAAGTAACCAAAATTTGGAATACTCTTGACATGCTCTATTGTCCAGATGATCGAAATGTTAGATAACAAACACAAGCTCATTCAGTCGAAACCTGTGAGGCCCTTTATTTATCTTCCAATTGCAGGTATGTGTGAAGTAAACAAAAGAAAAACAAACAGGAAGTGACAAAAGAGCAATGTTCAGGTTATGATGCGTACCCAGTCTGGGGCCTCAGCATGCAGCATGTTTATGTGGTTCCTCACCCCTGCTTGAACATAAACATTATCATCAACACCATGGGGGTGTCATGTCCAGGCTTGCCCTCTGCTCCATATAGTGTTCTATCCTGAGATATATACACACCACAATGTAATGCAGAGTCAAAGTCATGTGTTTACAACCCGCTTGAGCTTCTGACCAAGATCGGGTTACTGAAAGAAGTCAAATGACTGGCTCCAACCATTACTTTTTCTAGGGTTCCTCCTTTCTATCAGCGTTCGGAGTCTAGCCATCTGGTTTTTTTTCCCCATCGCATCCCAACAACACGTGCATCCCAGCCTGTTCTGTCAATAATCCCGGTCTACTGCTGTTACTCAGCAGGGGAACGGGACTGTGTGTATTATAAGGTCCAGGCTCTGACCAACATCATTACTTCTCAAAGATTTAAAAAATAAATCTTTGCTCATCTCACTCCCTCGATTTGGGGCAAACAACATTAAAGGGCAAAAAGCGATCTGGTGTACTGCTACTTAATAATAAGTATTTATTTATGACTTATTGAATCGCAATTTGGTCACCTGCTAGTTCCTGACACCAAACTACCTTCCAAAACGAGAAGGTGCTTCTTCGGAGACCCGTAATGCCAACCAAAACCAGTCACACCTGTGGCTCATATAGTATCAAAGGGCATGAAGGAAGAAAGAACCATCCGCCATCTTTTGAATACATAGAGAGCCTATGATTGGCTAACTTCTGTCTGATTGACAGAGTAGAAGGCGTGTCCCATCCTGGAGAGCACAGCCAAGTTCTGCTCTCTTGGCCTTGTTTCAATTGGAACTCGTCAGACTCCTGAAGAAACAAAGGAAGAAGTTTCTTCATTTTTTTTTGCAACGGTCTAATGAGCCAAAAGCCCTGCAATTTTGATTTCTTGATTTGATTTGACCTTTTCGCCATCAATGAACTGCCTGAAAAATACAAAGTTTCCGAGGTCTTGTATCGCCATTGCAGGGGGGGGGGGGGCAAAACTACACAAACACAATGATCAAGCTGTAGATGTTGAAATTCTAACTGATACATTCCTGACACTGTTAGGGTTCTCGTCACATCATCCACAAAAAGCCTGGAGCCCTGGCATCACCACTGATTCACTACATAGCACACCTTTGAATCATGAAGACGACATTCTTACTGCCACCATGTACAACCTTCAATTACAACGACAATCAAAAACAAGTCTGGGATTTGTCAACTGATGGAGAATGGTTAAATTATGGTCTGGACCAAGTACTTGGGAAAAAATAAATAACTACTGTGAGGAGATAAAAGAGTGCTTCACAGGCCAAGTAAATTAGTGACCTCTCAATTGCAATTACAGGTATTTTACAGCAAAGCACTAATCTGTGTACAGCACTATTTGTAGGATGAATTCATCCCCTTGTACACAAAGTGCTGTTTTTCTCTGTTCGAAACTGCCAAGTCAATCACAGTGTCACTGAATCACTGTGTTAGGCATTAGCAGTGTATCGTCAACGATAAGGTAAGAGGGACGGTCCACCGTCAGGGTTATCCTTTTAAAAGACTAGTTAGCTTTTAACTGGTTAAATTCAAAATTGTTCTCTGAGTTACTAATCAAGCTTCACTTTGGGAGGTGGATTTTTCATTCACTCGAGAAATATACATTCTACTGCTTGTAAGATCTGTTTACAATCAAAGTGGCTTTACCAGGATCTTTTGTCCGTCAAAAATAGCTCCAGAAAGTAGACACCGCATATGTTGGACATATGTACCTTATTTTTTTAAATCGCAGTATAGTACTATATAGTTGCTTGGAAATGTAATGATAATGTGGATTGGTTGTGAAATTCTTTCTGTACAGAGATACACATCAGCTCCATAAAAAAGTCTTCTCCAGAATAGCACAATGATGGTCACTGATTCTGCTGTTACTGCAATTTATAACATATAAATCTGATGCTGTGCGAGATCTACTGAGATGCTGTGTTTGGCATGCTTTCATCTTTAAAGCTCAGAACCCTTCACTGGTGCTTGCTTGCATGTCTTGTGCCAAGAATGTGTTCCCTGCAAAGGATTTAGAGATAACATTTAGCAAAAATGAGTTTATTCCATGAACAACGTCTCGGGGCAGTGGATACGGTGGAGGCCAGGCTGAGCAACAGTGAGGTAGCGAGGCATATTGGCTGTACAAAACCCGCTAATCAGAAACCTTACCGACCGCCACAACATGACACAGTCAGTTGATGACGGGCCACACCCAGGGCGAGAGAGAGTGACGACTCCCAAACAGGAGCGCGACATCCGGTTGTAGCACTTGTGGGACTGGTCTCACCTGGATCACCGCAAATCACCACTGGTTTCAATGCAAGTCACTGCATGCATCAACGCAAATGGAGGCCGTACCCGACACTGACTGTTGTGACTTTCATTTTGGCAGGTGCTATTTTGTTTTGTTGTTTTTGATGTGTATAATTCATTCTCAACACTTTTGTTCTTGTTTTTTTCCCGCTAAACAATTTATCCATATTACAAAAATTCAGCTTTGGAATTTTTGGAAGGAAAATTATGTTCTCAAAGTTTGTAATGCCTGTCAGTGAATGTTGACTTTGAAAGAAGTTACAGGTTAAAAACTTTTGTTTTGACTCACATATCTAAACTTTTACTGTTAAAACTTTTCTCTTAAAGCTAATGAATAATGTAATGCCACTTTGTTCGTATATTATATTTTCCTATAAAAACTGTTTTCTGTGACGTGATTAACACAACTTATGCTGCAAGGGTTCTACGGCAGCAATATGAACTTTAGGAAAACTATTCTGACTCGACAAATGTTGAATTTAAACATTTAAAAGTCGACAGTAGCGTGAAATCTGGGTAAATTTTAATAAAAGATAAGAGACAACTGCGACATCTGTTAATAAATAAACCACTTTTAGTACATTCAACACATCATTAAAAGTTCTTGGGTTTTTTCCACAGTTCTCCCTGTTTTCTCCCCAATTTAGTCGTATCCGATTCCCACCCATCAGGTATTGCCTTCCCTATCACACAATCACCACCGACCAGGGCGGGGCGCAAGCACGCACATGCCCCCTTTGTGACATGAAATGCTCGCCGGCTGCCTCTTTTTGAACTGTGGGACTTGCAGATTTTGGGGGTGGTCTGACACACTTGGAGGAAAAGCACTATCCGCCCCCTCATATGAATGAGCTCACAAACACCCATGATTGGCTGGTGAGATGAGTAACAGGGAAGGGAGCCATCCCTCCCTCCCTCCCATGAGACCTCGGCCAATTAACTCGGATTTGAAATTGCGATCTCTGGGTTAATAGTCCAGCACCAATAAATCCCTGTTTTCCTTTTTATTCTAATATACGAGAAGCAAAAGATCCTGCATGGTTTGGCCTGTTAGCCCTGATACTTTGCACAATTTATGCCAGTTTTGTATGAAGTTGTTTAGCAACAAGAAAATACAAAAACCGAGTTTTATTTTTGAGCTACTGTGGACCCTAAAAGTTTACCCTGTTAATGAGCTCTGATAACCTCCTGAAATCGAATACTAAAGATGGGTAGAACTGAGCAGGAAAGTCCATCAATTTAAGAACTCCCCAAGTATAATATTTAAACAAGTACACACCCAACACTTGGGGGCTTTTTACACCCGAGTTATAGCGGCTCATCAGGCCGGTGCTTATTCCCAGTTTCTGTAGCGTGAAGCGACCAGGAGTTCAACTCCTCCTGGATGGGACACGAGTCCATTGCAGGTTACCTTCGCAGTATCTTTTTACTGGTACTCATTTATACTGCCGGGTTAACAGAGGCACACTTGTGGTTAAGACCTGCCCAGGAGTTTTAGCACAGTGGGGGTCTAAATGGGATTTGAACACACAACCTCCCGATCATGAGTGCACCACCCTAACCACTACGCCACCGGCCCCACACACACACACCATTTATAGCGCGGGTTTCAACGGGAAGATCATGTAGTTCTCACAGTACAGGCCTCTTTGCTACAACTGATGACATCATTAACTTGAGTCAAACTCATGTTCCAGATGTGAGCAATTCTGATTGAAGTAGAATATGGATCGTGTAAAACTGGTTGTTGCTTTATTAAAACTCGGGTTGCTAATCTGGAAAGCTAGTAAAATATTGAAAGTCACATCTTGGTGGACATCCTGAAGCCACACACCCCTACACAGGCATTCTGACTGCGCACTCGTGCACGGTAGTCACGCACCAGCCCTGAGACATAGGAGCATTTGATTGGATATTTCCCCCACAGACCAGAAAGCGGTGACTCATCTGTGTTTTTACAGGATAATACAAACCAGAGATTACAGATATGTTTCAGATCTTATAAGTCACTGATTGCTGTTGGGGTGTAAAAAATATTTCAACCAATATAACAGTTATTTACACAGCTAAAATTTTCTAACTCCGGCTTTAATTATAAACAAAATAACTGTCAGGTTCATCTTAGGGTTGCAATAAGCTTCTATTTGAACAGTACTTGGGGGAAAAAAAGATGGAATAGATTTTAAACACTTTCCCGCAGTGAGAAAATGATAGATGTTTTTTGGAACCCTTTGTGAAAATCACCTCATATGGTTTACATTATGTCCGCGAAATCCCAAGGAACTAGCAGGAAGAAATCTTAAGAAATTAAACTGTGGTCTATGGTCCCACTTTATAACCACAAAAATCTATTATGGATTAAGAGATATTTCAGGAAAGTACTTAGATCATATCCTGCTGCATGTAATAAATCGTGGTGTTTAGATATGACATCAGCATATTAAAATTCATTTAGTCAAACTGTTACCATTACAAACAAACAACATTTTCATCCTCACTGAGGATTATATAAACATTTAAGTTCAACAATAACAACATGAACAGTACTTCTGTATCAACCCATTTACATCATGCATGCCAGTAGGTAGGTAAGTAGGTAAAGTCTGTTGGGTTTTTACACCCGAGCCTCGTGGCTCATCAGGCCAGTGCTTATCCCCGGTTTCCATAGCGTGAAGCGACCAGGAGTTCAACTCCCCCTGGATGGGACGCTAGTCCATCGCAGGTTACCTTCCCAGTATATTTTTACTGGTACCCATTTATACTGCTGGGTGAACAGAGGCACACTTGTGATTGAGACCTTGCCCAGGGGTCTTAGCACAGTGAGGGTCTCAGTGGGATTTGAACTCACAACCTCCCGATCACGAGCGCAGCAACCTAACCACTACGCCACCGGCACCAAAATGTACAGTTCCAAAGAAATTATCAATGTTGAAAGAAATACTGTATTACTGTAACCAAATCTATATTCTTACAATATATGTATTTGGGTGTAACTTTTTTTTATGTGTATGAACTCAGATACCAATTTTTGTTAATTGACCCCCCCCTTTATTTGTCCTCCTTCTTGTGGGCTTTGTTAAAATTTAAAGATGCCCACGAAAGTGTCTTTCCCTCCTCAAAACCTTTTAACATTTCATGAAACCATTGATGATCTGAGACCAAAAGGAATACGGATAAAATGTTTACATCATGCATGCCAGTAGATTACTGCATAAAGAGTCATACCTGCCCACGTGTTCTTGCTGAGCCTTTCCAGAGACACACTTGCTGAGACTTTTGTGTCGGAGAAGGCTTGTTTGAGGACCCTGTGTTCCTGAACAGAAATAGACCCTTTGGACCACCAGCTCCACGGGACCACATATAGACCCTGAGGTCCCACAAGCCTCTAAAGCCTCCAGGAGAGAAACGAACGCACCTCCTGCATTCCCGTGCATCTGTGCACAAGTATCAAACATACATTTAATTGCTATCATCACTGATTTGCGAAGAGAAATTCTAGTTTTGTCTGAGGGGCAGTTCTGTAACACTTTCAAACACATAGAAAACAAGCAACGAGAAACATTTGGATACCTAAGTGGTTATGCAGAGATGGTCCTCCAAAGTCCTGCAGTGACTTTTCATTCATTCATTTTCGAAGCCACTTAATCCTAATTCGGGTCAGTCAACTCGGGGTTAGGGCCATCGCAGAGCCAACGCTCACACAAACATTCACACTCACATCCAGGGGCGATTTTGGAACTGCCAATTAGCCGATTGTGCATATTTTTGGACTGGAGGAAGAAACCCACACAAGCATGGGGAGAACATGAAAACCCAACACAGAAATGCCTGAGCTGAGACAAAGGCCTTCTTGCTGTGAGGCGGATGTGCTCACCGCTACGCCACTGTGCCGTCCCTGCATTGACCTACGATGCAGTAATTACAATAAATGAATTGGTCATCCAGGCTAGTTTTGCCAACATATTTATGAGCCCATGTTGACTATGGATATACGTTCTTTCCATATAGCCACAGTGTTCGATTTCATTCTTTTTAACCACCAGGGCAGGGGGTGGGGGTCAAACTGATAACATGACAAATTCTCGAAAACGACTGCTGCACAGACCGCCACTGGAACAAGTAAAATGTCACCTTCTCATTTTACACTACTCAACTGTCCAGGTTGGAAAGCCTCGAATTCCTGTTCTCGGCTCACAGTAGTGAACCCCAGTGTAGTCTTTGGCTCTTGAAACCAAACCACGTCAAGGTTGGACATATTGTACACTCTGGGATGCTTTTGTGCTCACCACAGATATATTACTCTGGTCTTCTTGTCAGCTTGAACCAGTTAAACCATTCCTCTAGTTTACTTTCTCATCAACAAGGCGTATTCACTGTCAGCACTACCACTCACTGGATATATCTGGAATTGGAAGAGCAAGTCAACAGGACTTTGGCTTAAACAGTGCCTGTAACTGCAGGGATTCATGGAGATTATTGCTCCAAGATTGGGCATCACTCCTACCAAAACTCCATTTGACAGAAATGTTCTAAATTTCTAGTCAAACTATGCTAGGGCTACTTGCGCAGAGACAAGGACACAATTCCACCTGTCGGTCTTGGGGTCCAGCAATAGATAGATAATCCACTCTCGATAATTCTATAGTTCCAGAAAGGCGAAAAGTGCAGTAGAGAAAGGGAATCAAGCCGAAAGCTCCCGGTGAAGAATGCATGTAGGAACGATGAGGGTGGATTATGGCCTGGCAACCCAAAAAATCCAGGAAACAAAAACCAAACTTATACAAGCAAGTATAAGTGACGCAATCTGCTGGCGAATCAGAAGTAGCGCTATGATACAACCAAAGCCAAGACTTCCTGTTCAGAAGCGGACGAGTAACAGCGCCTAAGTGAAATAAAAAAGGTCGGTATATGAAATACCATACGAAGGGTGCTTGCTTGGTCTGTACAGTGAAATCGAAGCCCAAGGCTCTTTTTTTGTACAGACCTCGCCGAAGACTCAAGCTGAGATTTCTCTGTACAGACCGAGTAACAAGGTTAATAATAAGTTTCTCTACACACACCAGTACCATGGGGTGATCGCATTCTTAGTGTTTAATCTCATTCCAATGAATGATGGGGCATGCTCCAGAGAACTTTCTTCTGATTTCATTGTGAAAACAGGCACCAAATCTAGTAGGAGAGTGGACAAGCTTTACAGGTATAGTATAATCCTGCTTTACTGGATATCAGGGGAGGGCTGGCAGACATGACGATATCTGTGATCTTAACGACACAGTAAACCCCTGGAACACAAAAAAAAAATGGTAGGAGGGCTTTCGGAACAATCTCGAACATAGAACTGCCCAATAATTGCTGTGGTCGTTCAGAAACAAGGAGCAGTTGAACAGATTTTTTTTGTTTTGTTTTGAAGATGCACTCAAGCTACATCTCAAGTGGGGCACTCAGGTGCCTACCAGGGGTATGAAGGCGTGGCCTCTTGGGGTAAAATGGGGCACCCAGGTGTCTTACAGGAGTATGAAGGCATGGCCATTTAGGGTGAAGCAGAGTTTGGGTTGCTTAAGCTGTGTCTGTGACAGGTGTTAGAAAAAAAGTCCTACTTCAGGTGGAAGTCACAGCGCCAAACTAAGACGACCAAGCTGTTGTAGCGCGCAGCAGTGCCGCAGGCAGACAGGCCGAAGGCATGGGGGGGGGGGTATGCTCCTCCCACAGGGGGTGTTTGGGGGGCCTCCCCCATGAAAATTTTTCAAAATCGCAGCTTTGAGATGCATTCTCTTGGTATCTGAGGTCAAGAATTTGAGAATTTGTGATGGACTGCTAAGTGTAATGATCTATAAAATATTCAGACAGCGGGTATGTGGAATTTAACATAAGAGACTCATCTACCAGAAAATTGAAATTAAGTCAAGACATTTTATTCAATATACACTGTTTAAATGTAAAGAAAATTCCATATTTTCGGTAAGCATTTTACTTTGTGTTATTTATCAAAGTATGCATTGTTTTTGTCAAATGCAAAAAAAAAAAAATCATAATTTACAGTTATTCCAGTATTGAGTATTTCAAGTGGAGGTTCAGTTTATAATACTATGTTGCATCAATGTCAGAACAACTAACTTGTTTGTCACGAAAAACATAAAATTATCTGAATGTTAAACATTTTAAACAATGGTTCTCTGCTCCCTGTAACCTCAAAGTTCCTCTTGGGTCCTTGTCGTTCACACACATGTATTCTGTCTTACTAAGACTAACCTTCAATCCCCTCCTTTCCAGGGCATACCTCCACCTCTCTAGATTTTCCTCCACTTGGTCTCTGCTCTCACTACAGATCACAATGTCATCTGCAAACATCATAGTCCATGGAGATTCTTGTCTAACCTCGTCTGTTAGCCTGTCCCTCACCATAGCAAACAAGAAGGGGCTGAGAGCTGACCCTTGATGCAGTCCCACCTCCACCTTGAACTCTTCTGTCACACCGACAGCACACCTCACCACTGTCTTACATCTCTCATACATGTCCTGCACCACTCTAACATACTTCTCTGACACACCAGACTTCCTTATACAATACCACAGTTCTTCTCTCGGCACCCTGTCATATGCTTTCTCCCGATCCACAAAGGCACAATGCAGCTCCCTCTGACCTTCTCTGTACTTCTCTATTAACATCCTCAAAGCAAACAGTGCATCTGTGGTGCTCTTTCTTGGCATGAAACCAAACTGTTGTTCACAAATGCTGACCTCTGCCCTTAGTCTAGCTTCCATTATTCTTTCCCATAACTTCATCGTATGGCTCATCAACTTTATCCCTCTGTAGTGCCACAACTCTGCACATCTCCCTTGTTCTTAAAAAAAATGGGCACAAGCACACTTCTCCATTCCTCCGGCATCTGCTCACTCTCTAAGACATTGTTGAATGTTCTTGTCAGAAAATCTACTGCTACCTCTCCTAGACACTTCCATACCTCCACTGTTATGTCATCAGGACCAACTGCCTTTCCACTCTTCATCCACTTCAATGCCCTACTCACTTCACCCTTATTAATCTTTGCTACTTCCTGGTCCTCAACGGTGACCTCTTCTACTCTTTTTTCTCTCTTATTTTCCTCATTCATTAGCTCTTCAAAGTACTCTTTCCATCTTCCCAGCACACTTCTGTCATCAGTCCATACTCTGTCCTTAATCACTCTAACTTGCTGCACGTCCTTCCCATCGCTATTTCTCTGCTGTGCCAACCTGTATAAATCATTTTCTCCCTCCTTACTGTCCAACCTATCATACAAGTCATCATATGCCCCCTGTTTGCCCTTTGACACCACTACCTTCGCCTTACGCTGTGTCTCCCTGTACTCCTGTTTACTCTCTTCAGTCCTCACTAAGTCCCACTTCTTCTTTGCTAACCTCTTCCTTTGTACACACACCTGCACTTCCTCATTCCACCACCAAGTCTCCTTATCTACTATCCTTCCAGAGGACACACCAAGTACTCTCCTACCTGTCTCCCTGATCACATTTGTTGTAGTTGTCCAGTCATCTGGAAGCACTTCCTGACCACCCAAAGCCTGTTTCAACTTCTCCTTGAAGACAACACGACACTCTTCCTTTTTCAGCTTCCACCACTTTGTCTTCTGCTCTGCCTTTGCCTTTTTCACCTTCCTCACCATCAGCAACATCCTGCACACCACCATCCTATGCTGTTTGGCAACACTCTCACCCACTCCTACTTTTCAGTCACTGATGTCCTTCAAATTACATCGCCTGCACAAGATGTAGTCTACCTGTGTGCTCCTACCTCCGCTTTTACAAGTCACCCTATGCTCCTGTCTCTTCTGGAAGAAAGTATTCACCACAGCCATTTCCATCCTTTTTGCAAAATCTATCAACATCTGTCCTTCTGTGTTCCTGTCCTGGATACCAAACCTGCCCATCACTACCTCGTCCCATGACCACTCTCACCTCTGGGGGTACTCTGCATCACTTCATCTAGCTCACTCCAAAATCTCTCCTTCTCTTCTAGCTCACATCCTGTCTGTGGGGCATAAGCAGTAACAACATTGAACATCACACCTTCAATTTCTAACTTGAGACTCATCAGGCTGTCTGACACTCTTTTCACTTCTAGAACATTCCTGACAAACCCCTCCTTCAAGATGACTCCTACTCCATTTCTCTTCCCATCCACACCATGAAAAAACAGCTTAAACCCTGCTCCTAAGCTTCTAGCCTTGCTACCTTTCCACCTGGTCTCCTAGACACACAGTATGTCCCCCTTCCTCCTCTGCATCATGTCAGCCAGCTCTCTACCTTTTCCTGTCATAGTTCCAACATTCAAAGTCACTACACTCAGTCCTAGACTCACACCTTTCCTCTTCTCTCTCCGCCTACGGACACGCCTCCCTCCTCTCCTTCGACCAACAGTAGTTCAATTTCCATCAGCACCCTGTTGGTTAACAGCACTATGGCGGTCGTTGTTAACCCTTGCCTCGACCGATCCGGTATGAATTTCGTTTTGATCATTTGCATCACAATTTTGGCAGAAGTTTTACACCGGATGCCCTTCCTGTCGCAACCCTCTGCATTTATCTGGGCTTGGGACTGGCGTGAGGGTGAACACTGGCTCGTGCCCCCCCTCACGGCTGCATTATGTGAGTGCTGGAATACCAGGCCATTATTTGGCTTTGGTCACCTTCTTGAGCCACAAGGATTTGTGATTCCAAAACCCAGCCCTCTCCATTCCATGGGAGAAAAAATTAAAGGTATGACTGTGGAATGACGACAGCACTTTTCACCCCAACGCTCCGTCACTCGGACAAGGAGGCATTCAGCTGTTTCCCACGAGGGGGGTGGAACAAAACCTAAATTTGATGTACTTCAGTAATAATAAAAAAAGCATACAAGGTGTCTGAAGGATTTTCTTCTAAATGCACATAAATATCGGTTTTTAAAAAAGAAAGAGGACAGGCCTGCGTACATGAACAAAACGAGTTACTCACCCGTTTATTAGGAAAGGATGCCTGAGATGACTTGAGATTCTCTTCCCTTCTCCATAAGCACCTGGTTAAAGGGTACGGTTTGGTCTTCTTGAGGCACAGAACCTTTGAGCTGTTTACAAACGTGTCCCGTTTCATCCCCCCTGAAACCTTCTGGCTGAAATGCGTGTTGAGAATGATGGGATGACACCCGCCATCAACAATCAGGCTTTGCCTAAGGAGAAAGGAATTAAGAAACCTATTTACAATGATAGTACGAGTTAACAACCATTGAAGGAAGGAGATATACTGTGGGTTTTTTTAGTTGCTTATGAACTTCATTCTATGGAAATGTGATTGAATGAGATCATGAGGCCATCACTTCCATCACTGTTTCACACTTCTTCACCTTAGTGCATGTACACAGCACACTGACTCAGACAGGTCACAGGAAGACTTCTGTACACCACTGGAACAGCCTATACTGCCCCTCCCCAAAAAGTACGTTCAAACAGTGCAGCTCGACAGCTACTTCCAGAACAATCGGAGCTATTCAAAGTACAATAAACAGTACATGCCAATGACACAGGCAAATGTTTAAAATTTCAGTTATGTTCAGAGGTCGGAAAACTGGTCTCTCACTATGATTTACAAGAAATACTTTTTCATAGTTGTTACTTCACCATGAAAAAGCCACTGGCTTCATTTTGCATGGCTTGTACATCTGTCCATGAGCATTGGGATGCTACTTGGCTGTTATTTATCACGATGTAAATGTACTGCAGCGCCTCGATGTTCCCCCATGAAGAGCTGGAGGAAGTGGCTGGGGAGAGGAACGTTTGGACCTCGTTGCTTAGGCGACCTGACTCCGGATTAAGCAGAAGATGAATGAATTAATTAATCAATTAATTATACACAGTACATAGCGATTTAGACTGAAAGTATACACACAGTGTGAGGCGCTGTATATTTATCTATGAATAGACATTAGAGTGTTGTAAAGAATGTGGTGAATGAGATCTGTGGCTATTCTTTAATCGTGCAATTTAAGTGCTATGTATGTAATATGGTGTAATTTGCATGAGAGACCTGACCAAGAGAGCAACCCTATGAAAAGAGATTTTTGATCTCACTGCAACTTCATGGGAAATAAACAAGAAAATAGAAGACATTCATGCACTGCATAAACACTCCATATGAACAAACTAAAATATCTGAGTTGATTCGAGTCCTGTGTGGGAACCACAGACATCATATATTGTAGATAAAAACTCTCGAACTGATCGAGTTTCCTTTTTCCATGCCACTGAAACAACACAAGACCTGAGGATTAAGTTAAGTGATGAACCTTAGGTTGTCGCAGACGGGCAAGCAAACATACCCAGAACAAATTAATTTTAACTGACATTTTTGTTTGTCAACTCAATATTAGTTCACATGAGTAATTCACCTCAGAAGTACTAAACAATTCAGTAACACATCAGCACACGATGCATCTGGTTTCCTGCCTGCACAAGTCGAGGCCCGCTCAGCCCTCCCTTCATGACGCACCAAGCAAGATAATCATATTGGTACGTCACAACTCCGGCAGGTCCTGGGACAGAGCTGAGCGCTTGTGAGTTTTCTTTTTAGTATTCTTCATGAACTTAATGAACCACATGCTGAACAAGGAACATGGATGGCAGCCAGGCGGGGGCAAGTTTACACAGGAGAGGTGGAGCCGGTCGCTCTCCCGATCAGAGCAAACACACAACTGTGCACCGTCGCTACAGGGCCAAATAGTGCAAAGTCCGAAAAGTCCATTCTCTTATCAGGTCAGTAGCTAAACACACTCTAAACATGGTGCAGTACAAACAACTGACAAATATGAGAATAGAATAGGACTGGCTGTAAAATAATTATATATATATATATATACACATACACACACACACACACACTAGTCCTTCTCAAAAAATTAGCATGTTGTGATAAAGTTCATTATTTTCTGTAATGTGCTGACTAAAAATTAAACTTTCATACATTTTAGATTCATTGCACACCAACTGAAATATTTCAGGTCTTTAATTGTTTTAATACTGATGATTTTGGCATATAGCTCATGAAAACCCAAAATTCCTGTCTCAAAAAATTAGCATATTTCACCCGACCAATAAAAAAAAGTGTTTTTAATACAAAAAAGTCAACCTTCAAATAATTATGTTCAGTTATGCACTCAATACTTGGTCGGAAATCCTTTTGCAGAAATGACTGCTTCAATGTGGCGTGGCATGGAGGCAATCAACCTGTGGCAGTGCTGAGGTGTTACGGAGGCCCAGGATGCTTCGATAGCGGCCTTAAGCTCATCCACAGTGTTGGGTCTGGTGTCTCTCAACTTTTTCTTCACAATATCCCACAGATTCTCTATGGGGTTCAGGTCAGGAGAGTTGGCAGGCCAATTGAGCACAGTAATACCATGGTCAGTAAACCATTTCCCAGTGGTTTTGGCACTGTGAGCAGGTGCCAGGTCGTGCTGAAAAATGAAAATCTTCATCTCCATAAAGCTTTTCAGCAGATGGAAGCATGAAGTGCTCCAAAATCTCCTGATAGCTAGCTGCATTGACGCTGCCCTTGATAAAACACAGTGGACCAACACCAGCAGCTGACATGGCACCCCAGACCATCACTGATTGTGGGTACTTGACACTGGACTTCAGGCATTTTGGCATTTCCTTCTCCTCAGTCTTCCTCCAGACTCTGGCACCTTGATTTCCGAATGACATGCAAAATTTGCTTTCATCTGAAAAAAAGTACTTTGGGCCACTGAGCAACAGTCCAGTGCTGCTTCTCTGTAGCCCAGGTCAAGCGCTTCTGCCGCTGTTTCTAGTTCAAAAGTGGCTTGACCTGGGGAATGTGGCACCTGTATCCCAGTCCACTGCTTCCACAGGTCCCCCAAGGTCTGAAATCGGCCCTTCTCCACAATCTTCCTCAGGGTCCGGTCATCTCTTCTGGTTGTGCAGTGTTTTCTGCCACACTTTTTCCTTCCCACAGACGTCCCACTGAGGTGCCTTGATACAGCACTCTGGGAACAGCCTATTCGCTCAGATATTTCGTTCTGTGTCTTACCCTCTTGCTTGAGGGTGTCAATGATGGCCTTCTGGACAGCAGTCAGGTCGGCAGTCTTACCCATGATTGCGGTTTTGAGTAATGAACCCGGCTGGGAGTTTTTAAAAGCCTCAGGAATCTTTTGCAGGTGTTTAGAGTTAATTTGTTGATTCAGATGATTGGGTTAAGAGCTCATTTAGAGTACCTTTTCATGATATGCTAATTTTTTGAGATAGGGATTTTGGGTTTTCATGAGCTGTATGCCAAAATCATCAGAATTAAAACAATAAAAGACCTGAAATATTTCAGTTGGTGTGCAATGAATCTAAAATATATGAAAGTTTAATTTTTGCAAGTACATTACAGAAAATAATGAACTTTATCACAATATGCTAATTTTTTTAGAAGGACTGGTATATATACACACACACACACACACACACACACACACACACATACATATATATATATATATATATATATATATATATATATATATACATATATATATGTATCATATATATGGGGTGGAGCAGTGGTGGTCTAGTGGTATAGGGCGCTGGTTGGGGATTCGAGTCCCACTCTCCACAAGGTTGTTACTATCACTGCCCTCCCCAGTGCACTAACTGGGTTATCAAAGGCCGGCAATGTCTCTCACTGTCTATAGTGAGAGGTTCATGTAAAAGAACCATTGCTGACTTTCGTAAAGAGTAGCTGCAAAGCCGCCAGCGTGTTTCTGTCCCTTGCTAAAAGGGTTGTGTCAAGAACGGCATCCGACGTAAAAACCTATCAAACATGCGAATTATTCGCTGTGTCGACCCCTGATAAAGGGAAAAGGCCAAAAGGAAATCTCATTTTATATATATATAATTCATTTTATATATATATATTATACACACACACACACACACACACACATATATATATATATATATATACATATATATACATATAAAGGATTTTCTGAGTAGATCCTTCCGTAGGAGAGTGCTCAATACTTTTTGGTAGAGCAAATAAAACAAATTTGTTTTGTGTTATATATATATATATATATATATATATACATACACACACACACACACACACATATACACACACATACATCCATACAAAACTGATTATAACAGAGCTGGTGGCCTGTAATGCAATCAAATACCATTTGCTAAAAGAAATTCTTGAAAATAAAAAAGAAACATATCCTACTATTAAATATTTTAATTATATCTTTTGGAATTGGTCTAGGAATTAATCTAGGCTGAGAAACTCACATTAGCAACCTTTCAGGTTTGCCAGCAGAACTAGAGGAAGCTAGTGTTCCTGCACTTTCTGAAAAAGTCATGTTTGGTTCAAAAAAAAAAAATAAAGAAAGAAAATAAATAAATAATTAATTAATTCTTGAAACAAATGCATTTTAAACATAAAATACTGTAGTAATTCACAACCATTTATAAGTTTACATTTTTCTATCGTGACTTTGAGGTTACCAAATATGAGCTGATATCCAAAGAGTAGATTAGCCAATCAGAGCACAGAATTACCAATATTTAGTGACCTCGACCATATATCTAATGTGTTTATTTATTTTTTTTTATTTTAACAAACAGGATTTCAACAGACTGCAAGACCTCCAGCTCTGTTCTATTCATATACACACACACACATATATATATATATATATATATATATATATATATATATATAGGATTTTCTGAGTAGATCCTTCCGTAGGAGAGTGCTCAATACTTTTTGGTAGAGCAAATAAACAAAATATAATAAACAAAAATAAAAGGACAGGACAAAGACTTTCTATTGAAACTCCATTTATCACTACAGATCTGTTTCGAGGGGTGGTGAAACCATCCTCTCTCTTCAGGTGATCTTCTATAATCACCTGAAGAGAGAGGATGGTTTCACCACCCCTCGAAACAGATCTGTAGTGATAAATGGAGTTTCAATAGAAAGTCTTTGTCCTGTCCTTTTATTTTTGTTTATTTTTATTTTGTTTATTATATTTTGTTTTGTGTATATATATATACACACACACACACCCATTTATATATAATGGATGTGTGTGTATATTATCATTTGTCAATGGAACTATTTAGTGATATTCACTGAGTCTGGAATTATACTACACACAAACATAAGGAAAGCAAAATACAGTAGTCCCTTGACTATTCGCGGTCTTGCACCCACGGTTTGAGTATTCGCTGACTGCCGAGCAACCAACACGTGATTCAAATTCAGCCAATGGCTGCCCTCTTTTCTCCTGATTGGTTGAGCTGAGGTCCCGCCCCTTTTTCCTCATTCGCGAACAAGTTGTCAATGAGCCTCTTTTTTGTGTGTGTTTTAATTACCAGTTAAGCTCCACGATACCACTCAAACGCTGTGCGTCTTCACTGGCTAAGCGATAGAAAACACTGGATGTCTCTTCTGAAGAAATAAGACTTTCTCCTGAAAAACGACGGTTTTCTCTGAACTGTTGTATTAAAATCTTTTTCAAATATTATTCCAGTACAGTATCTAAGTTCATGTTTATGCGTGAGATAGCATGTTTAACAAACGATACCAAAAGGATAAACTTTATTACAGTACTTATGTCCCTTTACATTCAAGTTGGCGTGACATCTCCAAGATGGCGCTGCCCAGAGGGCGACGTCGCGGAGTTCTCAGAGTCAAATTGTTTCTTTGTTCATTTTATTTGTTGTTTTGTTTGTTCATGTTTTGCACTATGCTCGTCTACGACCGGTAGACTGTACTACAGCGAAAAGATCGGAGTATCTTCGGGCGTGTGTAACTAAGCAGAGCTAGCATGCTAGTAGCAAAGCTAGCATGCTAGTAGCAGAGCTAGAATGCTATTGTTCGTTTTAATTTGTTTTATTTGTTGTTTTGTTTGTTCATCTTATCGGGTGTACTCTCCTCGAGCCATGTTTCACAGAAACACAGTCCTGTAGATCCCTCTGCGCTGCAATCTGAGCATGAAGCTCATCCATCTTGTTTCACAGAGACCAAACATTTTAAAGCAGTATGGCCGGAAGTGCTAACCAAGCGCCGGAGAATCTGAAAACTCCGCCTGGGCGGAAGGAGCATAGCATAGCATAGCAGTGCAGAGGGATCTACAGGACTGTGTTTCTGTGAAACATGGCTCGAGGAGAGTACACAATCCTGTAGATCCCTCTGTGCTGCAATCTGAGCATGAAGCTGGTCCATCTTGTTCCGCAGGGCCTGCACACTTTTAAGCAGTATGGCCGGAAGTGCTAACCAAGCGCCGGAGAATCTGAGAACTCCGCCTGGGCTTATTGTTAGCATTGAGCTCCCATAGCACAGCAGCTCACGATAGGAGTTGTTGCGTGCTTAGTTGCCCGAAGCTGAAGCTGCTCATAGCTGTAGTAGGGTCGACCGATCATAGACGAGCATAGTGCAAAACATGAACAAACAAATAAAACAAATTAAAACGAACAAAGAAACAATTTGACTCTGAGAACTCCGCGACGTTGCCCTCTCGGCAGCGCCATCTTGGACACGTCACTCCAAGTTCAATGTAAAAGGACATGAAGCATAATAAAGTTTATCCTTTTGGTATCATTTGTTAAACATGCTACAGAACATAAAATCTCACGCACAAACATTCTCAGAATTAACTGAGGTACTGTACTGGAATAATAATTGAAAAAGAGTTTAAAATGAGTGCTTTACAACAGTATATGCTGTATAATGTTTATATATTTTATTACTAAATATCACAGTACAAAATTGAAAAGTTTTTCTTAATCATGACTATATTTTCCTACATTAATACTGTATTAATGAGTAAGACTGTCTGTAGAATGTGCTTAAGAAACATATTTAACGCATGTAATAGATACATAGTATTTTACTGCCAGCTCCTCATTCGCGCATGTGACATCATACATGGGGTTTTACTACTGCGTACAGAACTCCCGATTCGCGGGCAGGCCTGGAACAGTACCCCCGCGAATGTCAAGGACCTACTGTAAATGAAAGACCCCCCCCCCCATATTTAAAGCATGTCAGTGACCATGACTTATGCTTTTTCACAATGTTTCTGCACTCGTTTGCAACTTGTTCAAAGTTTGAAAAGAACAGAAACATTAACCCCAGATTGCGTGGCTTTCTTTGTCATTTTTGTGACATTTTGTTGAATTTCTCAGATTTCAGGATCAGTGAATGGGACAAACTGTGTTTGTCTGCCATTTTGAGTTGTACTTTATCTAAGTTCAGCTTGATTGAACTTCCTATTGTCTCATTTGATTGATCGTTTAATCGAAATCTTAGAAACTAAGTAAACACACACTCACCTGATGTGGGAGGCCATTTCCGCCCACATCAGGTGAGAGAGAGAGTGTGTGTGTACTTTAGTGACTTATTTTGCACAAAGTGTGCTAGAACATTCCTGGCACGTAGTCAGTATGCTCCTGCGAGTGATTGGGGGGGGGTGAGTGTGTCATATCTGAATGATGAGACTAATTGTTCTGTACTCAAGTTGATACACATTACACTCATGATTACAGCCTGATTAACACGATTAGCAAAGTTGACAGTCCCGAAGAGCAGAGGTGGGCATGTTTACATAAATCACACTGCTGTCCTGCAGTGAAAGGAACCCTGGAGGAGTGTGGGTGGGGTGCATATACATAACTGTATCTGACCTACCAGCTTTCATAGGTTTCACACATGAGCCCTGTGTCATTTATATTTACATACATACATATATATATATATATATATATATATATATATATATATATATATATATATATATATATATATATATATATATATATATATATATATATATGGGAATTCCACGGGATGAGAGGTAATTTCACTTATCACGTGACTGCAAGCAGGACAGGAATCATCGTCACAATAGAACAGGTTGTACATTGTGTATCTCCTTCTTTTCCTTTCGGCTGTTCCCTTCAGGGGTCGCCACAGCAAATGATCTGCCTCCATCTCTCTCTATCCTCTGCATCTTCTACTCTTACTCCAACGACCTTCATGTCCGCCTTCACCGCATCCATAAATCTTCTCTTTGGTCTTCCTCTGGGCCTTTTGCCTGGTAGTTCCAGCCTCAGCATCCTACGACCAATATACTCACTATCCCTCCTCTGTACATGTCCAAACCATCTCAATCTAGCCTCTCTGACTTTGTCTCCAAAACATCTAACATGTGCTGTCCCTCTGATGTATTCATTTCTGATCCTATCCGTCCTCATTACGCCCAAAGAGAACCTCAACATTTTCATCTCTGCTACCTCCAACTCTGACTCCTGTCTTTTCCCCAGGGCCACTGTCTCTAAACCATACAACATCGCTGGCCTCATCACCGTCTTGTACACTTTTCCCTTCATTCTTGCCGATACTCTCCTATCACACATCACACCGGACACTTTTCTCCATCCATTCCAACCTGCCTGCACGCGCTTCTTCACCTCTTTTCCACACTCTCCATTGCTCTGGATTGTTGAGCCTAAGCACTTAAAATCCTCCACCTTCTTTATCTCTGCCCCCTGTAACCTCAAAGTTCCTCTTGGGTCCTTGTCGTTCACACACATGTATTCTGTCTTACTAAGACTAACCTTCATTCCTCTCCTTTCCAGGGCATACCTCCACCTCTCTAGATTTTCCTCCACTTGTTCGCTGCTCTCACTACAGATCACAATGTCATCTGCAAACATCATAGTCCATGGAGATTCTTGTCTAACCTCGTCTGTTAGCCTGTCCATCACCATAACAAACAAGAAGGGGCTCAGAGCTGACCCTTGATGCAGTCCCACCTCCACCTTGAACTCTTCTGTCACACCGACAGCACACCTCACCACTGTCTTACATCTCTCATACATGTCCTGCACCACTCTAACATACTTCTCTGTCACTCCGGACTTCCTCATACAATACCACAGTTCTTCTCTCGGCACCCTGTCATATGCTTTCTCCAGATCCACAAAGGCACAATGCAGCTCCCTCTGACCTTCTCTGTACTTCTCTATTAACATCCTCAAAGCAAACAGTGCATCTGTGGTGCTCTTTCTTGGCATGAAACCAAACTGTTGTTCACAAATGCTGACCTCTGCCCTTAGTCTTGCTTCCACTATTCTTTCCCATAGCTTCATTGTATGGCTCATTAACTTTATCCCTCTGTAGTTGCCACAACTCTGTACATCTCCTTTGTTCTTAAAAATGGGCACAAGCATACTTCTCCTCCATTCCTCTGGCATCTGCTCACTTTCTAAGACCTTGTTGAATATTCTTGTCAGAAAATCTACTGCTACCTCCCCTAGACACTTCCATAAATTGTGGAGTACATAAAAGTGTGGTTTCAAATTTCTGCTCAAGGTCTGAGGTCAAAGGTGATGTCACACCGTTGTATCGCCCCCCAGCTCAGCTGTCCAATAACACAAAGTCCTGCACATGTTTGTAATCTGTTCTCCTGCCGTCAGCAAGACATACGCTGATCCATTCTTCCTCAACACAATAATGAAAGTATGAAAGCAAGAGCAAACAGCCAAGGAAAGGAAAGAGAAAAAAAAGGATCCAGCTGTGTTTTTCCCCTTTGGCTTGCTGGAAATGAGCAAAGAGCTGCCAGGAAGAGGAATGCAGGCCATTCCCTAGAGCAGAACGATGACGTGGGAGCAGTGCGGGGGAGAAAAAAGAGTGAAGATCAAGTTTGTGCTACTCCCCTCACAGCTGTAGCACAACTCAGCTTTTCCCTTTTTTCTTTATAAAAAAAAACATTTTTCTTATCAGACTCAGTGCAAGCCACAGACTTGTATATCCACAAAAGCCCAACATTGTGACCGTCAAATGCACCACAACTCCTCAATTCCCCTGGAGAGAAAAAGAGCAATGTGATGGAACAGCATTCAATTCGTTCATTATATAATTCTTGATTTAAAAAAAAAAAAAAAAAAAAAAAAAAAAAAAAAAAGCACCTTCTACATTCGTCATATTTTGGAACAGTACTTTGAATTTGTAATTTTTAGGACTTCAGTATGTGACAAATCATACGTCATTAAGATTCAATAATCCACTCAGGACAACAGTTAATATCATTCATTTAAAAAAGTCCTTGTTGCAGACTGGTGGACAGCCATCGAATATTTCTTGGTCTTGCACCAATGCAGTGGGATAACTGAATGATTATGTCACACCTGGCATGCATGACATGGTAACGAGGCTGACTGTCCATCCATCCATCATACACCACTTAACTGAGGTCAGATCACAGAGACAACATGTCTGGGAGGGCGACGCGAACATGTACTCCTCAGTTACACTCCTGTGAAATCCTGAGTTATTCCCATCCCAGGCAGGGTAAATAATCCCTCCAGCAAGTTCCGGGTCTGTCCCGGGACCTCCTCCCATCTGGACATGCCAGGAAAACCGCTAGAGAGGCAATAAAAGCACCCAAAGTGAATCCTTTAGATGCAGAGGAGCAAAGGCTCTACCTTGGGCTCCTCTCGGATGTATGAGCTCTTTACCCTATTTCTAAAGCAGGACCCAGACACTGACTGTGTCCCCTGCGTTGTATCTTATAGAAGCAGTCCCGACTCATGCTTAGCTTACCACAAACACCAAAATGGCAAAAAATTTGTAACGAAAATATTTTGATAACTAAGCCATTGAGCTGTCATCGTGTTTCTGCCCTGTGACGGCCTGGCGAGCTGTCCAGGTTGTACCCCGTAATTGCCCAGAGTGAGCTGAGGTGGAACCCTTCCCACAACCCTAATCAGGATTAAACACTTCAGAAAATTAATAAATAAATATTTTGACAAAAAATTATTTTTATTTCATTTTAAAGAATAAGACATTTACACGGTTCCAGTCCTCTGTCTCTTGACGCCGGTGACCATGATAGAGAACACTCTTCTGGCACATTGAAAAGTGTGGCTGGTGGGCGACACTCCCTTTAGCTCCTCCTACATTACGTCAGCTATCAATTCATATGCAATTCCAGGTCATGTAATCACTGTTAACTAACCCACAGACAGTGAACCAATCAATTGGTGCCATTTCCGTGTCATACATACCATGGATATTATCCACCTCACAAGCATGGGATAACACTTGATTCAAAACTGCAGAAAAAAAACCCCATCGTTTGTGCACAAAAAAAAAAAAAAAAAACCTCACCAAATTGCTGTTTTAAAAGATTACAAGGTGCAGTTTTGCTTCAGGCTTTTCAGTGTAAACAAAAATTTATTTCACACTTAACAAAAATTTTAAATAAGTTGCAAAGGATATTGAATGGAGACATGACTGCGTTCATGGTACCAATATACTATAATAATTATCCTTTTAGTTTACTGATGTTTGTGTGTTTATAAATCTCCTTGTTAGACATAATTGACCTTACGTACATCGTGAGATAATGCATCATAGAATTCTATGCCTGATTGACAGGTCCAAAGTGCTAACACTGGAGACTCCTTCCACAAATTCATATACAATTCTTTTTTTAAATAATTCCCCCCCATTTTCTACCTAATTTAGTCGTATCCAATTCCCACCTATCAGATATTGTGTTCCCCATCATATGACCACCACCGTCCAGGGAGTGATGCCACCTCTGTGACATGCGATGCTAGCCACCTGCCTCTTTTCGAACTGTACAGCATGCGTATATTGGGGACGGTCTAACACACTCAGAAGGAAAGTGCTATCCGCCCACTCATACAAATGAGCTCACAGACGCCCGTGATTGACTGGCAATTGCTGTGAGCATATGCTGCCCCTCCCTCAAGTGAGAGCTCAGCCAATCAGCTGCCAGGGACTTCCAAATCACAAAAGGCTGTGACATTAACCCGGATTCGTACTTGCGATTTTTGGGTTAATAGTCACCAGCCTTGTCAATGTGCCATTTGGGAGCCATGTATAATCCATTTTAAATTAATTGAATAATTATGTTTGGCTTTTGAATGGCTCTATGTGCCGTATACGCTCTCTAACCTTCCCACTTACCAGGGTGGATGGATGTGGATGGTGTCGCCTGCACTGGGCGCCAGCTGAGTGGCGGTTTCTTTGCTGAACAGAGCGAAGCACGTCTGTCTCTCGGAGGCTCTCTGACACAATGCAGCCTGCATCCCGCACACCTCCCACACATCCTGAACATGGAGGACCAACACGCCCGGTTTCTCCTCTGACACAACACACCAACAAACACAACTCAGGGAAGACAGCGATTTAAAACTTTATTAAACTCTATTTTATTATGATTAAGTACAAAATGCTGATGTGTTGCATCACATGAAGCAGACAACAATTACAGTATTTTGCTCTCATGGCTGGGCTATTCAACCATCACCAGATCTACCAACGTCCTGGAGGAAGGACAGGTGGATATATTGCCCCAGGATGTCTATACACACTTTATATCACTACAGATATACACTTTACGTATTGGTTAGTGTGGTGGAACCGTTCTTTATGTAATAACTACACATTTACCTCCATACTCTACAGGGTGTCCTATCTACCATCATTTATCATTTTCCACCCAGTTTCTTTTAAGCCCACCCCTCTCTCCTTCTCTCTCTCTCATGTTCACACACAACCCGAAGACTAGGTTTGGGGTGAAAACACAAAAAAAATCGTTATACAACGGAAAACAAGAATGAGTCAGACTGAAACCTTCTGACTTTGAGGAACGCTGGGAGGGTCTTCACAGTTCATCAAACAAAAAAGGGGGAGGAGCTGTCAAAAAAATGCAACAAAAAAAAAAAGTGAAGGAGGTGTTTAAGGATGACGACAAAAAAATGTACTAGAGTTTAAATTTAAATTTTATTGAAGGAAAAACAAAGTAAAATAAAAAAAATAAACATATTTGTATAATTATAACTAAAAATAAATCGATCCATGCAGGCTGTAGAGAAAAAAAAATTAATTAGACAGATGTGACAGCCAGACAGAGACAAACAGACCGAGAGACGGAAAGAAACTCAGAAACTCAGTCAGACAGAATGTGTCCCACAAATTTAGCATCTGCAGTGTGTGTGTGTGTGTGTGTGTGTGTGTGTGTGTGTGCGCATGCGAGTGTTCGGTAACAGTACCTGTGGTCATACCGGACACAGGCTGATGCCTCCAAAAGCTTATGGCTGACTTTTGCCGAGACTGAAGCCTATTCAGTCTCTCAGCGAGTCCATGACTAAAAAGAGTTAAAAAAAAAAAAAACACGCAGAGTCACAATTTATTCAGAAATAAAATCTCCAGTAAACCTATCCAATACTGGACGAGTCTCAGCAACCATATTACTGATTTTCAGATCATTTCCAGAAAAAAAAGCTACAATCATGAACTTGTTTGTTGTTGTTGTTGTTTATTTGAAGGGTATGAATAAACAATTTGCTTTGCAGATCAACCTGAACTTGAGCACTTTCAAG
Source organism: Plotosus lineatus (assembly GCA_024760905.1). Lineage (NCBI taxonomy): Eukaryota > Metazoa > Chordata > Actinopteri > Siluriformes > Plotosidae > Plotosus > Plotosus lineatus. Next base: position 111,480,453 of record CM045728.1, read on the forward strand.
GTCTGTATGAGTCACAGACGATTAAAGGCAGAGATGCCACTAAAACAAACAAGAAAATACAAACAAAAAGCTTTCCACCACAAAAAACTTTCGTTTCATCTTTGCGCCGAGAAAAAGCAAAAGCAACACCCAGTGAGATCCTGGAAACTCCTGCGTGGGATCACTCTGTAAGCGTTACACTAGTCCCGTGCAGTTAGAACAGTTCAACTGGGTTCGAACAGTGACATTAGCTTTATAAAATAAATTTAAAAAATAATAAATGCTATAAATATACAATAAAGTGAAAAAACGCTGACACCCCTTTAAATAGTCAATTCTTTATCAATAAACCTTCCCATAATGTCCAATCTTGTTTTTATTTATGGAATAGAAAGTGATTTAACTGTAATTAAACAACAATTAACATACAGTATTTTCATTCATCGAACACAAGATATGAACAATGCAGATTGTAATGGAGAAACAATCAGGACACTCCCACATAGTTCCTCATTTCACATGGCTGTAATCACACACAGGTGTATCGGATCAGGTCACATGACCAGATCATCATTCTCCAGCATTTTGAAGACGACTCACCCTATTTAAACCTCACACGTTAAGTTTGGTATCCTTGTCTGTTAAAATGAGACTGAGAACCGTGGTGAGAGCCGAAGAGCCGTCTGAGGCCCTCAGAAAGAAGGTTGTGGTGGCAAGTGGAGGGCGTTCAAAACAACTGCCCCATGCCGTGGTCTGGCCGTCCAAGCAAGTTCATCCCAGAGCACACCGCGAGACGCTAGAAAAAGTCATCAAAAGTTCTAAAGTATCCTCACGGGAGCTACAGCAGGTTCTCACTACTGTCAGTGGAAAGCGCAGGACTGTACGATTAGGAAGAGGCAACACGGGTTTGACCTTCATGGGAGGAGTGCATAGAGGAAACTTTCACTCTCTGAAAAGAACATTAAGGCCAGACAGAGGTTTGTCAGAGAACATGGACAAAGACCAGGTCTTCTGGAATAATGTTGTTTGGATAGGCGAGTATAAACTTTGAATTATTCGGACACCAGAACAGAAGACATGTTTAGCAGAAACCAAACCCAGCATTCCAGGAAAGAAACTCATACCAACTGTGAAGCATGGAGGTGGAAGTGTCATGGTTTAGGGATGCTTTGCTGCAGTAGGACCTGACCAGCCCACCATCATAGAATCCACCATGAATTGTACTGTGGATCAGAGGGGCTTTGAAAAACATGTGAAGCCATCTGAAAAAAAAAAACTGAAGCAGAACTAGACACTGTAACATGACAATGACCCAACACATACCAGTAAATCCACCAAGGACTGAAGAAGTGGAGAGTCCTAGATCGGACCAGTCAGAGCACAGATCTTAAGCCCATTGAGATGCTGTTGAGGGACTTGAAACGGGCTGTGCATGTAGGAAACCCCTGAAACATCTCACATCTGAAAGAACTGTACATTGTGGACTGGGGCAACCTTTCCTCAGATCGATATCGGAGACTAGTCAATGGCCACGAGAAGCCTCTCACTGAGGTTATTTCAGCCAAAAGAGGGTAACACCAGTTATTAGGGAGCGGGTGTCCTATTTTTTTTTTTCCTTCATGAAAATTTGTTATTTAATTACAATTAAATTACTTTCTTTTGCAGAAATAAATAAAATTTCTTAAGAGTTGACTATTTAATGGGCTGTTCAAATTTTTTTTTCCACGACTATAAGTATTCAGCCCTTGAATATTTCCACATTTCATAGCATCCCAACAGGGTTTTATTTCTGGATTCAGCGTCTTCGCCATTCTTTCTTGAGCACATCAGAGGGACAGCACGTGTAAGATGTTTTGGAAACAAAGCCAGAGAGGCTAGATTGAGATGGTTTGGACATGTACAGAGGAGGGATAGTGAATATATTGGCAGTAGGATGCTGAGGCTGGAACTACCAGGCAGAAGGCCCAGAGGAAGACCAAAAAGACAATTCATGGATGTGGTAAAGGAGGACATGAAGGTCGTTGGTGTAAGAGAAGAAGATGCAAAGGAGAGGGTGAGATGGAGGCAGATGATTCGCTGTGGCGACCCCTGAAGGGAAAAGCCGAAAGGAAAAGAAGAAGAAGTGTCTTCGCCACTACAAACATTTGACTCAAATCCAAAATAAGTTGGAATTTTGACAAGGAACATTTTTCTCCATGTTCCAAATCTTTAAACAGGACTCCATGGGTATTTTTCTTCCTGTTGTTGGGTTGTTACAATTTTACTGCACTACGGCCTCAAAGCTCCGGCTTGTTCCAGGTGGGTGCGCTGTGCATAGCTTTGAAAACAGCTGTACAATAAAGGTCATATGTTAAGGTTTCAGCTTGCGCTGGGTTATAGCACACTGAGTTCACTCCTCATAGGCATGTCGTGTGGTGTGTACACACCTCTCAAACCTGCGCTTCTTTTTCCCAGAGTCCTCGGGTGTCTTTGACGGTTTGTGTGGTTGTTTTGGAGGCGTCTGGAGCAGGGCTTGGGCGGATCGAAGCCACTCGCTGACAGACTTGTGTCGCTGCTCTTGAACCGGAGACTCCAAACAACCAACATTGGTGTGAGGATCGCCATCACTATTCAAAGAGTAGTCGGAGATCTCCGCCGCCACCTGATATCAAAGAAATATGACCAATAAAATCATTTCCATGGAGAATTTCTGGCGAGGCAACTTGTTAAAAACATCAACGTGAAATGTTTCTGGCTGTTACTCTTTTTTTCTGGCAGAATACCTCATTTGTCCCCACCGACAAGAGACACGCTAATTATCTCCTCGCCACACCGAGGCACTGCCAAAACACTCCGCTCTGATTGGTTAGAAATGAGAAATCTAATTCCAGCAAAATTGGGTTGCATGCCTCAACTGCTTTAATGACAGGCTTCGATTTTAAAAATTATTTTGGCTCAAGCATCAATTTCTCGGTCCAGCCGGGTTCTCCACAATCAACTGTTTACTTCATCGAACGCACGCTGTGATTTCCAAGAACGTTATAATCAGTTACATTAAATATTCACGATACTTTAAACACACCGGGGGAAATGGACAAAATGTGAAATGATTTGTTAAAAGTTAAATGAATATTCATTCATTATTTTTCTGAACCGCTTATTTTTAATTAGGGTCGCGGGAAGGCTGGCGCCCATCACAGCTGACTCTGGCGAGGGCAGAGTACACTCTGGACAACTCGCCCAGCCATCGTGGGACAGAAACACTCTGACGGCTATGCAGCTCCTCTTGTCGAAAGTCAGCAATGGTTCTTTTACATGAACCTCCCACCATAGACAGTGAGAGACACCGATAGCCTTTGATAACCAAGTTAGTGCACTGTGGGGACGGTGCCCGTTGTGAGAGGGACTTGAACCCCCAACCTTAGGATCAGTGATCCAGTGCCCTTTACCACCAAGCCACCACTGCCCTAAATCAATATTAAAAAGTGAATCTTTATCAAAAGATAAGCAGCTTTTTTTGTTCTAAGTAACAGCAGAACACTTGTAACAAAGCAATATTATTATTAATATTATTATTGCTATACTTTAGAAAACATTTTAATAATAGTATGGTTGTATTACCGAGGTTGTGAGAACCTAACAATTTATAACAACAATATCAAAGGAATTATGAGTCAGGTTGTAAAAAGACAGAGGTAGGAAATGTCAAAGTGCAAATTTTTTAAATAAGTGTACATGTTCGACGTGACTGTGAGTATGTGTGTGTGTTGTGTGTGTGTGTGATGTCTTAAAACAACTTATCTGACAGCAAAGGAACCGGTTTGTTATGGAAAAATCTAGTGCGCTACCTGCCTCCGTGTCATGTGGAGGCATGATCAGCATTCCTACCAGCGCGGTCAGCCCACGTGTTCTCTCGCCTCCCTCCCCTCCCTCCCTCCTCTCCCCTCCCTCTCTCTGTCCCCTCCCTCTATGACTTGAGTCAACTCCAGCCCCACAGGGCTGCATGCCAACAAACATCACACTGCACATGTTCACTCTCTCTTTACCCCGCCCCCCTGAATGTGTTTCTTCTAGTCCTTCTCTTGTCCCTCTATGTTGATCCCCAGCTCCAGAACACCATGTTCCTGGCTTTAAATCAAAAATGCATTCAGGCTGCAGCGAGTGAAGCTCAATGGAGCCATGCACAGATTTCATACTCGATGAAAACTTTTTTATTGTTGTTGAGGAAGTATCTCATCTGGCACTGCCCATACAGGTTGGGAACAGGACGGATCAATGGCTGGATGATGTACATAAGCTGGTTGTATGGCAAATGTCTGACCAGTGAGTTCTTGATTTCATAAAGGACCGCAGGGCCACCAAGGAGGTGCCAAAACTTAATGATTCGTGTGTCCAAGCAAACAAAAGTTACCTTTAATCATTACCAATGACACTGAAGACAAGTGGAGTAATGCTGTCTTTTGGTCTTATAAAGCGGAGGTACATTTCCGGACTAATAACAAAATCGAACACAAAAACTAGCAGTGAAAAAAACTAATGTTTAAAACTATTGTTTAAAAAACAAATAAATGAGAAATATAATACAGGGATCCCTCGCTACTTCGCGCTTCAATTCATGTGGCTTCAGTGCATCGAGTTTTTTTTTTTTTAAGAAATAAATATTCATCTAATTAAAAAATAAGGAAATTAAGGAAGAATAGGGTAAAAAGTTAAGGAAAATGCCACAAAAACTAGGCCAATTATGCAAAAAAAAAACAAAAAAAAAAAATCTAAACCAACACAAAACAACTCAAAATCTCCCATCAAAACTAGTTACATTGTTGCATCTCTGTGTGTACGCACGGGCATATGTGGGCATATGCATGTGTGTCGTCTTCAATACCATCTATGCATGCATCCATCTATACGTGTGTGTACTGTATTTATATTTTATTTACATCTTATGTTAGTTTTTTAATGTTTGTTATTATAAGCATTTATAGGATCGGATATGTATTTATTGATATGATATACACAGACACATGTACATTAGTGGGGGGGGGCTGATCCTACTTCACGAATTTCGATGGTTGCATGGGGATCTCAGTCCCAATTAACCATGGAAAGTGAGGGATCACTGTACAAAAAATTAAATTAAATTTTAAAAATGCATTAAAATATTGTTCCTTCCCCCAAAATTTGCATTGTGGTTGTGACACCACTCTAAGATGAAGATGAGACAGTTACAGTCTCCTTGCACAAGGAGGCAGTAGTGCAGTGAAGTGAAAACTAAAACAATAGATGGATAGAGAGGAAGTGGTGGCCTAGAGGTATAGGGCGCTGGATCGCTGATCCTAAGGTTGGGGTTCGAATCCGACTCTATACACGAGGTTGTCACTGTCTCCCCAGTGCACTAACTGGGTTATCAAAGACCGGCCATGTCTCTCACTGTCTATGGTTGGAGATTCATGTAAAAGAACCAATGCTGACTTTTGACAAGAGGAGCTGCATAGCTGTCAGCATGTTTCTGCTCTGTGATGACCAGGCGAGCTGTACAGGGTGTACTCTGCCCTCTCCAGGAGTCAGCTGGGATGGACGCCAGCCTCCCCACGACCCTAATTAATTAGGAGTAAGCGGTTACAGAAAATGAAATGGATGGATAGAGAGATTTTTTCAAGTTTTAGATTATATATTATAATAACATTATTATAATAATAATAATAATAATAAGACCAATAATAATAATACAGCAATAGCCATTATAGCAATAGCAATAATAATATAATAATTATTATGATGATGATTCTTCTTCTTATTATTATTATTAAGCTGTTCAGAGTGTACTCTTCCCTTGCCTAGAGGTGACTGAAATGGGTGCCAGCCTTCCTGCGATCCTGATTAGGATTAAAAAGTTAAGAAAATGAATGACTTAACTGTTATTACAATAAAAATATAAATATAATAACATTCTGTGAACAATAGTCTATTAGATCTTATATAATGTATAAGACTTTGTTAACTCGTTTTTTCACATCTGAAAAAACGTGTTAATTATTCATCATTAAAATAATATTTTAAAACGTAACTACATACATATTTAAAAATATATATTTCGAGTGAACTAAAAAGCATTTACTATTATGATTTTTAAATTTGTTTAAGTAAAAAATTTCCACCTCATTCCCAGTGTTCCCAGGACACTGACCCTCCCGCCGGCTCACAAAGTGTCTGAAGGTGATGAATAAGTGAAGAAATGGTTGTTTTTAAGAGGTCACACCGCCCCCTACTGGCTGATGGAGCTCCAACACTGAAGTGCAGAGTATTTTGGATGTTTGAGGAACAATATCTGATGTGATGTGGAATTCTGGAAGATTCCAGTTGAGTAAAAACACACCGAGATCTTAATAAACACCGCCGCACATCACAACTCTCTGTGACCAGCTCAGAGTAAATTCCTTTCACAAACCTCCACAGCTCGAGGCCCCTGAGGTCTGACCCGACTTACCAACAGGTTGTGACACGCAGAGAAAAGAATTTCACCGAACCGTCATGTCGAGCAAAACAAAAGTACTTTTATTTCATAAGTTCCGAAATCAACAAAATCCCACCCAGGATTCCACCCTGAAAAACTTCCATCTATTAACAACAAGCATGACATGGAAGATTCGAGACCTTGCAGAGAAATGTTTATATTTTTAATAATTAAAAATTGTTTTTAATAATTTTTATATGACTAAACAATAAGAAGTGCAGTAAAGACTACTTATAGTTGCACATGGGTCACTGGGGGGGCGTGGAATGTTTTTTTTTTTTTCTTCCTATAGGGGGCGTCACAGAAAATAATTGAGAAGCACGGCACGTGTTCTCGGAGCGTGGAGGAATACACGCGAAAGAATACGAGGCTAATCAACCCGGAACAGCCATTTCGCCAGCAGAGCTCGTAAAGTGAATTTTTTCTCATTGGGTGGAGCAGAGTTTTGGTGAGTTCAAATCTCGTATCATGAAAAATTCGTTATACGGAACACTCGTTAGATGAGGTACCAAATTAAACAAATTATATAATAAACTGAAAAGATAATTCAGTGAAGTTTTACAAAGTATAATTTTTTCATGAAATATCATCTCATCGCCCAGTCATGACAGACAAATGTTTAGAACATCCGGAAAAAAAAAAAAATTTGTTTCCGTTAAAATTTCATTTTTAATTTAAAAAGCACTTCCCTTTGTTTTTTTTTTTTTTTTTGGCCTTTCGATTATTTAATTTTTTTTTCTTCAAATGGTGTGCAGTAGAGATTGAATGTCATTTACTCACAGGAGAAATGTGTTCCTTTAAAGCAGGAGCATCCTCGGGTTCACTCTCAGAGTCGATGTGGAGAACTTCATCCATATCTATAAAAATATAAAAAAAAGAAATGTGATACAGAACCTCATAAAACCTCGTAACTCATCAAAACACCGCGTGGTGCACCACAACACCTCCATGGGTGCAAGTTTTAAACTTTGAAAAACCTGAAAAGTCTGACGTATTCAGACGGGCATGGCATAGCCATACGGGGGGTTAAAAGGGGAGTGCGTCACCCTTTTGGGCTCGGAATAAATTTTAAATCACAAGTTAAACTGGTGGTCTCTCATGCAATCTTTTACAAACATTTAAAGTAATATACAATCTGTAAATTCATATATATATTGATGCAAAATAAAGAGTCTTTGATTTAAATTAGAAAATATATTTTGTCAAACAATCTAAACAAGTGACCTCTTTCGGAAAAACATTTTTAAATGTATATAGTGTGCACCACTACATTTGAGTAAGGAGTCAAGTATTGGTTCCTATTAAATCTCACATACAGTTAAATTTTTTTTCATTCGACCAAAAATATGCAGGATCATAATAAATAATGCTGTTTGTTTTGATCCATTACCAACTATAAATAACCAAACTGTAAAAATGAAAAAGTTACAATTTTTAACTTCATTTTTTTATTTGACAGGTAGTCAAATCAATAAAGACATGATAAATTGCAGCACTTGTGATGACGCAGTGAATTCTTCAAAGAATATACTGTATATTCAGTCACATAAGGGGCCGGGAACCTGTGGCTCTTTTGATGACTGTATCTGGCTCTCAGATAAATCAGGTGGCCTTTCTTAACATAATAACTAATACATAATTTCGCTGTCCTTTAAATAAAAACACAGAAAAAAGCCATCAAATAAAACAAAAACCTAAATAAATTTCACACATTTCAATCTATACATCTATTTTCAATGCCACTTGTCGTTGTGGCATGCAGCGGAGAGCCAATCCTTTCTGTACTCCAGTGTGTGGCGGACCGATACCTCGAAACACTAATTTTATTGGATTATATGCAACAGCCTGCGCGAGTTGTTTTTGGGTTAAGAAGTAAATTTCCCTCATTTTCATCAGCACGAAGCCAAGCAGAGCTGGCAAGCAAAACACAAATGGACAGACATGAAAAAAATTCAACCAGCTGATTGCCAAAGCTTGGGACGCACTTCCCTTCACATAAACACTGCAGCGTGTGAGTCCTGTCGTATTGAACATGTTTGGCTCCACATCAGAACGCGAACGGTAGTTCTCACACCTGAAAAGCATCAAAACCCAGCTGCGGTCACATGTAATAGATGGAAGCCTAAACACCTGCATGAAGCTGAACCTCACCCCGTATCAACCAGACTACAAAGCCATCAGCAACACCATGCAGCACCAGAAGTCGCATTAATAGTAAGAAGTACTTTTCTTATTCATAAATAACTTGATAATAATTTTGTTTAAAATAAATTCAGAGTCGTATTATACTCTCAAATTGTTGGTCTCAGTATTAAAAAGTATATTTGGCTCTCAGAGGATTAGATTTAAAAAAAAAAATTTTTGGCTCTCTTAGTCAAAAAGGTTCCCGACCCCTGAGTTATATCAACACAAAGATAAACATGAAGACAATTTTATCTATTGTTTCATAGTACTTATACCAAATCGCTGAATACTTCCATGTAATATTCTAGTCAAAATATACATTTTTTGTGAAGACAGTTATAGTAATGTTGATATTATTTGATATAATTTTACAATGTTATGTTTATAATAATTGATTTAGGGGTGTTTTATGAGATACTGTAAAGGTATTTATGGATGTATAGTATAGTATGAGTGTCATACATCACACGTCATAGGTCACTGTAACAACTTACTTTCACTTTCAGCTTACGTTGGGTCATCCGGAACCAATTAAAGTAAGTCGGGGAGCGTCTGTGTATATATATATGTATATATATATATATATATATATATATATATATATATATATATATATATATATATATACACACACACATAATGCAGCCATGAGGTGGGGGGGCACTAACCAGTGTCTCTCCCCCTCATGCCGGTCCCAAGCCCGAGAAATGCAGAGGGTTGTGTCAGGAAGGGCATCCGACGTAACACCACTGCCAATTATTGATTATGGAAATCAAAAGTATTACCTCCATACCGGATCGGTCGAGGCCCGGGTGAACAACGACCGCCATCAGTGCTGTCAATCAACAGGGTGCTGATGGAAATTGGACTACTGTTGGTCGAAGACGTCGAAGAAGGAGAGGTGGGAGGCGTGTCCGTAGGCAGAGAGAGAAGAGGAAAGGCATGAGTCTAGGACTGAGAGTGGGGACTTTGAATGTTGGAACTATGCACAGAAAAGGTAGAGAGCTGGTTGACATGATGCAGAGGAGGAAGGTGGACATACTGTGTGTTCAGGAGACCAGGTGGAAAGGTAGCAAAGCTAAAAGCTTAGGAGCAGGGTTTAAGCTATTTTATCACGGTGTGGATGGGAAGAGAAATGGAGTCGGAGTCATCTTGAAGGAGGAGTTTGTCAGGAATGTTCTAAAAGTGAAAAGAGTGTCAGACAGAGTGATGAATCTCAAGATAGAAATTGAAGGTGTAATGCTCAATGTTGTTAGTGCTTATGCCCCACAGGCAGGATGTGAGCTAGAAGAGAAGGAGAGATTCTGGAGTGACTTAGATGAAGTGATGCAGAGTACCCCCAGAGGTGAAAGAGTGGTCATAGGTGCAGACTTCAATGGACATGTTGGGGCAGGCAACAGAGGGGACGAGGAAGTGATGGGCAGGTTTGGTATCCAGGACAGGAACGCAAGAGGACAGATGTTGATAGATTTTGCAAAAAGGATGGAAATGGCTGTGGTGAATACTTTCTTTGAGAAGAAACAGGAGCATAGGGTGACTTATGAAAGCGGAGGTAGGCGCACACAGGTAGACTACATCTTGTGTAGGCGATGTAATTTGAAGGAAGTCAGTGACTGCAAAGTCATCGTGGGTGAGAGTGTTGCCAAACAGCATAGGATGGTGGTGTGCAGGATGACTCTGATGGTGAGAAAGGTGAAAAAGGCAAAGGCAGAGCAGAAGACAAAGTGGTGGAAGCTGAAAAAGGAAGAGTGTCGTGTTGTCTTCAAGGAGGAGTTGAAACAGGCTTTGGGTGGCCAGGAAGTGCTTCCAAATGACTGGACAACCACAGCAAATGTGATCAGGGACACAGGTAGGAGAGTACTTGGTGTGTCCTCTGGAAGGAAAGTAGATAAGGAGACTTGGTGGTGGAATGAGGAAGTGCAGGAGTGTGTACAAAGGAAAAGGTTAGCCAAGAAGAAGTGGGACATTGAGAGGACCGAAGAGAGTAAACAGGAGTACAGGGAGACACAGCGTAAGGCGAAAGTAGCAGTGGCTAAGGCCAAACAGAGGGTGTATGATGACTTGTATGATAGGTTGGATAGTAAAGAGGGAGAAAATGATCTATACAGGTTGGCACAGCAGAGAAATCGAGATGGGAAGGACGTGCAGCAAGTTAGATTGATAAAGGACAGAGAGGGAAATGTATTGACTGATGACAGAAGTGTGCTGGGAAGATGGAAAGAGTACTTTGAAGAGCTGATGAATGAGGAAAATGAGAGAGAGAAAAAAGAGTAGAAGACGTGACCATTGAGGAGCAGGATGTAGCAAAGATCAGTAAGGGTGAAGTGAGGAGGGCATTGAAGAGGATGAAGAATGGAAAGGCAGTTGGTCCTGATGACATACCGGTGGAGGTATGGAAGTGTCTAGGAGAGGTAGCAGGAGATTTTCTGACAAGAACATTCAACAAGGTCTTAGAGAGTGAGAGGATGCCAGAGGAATGGAGGAGAAGTGTGCTGGTGCCCATTTTAAGAACTACAGAGGGATAAAGTTGATGAGCCATACGATGAAGTTATGGGAAAGAATAGTGGAAGCTAGACTAAGGGCAGAGGTCAGCATTTGTGAACAACAGTTTGGTTTCATGCCAAGAAGGAGCACCACAGATGCAATGTTTGCTTTGAGGATGTTAATAGAGAAGTACAGAGAAGGTCAGAGGGAGCTACATTGTGCCTTTGTGGATCTGGAGAAAGCATATGACAGGGTGCCGAGAGAAGAACTGTGGTATTGCATGAGGAAGTCCGGAGTGACAGAGAAGTATGTTAGAGTGGTGCAGGACATGTATGAGAGATTTAAGACAGTGGTGAGGTGTGCTGTCGGTGTGACCGACGAATTCAAGGTGGATGTGGGACTGCATCAAGGGTCAGCTCTGAGCCCCTTCTTGTTTGCTGTGGTGATGGACAGGCTGACAGACGAGGTGAGACAAGAATCTCCATGGACTATGATGTTTGCAGATGACATTGTGATCTGTAGTGAGAGCAGAGAACAAGTGCAGGAAAATCTAGAGAGGTGGAGGTATGCCCTGGAAAGGAGAGGAATGAAGGTTAGCCTCAGAAAATCAGAATACATGTGTGTGAATGAAAAGGACCCAGGAGGAACGGTGATGTTACAGGGAGCAGAGATAACGAAGGTGGAGGATTTTAAGTACTTAGGCTCAACAATCCAGAGCAATGGAGAGTGTGGAAAAGAGGTGAAGAAGCGTGTGCAGGCAGGCTGGAATGGTTGGAGAAAAGTGTCCGGTGTGATGTGCGATAGGAGAGTGTCAGCAAGAATGAAGGGAAAAGTGTACAAGACGGTGGTGAGGCCAGCGATGTTATCTGGCTTAGAAACAGTGGCGCTGAGGAAAAGGCAGGAGGCAGAGCTGGAGGTCGCGGAGATGAAAATGTTGAGGTTCTCTCTGGGAGTAACGAGGATGGATAGGATCAGAAATGAGTATATCAGAGGGACAGCCCACGTAAGATGTTTTGGAGACAAAGTCAGAGAGGCTAGATTGAGATGGTTTGGACATGTAGAGAGGAGGGATAGTGAGTATATTGGCAGTAGGATGCTAGGCAGAAGGCCTCGAGGAAGACCAAAGAAGAGATTTATGGATGTGGTGAAGGAAGACATGAAGGTCGTTGGAGTCAGAAAAGAAGATGCGGAGGACAGGGTGAGGTGGAGGCGGATGATTTGCTGTGGCGACCCCTGAAGGGAGCAGCCAAAAGTAAAAGAAGATATATACACATACACTAGTCCTTTTCAAAAAATTAGCATATTGTGATAAAGTTCATTCTTTTGTGTAATGTACTGATAAAAATTTAACTTTCATATATTTTAGATTCATTGCACCTGAAATATTTCAGGTCTTATTGTTTTAATACTGATGATTTTGGCATACAGCTCATGAAAACCCAAAATTCCTATCTCAAAAAATTAGCATATCATGAAAATGTACTCTAAACGAGCTATTAACCTAATCATCTGAATCAACCAATTAACTCTAAACACCTGCAAAAGATTCCTGAGGCTTTTAAAAACTCCCAGCCTGGTTCATTACTCAAAACCGCAATCATGGGTAAGACTGCCGACCTGACTGCTGTCCAGAAGGCCATCATTGACACCCTCAAGCAAGAGGGTAAGACACAGAAAGAAATCTCTGAGCGAATAGGCTGTTCCCAGAGTGCTGTATCAAGGCACCTCAGTGGGACGTCTGTGGGAAGGAAAAGGTGTGGCAGAAAACGCTGCACAACCAGAAGAGGTGACCGGACCCTGAGAAAGATTGTGGAGAAGGGCCAATTCCAGACCTTGGGGGACCTGTGGAAGCAGTGGAGTGGGCTACAGGTGCCGCATTCCCCAGGTCAAGCCACTTTTGAACCAGAAACAGCGGCAGAAGCACCTGACCTGGGCTACAGAGAAGCAGCACTGGACTGTTGCTCAGTGGTCCAAAGTACTTTTTTCGGATGAAAGCAAATTTTGCATGTCATTCAGAAATCAAGGTGCCAGAGTCTGGAGGAAGACTGGGGAGAAGGAAATGCCAAAATGCCTGAAGTCCAGTGTCAAGTACCCACAGTCAGTGATGGTCTGGTTTGCCATGTCAGCTGCTGGTGTTGGTCCACTGTGTTTTATCAAGGGCAGCGTCAATGCAGCTAGCTATCAGATTTTGGAGCACTTCAAGCTTCCATCTGCTGAAAAGCTTGATGGAGATGATGACTTCATTTTTCAGCACGACCTGGCACCTGCTCACAGTGCCAAAATCACTGGTAAATGGTTTACTGCCCATGGTATTACTGTGCTCAATTGGCCTGTCAACTCTCCTGACCTGAACCCCATAGAGAATCTGTGGGATATTGTGAAGAGAAAGTTGAGAGACACCAGACCCAACACTGTAGATGAGCTTAAGGCCGCTATCGAAGCATCCTGGGCCTCCGTAACACCTCAGCAGTGCCACAGGCTGATTGCCTCCATGCCACGCCACATTGAAGCAGTCATTTCTGCAAAAGGATTCCCGACCAAGTATTGAGTGCATAACTGAACATAATTATTCGAAGGTTGACTTTTTTTTGTATTAAAAACCCTTTTTTTTTTTGGTCGGATTAAATATGCTAATTTTTTGAGATAGGGATTTTGGGTTTTCATGAGCTGTCTGCCAAAATCATCAGTATTAAAACAAACGACCTGAAATATTTCAGTTGGTGTGCAATGAAAGTTTAATTTTTATAAGTACATTACTGAAAATAATGAACTTTATCACAATATGATTCTTCTTCTTTTACTTTCGGCTGCTCCCTTCAGGGGTCGCCACAGCAAATCATCCGCCTCCACCTCACCCTGTCCTCCGCATCTTCTTTTCTGACTCCAACGACCTTCATGTCTTCCTTCACCACATCCATAAATCTCTTCTTCGGTCTTCCTCGAGGCCTTCTGCCTGGTAGTTCCAACCTCAGCATCCTACTGCCAATATACTCACTATCCCTCCTCTGTACATGTCCAAACCATCTCAATCTAGCCTCTCTGACTTTGTCTCCAAAACATCTTACGTGGGCTGTCCCTCTGATATACTCATTTCTGATCCTATCCATCCTCGTTACTCCCAGGAGAACCTCAACATTTTCATCTCCGCTACCTCCAGCTCTGCCTCCTGCCTTTTCCTCAGCGCCACTGTTTCTAAGCCATACAACATCGCTGGCCTCACCACCATCTTGTACACTTTTCCCTTCATTCTTGCTGACACTCTCCTATCGCACATCACACCGGATACTTTTCTCCAACCATTCCAGCCTGCCTGCACACGCTTCTTCACCTCTTTTCCACACTCTCCATTGCTCTGGATTGTTGAGCCTAAGTACTTAAAATCCTCCACCTTCGTTATCTCTGCTCCCTGTAACATCACCGTTCCTCCTGGGTCCTTCTCATTCACACACATGTATTCTGATTTTCTGAGGCTAACCTTCATTCCTCTCCTTTCCAGGGCATACCTCCACCTCTCTAGATTTTCCTGCACTTGTTCTCTGCTCTCACTACAGATCACGATGTCATCTGCAAACATCATAGTCCATGGAGATTCTTGTCTCACCTCATCTGTCAGCCTGTCCATCACCATAGCAAACAAGAAGGGGCTCAGAGCTGACCCTTGATGCAGTCCCACCTCCACCTTGAATTCGTCGGTCACACCGACAGCACACCTCACCACTGTCTTACATCTCTCATACATGTCCTGCACCACTCTAACATACTTCTCTGCCACTCCAGACTTCCTCATGCAATACCTATGATTATATATATATATATATATATATATATATATATATACACGGTACTCATAAAAGCTTTCATTTATTTTCTGAACCATTTAATTAGGGTCACGGTAAGGCTCTAGGCAAGGGCAGAGTACACTCTGGACAGCTAGCCAGGCCAGCGCAGGGACAGAAACATGCTGACGGCTATGCAGGTGCTCTTTTTATGAAAGTCAGCAATGGTTCTTTTACACGAACCTCCAGGATAGATAGTGAGAGACATGACTGGCCTTTGATAACCCAGTTAGTGCACTGTGGGGACAGCAGTGACAACCCGGTGATAGTGGGGCTTGAACCTCTGACCTTAGGATCAGTGATCCAGCGCCCTTTACCACCACTGCCCCAACATAAAACCTTGTAATTCATCATAATGCAAAAATTGTGTGGGTTTTTATTTTTTTAAAGAATCACAAGTTGTTCCACAGACCAAACACTGTCATTCTTAGTGAGGACACAGCGTGTTTTTTTCCTTCACCTGCTGCTGTGCAGAGGAGGCGCTCGTGTTTGCGGGACCCTCTCACCGACGCTCGAGATCTTCGAGTGGTTTTCGGGACAGCAAAAGGAAGCTGGCATAGACGCTCACCGTCAGACTGCTCGTCCTCGCTGGATGTCCAGGCGATGTGGACAGGATCATCGTCTCCTGATGCAGGTCTCGCTACAGAAACACAAAGTTGTTTTAATGGATTTCAGGGTCATGTGACCCCAGCAAAATGCAGTATAGGTCTTTCTATACTGTAAATTTAAATAAACATCATATCAGTGACTTCAGTGATGTGCTGTGAAAAAAGCGTGAGATGCTTTACCAGATGTGGACGTCTGTGCCAACTGCTGCAGCTGTCTCATTGAGTGGCGTTTCTAGATAAAAACAAAATTTTAAATAAGCGTTAGTAGTAAGTTCATAAAGAGATATAACAAATGTAAAAATAAAAAAAATAAATTAAAATCAGAGTGTGTGTGGATTCCTCGCCCATCACCTCCATTCCAGGCTTGTCCAGGAAGCTGTCTCCACATCGTTCCCATGACGACTTTGCAACTTTTGGTGTCTCACAGTTTCCCCTCTGGACGAAGGTTTCTCTGACGTCCTCTGGAAACAACACGCATCTCAAATCCCGCGTCTTCTTTTTCCGCTTTCGGAGAACAGACAAGCCGAGTTCAATTTCGTATATTAAAAATAACGGCTCTGGAGAATCGTCGATTCTGATTGGTCAGAAATCTGACCGGTTTATTAGAACACGCTCATTCAATACACGATTGTTTCTGTCGTAGTGAGATAAATAAAAACATATCGAATAATTTGTTACCAGGAAGGAATGGCAGGAAAATCAGAATTGATGTCCATGAAATAAAATAAATCATAAGATTTAGATCGTTTCAGTCGTTGGAATTGGGGCGGTACGGAGATAGACGGTTCTGGGTTCGGCGACGGTGTTTGTATGTTCTTCCCACGCTTGTGTGGGTTTCATCTGGGTACAACAGTTTCCTCCAACAGTCTGAAGACATACACATCATGCTAAATGGCTTGTCTGACTCTGGGTGAAGGGGCGTACCCCACCTTCACCCAGAATCAGCCGAGATAAGCACCAGCCTCTTTGTGACCCTTGTAGAATTAAGAGATTCTGAAAACGAATGCATAAACCATTTGAATGAGCTGGGTCATGCAGATGACATAATTTTAGTGACAGGAATGAGACAACAAGTAATAAAGATGAGTTGATAGATGATAAAAATAAGATAATACATTTACATAACAAATTGAACGAATTGTCTCTTCTGAGATAAAATAGCTTGTAAATTTTCTCATTCAGGAAACTGAGATAATCTGACAACAGAAAACTGAATCATCTCATAATTCATACCACTATTATTTCATCCTCACACATACATGACAGAGTTATCTCATGGGCACTTGTGGCCTGGTGATCCCAATGTCAGGGGTTCAAGTCCCTCTCTCAGCGGGTTGTCACTACTGTCCCGTCAGTGCAGTTAACTGGGTTTTCAGAAGATGCATGGATGGCTGAATTATCTTGTCAATCTGACGTCACTACATTCAATGATCTTATTCACAAATCATCTTAGACACAAGATGATTTGGTTCCTATCTTTTAAAGTTATTTCCACAACTTCATCAGTTCAATCATTTTTCATGAGGAAGTTCAGAATTACTATAATTTAATTACTAAAAACATTCATTCCTGAGGTATGAAGGAAAAAACATTGATTGTATCGAACAGAACACAAAGTGCTTGTTCTGATTATGAAGTGATGAAAGGATGCTAACTCAAAAAAAAATCTAATTCTTACCTTAGAAAATGAATGCATGTTTTATTTAAAGGGGGAGATGAACAAACGAAGCGGTTAAATCATTTTTATTTTATTATTTTTAGGTTTAATGTTTGCTACACCGCTCTGGAGTTCACAGGTTAGCCGAGAGCTAACAGTCTCAGCTTGGAGTTGCTGTAAAGTTTTCCCGGGTTACATAAACACAGCATCTTCTTCTGCGCGTCACATCAGTGGGAGAAAGTTATAGCGCTGACACCTAGTGGCCGAATGCGTGTTCCTGTAGTACACGCATTCGGCCACTAGGTGTCAGCACGTCATGTCAGTGTGAGAAAGTTATAGCGCTGACACCTAGTGGCCGAATGCGTGTACTACAGGAACCCCGAAAAGAAAACGTGTGAAATGTTGAGGAAGCACATCGATCCCACACTAACCGCTCACAGGAAGGCTGGAACCTCTCTGGGCGAAGGCGGTCTGCATCCTTGGACAGCTCGCCAGTCCATTACAGAGCCAACACACACACACACACGGGCAATTAGCCTTTTATGCATGTGTTTGGACACTGGGAAGAACCTGGAGAACCCCAAGGAAACCCTTACTAACATGGGCTTCACGCAGAAATGCCCTCGCCGAGCTCGGACTCGGGACGTTCTTGCTCTGAGGTGGATATAAAAGCACCAGAAAATCCCTCCATCAGCAAACAAGCAATTTACATCAAACAAATACCATAATTATATTAATCTTACTTTCCTTTTTATATAAAGATTATAATTAGGATTTCAATTTTACACAAACTAGAAATGATTACTTATATGTATTCTAACAATAGATTATTAATGAGTTTGATCTGATAAAGATCTGTATCTTTAATACAAATCAAATTGTTTTAATAAAAAAAGAGAAATATGCCAAGTAAATAATGAATATTAATATGTTTGATTAAACATTAAGCAGGAAGGTACGTAGCAATTTCTGGACACAGTGATTATCATCATTATTATTTTATATGAAGTTAAAAAAATTATCCCTATGTAAATACATCTACTCATGCGTCTGGACACATCATCAGTGATGTTCCTGGAATCATTGGGTGTTTCGGGTCTTTCAACATTATACACCCTCATTCAAGTGACCCAGCTGGGGCTGATCAGACCCTGGCTTGTGTCCAGTTGGCACACTAGCTACCACGACTCCGTGATTCTCCTCTCTTGAGCCACAGCCATCTTGAGGCCCTTTCTGCCACTTCGGTGGTATTGCGGATGGCTCTTCTCCTCTGTTGCCCAACGATGCCTAGAAAACCCAGAGCTTTGGCGAAGGACTGGGCCGCAAATCCTCTGCAGCCAACCTCTACTGGAAGGCACTTCACCCTCCATCCTGATTGCTGACAGTCTTTCACCAGTCCCGTGTACTTGGAAAGCTTCCTCTCAAAGGCTTCTTCCAGGCGGTCTTCCCACGGGACAGTCATCTCCAGTCGCGTCACTTGCTTGGTGGCCTCTGACACAAGGACAATGTCAGGACGGAGGGTGGTGACCGCAATATGGCTAGGGAACTTCAACTGATGTTCAAGATCCAAGTTCAAGGTGGTCTGTTAGCTGGGGCAGCTTGCTCCCCAGCCCTCATAAAGGCAATGATGTTCTTAGGGGGGGCAGAATTGTTTTGCCCAAGCCAATCCCGTGCTGATGGCCTCGGCGATGGTCTTCAGGACTTGGTTGTGCCTCCACCGGTAGTGCTCTTCTCCCAATGTTGTAGTGCAACAGCTTAGGACATGTTCTAAGGCGCCTCTCTTCGAACACAAATGGGCAAGCTGGTGACTCCGCTAAGCCCCAAGTGTGCAGGTTCGATGGACTAGGCAGCACATCGTACACTGCCTGGATGAGAAATCTCAGCTTTCCAGATCTCAGTCCAGGTTACTTTCCTCTTAAGCGCATTTTCCCATCTTGCCCAGGCTCCCTGTTGTCTCATGCCTACCACCTTGCAGGATCTTGTTTCCTCCACATCAGCTCTCACCTCCTCTTGGACCAGGCGCCTTCTCTCCTTCCCCCTGATGTTCATTTGTGAAGTTGAGAAGGAACCTAAGCCAGCTCGGCCCCTCGAGACCACTCCCACCAGAGCCTTGTGGTACAGCCTGGCTTCCGCCATTTGAACAGCCTCTTCCGCCTTCCACTTCCTGCCCGTCCTCACTTGGATTCCAGCATTAGCCACCTTTGGATCGCTGGAGTCCCTGTACAGCACCACTTCTCTAGCTCTGGTAACCTTGAACTCCTCCTCCAAGGATTACAGGGCAGCTGCAATTTGTTATTGCGCCCATAGAGTGCAATGCTACTTAGGCTCTTTGGTAACCCCAGCCATCTCCAAAGGTGGTTACTGATTTTCCTCTCCAAGATCTCTACTGTGGATAGTGGGACAGCATACAGCATAGATGAGGAGTGGCCACAGGATCCTGGGGAGGATACTGTGCTGATAAACCCATGCCTTGAATTTTCCAGGTAGACCGGACTTGTCCACGGACTTCAGCCAGCCGTCCAACTCACCACACGCCGTCTGGATGGATGCTGCGTCTTTGAGAGAGCCGTCAAAAACCTTGCCCAGACTCTTGACTGGCCTCTCTGAGATTGTTGGGATGGTTGTGCCTGCGATGTTGAAACGGAACTTGTCCTCTACCTTTCCTTTCCTCAGCACCATCGACCTAGATTTTCCATGTTTAAAGCTCATTTGGGCCCACACCATCATCTTCTCCAGCCCCTTGATGATCCACCGACATCTTGGGACTGACTCTGTGGTGACTGTAAGGTCATCCATAAATGCCCTCATAGATGGCTGCCGTTGACCTGAGCTCATCAGGGTTCTCTGCATTCTGGTTCAACAGACTTGGTGAGCATATTCATGGTCAAGGAGAATATTGACACTGAGATGGTACACCCTGTGATGATGCCCATCTCCACCTTGTGCCAACTGGGTGGAGTTACTGCTGAAGAGACCCTCGTCCTGAAGTTGTTGTAGTAGTCAGCGATGAGGTCTCTACACCTGCCAGGGACATGATGCTTTACCAGGGTAAGCTGGACTAACTTATGGGGAATGGAGCCATATGCATTATCTAGGTCAAGCCATAACACTGCCAGATTGCCCCTCTTTTCTCTGTCTTCTTGAATGAGCTGCGTCACCACACCTGTATGCTCCACACAGCCTGGCATCCCTGCAATGCCACCTTTCTGGACTGATGTGTCGATGTAAGCATTTCTCGCTATGTATAAGCATAAGCACAGTCTCTTGGAGATGGCACTGAAGAAGATCTTTGATTTGACACATAGGAGGGAGATGATGCGGAACTGGTCATGCCGGGTGGAGCCTTCCTCCTTCGGAATCCACACCCCTTCAGCCATTCGCCATTGCTCTGGGATCTTCCCCTTTCTCCAGAAGACTCTCAGGATTTTCCACAGACGCAATAGTAGTTTGGGACAGCTCTTGTACACTTTGTACGAAGTGCCACTTGGTCCTGAAGCAGAGGATGCTGTGGCTGTATGAACAGCCTCTTTGATTTCCCTTCGCTTCAGCTCTGACAAATCAAACTGCACCTCAGGTTCAGGCGGATCAATGAGGATATTGGCAATCTCCCAGCTCCATTTCTCTTCTGGGATCGCTGAACATCTGTGAGAGATGTTGATCGATGTCTTCCTTTGAGGAGGCAAGTTTGCCGCTGCGTTTCTGACCTAGTAGGTCTTTTGTGAACTTGAAGGGGTTGGCTATAAAGGCTGCTTGTTTGCATGCCCTCTCGCGTCGCCACCTTCGATGCCACTCTGCACGGCGGAGGACCCTTATCCTCTTCCGGTGGATAGACAACAACTGGGCTAGGCCGGAACGCGCCTCATCTCCTGCCTCTTTATACTGAGATTTCAGCATTTTCATCTCTCTCCTTATGAGGTGGATCTTCTTCGCTCTGTGGTTCTTTGTATAGGATGTTCCCAAAATTTTCTTCTCCTCTTCGCTAAACCACTCCGCTGCTAACCCAACAATTTATTTTATTTGTAAAACAATTTTTTTTCTTCCTTTCGGCTTTTTCCCTTTTTTCTCGGGAGTCGCCACAGTGAATCATCTGATTCACACATTTGATTTGGCATAGGTTTTTATGTCGGATGCCCTTCCTGTCACAACCCTTTTAACAAGGGACAGAAACATGCTGATGGCTTTGCAGCTACTCTTTACGAAAGTCAGCAATGGTTCTTTTACATGCCTCTCACCATAGAGTGAGAGACGAGGCCCGCCTTTGATAACCCAGTTAGCTGCACTGGGGGGGACAGTGATAACCTTGTGGGGACTCGAACCCCCAACCTTAGGATCAGCAATCCTGCGCCCTATCCACTAGACCACCACTGCCCCATTATTTGTTTGTAAAACAATTATGTTAATAAAAATAAATAAATTAACCTATTATATATTAATATAAATATATTATATAATATAAATATAACCTATTTTTTAAATAAAAACAACACCCAAATGATTGTTTTTCAGATTGACAGATTTTAATTACGGCGAATTTAAATCTCTTTGGAGATTTAAAATAGCAGGTTAAACATACAAAAAGAAAATACACGTGACCTTTTTTGTTTGTTTTATATTAAATATGTAAAAAGCAGGTCAAGTTATTCACAAATAAAATGAAAACATGCAGCACAGTTGTTTGTGGGGAATGCAGTATACTGAGGGGGGCATAAACAAACAAAACGAGAAAACACGTGACTATTTATAGGTATTAACAGTACATTACATTCCTCTTCATTGTACACGAGAATAAATGAGCGGTGGAATTTGGGACTGGAACTAAAATGCAACATCATCATCATCATGAGACAGTATACGATGCACTGGAACCCTGCGCTTCTGGCTGAGAGCGTGACCGTCTCATCACGTGCTACTGCTAAAACCCTGCACTTTAAAATTATATTAAAATATCTTCAATATATCACTTTTCATTGAGTTCAATTATTTGTTTTCCTCCTCAGAACATTTCAGGCTTTGCAAATAAAAAAAAAGAAACGATTAAAAAAAAATCCTCAGAAGAATTCACTGAGATCATCGAACCAGCAGCCAGAACAGACTGCGACACGGAGCTGAGATCCCAAAGTGAGAAGAGACGCAGGAAGAAAAGAAAGATCACCACAGGCAGAGGAGATCTTTTCTGTATTGTGCATTTCACTCCTGCAGCTGATTGCACCATCTGGATGTTAACACTAGATGGCGGTACTGTCCAAACCATCGTTTGAAGTTGGATACTTTTGGGCGTGGCCTCACTTCCATTATGTTCAGTGTATTTTAGTGAAGCGAAACCAATTTACAGTGGTACCTTGACTTACGAAATTAATCTGTTCCGAGAGCAAGCTTGTAAGTCAAAAAGTTCGTTAGATAAAACAAAAATTCCCATAGGAAATAATAGAAAACCAATTAATCCGTTCCAACCCCCTCCCAAACTCGTATAACCTGCCACAAACCATGTATATTTGACCTAATATATTAAAGATAAACATGTAGAAACAAATATTTATTAAAAATAATAATACATGTAAATGTGCCCAAGGGGAGCGCGGTGTGATGCCAGAGAAGAGGCACATATGACCCTGGGGAACATGCTTTTTTTGCCATACTGTACTAGAATTAAGTGTAATTGCTCTACAGTAGACAGCAGTGGCGCTCTCACTGTGTTCCTTATGGTGTAAGGAAAAAGCACCAAGCAAACGATATGAAGTGCAGTAAACACTATTTATTGTCGTGTGCGGGGCGCTAGGGGGAGGAGCGTGAAATGGTTTTTTTCTTCCTATAGGGGGCATCACAAAAAATAATTGAGAAGCACTGCACAAGGCTTTTTCGGAGCGTGGAGGAATATATGCTGAAGAATACAAGACTAATCAGCCCGTCAAAGCCATTTCCCCAGCAAAGCTTATAAATCAAAATTTTGCTTGTTGGATGGGGCAGATTTTTGGTGGGATCAAAGCTTGTATCATGGAAAATTCATTATAAAAGACACTCGTAAGTCAAGGTACCACTGTAATTTGAAAATGCATCTGCTGCAGTTGAGTTGGTTTCATGCTCAACTGGGGTGTGGAATAGCAAGGCTCACAGAACCAAACTAGCAAAATTGAGATTTTCTTTCGTTTTTTTCCCTTTATCAGGAGTAGCCAGAGCGAAAGACTCACATGATTGATTTGGCATAGGTTTTTAGGACGGATGCCCTTCCTGACACAACCTTTTAGCAAGGAACAAAAACACGCTGATGGCTTTGCAGCCTACTCTTTTTATGAAAGTCACCAATGGTTCTTTTACATGAACCTCACACCATGGACAGTGAGAGACATGGCCAGCCTTTGATGACCCAGTTAGCTGCACTGGGGGGACAGTGACAACCTTGTGGAGAGTGAGACTCAAACCCTCAACCTTAGGATCAGCGATCCAGCACCCTATACCACCAGGCCACCACTTCCCCAGAACTAAACTAGCAAAATATACCTAAATAATTATACATTATTGCTCGAGAAAGGAAACCTGGAAACCTATGAGCTGTTCATTTTCTGTGCTATACATTTACTATTGTTCTTTCAATCAGTAAAAATGTTTTAACTGGTTTGATTTATTATTAAAACAATCAACAGAATGTTTGATTTATAAAATAACCAATAGCTGTAACCAGAAATATACTTACAGTGGGTAAAAACACACTTTTTGCTTATATGTAGACAGAATTATCATGGTGGTGGTGTTTGTTATTATTTAAGACTGTTTTAAAACAATTCAACTTGTTGCAATCCTTAGTTATTTATTCAATGTTTTTTTTATTTTAAGTGTAAAAACATTTCTCCTTAACACCAGCGGTGTGACCAGCTCCATATTACCCCCTTAACACCAGATTAACCGATGTCCTTAATCTTACAGCTAAGTGAGCCAAAGATAGAAAAACAATTATTATTATTATTATTATTATCTCAGCCAAAAAGTTATGCCCTCACTTCTGAGCAACATAACGTATGTTTTTGGGGGGTTTTGATATGATGCATTTCGTAATCCATTAAACTTTGATGGTGATCCGTACATGGGATTCTGTTTAAAAAGAAATAATAGAATAAAATCCCAAATTCTTCTTCTTCAAAAAAAAACCCAAATAAGTAAAATTAATTTTTTTTTTAAAATGCATTTCCTTTAAGATATTTTTTAAAAATTCATAAGATACCCACTAGTGGGAGACATTTCATTACAACCATGCCAAGTTATAATAATCCATTTATGTCTTGTGGAGATACCTTTCACCAAGGGTGCTCCATTCTGTTCCTGGTGATCTATCATCCAAAATATGTTTATTCCAACCCTGATTAAGCCCAACAATCATCTAATCAAGACTTAAGACTTGCAAATGAAGACTGAAAGCCACCTATTAAGGACAGAGTTAAAATCTTGGGGAATGTAGATCACAAGGAATAGGATCGGGCATCGCTGCGTTACACCCTATCTGTGCTCCCTCCAGACTCTTCTTCTTATTATTATTCTTATTGTTATCTTGGCCATTCTGAAGAATACATTAGATATATTAATAATTACATTTTAATATGGAGGGAGTTAGCTCAGCAAAAGTGATGGTGTGGCATGTCGTTTGTAACCATTTCTAGCATAGCATGAATGATTATCTTAGCCAGAATTAGGAGTTAGTAAACTTGTATTACCTTTGTTGGTTTGTTTGTTTGTTTATGCTTCACAAGCTTCAGCACTTTTGCCGAAATGCTGATACAGATCAATTCAATTGCGTTTGTTTTTCATACAAACACCCCCACCCAGTTGTAATTGTCGCAAACAATTTTAGTAAAGAACTTAAACATTTTTCTATAAAGCCTACACATCCCTAATGAGCAAGCCTGTGATGAATGTTGAAAGAAAAATCAGGAAAGCAACGTGGTGGTTCAGATGTCCTGATAGAATGAATGGAAAAGGAATCCATTGTATTAAGGGACTAACTTTAAAAAGCTTAACTAAAAAAGGGAGCTGCAGTGCTGTGAAGAGCCGGAGAACCAGTGTTCTGCATACAGGACGAAAGGCGTGGGTACAGGAACAAGTTTTCATTTTTCATTTCACAAAATACTGAAAAAAACCATCATGATAAAAGTTTTCTGGACTTTTTCCTCTTGTGCCACCTTAAAATTAAAGTTAAAACTCACAAACGCCAAAATGTGTGTGTGTCGGTGTGGGTGGGGCAATGATGTTCAGTATTCATCCTGTTCAGTATCATCGGGGACTTCCGCTTCCTGTGCCAGAGCCTCATGTTCTCCTTCTCCTCCAGCCTCCTGGATAAATAAACACACACACACACAGACACACACACACACATCATCATCTTCATCCTTTCACACACTACAGTTTCACAAACCTGCTCTAATACTAAACTCTGGATCAGGTGAGATTCTAGTGCATTACAAATGAGATCAAAACTTTTAAATACTAATTTTAATGTAAATAAATGTTCAACAATCAGTGTTTCATTAATTCATTTTCTGAACCACTTAATCCTAATGAGGGTCACGGGGAAGCTGGTGCCCATCTCAGCCGACTCTGGGCGAGAGTGGAGTACATTCTGGACAGCTTTCAGGCCATTGCAAGGCCAATACTCACACAACCATTTACAGCCACACCTAGGGGCGATTTTGGAAAAGCCAATTAGCCTACCGTGCATATTTTTTGGACTGCAGGAGAAAACCCACACAAGCACGGGGAGAACATAAAAACCCCACAAAGAAATGGGACTCGAACAAAGGCCTTCTCACCACTCACAAAAAAAAAAACACTACTTTGCTCTTCTGATTTTTAGTATGCGATGTTTATTGTTCCAAAATATTCCCAACATTCCTTCATGACTGGTGAAAGTTACTCAGGATGCAGAGAAGATTTCTTGTTTTATAAAGCGCAATGTACACTGAGAGGATCAGATTGGGGTCGATCCTATTTGCATAGAAACATATTTTTAAGATCTGTTTTGTTTTGTCCCCACCTTGTGCAAAAAAGGTGAACACCCCTGCCCTCCCAGAAAAAGCCTCGGTTTTCAAAGGAAATGTAGAAAAACGATTTGTTCTAGGAATGAATAAATCTTACAACAGCAGAAACCTTAAAGCTATCTTTTTTTTGTTTTCTGGAGTATGGACACACAGAGAACTCATTTCTTCATTCCCACCCCCAGTCAATAATTAATTTTATTTGCTTGGTGTGCTCACCGCTACGCCACTGTGACGTCCCTGCATTGACTTAGGATGCAGTAATTACAATAAATGAATTGGTCATACAGGCTAGTTTTGCTAACATCTTTATGAGCCCATGTTGATTATGGATATACAGTACATTCTTTCCATACAGCCACTGTGTTCTATTTCATTCTTTTTAACTACAGGGGGGTGTGAGACTCAAACCGATAACATGAAAACTTCTCAAAAACGACTGCTGCACCGACCGCCACTGAAAAGCCAAAACCAATAAAATGTCACCTTTTCATTTTACACTATTTAACTGTCCAGGTTCGAAAGTGCCCTGAGGAAACCCATGCTTGTGTTGTGTTGTGTCACAGCAGAAAGCTAACCTCTATGCCACAGTGCTGCCCAATCAGTGTTTTCTTTTAGATCAATTACAACTTTTATTAGATGTTACAAATAATTCCGAACAGAATGTAAAATATTTTCATTATATAACATTGTCAGTTTTAATTTTGCAGATTTTATTTATTTCTTTTTTTATTATTTTTGTTCTAGTTTCTAATTAATACCTAGTACCTTGACTTATCCCAGGTTTCCATAGCGTGAAACGACTAGTAGTACAACTCCTCCTGGATGGGACGCTAGTCCATCGCAGGTTACCTTCCCAGTATATTTTTACTGATACCCATTTATACTGCTGGGTGAACAGAGGCACACTTGTGGTTAAGACCTTGCTCAGGGGTTATAGCACAGTGGAGGTCTAAGTGGGATTCAAACACACAACCTCCTGGTCATGAGCCCAGCACCCTAACCACTACACCACCGACCCCACTAAAGGTAAAGTCTGTTGGGCTTTTTACACCCGAGCCTAGTGGCTCATCAGGCTGGTGCCTTCGAGTATCACCATGTTGCTGCGATGAAGGGACTTGGGTGCTACAATGACCCTGAGCGTTATGCTGGCGGGAGCGTAAGCTCCTGGTAGGGCCACCCATGCCAGACAGGTCAATGGATAGAAGCCAGACTAAGCGTGATCCACTGGCCCTTCAGGTTGGGGGTTGGGCACAGGATTAACAACTCTGTCCCATAAAAAACAAGCATGAATCAGCAACAGAGACAAACCGAACTTCAGTGTGGGATGAGCGTTCTGAGTCTAATGTGACCCATATGAATGCTGATGGCCAAAGCCATGGAATCCATGAAGCATTCTTGGGTTCTTTGAAAAGGATGGCTCAGGATAGGCAGGGGTAGGGGAATTTTGTTGCTGCCCTACACACCACTGGGTGTAATGGTTAAATGATGATGATGATGACCTTGACTTACGAATTTAATTAGTTCTGAGGGCAAGCTCATAAGTCAAAATGTTCGTTAGATAAAACAAAAATTTCCATCGGAAATAATAGAAAACCAATTAATCCATTCCAACCCCCTCCCAAACTCATAACCTGACACAAACACGTATATTTGACCTAATATATTAAAGATAAACATGTAAAAACAATAAATATTTCATAATAATAGTACATGTACATGTTCATACATTAATAATAATTAATAATAAATAATAATAAAACAAGAATAAACAATAAGTCAACTTCCAATCATTGACTGCTTCTGTCACATGCGCAGGCATCTGTCAAAATGTCATGTGGGCAGGCACGAGGTGGTGCGTAACAAAGGAGGAGGAGAATTTTAAGCCAGTGAGGAAAGGCTCGTAGTGAGCTCCCACAAGACAAGTGCTTCTCAAATAGTGGGGCACACCCTCCTTGGTGTGAGGGGGGGGTGACCCCAGGGAACATTCTTTTTGGCCATACTGTACTAGAATTGAGTGTAATTGCGCATCCAATACAGTAGGTTGTAGTAGCGCTCTATCGGCCCGGAAAACCCATTTTCCCAGGAGAGCTCATAAATCAAAATTTTGTTCGTTGGATGGGTCAGATTTTTGGTGGGATCGAAGCTCGTATCATGGAAAATTTGTTATAAAAGACACTTGTAAGTCAAAGTCCCACTATATTTTTTGCAACGCTATATACAGGGATCCCTTGCTACTTCGCGCTTCAATTCATGTGGCTTCAGTGCATCGTGTCTTTTTTTTTTTAATAGTCATCGAATTAAAAAATAAGGAAATTAAGGAAGAATAGGGGGGAAGTTAAGGTGGCAGTGGTGGTCTAGTGGTATAGGGCGATAGATCACTGATCCGAAGGTTGAGGGTTTAAGTCCCACTCTCCACAAGGTTGTCACTGTCACTGCCCCACCCCATGCCAAATCAACTGTGCGAGTCATTCGCTGTGGTGACCCCTGATAAAGCGAAAAAGCCAAAAGGAAATCTCAGGGGAAAAAGTTAAGGAAAATGCCACAAAAACAAGGCCAATTATACAAAAAACCTAAACAAACACAAAACCAAAAACAACCAAAAATCTCATATCAAAACTACTTACATTGTTGCATCTGTGTATGCACGCACATCTGCGTGCGTGCACGTATGTATGTGTGTCGTCGTCTTCTCATGCAATACCATCTGTATGTGTATGTATTTACATCTTATTTTATTTTTTTAATGTTTAATAGTCATTATAAGCATTTATAGCATTGGGACAGTGGTGGTCTGGTGGTATAGGGCGCTGGATCGCTGATCCTAAGGTTGAGGGTTCGAGTCCCACTCTCCACAAGGTTGTCACTGTCCCCCCCAGTGCAGCTAACAGGGTTATCAAAGGCGGGCCATGTCTCTCTCTGTCTATGGTGATAGGCATGTAAAAGAACCATTGTTGACTTTTGTAAAAGAGTAGGCTGCAAAGCCGTCAACGTGTTTCTGTCCCTTGCTAAAAGGGTTGTGTCAGGAAAGGCATCTGATGTAAAAACCTATGCCAAATCAAACGTGGGAATCATTCGCTGTGGCGACCCATGATAAAGGGGAAAAGCCGAAAAGAAATCATCATTATAAGCATTGAATATGTATTTATTGATATTATATAGACATATACATGTACGTATACGTCAGTCGGGGGGGGAGTCGCGGATTTTGATGGTCGCATGGGAATCTCGGTCCCAATTAACCGCGGAAAGTGAGGGATCCCTATACTTTTTATTTAACAGTACTATTATTTCTTTCTCGTTAAAATTTTGTTTTACATGACAGTATTATTTAATTCATATTATTTTTCGTGTGGCGGCACGGTGGCTTAGCGGTTAGCACATCCGCCTCTCAGCAACAAGATCCTACGTTCAATTCCCAGACTTAGGGCTTTTGTGTGTGTAGTTTGCATGTTCTCCCTGTGCTTGTGTGGGTTTCTTCCAGGTACTCTAGTTTCCTCCCACAATCCAAAATCCTGCACAATGGTGTAGTGGAACTGGCAGTTCCAAATCGCCCCTGGGTGTGAGAGTGAATAATGTGTGATGGCCTGGCGAGCTGTTCGGAGTGTATCCCACCTTCAGAGTCGGTTGAGTTGGGCATCAGCCTCCACATGACCATAATTAGGATCAAGCGGCTTAGAGAATAAATTAGTTATTTTTGCTTTAATAGTAAGATTTTATAAAGTGTCTAAGTTTTATTTATTTAATAAAATTCTCTTTATTAGAATGAGACTTATTGTCACTGTACACGTACAAGCTAAAATAAACTAGAACAACAAACAACATGCACAACACTGAATGTAAAGATAGATGTATATATTTTATGGGGTATTATATGTAACTGCGAAAGAAAAAAAAGTCCGGTCCTTATTTTCTTTCTGGGATTAGAAGAAGCTCGGACCTGTTCGTCTGTGGAGTATAGCACTTCCATGATTCGGTCCACGAAGGGTCCGTTATCCACGCCCTGTTCCTGGCACAGCAGCTCCACCTCCCGCAGCTTCCCAAAGTAGTAGTCCCGCTCTTTCTCTGCACCCTCCAGCGCCAGCTTTAATGTGCCCAGCTGTGTACCAATGGGAAAAGCCACCAGGGGCAGAGTTAGAGAAAAAGTCACACTAATACCGCTTTATACCAGAGGACTAAGACATGCGGATTAATGTGATATTTCTCACGGAGAACGTGTTCATTGTCAGAGAGACAGATAGCACAAACTGCAGTGGTATAAGAGGAAGAAAACACAAACACGTGCAGTTAAAGGAAAAGAATCCACTCCACTGCCTTGGCTCGGTCTCCTTGATTTATTTCCTATAACTGCAAGAGTGTTTTATTCCTCACAGCAGGAGAATTAATTTATTAAACATGAGAATATTATGGGTTAACAGGGTAGATGGTTTGTGAACCTGTTCGTTCAGCTGTGCTACTTGAGCCTCCAGCTCCTTCTCGCCCTTGGCCGGGGTCGCTGCTGCCGTTACAGGGCCCTTTTTGGCAGAAGAGGGTCGTGATGTTGACGTGGACGATTTGGGGGTTGAACTCGATGATCTAGTAGCCCCTGAGTCACATGGTTGGTATAAACGTTAGCAGATGGCACGGTTAGCCTTCACCACATGCCCCTGTGTAACTGGTTAGTTGGTTAATTACCCATTAAAAGTGAGGCGGGCGTGAAGACTGACCTGCCGTAGGAGAGCTGGCTGCGTGGGCCGACTTCTTTGGCAGGTTGAAGATCTGTTCTCCGGGGTCTGGAGGAGGGATGGCATCCTGGCCCTGTCGTGCCTCCACAGGGTCATACTCCTTCCCGTCGTAGTTGGCGTCAAAGAACTTTTTGAACCACTGGATGAAATCTAGGTTGTCCTGAAACCGACCCTTGACCAGCTTCTCGACTGGAATTATCTGCAAGGCAGTTGCACATGTTCACTGCACTATTCGCCCATGCACCTTATCAATCAGTTACTGCCCGGTCGTCCACACGCAGCCTCATCTGTCTGGCAGTTCCCAGGCCGCTCACCTTATCCACGTTCATCCTCTTGAAGGAAGCTTGAAGAAGCTTGAAGTTGTGAATGTACTCATGCTCCAGCTTGGCCTGGAACTTGACCTTCTTAAGACTGATGCAGCCAGGAAAAAGCATATCCATGAACTGGCAGTAAGCAGCACCTTCATACGACATCAACGTGGGGAGAAAAACACCACAGGCAAATTACATGAGGACATTAAACATATTAAATACGGAGTTATTGTTATGTCATAAGTTTACAGATATATACAGTAAGCATCGCATAAGTTGAAGTCACGTAACTCAAAGTGCCTCCCGAGATCCCAATTTTTAACAATAATAATTCCATTAAAATACCATTGCGTAACTCAGATTCTGTAAGTCGGACTTTCGCCCAAGTCAGATAAAGATTTGCATCCTCATTTAATACATTTCCATTAAAATCTTGTTGCATGAGTTATATTACCATAAACTCTGCTCACGCATTCACACACATGCATAACATTGCTACAGATGCACTTACCAAGCTGCGGCAGCAGTTTTTTTGCGTTGGTTAATTGAACTGCTAATCACCAAACACAGAAGCCCGTCTCCAATCTCAGGCCCAATGAAGCAGGCCATCGTGTTCTTAATGTACTGTTTGCTATTCACTACATGTAGTATTAAAGGGCCGTAAGAGCACATACGCAGCCCTGAGTCTGCTTCCTGAATTTCCTGACCTAAGCTTTCGGCAGTTCTGAATTCTTAACCAATGTAGCATAACTCGGTTTTTCTCCAACTTGTACATCCAAGTCGGATTTCCTCCAAATTACATGTAAATCAGAGAAAATCCGACTTGCACTTAAGATGGATTTTCTCTAAATTAAAACAAATTGGCTGGTCAACTTGAATCTAACTTGTGCAATGTTTACTGTGCTCTACAACCAGTTGATAAATTAGGTTTGAGATAATTAAAACAAAAAAAAAAAATTAACAACTGGGAATAAAAATGAAATAATTCTTTTGTTCTGCCACTTTGCCAAAGACATAGATCAGTAAAGGTACAAGGACAAAATAATTATTGTGAAATTTTTATTGTAAAATATATTATAAAGTAAAGCATGAAAAATAAGTAACTATAGTTCTTATGCATGTGCTTTAGTATCAGAGTATTGAGATAATTATCTCATTCTCATGCTTTGATTAAGAAATATGAATGAAATCATTAAAGCATATGAACAAGATAATTACTGCACAAAAGCAATATAATAACGATATAGGAATTAAACATTCAGGAAAAAGATAACCCAAATGAAAATGAGATAATTAATGCACTGGAATGAGATCCATAAAGATATGAAATTTACAATAAAAACATTAAAATGATAAAATAAAAAGCACATAAACATGATTGTTATAGGTACAGACATTAAAATAGTTAAAGACACAAAATCAAGACAGTTAAAGTCATAGAAACAACATCGTCAAAAGCACAGCAATGAGATGGTTAAAAGCAACGAGATACAGTGATACCTTGACTTACGAGTGTCTTTTATAATTAATTTTCCATGACACGAGCGTTGATCCCACAAAAAATCTGCCCCATCCAACAAGCAAAATTTTGATTAATGAGCTTTGCTGGAGAAATGGCTGTTACAGGCCGATTAGCTTCGTATTCTTCAGAGTGTATTCCTCCGTGCTCCGAGAACGTGCAGTGCTTCTCAATTATTTTCTGTGATGCCCACTACAGGAAGAAGAAAAAAATTGACTTCTGCACTTCATATCGTTTGCTCGGTGCTTTTTCCCTACACCATTAAGAACGCAGTGAGAGCGCCACTGCCACCTACAGTAAAGCATGCGCAATTACACTTAATTCTAGTACAGTATGGCAAAAAAGCATGTTCCCCAGGGTCATACACCCCTGGCATCACACCATGACCCTCCCAAGGAGAGAGAGCACCCTACTATTTGAGAAGCACTGGCCTTGTGGGAGCTCACTACGAGCCTTTCCTCGCTGGTATTCATAGCATGCACATGCACAAAATTCTCCTCCTCCTCTTGTTGCGCACCACCTCATGTCTGCCCATGTGACATCTCTGCCTCAGTCGATGATCAGAAGGATTATTTGACTTATTGTTTACTATGTTTTATTATTATTTATTATTAATTATTGTTAATGATAATATATGTGTTATTATTATTATTAAATACTGTAATCAACGTAATAAGCGCCCCGCTCCAATAAGCCCCCGCCCCCGGTGTTTTTGCTTTTACGTCTAATAATCGCCCATGTGTACTGCGAGCAAAATTGTAGATTAAACTTAGCAATTTAATTCGATCAGTCTCTGTAACTGTAAAATGAGGCATTCACTGCCTATAAAAGTGAGTTTACATGCTATTTCAAGACCCCCTGCCACTGAGGAATGTCAATAATGTTCATCAGTAACAACACATTTGATTGTTCCGCCGTGATTTAAAAAACAGGAAAATATTTTGCTGTATTCTCTTGGTAAAAGTCCAACAATCGATTAAAACGAACCATTAGAAACTGCTACAGCAAAACTACCGGATGCTCTCAATGAATGGAGAAATGAGCCAGATATGGACCTATCAGAAAGTGATGAGTATTTTTCACCCGATTCTCCTGCTCACTAACTTCATAAATTTAAGTACATTCCTGGCCATGTATTTTGTTTATGTTTGTGTTGACTATTTTAGCTTGCCATGTGTTAAGGTTGACATACTTGTTGATTGACTCAATTTTACTTTCGGGAAAATGTTTAAAGAAACAGCACCAGGAGGGAAAAGTAAGGGTTTTTTGTTTTTATGTTGTTTTCTGGTTATTTTCAGTTTTCATGTAAGTAGTTTGGTTGATACCACAAAATGAATAACACAAATACAAGTAAAAGTATTTTATTGTTCTGTTATTATTCATGTTTTCCACCTTGATGGGAATAAGCACTTATCGTTCCACTCCGCTGGTAACATTTTAATAAGCGCCCACCCACTCCAATTTTTAAAGCGCCCTGGGCGCTTATCACGTCAAATACGGTATTTATTATTTTTACATGTTTATCTTTCATATATTAAGTCAAATATACGTGTTCGTGTCAGTTTATATGAGTTTGGGAGGGGTTGCAACGGATTCATTTGTTTTCTATCATTTCCTATGATAATTTTTGTTTTATCTAACGAACATTTTGACTTATGAGCTTGTTCTTGGACTGGATTAATTTCGTAAGTCAAGGTACCACTGTAAATAATAAATTGGAACTAGATCGGTAATAAAAGTCAGAAATGAGAAAACATTCAAACATGCTACAAAAGAAGTTCAGAGAAATGAGAGCCCAAATATTACCTTCCTCAAATTTCAAAGCAATTATTGCATACTAAAGAAAGTCACATAACTCATTAATAGTAATATGATCGCTAGTAGCTAGCACCTTTAGCTGGTCTCTAATCCAAAAACAACCTCACAAAAACAAACACAAAAACAATCAAGCTGTTTGTTCCTGATGGACTCACCATCACAGGGACTTCTTCCCTATATGTCAAATCCAGAAATACTGTATATATCTCTATACTATAAAAAAAAACCAGAAAACTAGCTCACTGCACAGGCCCGTTCTGTGTCAGTGTATTACGTAACCTATTTTTACTTGCAAAATGTACAAAACTTTCCATATAAACCATTCCAGGTGATGGCGGGACTCAGCTGAGTTTACCTGAAGAGAGCTGCTCCACTTTCGTGTAGTTTAGACTGAGCAGATCATTGACCCAGGCCGTGATGTCATGCCTGCTCATCGTCTCCTGGGTGATTGAGGTAGAATACACGTTGACCGCCATGCCCCAGCTGTAAACACCACACACACCAACATTAACTCAACTCCAGAAGCTCGGTTTCAAACGGTACCAAAACCCAAACTCCTTTTCAGTCACATGTAGAACGCTTCACTTTTCCAACATCGTGTTTCCATTTTCATCAGTTATTCACAAATAATAAATACACAAAAAATCTCCTGTGTTACACTTTGAAATACTGTTTGTGTTAGGAGCCTGGGGAAAAAAGTACATTCTGTGAGGTTTTTTCATTCTCATTTTCCATATAGAAGCCGTAAAGCATGATTTCCCATCCAAAAAACCCCACGTTTTCAGGAAGCAGGACACCCCCTACCCCACCCCAATGCACCCCAATGCACTGGAACGCTCCACGCCGAGTGTGTTGGGAGGAAAAACGTGATGGGGACACCACTGGTGGTACTCAGAGGATGTTATGATGCACTAGTGTACCCCAAATCAAAATAATATCTAGAAAAATTAATCAGCTCAAAACTTGTTTATACAACCAACTCAAACATCCCAGAGGGAAAATTTAAACATGCACAAACCCCATTTAGCACTCTAGCATTGTCTAACATGACTATTCAACATTGTGATGACATTTATGGGTGAAATAATTGAGAGAAAAAATCTAAAATTTCCCTTAAAAAATTATCAAGCTACAGATTAAAGGTTTAAATATTCCAGTTTAAGCATCAACAGTTTTTTTATTTTACCGTTACAAAGCCCTCGAACTGGAGACTCCATCCAAAAGTTTCAATAAATTTATCCATCCAGAGACCTTTACCATATAAATTCTCCACAGTAATAACAACAAATTATATCAAATGTAAATACAAATTTAGAAACATTACTAAACAATAAACAAAGTTAAATAATCAAATAGATGGTTCTCATTACTATTATATATGAGAACCAGTTATTTTATTTACTGGCTTTAAAATAACATTAATGTTGGTTAACCAAATAAAAGTATAAGAAAACCATTCAACTTTAAGATATTATGAGATTTGTAATGTATGTGCCATTGAATTATATTAATAAGGGAAAAAGCAGAAATTTAAAAATCCAGTCAGACTTGAATGAAGTGCCTGAAGGAAACCAGTCAATTCGAACACAAGCGGCTTCAAAACTATCGCTTTGCGTCATTACACAACTCAGAGGTGTAAATTCGATTTAAAAAGTTGCTCATTAACCAGCACTAAAATGATTAAAACTCTATTAGTGTGGCTGGATTACCTCATTATCTCTTTGCTTCTTTTAACGGGAAAACACTTCTCCTTACCCGTTTTCGACAAACCACGCCTCCTAACTTCAGATTGGCTACGAATGTGCACGGTGACGCGCCATCCAATCAACATGGAGATTGCCGCATAGGCGCGGCTAATCACATTTCGGGAAACGGGATGTCTCGGAATACAGGTGGGAAGTTGAACAAAATAAAATATGACCATAAAATGAAAAGATATTAGTCTATATCCAGTGTTATATAATATTTTAGTATTAAAATTGTCTTAGAGATCAACATGTTTAATTTTAAATTATTTACTTATTGATATGTTAATTGTCATTAGTGTCTCTCACACAAATATACGTACACGAAGGGCCTTTTCATGTCCGTTTTAACACCAAAGGATGATTTATTGCATGCACTGAAATATATTTTATCTTGTATTTTTTCATTTTAATAACAGTTGCAAATACAAACAAGTCCAGTGAAGCTGCCAGAAAACATCCTGAGGGAAGACTTCTAGCAATTTCCAAACGCGAGCTAAAAAGAGGAACCGCGCGAGAACATTCACACGCGCGTATCACTGCGTTTCTCTCAATGGGATTTTTAACGGATTTAACGGTTGTTATTTGTTTATTACCTGTACGCGCGCTCTCCCCGCACTGTGTTCTTTCTGTAAGGGATGATGTTGGTTCCATTGTCCTGAATGATGTCGTTATTATTCTCTCCGTTCGGGGACAGTGCTTGAGTGGGACCTGGCATTTGGGTCTGGGAGAGAAAAAAATCTAGAACCGGCCTCGGAAAATAACAATAACAACAATAATAATAAACCAGCAACAGGGATGGTGATTAGAATAACAGACGAGAAGCTCTGCCTTTTTCTTTTTTTTTTTGGCTTGTTTCTAAGGCGGGTCTCGCGCTGAGCTCGGTTGAGACGTCAGCCTTAGCGACACACCCACGTGACGATGAGAGTCGTGATTTCGTTTTCAATCGAAACTAAGTAAACGTGCTAAAAAAAAAATGCATATACGAAAATAAATATTCAGAAATAAATGCAAAATGATTGTGCTCGATCTTTCCGTCATCTCGCTCAAGTCATTATTTAAATAAATTAAATAAATAAATGAAATTAGACTGCCGCGTCCATTCAAAGCAATACTCCATCGAACCGCTAGGTGGTGCAACGTTATCCGTTTTCCGATAGCAGTTTGCGTCGATGTGTTTTATTTTTCTGTGTTGAACTGATTTTTTTTTACTCACTGCAAGAAGGTTATGTGTTCGAGTCCCGGGCTCTGCAAGGATGTTTTTGTGTGGAGTTTACAAGTTGATCCAGTGCTTGTGTGGGTTTCCCCCTACGGTCCGAACACAAACAGTTAATGCACACTAGTCTTATTTATTATTCCAAATTGCCCCTAGGCCCAAGTGTAAATGGTGGGGTGTATGTATTTTCCCTGTGATGGTCTTTTAAGATTTTCAGGGGTACCTCCGCAGTGTTGGCTAGGATAGGCTCTAGCGTCCCTGGCAGGATTAAGCGGCTTGGTAAATAAGTGATTAAGAATTTATCTATCTATATAGTGCCTGAGTCGTAGGACGACCATTGGCGACCCACCATGAAGGACAACGCCCTGGTTATCATCTTCATGGAGGTTTTCTTGCAGGATTAGTTCAGTGGTTTGCCATTGCCTTCTGCACAATGCGAACCTACGGGCAATTTGAAACGGCCAATTAACCTACTGTGTATGTCTTTAGGGCAGTGGTGGTCTAGTGGTATAAGGCAACGGATCGCTGATCCAAAGGTTGGGGGTTCGAGTCCCACTCTCCACAAGGGTGTCACTGTCCCCCCCAGTGGAGCTAACTGGGTTATCAAAGGCCGGCCATGTCTCTCACTGTCTATGGTGTGAGGCATGTAAAAGAACCATTGCTGACTTTCGACAAGAGTAGGCTGAAAAGCCGTCAGCGTGTTTCCGCCCTGCGATGGCCTGGCGAGCTGTCCAGGGTGTACTCTGCCCTTGCCCCGAGTTGGCTGGGATGGGCACCAGCCTCCCCGTGACCCTAATTAGGATGAAGCGGTTACAGAAAATGAACTGAACTGTATGTCTTTAGATTGTGGGAGGAAACCAGAGCACCCAGAGGAAACCCACGCAAGCACGGGGAAAACACGCAAACTCCACACAGAAACGCCCAGGCCAGGAATCGAACCCAGGCCTTCTTGCTGTCAGGCAGACGTGCTAACCACTACGCCACCATGCTGCCAAGAATTTATACATGTAAATAATCTTTTGGTTTTTGCTTTTGCACTTCTACCCTTACAGTCTTCCAGATGTTGTGTATTTTTGTGTTCACCCCAAAAATTCAGTGTATTAAAGAACTTTTTCTTTCTGATGCTGTGTTGTGGGGTCGGTGGTGTAGTGTTTAGGGTGCTGCGCTCACGATTAGGAGGTTGTGTGTTCAAATTCCAGTGAGACCCCCACTGTGCTAAGACCCCTAGGTAAGGTGTTAACCGGAAGTGTGCCTCTGTTCACCCAGCAGAATCAATAGGTATCATTAAAAATATACTGGGAGGGTCACCTGCGATGGACTAGCGTCCCATCCAGGAGGAGTTGTACTCCTGGTTGCTTCAGGCTACGGGAACCGGGGATAAGCACCGGCCTATTGAGCCACTATGGCTCAGGTGTAAAAAGCCAAGGAGGCGGTGTTCACCCTGAGACTGGATCCTTTAAACTGGGTTCTCATTTCAACAGGATAATGCGATTGTTCTCTCGTGTGGAATCTGTTCAGTGAATCATTCGGACTGTCGTATTAATTCATGTTCCAGTTTCCTGATGTTTTGGGATAGGACTGTTGAAAGGGTTCAACAGGGGACATGGAGTGCTTCATTGAGAAATAAAACCAGACTTTTGTCGGATGGGAGTGTCGTACTGCATCAAAAACAATCCACCATTCTCCATCACTTTGTCACGTCAACCCACATGTACAAAAATAACGTGCAGCTGATCCATGATCTGGAAAGAATTCTGATGAAAGCAAATCTATGATTCACCCAGAATACACGATATGTTCCAAAGTATCCCATATCCCACCACATCATTACCCTCATTCAACAAACTGTTGCCACAAAGCTGGACTGCACCCCAGACTTCTCCACCCAATGCCTCACGATGCCTCTTGGATAGGAGCTGAATGAACACAAATCCACTTGGCTCCGCCCCAAAACATAGTGGACCGCCTTCGCAGAAGGGTGAAGGGTTGCATAACAGAAAATCATTACTAATGCCATAACAGGACAATTTCATAAGTACATCTGTCAGGCGCTGACAAACCTTGGGTTACAGAAGGTCATGTCTGACCGCGACTTCGACAGTCATCTAAACGTCACCGATAGGAGCGCAGAATAGAATGACTCGAAATTCATGATTCTTTAACAAATACAGCCGTGGTGACATTGAAATGCAAGAAGAGCAGTTATCGTAGTGGACAGAAAATATGTTTGTGTTAAAAACGTTCACGTTTACACAAATGGCACCAGATAACCAAGATCACGCTGGTAGATGACGTCAACCACACAGAAAGGAAGTTCTCCTGTATCTCTTTTACTTTTAAACCTTTTATAGCTGTGATTTTTCAACTACTTCCCATACCATCTCGTTACAGTAGCAATAATAAACGTACAGATGTTCCCCAAGTTATGTTTTAGTTAGGTTCCAGACGGCTGAACATAAGGTGAAAAAAAACCGTAAGTTGTTACTGTATGTTCCAGTGACGTATGACGTATTATAATCACAACTCCTTGTCCTTGTTTTTGTCACTGAATCTGGTTTCAGTCCTCTCAGGGTTCAGGGCGGAAGGTTTCGGAGTTTTCCCCTATTTTCCCCTTTAATTTTGTTCATAGTTTATCCATAAATACCATTACCGTATCTCATAAAACACCCTTAGATCAATTATTATAAACAACATTGTAAAATAATATTAAATATGTGAGGCGCTCCACCGAAAGTAGGCGCTTTGTCGCACAGACCACTTTTGAGATAAAGTGCAGAAAAGTAAAAACGGTCCATTTTTTATCGAAATTCAGATTTTTGCATAAACTATTAAAACAAGTTTCAACTATCACTTGCTCACGTGAAATCGACTAAAACTCAGTAAAAATGTCTTGTTTTTCCCATTTCTCTGGCGAGTACCCTCATAAAACTAGATAAAAACAGTAGCAAACGTACTGGTTTTTGTTGCAATTATTCACCGAGTTCAGTATAAGACAATGTAATCCATACACCTGAAGAATGGCCGTGGAGTAATCTTTCCATTTTGGATACTGTTTTGATATTAAAATGCTGTTTCAGTGAATAAAATAAAGGTTATTAAGACGATATGCTCGTAAACAATGCAGGCTAGTTGCTATGGAAGATCTGAAATGAGCACAATGATTGGTGAGCTCGGGCTTGCACATGCGCAGTGCCTATCACACGTTAATTTCGGTTTTACTTCCTGCCTCTAGTTTACTTAATGCGGAATTTATCTAAAAACTTTCTCTTCAATAACAGTCATTAAGTTTATTTATAAGATTGTGAATACACATAATTTCTGGAAAAGGAGATTGAAATGTCATCAGTGATGTCTAGCAGCATTCGTATCGATGTTAAATTCTATGCAAGAATTCAGCTTTGAAGATGCGGGAATGCTTGGCGTTCTTGAAGATTATTTTGCCGGTGAGTATTTTTCTCTGCATGCAAAACTTGATTATGGATTTTTTTTTTTTAATTATTATTTGATTTGTGTGTAATCTTGTCTGGACTGGACATGCTGGATCGTGGGTTGTTTAGTTTTGATGGAAAATTGGTCAAGACCTGAAAAATACTTAAATGTTTCATTCCTTTTAGAAATGAACAAATTGATGATGATGCCAGCTGTGTTGATGAAGATTTTGATGTTGATGAAGAGGCATCTATTAATAAAAGTGTGCCCGAGTGGTGTTTGTAATCCTTTGTGCAGAGCAAGATATAGATGATGATGACAATGCTGAGAGCAGAGTTGATGAAGCTTACTTGTATAAAGAGATCAGAGTTTTGTTATATAGTTTTCTTATACAGGTATACCTCGGCTTAAGTCGTTTTGAGTTAAGTCGTTCTCGATTATACATCGGTTTTCAAAAAAGTATAGAAAAATTAAAAAAAATAAAAATAAAGTTAATAAATAAAGTTTAATAAAATAGATCTTATTTGTTATGGTCTGTGCTGGCTGGAGGCGTTAACTCTCTCTTCATTCATTGCAAGCGCTGGCGAGGGGCGTGGCTGCTGCATGCAGGCGAGGTCCAGAGAGCGCACCTGTTTCCATTCAGCAATCAGCAATCAGCGAGATATAAATAGGAGCGGCACGCTTCCCTCTGACGTCAGAAGATTGTCCTTCCCAGTGATTCCGTTTCCCTGCTATCTCTCTTTGACCCCTGGTATCCTGCTTCGTGCTTGACCAGTTCCATAGATTAATTATTTCCAGTGATTTAGATTTTCCAAAGTGTAAAATAAAATCGTTGAATCTTCTTACATGGTCTCCTGCATCTTTGGGTCCGATGCATATGCACCAGGCGCACCATTATTAACCATATTGAAAATTGCATTCATGAATAAAGTACAGAACGAAGAATGGTTATTTTCTGTTTAGTCTAGACAAGTACATTTGGCGTAGCCTAGCCTAGGTTAGCATAGAGACAAGCTAATTCGATTTGAGTCATTTTTCGACTTAAGTCGTCTCTCCTGGAACCAATTAACGACGTTGGGTGAGGTATACCTGTATATAGTTTTCTTAATTTCAGTGTGATTGTTTGAACCTGAAAGTGTTGGGGTTTTTTTTCAATCAGTATCATTTGAAGGCATTTGAACCTTTATATAATGGTCGGAAAGATACATACTGATCTTATTGGCATAAAAATATATGAATAAATAAATGAAATTCAAGCAAAATAATTTCAAATAGATAAATTTTAATCAAATTCACTGATCAAATATCAAATACAGTATCAAATATAACCTTTAACATTCTCTGTGATGCGATCTTTCTGCTTGTAAATGGTTCCGATGGTCGACGGAGCCATTTGAAAGAAACATGCAACATTCACATGTTTTTCACCAGCATTAATTTTCTTGATAATGCCATCTTCGTTTCTAATGAGATGGCTTGCCCCTTTTTCTGATTACTAAGATCACTAGTAGGCTTACGCTTCTGACCAATCATATTGGCTTATGGTTCCAAAAGTTCGCAAAACAGTGTAACACAGATCATAGAGACGACATCTTAACACAAGGGTAACACGCAGTGAACTGGGAAGAAGGAGGGGCACCGTCAGTCTGTCGTTTGTAAACAATGGACGCAGTATCATGCGGAAGTAGCGAATTACGTCAGCGTACTACGTAGGTACGTCTCATACTACAGAGAGCACAATAAACTCAAAATATGACGTAAAATCAAAAAATACGTAAAACGAAGGAACGTAAGTCGAAGAGCGTCTGTACAGTCGTTCTATTAAAAGATTTTACGATGAGCAATCTCTCCACAGGAACCAAATTCTTTTAATTTTTTTACACCCCATTTTAACACCCCAATTAGGGAGACCTAATTTAGTTGTACCCAATTTCCGTATCCCCAGCCATCAGGTATTGCCTTCCCTGTCACACAACCACCACCAACCAGGGAGGGGTGAAAGCATGCCCCCCACCATGACATGCAATGCTAGCTACCCACCTCTTTTCAAACTGTGGAGCATGCGTATTTGGGGGTGGTCTAACACATTCAGATAGAAAGCATCTCCTTGTACGAATGATCTAAAAGGCGCCCATGATTAGCTGGCGTTCACTGAGTGGCACAGAAGTGAACGCATGCCGTCCCGCTCTCGGCCTATTAGCTCCCATGGACTCCTAGTTAGACGGCTGTAGCACTAACCCAGTTTCAAACTTGCGATCTCCGGGTCCATATAATCAATTCTACCGTTTTATTTGAACAATACTTTATTATTAGCCCTGGATTAGGGTTAACAGCCACCATAAACGCCTTCACATGAGTTTATACATCTATAATAGAACCTATGAAATGTTAGAGTGTATTGTTAGAAATCGCCTTACTGAAAACCAACAATCAAAACATTCCAACCAATCAGAGTCCAAAATTCGTGAGCTTTGTGGTTCCAGTATGAATATGATATAGTTATTCTAT
Source organism: Plotosus lineatus (assembly GCA_024760905.1). Classification (NCBI taxonomy): domain Eukaryota; kingdom Metazoa; phylum Chordata; class Actinopteri; order Siluriformes; family Plotosidae; genus Plotosus; species Plotosus lineatus. The sequence continues at coordinate 111,523,978 of CM045728.1, forward strand.
CAGACCAAGAACAATATCATGTTTAGTCCCATTAACCTTTGGTGCAATGCAGTTGAAAACAGGTTTAATGTGGAAACCGGAGATGAGCTCGACCGCAAGTACCGCAGCACTACTTTTAACGGATGGAATTTGGCTTGTCTGAGACTTTTACCGAGATGAATATGATGAGAGATCATTCTCATATTTCTATACCTTACTTACACCTTCATACAACACGAATCTTCACATGCTCTACTTTTCCATTCCACATTCTGAATCCTGCCCTGTTTTGTTCTATTCGAACTTGGAGCTCCATCCCCAGACCAGAAGACGAGGTATAAAGGCACATCCCAGTGTGCTGTTTGAATAAAATAATAAATGACAGAGTGATTGGACTGTGACTGTACAGTTTTATCCGCTTAAAGCATTTTATCAGCGAAATTTCAAATTGCTCTGTAAAGAACATTTCAGATTAATGTTATAGAACAAAAGTAGGTACAATGTTCGTACAGTGGTACCTTGACTTACGAAATTAATCCGTTCCAAGGACGAGCTTGCAAGTTAAAATGTTCGTTAGGTAAAACAAAAATTCCCATACTAAATAATATAAAATTAATTACAGACGCTCCCCAACTTACGTTCATCCATTTTATGGAGGGTTTTTTTTTTTCGATTTTACTTTTTTTTTCCCCCAAAAAAGTAAAATTTTGAGTTTAGACGTACCAATATAGTACGCTGATGTAATGATGCAATGACGCTGCATTCATTGTTTACAAACTACAGACTGAGTGTATATTATATATCAGTTATATAGCGTGTTACCCTTGTGTTAAGACGTCGTCTCTGTGATCTTTGTGTTTACACTGTTTTGCGGAGTTTTGTAATCCTAAGCAAATATGGTTGGTCAGAAGTTTAAGCATACTGGTATGGGTGCAAGTCTCATACACAGATGAATTAACTATCTGCTCAGATCAGCACAATCTAATGCATACTCAGTTAAGCAAAGAGAGTTGTAATATGAATGAAAACCCGAATGCACAAATTACAGAATAATTACAGATATTTATTATGTTTTAGCAGATCCTAAGAGTGTATACTTATTTTTATATTAGTATTCATTAGGATTTGTACTTGTTCTTTATATGCATCTCTTGAATAAAAGTTTACTTATTTACTTACACAAAAGAAAGACCTCTCCACTTTGCTGGAATTCACATCAGTGCAGGCTGTGTTCTAAACGAGTTTAACGGCACCCTTGTGCACTTGAAAGACCAGAAGTCTGTATAACCCACAGCAAGTACACTACTTTCGGTATTGAGCATGTCACATATTGTAAGCGTTGACTGGCCGTTTTAAGCTTCAAGTAAAGTAACTCGGTATAAATAAGTGACTTATTTGAAATTAATGTTGATATTATTTGATATATTTGATGTTTTACAATGTTAAGTTTCTAATAATTGATTTAGGGGTGTTTTATGAGATACGGTGATGGTATTTATGGATGTATAGTACAGTATGAGCGTCATGCGTCACACTTCACTGTAACAACTTACGTTCACTTTCAACTTGCGTTCGGCCGTCCGGAACCAATTAAAAACATAAGTCAGGGAGCGTCTGTAATCCGTTCCAACCGCCTCCCAAACTCATAACCTGACACAAACATGTACAGTAGGCCCTTGACTATTCGCAGTTTTGCACTCGCGGTTTGAGTACACGCGGTCTGCCCAGCAAACGGCACGTGATTCAAATTCAGCTAATGGCTGTCCTCCTTTCTGCTGATTGGTTGAGCTGATGTCCCACCCCCTTTTTACTCATTCGCGCACAAGTTGTCAATGAGCCTCTTTTTTCTGTGTTTTAATTACCAGTTAAGCTCTAGGATACCACTCAAACACTGTGTCTTCTCTGGCTAAGCGATAGAAAACACTGGATGTCTCTTATGAAGAAATAAGACTTTCTCCTTTCTGTTGTATTAAAATCTTTTTCTAAGTTCATATATTATGCGTGAGATTTTATGTTCTGTAGTATGTTTAACAGTACTCTTCGTGTCCTTTTACATTGAAGTTGTAGCAACGTGTCCAAGATGGCGCTGCCCAGAGGGTGACGTCACGGAGTTCTCAGAGTCAAATTGTTTCTTTGTTCATTTTAATTTGTTTTATTTGTCTGTTCATGTTTTGCACTATGCTCGTCTATGAGCAGCTTCGGGCAACTAAGCATGCAATAATCTTCTATCTTCTATCTATTCTATGCTACCGAGCTCCATGCTAGCGGTTAGATAGCAGTTAGCTAGCGGCTACCGGCTAAGCCCGGAGCGCTGAGAGGCTTGGTTAGCACTTCCAGCCATACTACTTGAAAATGTTCAGTCCCTGCAAAACAAGATGGACGAGCTTCATGCTCAGATTGCAGTGCAGAGGGATCTACAGGACTGTTTCTTTGAAACATGGCTCGAGGAGAGTACACCCAATAAGGCGATTATACCAGCCAGCTGCACGGCCTTCATCCCCTGCTATCCCAAGCGCTGGAGTCTTAGTTCGGCCCCTTCCCGCCTTGGCTTCTTTGTTAGCTGGGATGCGGCTCGCTGCCTACCATAGCATGTCAGCTCTGCTTAGTTATAACTAAGCACACTGAACTTGGTTTGTTCGCCGGGATGCGGCTCCATAGCATACCAGCTCTGCGAGCCGCATCCCGGCTAACAAAGAAGCTGAGGCAGGAAGGGGCCGAACGACGACTCCGGCGCTTGTGATAGCTGGGGCTGAAGGCCGTGTAGCTGGCTGGTATAATCGCCTTATCAGTTGTACTCTCCTCGAGCCATGTTTCACAGAAACACAGTCTTGTCGATCCCTCTGCGCTGCAATCTGAGCATGAAGCTCGTCCATCTTTTTTCGAAGAGAATGAACATTTTCAAGTACGTAGTATGGCCGGAAGTGCTAACCAAGCCTCTCAGAGCTCCGCCTGGGCCTAGCCGCTAACCGCTAGCATTGTGCTCCTAACCAAGCACCTGAAAATCTCAAAACTCCGCCTGGGCATAGCATAGCTGCTCAAGATATAAGTTATTGCCTGAAGCTGATCATGCTGTAGTAGGATCGACCAATCATAGACGAGCATAGTGCAAACCATAAACAAACAAATAAAACAAATTAAAATGAACAAAGAAACAATTTGACTCTGAGAATTCCACGACGTTGCCCTCTAGGCAGTGCCATCTTGGACACGTCACTCCAAGTTCAATGTAAAAGGACATGAAGTATAATAAAGATTATCCTTTTGGTATCATTTGTTAAACATGCTACAGAACTTAAAATCTCACGCACAAACATTCTAAGAATTAACTGAGGTACTGTACTGGAATAATAATTGAAAAAGACTTTAAAATGAGTGCTTTACAACAGTATATGCTGCATAATGTTTATATATTTTATTACTAAATATCACAGTACAGTACAAAATTAAAAAGTTTTTCTTAATCATTACTACATTTTACTACATTAATACTGTATTAATGAGTAAGACTGTCTGTAGAATGTGTTTAAGATGCATATAGATACATAGTATTTTACTGCCGGCTGCTCATTCGTGCATGTGACGTCATACATGGGGTTTTACTTCCGCGTACAGAGCTCGCGGATTATCTCAATTCACGGGAGGGTTCGGAACCGCACCCCCGCGAATGTCAAGGGCCTACTGTATATTTGACCTAATATATTAAAGATAAACATGTAAAAATAAATAAATATTTAATAATAATACATGCACAATAACATTAATAAAAATTAATGATAAATAATAATAAAATAAGAATAAACATTAGCCAACTAACCCTTCCGATCATTGACTGCGGTGAAGATGTCATGTGGGCAGGCATGAGCTGGTGTGTAACAGAGAAGGAGAATTTTGTGCATGTGCACGCTACAAATGCCAGCGAGAAAAGGCTTGTAGTGAGCTCCCACAAAGGCCAGTGCTTCTCAAATAGTGGGGCGCGCGATGTGGTGATGGGGGGGGGGGCACGTATGACCCTGGGGAACAGGCTCTTTTGCTGTACTATATTAGAATTAAGTGTAATTCTCCTCTACAGTAGGTGGCAGTGGCGCTCTCACTGTGTTCCCTATGTTGTTGGAAAAAAGCACCAAGCAAATGATATGAAGGGCAGTGAAATGTTTTTTTTTCTTCCTATAGGGGGCATCACAGAAAATTTAGAAGCACTGCACAAGGCATTCTCAGAGCACGGAGGAATACACGTGGAAGAATACAAGGCTAATCGGTCCGGAAAAGTCATTTTCCCAGCAGAGCTTGTAAATCAAAATTTTGCCCATTGGATGCGGCAGATTTTTGATGGGTTCAAAGCTTGTGTCATGGAAAATTTGTTATAAGTCACTCCTAAATCAAGGTACCACTGTATTAATACGTCATGGAGGGAGCCTCCAGTGGAGTATATAGCCGCTATAGCATGATACAGTGGTAGACAGCTTTTAAAATTCATTTAAACTGCATATTTTGATTGGTTCGCTGGCTCAAAATCATTAACAAAAGGTGGATGACTGAATCAAAATGGTGGACAAAACCACACAATTTTCCTGCCATCGCTGATCCTGAAGTCCGAAAAAAATTCAATTAAATGCCGTTCCAAAATATATGTGGAAAGTTAGTGCAATATGGTGGGGACGGTAGCGTAGTGGTTAGGGAGCTGTGCTCATGATCGGGAGGTTGTGTGGTCAAATCCCAGTTAGACCACCACTGGCTAAAGACCCCTAGGCAAGGTCTCAACCCCAAGTGTGCCTCTGTTTACCGAGCAGTATAAATGGTTACCAGTAAAAATATACTGGGAAGGTAACCTGCGATGGACGAGTATCCCATCCAGGAGGAGTTGAAGTCCTAGTTGCTTCACGCTACAGAAACCGGGGTTAAGCATTGGCCTGATGAGCTACTATGGCACGGGTGTAAAAAGGCCAACAGACTTTACCTTTTAGTGCAATATGGCGCTCACATCTTTCCGATGGTTCCATGTAGTATCTACTCAAACGATTATTCACCTTGGGTGTGGTTCACCTCTGGCAAACTTCACCTCTGGCAAACAATCGGTAAATATGGTAGCATGCATCATCGGAGGGGTAGTACCTTCTGCATCCCAGACTGGTGTTCACATATCCAGTGTCACGTGGTGCACAAAATACTGCCAATGTCATCAACGACTGGCCCTACAATCTAACCTTTCATATGCAGAATACTGTCCGCAATATTTTTCGGCTCCGCCCCAAGTCTTGCGAATCCATGGTAGAAAATCGAGACCAAAAAATCCTGGGAGTATTTCTGACACCCTGGCTTAACTCATAGAATCAAAAAGTTAAATGTCCACTGGCCGGTCGGAAGACGGTGGATGAGGATTGTTGTAGAATATAAAGAAATAAAATGCCACCCATTATCTTATGGCTGACAGCTAGACGTTAGTGGACATTCCAGGCTCTGAATGTCTCGGTATACTTCTTGTATATTTAGTGGTCAACCATTGGATCCCATTAGTAGTCACAACAATGTTAAGACCTGGATCTGTAAATCAATACCCGCCCCATTCACTGAATCTGTCATTCCCGAATTCTATGATCTAGTCGCAATATTTCAGCTTTAACATGTCGTAACAAACTGAAAAAAAAAACACACAGAATTTTGCCAAACTGATTTATCTCATTAGGGTCATGGGGTGGCCAGAGCATCTCTCAGCCCTCTTTGGGCGACGCTGTGGTCCAAGCTGTACAGCGCCCCAGTCCACTGCACACACATACACAACCATTCACCACCTCACTCATACCTAGGACCAATTTAGAACAGCCAATTAGCCTAATGGTTAGAGAAGCAGTCCTTAGTTCCAAGAGTTCGCTGTTTTGAGCCCCGACCCAGCCAGAACAATGTGGGATGGTGGGGCAGTGAGCTGCACTTTCCTCTCCTCCACCTTCGTAACTGAAAGTGCACTTGAGCAAGGCTTCTAACCAAGAACTGCTCCCAGAGTGCCCAGTGTGTGTGCTAACTTTGGATGAGTTAAATGCAGGGGTTGTGGAATTAATATAGTATGTCAAAAACAAAACATGCTGAAAATAATGATAATAATAATAATCACCTGATCCCTCTCTGCTGCATATCATTTTTTTAACTGTAATAACAATAATAATAATAATGTGAACATCTTAGGACTGTGGAAGAAAACCAGAGTACCCAAAGAAAACCTGCATAAGCACGGAAGGACCATGCAAACACCACACAAAGATGGCTTTTCTAAACCCTGGACTCAAATGTAGGACCTTGCTGCTGTAAGGCAGACGTGCTATAAATCACTATACAGCTGAATAAATATTATGACATTGCTGACTTTGTGTGTGTGTGTATATATAGATATACTTGTCCTTCTCAAAAAATTAGCATATTGTGATAAAGTTCATTATTTTCTGTAATGTACTGATAAAAATGAAACTTTCATATATTTTAGATTCATTGCACACCAACTGAAATATTTCAGGTCTTTTATTGTTTTAATACTGATGATTTTGGCATACAGCTCATGAAAACCCAAAATTCCTATCTCAAAAAATTAGCATATTTCATCCAACCAATTAAAAAAAGTGATTTTAATACAAAAAAAGTCAACCTTCAAATAATTATGTTCAGTTATGCACTCAATACTTGGTCGGGAATCCTTTTGCAGAAATGACTGCTTCAATGCGGCGTGGCATGGAAGCAATCAGCCTATGGCACTGCTGAGGTGTGACGGAGGCCCAGGATGCTTCGATAGCGGCCTTAAGCTCATCCACAGTGTTGGGTCTGGTGTCTCTCAACTTTCTCTTCACAATATCCCACAGATTCTCTATGGGGTTCAGGTCAGGAGAGTTGGCAGGCCAATTGAGCACAGTAATACCATGGTCAGTTAACCATTTACCAGTGGTTTTGGCACTGTGAGCAGGTTCCAGGTCGTGCTGAAAAATGAAAATCTTCATCTCCATAAAGCTTTTCAGCAGATGGAAGCAAGAAGTGCTCCAAAATCTCCTGATAGCTAACTGTATTGACCCTGCCCTCGATAAAACACAGTGGACCAACACCAGCAGCTGACATGGCACCCCAGACCATCACTGACTGTGGATACTTGACACTGGACTTCAGGCATTTTGGCATTTCCTTCTCCCCAGTCTTCCTCCAGACTCTGGCACCTTGATTTCCGAATGGCATGCAAAATTTGCTTTCATCCGGAAAAAGTACTTTGGACCACTGAGCAACAGTCCAGTGCTGCTTCTCTGTAGCCCAGGTCAGGTGCTTCTGCCACTGTTTCTGGTTCAAAGTGGCTTGACCTGGGGAATGCGGCACCTGTAGCCCAGTCCACTGCTTCCACAGGTCCCCCAAGGTCTGGAATCGGCCCTTCTCCACAATCTTCCTCAGGGTCTGGTCAATTCTTCTGGTTGTGCAGTGTTTTCTGCCACACTTTTTCCTTCCCACAGACGTCCCACTGAGGTGCCTTGATACAGCACTCTGGGAACAGCCTATTCGCTCAGAGATTTCTTTCTGTGTCTTACCCTCTTGCTTGAGGGTGTCAATGATGGCCTTCTGGACAGTAGTCAGCGTGGCAGTCTTACCCATGATTGCGGTTTTGTGTAATGAACCAGGCTGGGAGATTTTAAAAGCCTCAGGAATCTTTTGCAGGTGTGTTTTGTTGATTCAGATGATTAGGTTAATAGCTCATTTAGAGTACCTTTTCATGATATGCTAATTTTTTGAGATAGGAATTTTGGGTTTTCATGAGCTGTATGCCAAAATCGTCAGTATTAAAACAATAAAAGACCTGAAATATTTCAGTTGGTGTGCAATGAATCTAAAATATATGAAAGTTTCATTTTTATCAGTACATTACAGAAAATAATGAACTTTATCACAATATGCTAATTTTTTGAGAAGGACTAGTATATGATCTATATATACAGTGGTACCCCGGTACTCAAACGCTTCAGAGGTCGAACAAATCAGAATTCGAACAAAATATCCAGGATTTTTTTTGTCCCGGAAGTCAACCAAAATCCGGAAGTCGAACACTAAAAAAGTGCGAGAAAAAATGAGACCGGGAAGGAGGCAAAATGCAGGCTTTCTGGAAGTCCGGAAGTTGTTGATACCGTGTATCATCCTGATAAAGCTAGCACTGTTCTGGGGAAGTCCGGAAGTTGTTGATATGTATTGCTGTGAACACCTTTAACGATGCGGTCATGAGCCACTTCCATAAGGTTTTGAAAAGAAGGCAGAAACAAGCCACGTTAGAAATGTTCTTCAAGAAAAGAAAGGGACATCCTGAACAAGAGTCATTCATGCCAAAGCGAGTAGCAAGAGAGGAAAAAAACATCTTTGGCTGATTCACCTGAAGAGTTATGGAAGGGAATCCTCCACCTCTCTCCCTCTCTGTTATGGAAGGGGATCCTCTGCCTCTCTCCCTCTCCAACATTTACATATGCCAACTGCTCACCACCACAAAGGTTAAAATTCTTATCTTTATTGTTGTTAGGCTTTTAACTGTTCTGTGGTTTTTATTTTAGTGTGTTATGGTCTGTGTTGTGAGAGAGGTTTTGGCGTCTCTCTCTCTTTCTCTCTCTCTGTCTCTGTGCATTGGAGAGGGGCATGGCTGTCACACGCAGGTGGAGCGCTAAACACACACACCTGATTCCACTTAATCACGGGCTATAAAGACTAGCAGCGCTCCTCCCGGTGCTAGAATATTGTCCTTCTTCCCATGATCTCTCTCGCTCTCAGCTCCGTGCTCCACCAGTTCCCGCTGTAGTTTGATTTCCATGTTACTCCGCATCTCTAACAGTGACTACGATTTCCCCGTGCTCTAGCGCCTTCCTTGTGAACAATAAAGCTCCTCCGTTTTCATCACACCCTGTGTCCTGCATTTTTTTGGGTTCGGCAGAATGTTCCTGGCATCACAGAAGCTTCTAGCAATTCTATGATGCCAGGAACATTCAGCCGGACCCAAAAATGCAGGACACAAAGTGTGATGAAAACAGATGAGCTTTATTGTTCATAGAGAAGGCACGAGAGCATGGAAAAATCATAGTCACTGTCTCCCTCGTGTGACAGCCACACCCATCTCCAACGCGCAGAGAGAGATATGCCAAAACCAGTCTCTCACAACACAGACCATAACATAGTGTACTATATTCAATAATTTTTTCACTTAATTTGCGGACCTATGGTATGAGTTACGGTGCTGTTAACTTCTGTTCAAAAGACGACGGAACGGATTAAGCCCATTTGCATTATGTGTATTGGGAAAAGCGGATTCAGAATTCGACCAGCCATCTGGAATGAATTATAGTCAAGTATCAGGGCTCCACTGTGTGTTTGTGTATATATATATATATATATATATAGAGAGAGAGAGAGAGAGAGAGAGAGAGCGATAGATATATATATAGATACATATATAGAACCACTGTTGACTTTCAACAAGATGAGCTGCACAGCCATCAGCGTGTTTCTGCCCTGCGATAGCCTGGCGAGCTGTCCAGAGTGTACTTTGCCCTCGCCCAGAGTCGACTGGGATGGGTACCAGCCTCCCCATGACCCTAATTAGAATTTAGCGGTTACAGAACATGAAAAAAAAAAATTATATATCTACACGATTTGCAATGTCAGTCTGTGGGGTAGACGTGGAATAAACACTATAGTGAAAAAAATTACACCATCATTGGTTATTTTCCTTGGAATAGCACAATGTGCAAGGTTTGAATCCTGTAATATTCATCCTTTTCAACATCATTCTTTGTCCATGTAGTATTTAAAGCAACCAGTGAACAGTGTTCATGAATATTTAGAGCCTCTGTACCACTCTGCTCAAATGCCTCTTGTGACTGAGACTTCTGATCGATTTTTTTCCTTCTTTCCTCAGTTTCAGTAACAAACAAGGCTGGTTTCTGTTTCGTTCCCTCTTTTTTTTTTGCCCTTTCCTTCAATTTTCCACTGTTACTAAACAAAGAAAACAAAAACTGTAGTGAAACTTGAAATAAAAATGGACAGTTCTGTGAAATTTCAAGTTAAGTCTGCCCATTCTCTCTCAGACACACTCACTCACACACACACACACACACACACACACACAGTCAACGTGTGTAAACAAAGCTAACTAGCTACCAAGCTAACTAACCTACTGTTAACATGGAAATTAAATCAACAAAAAAGCTGATATTTCTCGACAGGAATGTAGAGAGAAGAAGGAAAGAAAGAAAGACGCAGTGCAGGGTATCGCTGGGATTTTATTAGTAGAAATAAAAATGCTGACAGGTTATAAATTGGTGACAGCTAATCTAGCTAGCAAACATGCTCAAGGCTGCGCGCGCCGGGTTACTTCCGGGCACTTGAACCCGCGACTGTGTGTAAATTGAGACATCGGTTCCCTTCAATATCCGGGACACATGAAGTACACCTTGATCCAAACTCCACTCACCCGTAAACTCCCTCAACTCCGAACTGGACCCTCTCTTCCTTCTCACGCTGCTTCTGCTCTAATCCCCACCTCCTGCTTTCACACACTCACTCCGTGACACCGCTGACTGCTCACGCCGGAACGAAACCTTGCCCAACACCATACAAGGAAACGAGGGGTGGGACCCCTTCGGTGGTGTGTGACGAGAGGAAAATAATCTCCCACCGGGTGCTGGAATGAAACGATGGAAACCCAGATCCGTCAAGAAAGAAAAATCTGTTTGTAAGTCATAATTAGGAGATAGCAATCACCTAATTACCTAACCACCAGTAGTGGCCTAGTGGTAGGGTACTCGATCGCTGATCCTAAAGTTGGGGGTTCGAGTCCCACTCTCTTCAAGGTTGTCACTGTCCCCCCCCAGTGCAGCTAACTGGGTTATCAAAGGCTGGCCATGTCTCTCGTCTATGGTGTGAGGCATGTAAAAGAACCATTGCTGTCTTTCGACAATAGTAGCTGCATAGCCATCAGTGTGTTTCTGGCTTGGCGAGCTATCGAGGGTGTACTCTACCCTCGCCCAGAATTGGCTGGGATGGGTGCCAGCCTCCCCGTGACCCTAATTGGGATTAAGTGGTTACAGAAACTGAACTGAACACTCTCCTTATAACCAAATCATAATCCCAATTTTTCAAATTCAAGTACCCAGTAACCTCAAATAACTGACTCAGCATCTCATAACCATGACTAATTAACCAATTATGACTTAGTATACCGCTCTCATCTTTAACATCTCAGTTATGATTTTATAACATAATTATGACTTTCAAACTCAATTACGCCTTATAAAAGCAGTGACTTATAAAAGCGGAGGTAGGAGCACACAGCTAGTGCTACAATCTTGTGCAGATGATGTAATTTGAAGGAAGTCGGTGACTGCAAAGCAGTAGTGGTAGCTGTAGAGAGTGTTGCCAGACAGCATAGGATGGTGGAATACAGGATGACGCTGATGGTGAGGAAGGTGAAGAAGGCAAAGGCAGAGCAGAAGACCAAGTGGTAGAAGCTGAAAAAGGAAGAGTGGTGTGTTGTATTCAAGGATGAGTTGAAACAGGCTTTGGATGATCAGGAAGTGCTTCCAGATGACTGGACAACTACAGCTAATGTGACCATGGAGACAGGGAGGAGAGTACTGTACTTGGTGTGTCGTCTGGAAGGAAAGTAGAAAAGGAGACTTGGTGGTGGAATGAGGAATTGCAGGACTGTATACAAAGGACGACGTTAACAAAGAAGAAGCGGGACATCGAGAGGACTGAAGAGAGTAAACAGGAGTACAGGGAGATGCAGCATAACGCAAAGGTAGCGGTGTCAAAAGCCAAACAGAAGGCATATGATGACTTGTATGATAGGTTGGACAATAACGAGGGAGGAAATTTTTTATACAGGTTAGCACAGCAGAGAAATAGAGATGGAAAGGATGTGCAGCAAGTTAGAGTGACTCTGGACAGAGAGGGAAATGTATTGAGGCAGTTGGTCCGGATGACATACCTGTGGAGGTATGAAAATGTCTAGGAGAGGTAGCAGTAGACTTTCTGACAAGAACATTCAACAAGGTCTTGGAGAGTGAGAGGATGCCAGAGGAAGTGTGCTGGTGCCCATTTTTAAGAACAAAGGAGACATGCAGAGTTGTGGCAACTACAGAGGGATAAAGTTGATGAGCTACACGATGAAGTTATAGGAAATTTTTACTTTTAAACAATGGGGTGAAATCATGCACCAGTCGCTTCATCAGGTGGAATCTTCTTTCATCGGATGTTTCGGCACTGTCCACGACATTCTCCAGACGTGTGCCGACCGAGGGTGATCAGTCCTGGTTAGCTGTCCGCTGCTGATCTCTTTCATGCCAAAGCCATTGTCAGGCTAATTCTGCTTGTCTTCAGACATCTGTTATCGCCCGTTCCCTTGTCATGCCCGTGATGCCAAGTACTCCGTAGGCTCTTCAGAGTGACTGCCTGGCAAAGCCCCGACTGCCAACCTCGACATGGAGGTTCAAGGTCTTAAATCCTCTCTGTGGGCAGTCATCCAATAGCCGTTCATATTTGGCCTTCTTTCTCTTGTGTGCCTCTTCCATTCTCTCTTCCCATGGCACTGTCAGTTCAACAAGCACTATCTTTTTACTTGCTCTTGACAGCAACAGCATGACAAAGTACTGGTGGCGACTTCTGGTGGGAATCTCAGCCGCTTCTTGTGATCTACCTGCAGTTCCCAGTCTCCTGCTGTCGCCAGAAGACCAGTGTCTGTAGACCTCTTATTAGTGGGTGTTGCTCCCCCCTCTCTGACAAAGTTGATGAAGGTCAGCTTTGTCTGAGCTGTTTGCTTCTTTCTCCGTGCCACATCTAGGCTGGCCGCAATCTTGCCGAGGCTCTTGTCATGTCACCATCAATATCATCCGTCCATCAGTGCCACTCTGGAAGAAGATAGAATGTGTTCCAGGATTGCTGGCCTACCGCATAACTTCCAGGTAGGGTCTTCAGTGAGCATCCAGATTCTGAGGTTGACTGGTGTAGGCAGTACATCATAAACAGAGCGTAGGAGAAATCCAATTCTCTGGTGGTCCATCTTCCACATGTCACTCCAAGACACCCTCCTTGACTGGACCCCGTCCCATCTCAACAAACTGCCCCTTTTTTTTTTTTTTTAATCAAAACGGCTGCCGCTTGTCTTGTCTCTTCCTCTGTGGACTGAACCTCACTCTCGACCATTTTCCTCTTCTCTGCATTTGATGCTGCCCTCCAGCTTGCTCTGGTTAAACATCCTCGCCCTAACCTGCCCGTAGTTGAGCCTGGATTCTGCATCCTTTACAGCCTTGTCTGCTTTCCACTTCTGACCAGTATTAACCTCCACCCAGGCTCCACTAACTTTCTCATCTGTGCTGTCTCGCATCATAACCTGCCGAACTTTGGTGACCTTGAACTTTTCTGTTACAGAGGAAAGTGGAAGTTGCAGCTTGCTGCCAGTACTATACAGGCCGATGCTGGAAAAGCTTCTTGGAATCCAAGCCATCTTCTGATGTAGCCACTCAAGCTCTTCTCCATAGCTTTGACAGTCGATATCGGGACGTCGTACACCAGAAGAGGCCACAGTAGTCTTGGCTCCATGCTGGTAGATCCAAGCCTTGTACTTCTCTGGCAATCCACGCTTGTCCACGGCATTCATCCAGTCATCTACCTGCTGCCGCATCTCCTTCACACTGTCCTTGTCATTAAGAGAGCTCCTGAACCACTTGCCTAGGCTCTTCACTGGCTGCTCAGTTACTGTAGGGACAAGTTCCCCATTGATCCTGAAGCGGAATCTATCCTGCATTTTCCCTCTCTTCAGGACTAAGCTCCTCGACTTTGCAGGCTTAAACCTTTCCTTGACCTTTCCTTGCCCATGTTATCAGCCTTTCCAAATCTTCTAACATCCATCTTCCTTCTGGAACTGACTTCACCGTTATCATCATGTCATCAATGAAGGCTCTTGTGGGTGGCTGGCGAACTCCTGAGATGGTTACTGGGCCTCAGCTCATTTTCTCTGCTGTTTTGACCATCAGGTTCATTACTGCAGAGAAGAGAATGACGGAAATAGTACAACCAGTAACTATTCCTACCTCGAGGCGTTGCCATGATGTTGTATAGTCTGACACAGTGAAACGCATCATGAATTTGTCAAAATAGTGTCTCAGCATCTGTTGAACCTTCTCAGGTACGTGGTACCTCTTCAGTGTAAAGCCTACAAGCTTGTGGGGAACTGTTCCATATGCGTTGGCCAAATCCAACCACAAGACCGTCATATCTCCTTTGTTTGCCTTGGCTTCCTTAATGATGTATGTCAGCACACTGGTGTGTTCAAGGCACCCTGAGACTCCTGGTACTCCTCCCTTTTGCACTGAGCTGTCCATGTACTTGTTTGCCAGCATATATGTGGTGAGCTGCTTTGCCTGGACGGACCAAAACACCTTCCCCTCAACATTCAAGAGAGAAATGGTCCGGAACTGTTTTAGTGTCTTGGAGTCTTCCTCCTTTGGTATGAAGCATCCCTCTGCTACCACCCAACATTCTGGTGACTGACCCTTCCTCCACACCACCTTTATCAGTTTCTGAAGTCTCTCCAATAGTTTTGGGCAATTCTTGTAGACCTTATACGGGATTCCATTGGGGACTGGTGCTGATCCTGTTCTTGCCTTCCTCATGACGTCTTTGACTTCCTGCAGCCTTGGCTCAATATTACTGCAGAAAGTTGTTGGCAGTTCTGGAGTCATGAGTGTGTTGAAGTCTCCAAGGTCTTGGTCGCTCTTCTCATCAGCGTGTACTTTCTGTAGGTGATCCTTGACTTCTTGTCTTGGACAATCCAGCCTGCCTGATCTCTTGTCTCCAAGGAGCTTCTTTGTGAACTGGAAGGGATTAGCTGTGAAGTTTGCATGCTTCATTGATCTCTCCTTATGGTTCTTCCTGTTGTTCACTGCCCTCCTAAGTGAAGCGATCTCTTCGCACAGATTCTTCCTCAACTCAGCCAATCCTGGTCTCTCTTCCTCTGGAGCTGCCTTGTATCTGGCTGTAAGGTGCCATATGTCACCCTTGAGCAGATTGATCTTTTGCTGGCGTCAATTTATTATCAATGTTTTCCTTGGGGCTTTCTTCTCCTGAGCACCAAATCTGCTTAGAGCCATACTGTACATGATTGTTGCCATAGCTGCAAGCTTGCAGTCTACCCTCCCAGCAAGAATACTTTCAAGCATCATGTCCACATCATCCTCAAATGCATACCATTCTTTCCTCTGTGAACTATCTGGCCACTTGATCCGCTCTTTCCTGGCTATGTTTGCTGTCAATCTGCCTTGAGTGCCTTCAGATTCTGGCGTGCTGCTCTCCTCCGAGCCTTGTATCATAACGTACTCTGATCTGTTGACCTCATCCTCAGATGGAACTTGGAGGTTCAGGACACGGTGGGGTGTAACCTGGTCCTGCCCCTCCTCTGTCTCATGAGGTTGCCCTGTGCGTTGTACCATCCTTAGAATTGGGGGACAGCCCATCTTTGCTCGGTGGATATTCAGCCCCTTCTCGTTCTTGCACGTCTTTCTACAACTACCACAAACTCTAGTTGAATCGTTGGTCTGTCTCATTGTCCATTGGCGATTTCGTGTGTTGTTTGACTAGTAGGTCGTTCATCCTCTCGCACGACTTTAGGGGTGTCTCTCAATATTTCTATCCATAGCAAGTGGAATGAGATCCTTCTCACGAAGGGTGTACTTTGGCCTGCCAAGCCTTAGTACTCTCCAGTGCTGTCTTTCCAAGCTGTCAACGGTCTCTCCAGTCATCACCATTCTATTCACGGTTGCCAACTAGTCTTCCCTAGTAGTCAATGGGGTCTCCAGGTAGTTGTTCACTTTTAGACAATGGGTTGAAACCATGCACCAGTCTCTTTATAAGGTGGAATCCTCTTTCATTGGATGTTTCGGCACTGTCCACGACATCCTCCAGAGGTGTGCCGACCGAGGGTGATCAGTCCTCGGCCAGAGACTGGTTAGCTGTCCACTGTTGATCTCTTTTCTGCCAAAGCCATTGTCAGGCTAATTCTGCTTGCCTGCAGACATCTGTTATTGCCCGTTTCCTTGTCATGCCATGATGCCAAGTACTCCGTAGGCTCTCCAGAGTGACTGCCTGGCAAAGCATCGACTGCCAACCTCGACAGGGAGGTTCCCGGTCTTCCATCCTCTCTGTCGGCACTCATCAAATAGCGGTAAAGAAAGAATAGTGGAAGCGAGACTAAATGCAGTGTTTGCGTTGAGGATATTAATATAGAAGTAAAGCAAAGGTCATAGGGAGCTGCATTGGGTCTTTGTGGATCTGAAGAAAGCATTTGACAGGGTGTCGAGAGAGGAACTGTGGTGTTGTATGAGGAAGTCTGCAAGAGTGGTGCAGGACATGTATGAGAGATGTAAGACAGTGGTGAGGTGTGCTGTCGGTGTGATGGGAGAGTTCAAGATGGAGGTGGGACTGCATCAAGGATCAGCTCTGAGCCCTTTCTTGTTTGCTATGGCGATGATGCAGGCAGACAGGCTGACGATGTACGAGGTTAGACAAGAATCTCCATGGACTATGATGTTTGCAGATGACATTGTGATCTGTAGTGAGAGCAGAGAACAAGTGGAGGAAAATTTAGAGAGGTGGAGGTATGCCCTGGAAAGGAGAGGAATGATGAAGGTTAGTTTCAGTAAGACAGAATACATGTGTTTGAACAAGAAGGGAATGAGAAGAACAGTGAGGTGACAGAGAGCAGAGATAAAGAAGGTGGAGGATTTTCAGTACTGGGGCTCAAGAGTGCAGAGCAATGGAGAGTGTGGAAATAGGTGAAGAAGCATGTGCAGGCAGGTTGGAATGGTTGGAGAAAAGTGTCCGGTGTGATGTTTGACAGGAGGTTCCCTTCAGGGATCGCCACAGCGAATCATCTGCCTCCATCTCACCTTATCCTCTGCATATTCTACTCTTACTCCAACTACCTTCATGTCTGTGGCTGTTGTTATAATCTAATAAAATTAGAGTTTGAAGGTATCGGACCCGCCCGCATACTGGCAAACAGAAAGGATTGGCTCACCGCTACGCGCCACAGTGACGTGGCATTGAAAATAGATGTAAAGATTTAAATGAGTGAGATTTATTCATCTGATTTTGTTTTATTTAATGGCTTTTTTTGTATCTTTATTTAAATGATAGTGAAATTATGTATTCATTATTCTGTTAAGAAAGGCCACCTGATTTATCTGAGAGCTAGATACAGTAATCAAAAGAGCCACATCTGGCAAGCAAGCCATAGGTTCCCGACTCCTGTTGTAAAATATAAACATATAGTACTTTAATAATATTGTAATATCTTGTAAATTACAAACATATAGTACATACTTAAAATCTTGTAAATAATAAACATATATTTGTTATGGTCTGTGCTGGCTGGCGGAACTAACTCTTCTTTAATCATTGCAGGCGCTGGCGAGGGGCGTGGCGGTTGCCGGTAGGTGAGTTCCAAGCAGCTCGCACGTGGTCCCTATCTGCAATCAGCAAGCAGCTAGCTATAAATGGGAGCGGCGCACTTCCCTCCAATGTCAGAAGATTGTTTTCCCCGTGATTCTGCTCCTCGGCTTTCTCTTTGACCCCTGGTTCTTGCTTCATGCTACGAAATGGACCGCCTTGGAGAACCGATCCACTACTGTCAGGATAACCGTGTTGCTTTCAGACGGAGGTAAACCTGTGACGAAATCGACCGCAATGTGCGACCAGGGGTGATGGGGAATGGGTAAGGGTTGGAGGAGACCCGTGGGTGCACGATGGGAGGACTTGCTCCGGGCACAGGTGGCGCACAGGTGGCGCACAGGGCCACAAACTCCCTGGTGTCAGCTGCCATCGTTGGCCACCAGAAGCGTTGTCGGAGCAGGAAGAGAGTTCGGTGGGCTCCGGGGTGGTAGGCTAACTTTGAGGAGTGAGTCCACTGGAGTGCTGGGGTTCTGACCAGCGGGGAAACATATAGACGACCTTGGGGCACACGACGGGCGTCCCGAACTAGTTGTTCTACCTCCCATTGGGCTGCTCTGAGTATACAGGAAGAGGGCAGGATGGTCTCCATGGTAGTGTCTTCACCCGAGGAGAACTGCCTGGAGAGAGCCTCTGGCTTTGTATTCCGGGAGCCAGGTCGGTATGTCATTATGAATTTGAACCTCCCCAAGTAGAGTGACCATTGTGCCTGAAGGGAGTTCAACCTCTTGGCTGTACGGAGCTAGGATAAGTTTTTTTGGTCGGTCCAGGCCACGAAGGGGTGGGCTGCCCCGTCCAGCCAGTGTCTCCACTCCTGGAGTGCCAAGACCACCGCCAGCAGCTTGCGCTTCCCAACATCGTAATTCTGTTCCGCCAGGGATAAGTGACGGGAGAAGGCGGTGCATAGGTGGAGCTTCTGGTCTGTGGAAACCGTTGGGAGAGGACCGCCCCCACCCCTGAGTCCGAGGCGTCAACTTCCACCACAAACTGCAGCAAGGGGTCCGGGTAGATCAGTACGCACGCGTGGACGAATTTCGCCTTCAGCCTCTCAAATGCCGCATGGGCACTTGGGGACCACTGGAACGGGTGATGTCAACTGTGTGAGGGGAGCTGCTAGGCAGCTGTAGTCCTGCACGAACCAGCGATAGAAGTTCACGAACCCCAGGAACCTCTACAGCTGTTTCCGAGTCCCTGGAGTCGGCCACTCCGCCACTGTCTTCACTGGATCAGGTCCTGTCTGCCCCTTCTCCACGATGAAGGCTGAATCGATTAAGGGGAGAGGGTACTTGTTTTTTATGGTGATCTGGTTCAGGCCCGTGTAATCAGTGCAAGGTCTCAGGGTCTTGTCTTTCTTTTCAACGAAGAAGAATCCCGCACCTACCGGGGAAGATGAGGGCCGAATGAGACCTGCAGCCAGCGACTCATTAATGTATGCCTCCATGGCGTCTTTCTCCAGCTTAGAGAGGGTGTATAGCCGCTGGGAAGGGCGGTGGAACCTGGGAGTAGGTCAATGACGCAGTCGTACGGTCGATGAGGAGGTAAGGAGCAAGCCCAGTCCTTGCTGAAAACCTTTTGCAGGTCGTGATATTCTTTGGGCACGCCGGCTAAGTCCAGATCCTCCAGGTCGACCAGGGTTTGTGAGGCTTGGGAGGGTACGGCCGCCATTAGGCAGTGTTGCAGACAGAAGTCACTCCAGCTGTGTATGGTGAGGGTGCGCCAGTCAATGTGGGGATTGTGGGTCTGCAACCATGGCCACCCCAACACTAAGGGAGAGAGAGGCAGGGAGAACAAACAGTTCCAAATATTCCTGGTGGTTACCGGACAAACTGAGCTTAACTGGCTTGGTCTAGTGCGTGACGCGAACGATGAGTCGGCCATCTATGGCCACTACCTCCTTGTGTGTCTCGAGTTCATACACGGGTAGGTCATGGAGCTCAACCCTCCCCGGAGCGATAAAGTTAGCATCAGCGCCTGAGTCAATAAATACGTCTACAAGATGAGAGTATTGCACGGAGTGCACCAGCTGCCAGTGCCGCTCTTCAGCCGTCAGTCTGGTGCGGTTCACCTGCATGGGTTCTTCGCCGTCATCCTCCCTCAGAGGGGGAAATGGCAAGTGAGTTAGAGGTGGGGCCCCTTTCCGGGATCTATCCCTCCCTCTCAGCCGGTTGTCCAGTCTGGTAGACAAGGCGATTAATTCCTCCACAGTAGTCGTCTCGTCTTGGGCCGCGAGCTCATCTTTCAGCCGTTCGTTGAGCCCCTGCAGGAAAGCCCCCCAAAGTACAGGGTCGTTCCAGCTGCTTTCGATGGCGAAAATCCGGAATCGGATGGCGTACTCTGCCACTGACTGTGAGCCTTGTCGAATACGTAGGAGCTGGGAGCTCGCCTCCTCCCCTTTCGCCAGACGATCAAAAACCTTCTTCATTTCTTGCATGAACTGATCTACCTGGGAGCATAATTCTGGGGTATGAGTAGCGACCGCTAGCGCCCAGGACGAGGCTTGCTCTGTGAGTAGGCTCATGATGAAGGCGGTTTTAGTTTGATCAGTGGCATATGTGAACAGCTGCTGGCCGAAGACGAGCGAGCACTGGTGAAGGAATTGTGCGCAGGAGCCGATCGCACCTGAATACCTGGCTGGCGTGGGGATGAGAGGTTCTCGGTGCGTGGGGAGTGTCACTGGCGCTGGCGCTGCTGCCGAAGCAGAAAGTGAAGGGTGAGGGGGCGGGGTCGCGGCAGCGAGGTGAGTGGCGACGGCGTCCATCCTTCCGCCGAGCTGCGCCAAGCTGGTGGTTATGTGCTGGAGATTGTCCATCATCTCATGCAAGGTGGCGTCGTGTCGTCCCAGCAGGGCGCCCTGGTCGGATAGTGTCTGCTGAAGCTGCGCGGTCTCCGCTGGGTCCATATTTCAGGTCAGAAGATTCTGTTAAGCCTGGGGTGTGTGCGTAGGACCCAGAGATGCAGGAGACCAAAAGAGGGTTCAAACGATTTATTAAACACTAGGGATAGCAAATAACGGGACTACTAAGTCAAGGGAACTGGTTGAGCATGAAGCAAGAACCAGGAGTCAAAGAGAAAGCCGAGGAGCAGAATCCCGGGAAAACAATCTTCCAACATCGGAGGGAAGTGCACCGCTCCCATTTATAGCTGGCTGCTTGCTGATTGCAGATAGGGACCACGTGCGCGCTGCTTGGAACTCGTTTACTGGCAACCGCCATGCCCCTCGCCAGTGCCTGCAATGATTAACCAAGAGTTAATTCCGCCAGTTGGGTTGCTGGCCCTTCGTGCCTTGGTTCCACCTTTCCTGGATGTCAACTGTCTCTCCAGTGTTACCAGTCTGTTCCTGGTTGTCATTCAGTCGTTCTGAAGGTCACTGGTTCACCAGATAAGATAGTTAGTACAAACAGTCAAGGTGTTACTTCTGCTAGGCCGTCGAGTCATCAGCTGGGTCCTTCTGTCTACAGACGTTTCATCCCTTAACGGCTTCAGGATGGTGGCACAGCAGAAAGTGATCAATCCTCTATTCTTGACAATATTACTTTAATTGCTCGTTAAGAAAAACTTTCATACAAATCTGGACAGATTCATTTTCTGATTCTGATCTAAAAATAACTTTTGCTTTGTTTACTTTATAATTTTTTTAATTGGGAAGGAAGTATTTGATGACTCAATCATTTAATTTCGTTAAAAAATCTTGTTGCTCTCCGTTAACCAGATTCAGATTTATTTATGTATTTTGAGAAACTGCTGCATTTCTAAAAATCCTGTTTATGTGGATAAAATAAAGATATTCCACTCAGTCTGATTGGACATCCCAGATCACATGCCACCAGTCTGTGAGGGAATTCTTTGATTTTTTTTTTTTGTTTGTTTGTTTGTGATGCAAACATTTGAAGATGTATGCCAAGAGGTTCAGAGATCAGGAGAAGATCCGGAAGAACTGCAAAACCGACAGACTGATATCCCAATCACTGAAAAATTAAAGTGTAGGAGGTGGAAAGTTAAACACCCATTTGGTGTCAAGGGTAGATGGAAGAAAATTAACAGTACCTGGATTACACCTGACTTTTTTTAATAGAATAATGAGGTGAGTATATATATATATATGTAAAGTGACTGTATATTACAATGCTATCGTCATATAATGTAGCTTCAATCTTGTTTTTATTTATTTCTGGAAAAGAAAGTAATTTAATTGTAATTAAATAAACAAATTAACATTTTTTTGCAGATAGTTTCACATGTTCTTCAAGCTCCGTCTAATGCACAGTATAATTCATGGTGAACCCGGTGATGGTAACCTGGTCAGGTTCTACTGCTGCAAAGCATATTCAAACCATGATGGTAAGAGGTTCTGTCCCTTGGACTGCTGTGTGTGGTTTCTACCAAACACATCTTCTGTTCTGGTGTCAAAGTAATTCAACTTCAGACTTATCTGTCCAAAACAACATTATTCCAGAAGACCTGGTCTTTGTCCATGTTCTCTGACAAACCTCAGTCTGGCCTTAAATGTTCTTTTCAGAGAGTGAAGGTTTCCTCCTTGCACTCCTCCTATGAAGATCAAACCCGTGTCGTCTCTTTCTGATCGTACAGTCCCGCGCTTTCACACTGACAGTAGGAAGAACCTGCTGTAGCTCCTGTGATATTTTAGGACTTTTAATGACCTCTTCGAGCATCTTGTGGTCTGCTCTGGGGAAGAACTTGCTTGGACAGCCAGACCAAAGCATGGGGGCAGTTGTTTTGAAAGGCCTCCACTTGTAAACAATTTTCCGGATGGTGGAACAGCTGATGCCAGATTCTTTTGATATCTTCTAAATCCCTTACCAGACCCATAAGCACCACAACCTTCTTTCTGAGGGCCTCAGACGACTCTTCAGATCTCACCACAGTTCCCAGTCTCACTTCAACAGAGACACCAAACTAAATGTGGGAGGTTTAAACAGTGAATTGTCTTCAAATTGTTAGATAATGTTCTGATCATGTGACCTGATCTGATACACCTGTGATTACAGCCATGTAATGAGAAAATATGTGGGCATGCCCTAATTGTTTCTCCATTACAATGTGCATTGTTCATATATTTTGTTTGATGAATGAAAATGTTAATTGTTGTTTAATTACAATTAAATCACTTTATTTCCATAAATAAAAACAAGATTGGACATTATGGGAAGATTTATTAATAAAGAGTTGACTATTTATAGAGGTGTCAGCATTTTTTCACTTTATAAAATAAATAAATGCTATAAATATACAATAAAGATAATGTGACTTATGGTTAACTGATGTGTATAGCCAATCGTAGATTATTATATACGTACTGTATATTATTTACCCCAGCAGTAGAAATACCATCAGATATCAAAGCAGGCAGACTGGCACTGGCAGGCTCTGCCAGAAAATGCTGTGATATTGTCTGTTTTGTACAGACTGTACACCTTTTGTTTCGCAGTCATAACGTGGTTCTGGCGTGGACACTTTGGCAAAAAACAAACAAAAAAACACCCTCAAGCTTAAACTTTAAGTTGTCCATCTCCATCTGCCACAGGCTTATATTGACCACTTTGTCAAACCGCGCACATGAAAATTTCTCGTTTCAGTCCTTGTTGAGTTTGCGAATGCCCTAGCCAGCTTTAATACGCTCCAGAACCCACATGTTCATGGAATAAACCCAAGTGATGAAACAATCGCTGTTTGACAAAGCATGGCACATGGCAAAAAAAGTCATGCATCCCATAATTTTCTGATTCCGCAGAAAGACGCGATCCCATTGCTGCATACATACAAAGTCAGCCAGCCTAAGCCAATCACAATGCCATACATACGGACACATTAAAGCTTTTTATAGTTGCAGTTTATGTCATAGTGGCCTGGCAAGCGGTAGTTTTTCCTATCAAAATTCAAGTTGTATGGTTCATTCACCATTGGGACCCCTTCTTCTCAAACTTACACGTTTCGCACAAACACCCCAAGTGAGTATAAAGTCGGGGAACCACGGATCAGCAAGAATTTCTCATCCCCATTTATATAAATGCCACACATCATAAGGCACTGGTGCACCTACTGCATCCGTCCTGTATCGACAGTGTATGCTGATCCAAAATCTGATTTGGAACAGAAAATAAATAAATAGAAAAATTTGACTGGCAACACACTTTATTAGAAAAAACAAACAACACTTGATATACATGAATATTATTGGCTCTACAGTCAGGTTCCTCCTCATGAGTGCTACAGCAGCCGCACGGTTTTCCCGGTGATCATTAAATAGTCCTCGTCCGACAGAGTGCGGAGCGCTTCATCAAACACGTCCTTGGTGATTGCCTGCAATAATCAACAGATTACAAGTTTAAAATATTTCACATATACACATATTTTACACACACACACACACACACACACACACACAATCTTTTCCTTTTGGCCTTTTCCCTTTATCAGGGGTTGCCACAGCGAATCATCTATACAGTAGGCCCTCGATATTCGTGGGGGTTCAGTTCCAGTCTCTCCCGCAAATGAAGATAATCCGCGAGTTCTGTACCAGGAAGTAAAACCTCATGTATCATATTACGTGCGCAAATGAGCAACCGGAAGTAAAATACTGTGTATCTATTACATGCGCTAAAATACGCTTCTTAAACACGTTCTATAGACAGTCTTACTCATTATTACAGTATTAATGTAGTAATGATTAAGAAAAACTCTTCAATTTTTACTGTTATATTTATTGATGATAAAATACAGTATAAACATTATACAGAATATACTGTTGTTAAGCACTATAATTAAAGTATTTTTCAAGTATTATTCCAGTATAGTACCTAAGTTAATGTTTACAATGTTTGTGTGAGAGATTATGTTCTATAGCATGTTTAACAAATGATACCAAAAGGATAAACTTTATTATGCTTCATGTCCTTTTACATTGAACTTGGAGTGAGGTCTTGGAGCGACGTCTCCAAAATGGCGCTGCTTCGAGGGCAATATCGCGGAGTTCTCAGAGTCAAATAAGCCCAGGCGGGGAGGGGCCGAACGACAACTCCGGCACTTGGGATCGCAGGGGATGAAGGCCGTGTCGCCTGCTGGTGCAATCGCCTCATCGGGTGTACTCTCCTCGAGCCATGTTTCACAGAAACACAGCATGGAGCAGTCTTGTAGATCCCTCTGTGCTGCAATCTGATGATGAAGCTCGTCCATCTTGTTTCGCAGGGGCTGAACATTTTCAAGCAGTATGACCGGAAGTGCTAACCTTCCGCTTCTAACCAAGCACCGGAGACTCTGAGACATCCGCCTAGGCTGATTGTTATCAGGGGTGCAACTAGCATTGAGCTACCATAGCACATTAGCTCAGGATAGAAGTTGAGCATGTTCAGTTCTACACGCCCGAGGACTCGTGTGTGTGTGTGTGTGTGTGTGTGTGTGTGTG
Source organism: Plotosus lineatus (assembly GCA_024760905.1). NCBI lineage: Eukaryota > Metazoa > Chordata > Actinopteri > Siluriformes > Plotosidae > Plotosus > Plotosus lineatus. Next base: position 111,548,870 of record CM045728.1, read on the forward strand.
TAATATATAAGTAGATTATTTATATATATTTATATGAATATGTTAAACTATGATCAACTAACACAGAATTAACAAATGACTAGATATACACTAACTCCGATATGGACTGGAAATTTGAACATAAAAATGGTCCATTTTTTAATATAGAAACAGAAATTAAATGTTTGTGCTCTATCCGATGAATTGAAAGAAGAACCAATGAAAACCAAACAAAAATATATTAAAAATAAATAATTGTTAGTTGCAGCCTCAATACACACACACACACACACACACACACACACACACACACACACACAACTGTACAAAAGTTTTTGCCCCGATCAATTCGAAATTTTTTACACATTTGTCACCGTCATCCATTTCAGATCAAGCAAACCTAAGTATTATACAAAGATAAAACAAGTACAGGAGATCTCTCACTTTCTGCAGGTAACACGGACTGACCCCCAAACCGGAACTGCTGAATTCCGCGAAGCAGGATCAACCCCCCCCAGACTGCTGTATACGTACATATATATGTGTATATATCAAATACATATTCAATGCTATAAATGCTTATAATAACAAACATTCAAAAATAATGCACAAGATGTAAATAAAATATAATAATTATCATGTATAATAATATAAATAAAATAGTTTTAATCGGGGGGGGGGGGGGGTTTGCATAATTGCCCATGTTTTGTGGCATTTTTCTTCACTTTTCACCCTATTCTTCCTTAATTTTAAATTCGATTAATATTTATAAAAAAGTGATGCACTGAAGCACAAAATAGCGAGGGATTCCTGTAAACACAAAATGCCAATTGCATTTATTAAGGGGATAAAAAAACACCTGAACCTACAAGGGCCGGTGTGAATAAGTAATTGCCCCTAAACCTAATAGCTGGTTGAACCACCTTTTGCAGCAATAACTGCAGTCAAGCGTTTGTGATAAGAGGCGATTTGTCTTTCACATCCCTGTGATGGGATTTTGGCCCACTCTCCTCTGCAGAATTGTTTAAGATCAACCAGATTGGATGGTTTTCGGGCATGAACAGCCGTTTTAAGGTCATGCCACTGCATTGTCAATAGGGTTCAGGTGGGGACTTTGACTAGGCCACTCCAAAACTCTGATTTGGCTCTTTTTTTAACCATTCAGAAGTGGACTTGCGGGTATGTTTCGGATCATCGTCTTGCTGCAGAACCCAGGTATGCTTTAGCTCGAGGTTTCGAACTGATGGACAAAACAGTCTCTGCCAGGATTTCTTGGTAGCAAGCAAAATTCATGGTTCCATCAAACATGACAAGTTGCCCAGGTCCTGAAGCAGCAAAGCAGGCCCAGATCATCACACTTCCACCACCATGTTTCACTGTTGCCACAATGTTCTTTTTATCAAATGCAGTGTTCCTTTTGCTCCAGATGTAACGGGATGCATCTCTCCCAAAAAGTTCAACTTTAGTTTCACCAGTCCAAAGAACATTTTCCCAAAAGCTTTGGGGATGATCAAGATGATTATTGGCAAAAGTAAGTCGTGCCTTGATATTCCTTTTTTTTCAACAGTGGCTTTCACCTCGGAACTCTTCCATGGATGTCATTTTTGCCCCGTGTCTTTCTGATGGTGGAGTCATGAACATTGACATTAACCGAGTCAAGTGAGGCTTGTAGTTGTTTAGAAGTGGTTTTTGGATCCTTTGTGACTTCACTGGTTAGTCTGTGCCATATTCTTGGAGTAATTTTGGCCACTCCTGGGAAGGATCACCACTGTGGCATGCCTTCTCCATTTATGGATAATGGCTCTGACAGTGGCCCGCTGGAGTCCTAAAGATTTACCAATGATTTTGTATCCTTTCCAAGACTGAGACATCTCTATAATCTTCTTTCTTGTTTGCTATTGAAGCTCATTGGATCACGGCATGATGATGCGTGTTCACAGTCTGACCTGCCTCACCTTGTCAGACAGGTTTTATGTTGGGGATCTCCTGATTAGAAATGTCTGGCAGGAATCAGGCCTGGGTGTGGCCATGAAATTGAACTCCGTTTTCTCCAATAATAGGATTAATCACAATTACCTCAGCTTTTTTTTTTTTTTTGGGGGGGGGGGGGAATACTTTTTCACAGAGGTCCATGTAGGTTTGGATAAGATTTTTCTCTGAACAAATAAAATCACAACAGGAAAACTGAATTTTTGAATACTTTGGTTATCTTTGTGTAATGTTTAAATTTGATTGATGATCTGAAAAAATTAAGTGTGACAAAGGTGCAAAAAAATCTCTTTTCTCTTCTTTTCAGCTTTTTCCCGTTCTCGAGAGTCGTCACAGCGAATCATCTGATTCGCACGTTTGATTTGGCATGGGTTTTTACGTCGGATGACCTTCCTGTCACAACCCTTTTTTAGCAAGGGACAGAAACACGCTGACGACTTTGCAGCTATTCTTTACGAAAGTCAGCAATGGTTCTTTTACATGCCTCTCACCATAGACAGTGAGAGACACGGCCCGCCTTTGATAAACCAGTTAGCTGCACTGGGGGGGGGGGGGGGGACGGGACGGGGACGACAGTGACAACCTTGTGGGGACTCGAACTCCAACCTTAGGATCAACGATCCTGCGCCCTATCAACTAGACCATCACTGCCCCAAAAGTAAAAGTGCAAGAAAGTATATATATTTAAAAAAAAAAAAAAAAGGGGGGGGGACGGGGACAAAACCTTTGGCACAGCACTATCTATATATATATATATATATATATATATATATATATATATATGTGTGTGTGTGTGTGTATATATATATATATATATATATATATATATATATATATATATATATATCATATTGAATGTGTGTCTGTTGTTAAAAGTCTGGGAAACACATACAGCCTCGGATTGGGCGCGTAGATCATCAAACAGCTGCTGGTACTTCATGACTGGCGTTTTGGTTTTAGCCTGGATGAGCTTCTTTAACGCCTGAGCCACTTCCTCTCTACGCTTTCGCGCCGTCGCGCTCATACCTGCACAGCAAAAGACAAAATTAAACTGAAGAATAACTGCTGAGTGTTTTCAACCATTTAACCCTTGATTGCTAAGACTGAGAAACGGCCCAACCCCGATCGCCTTGTGACTCCGGCGATATTTCATACCGGTTGTGAGTATGGAGATGTCGACAAATCCTGTTCTGGGATCAGTGGCCGACTGTTTCAGCGCTTCTCGGTGGAGTCTCTTTGCCTCCTCCACGTCAATGGTCTCCACCTTCTCGGAGAAGCGCACTTTTGCGTGAGCCTCGGCGAGTCGGATTAGAGACTCCAGCTGCCGGGGATACGCGGACACCATTCCTCTTCCACTGCCGATCTTCCTCATGTCCACGTACGCCTGCGGGAGTCACAGTGCAAAAGTTTATAAACCCTCCTTCAGTTGTTTCGGCCCCTCAAAGAAACAGTGGGCCAAGAATATGTTAGTGGATTTTCAGTTGGGTGCTTTCGAGCTTTCAGGGTGTAAAAAAAATGGGTACGATAAATATCTCACTGCCTTCAGTCTCACTTATTACTTCTCCACAGTTGCTGGGATTTTGGCATTTTTCCAAAAATTGCAATTTTGGAATTTGAAAATCCAACAAAACCAGGTTGAAATGATATTTGGAAATGGTAAATGTCCAGGAAACATCATGTATATTACAAAACAATGAGTAACATTCAGTTAAACACTCAACCCTCCCCCCGGTGTTACATCGGGTGTTAGACGAAAGTGTGCACACGCCACTTTCACATGCAATGCTAAACACCTGCTTCTTTTTGAACAGTGCCAATATTTGGGGCGATCTAACACACACGGAGGGAACGTGCGATCCGCCCCAAATGAGTTTGCAGATGCTCGTGATTGGTTGGTAATTGCAGTGAGTGACAAGGAAGTGTACATATACTGTCCCTCTCCTCCTGTGAGAGGTCAGCCAAATTTCTCCCATGGATTACCGGTCACAGATGGCTGTGGCATTAAAATTGATTCGAACTTGCGAACTTCCAAGTTAGGCACTTGTCGATGCACCACTTGGGAACCACACTCGGGTAAATCCTAACAAGCCGACGCAGTGGTGTCATACTGTCCGAGTCCGCGATTAACTGAAGAAACTCTTTCAGGTACTTTTTTCTAGATTTGGAAACTTCAGCACATGGGTGCCGCCGTCTTGGATTTTGGACCTAGCCATCTGTCGCAGTAATAAATTAGTGAAAAATTATGTCAAAACTGGGACTTTATCTGGATTCAGATCAGAACACATCTGGAAGATTTCACTTTGATTCTGTACTGAACACACACGCACACGCACACGCACACGCACACACACACGCACACACACACACACACCCCTATATTAAGCCCACACAGAATTTTAGTTCTGCATTTAACTCATTCCAAGTGAGCACACACTCGAACTAGTGAGCTGCTTCACATTGGTGCATCCGGAGAGCAGTTGGTTAGGCGTCTCGCTCATGGGCACCTCAGCCATGAAGGTGGAGGAAGGGAAAGTGCTACTTCCTCAACATTTTTCCTGTTGGTTCGAGGGAATCGAACAAGCTTTTGGTCCTAAAACTGCTTCTCTAACCATTCAGCCACAGCTGTCCCAAAATTACCGAACAGAGAATGATTCTGTCAACCTCTGGGGTACGGGGCATAGCACACTTCCGCCGGTCACCCCAGATGGGATTCAAACCCACTGTCACTCACTCGTTGCGGTATCCATTCAGCCACCCGGGCTCGCCGGATTATTTCAAGTTCTAGAGTGATGTTATAACCTGAAACTCTTAATGGTTGTCCCTTAAATGTAATGAATAATTATGAACACACACACACACACATTCCAGACCTCGATAAGTGCCTGGCTTGCTTTTTCACTCAGTCGGGGGTTGACATAGGTCCGGGCGTAAGCGATGTAGTCCTTCAGTACAGTCATGTCCAGGTACTCCTCCTCAATCTGCTCTTCACTCTGGTAGTACAGAGAGACCAGGTGATGCGCCAGGCGTCGGTCATACGCTTCGTCTTGAGGGTCGAGCATCAGGAAGATCAGGTCAAACCTGAGAGAGAGCGAGAGAGAGAGAGGAAATTATTTAAAATCGAGAGTATTCAGGGAGATACCGTGGGAGGTATACAGTAGGCCCTTTACCATTCACGGTTTTGCGCTCAAGCCCCTACATACTCGCTGATTGCCGACAAACCCAGAAGTAACTGGCACGTGATTCAAATTTAGACAATGGCTGAGAGCTTTTGTTTCTCCCTCCTGCTGATTGGTTGAGATTATGTATACGCCCTTTTTCTCATTCACGTACAAGTTGTCAATGTGCATTTTGTGTGTTTTTAAAATTCAGCTTACGAAAAGCATTTTCCTAAAATTTTTGTCTCTGGATACGAAACAAGTTCACGTTACGAAAGCATCATCTTAAAAATTCAAACGCGCCATTCAAACATTGCACGAGCTGCTCTCCCATCAATGACGTTCAAACATCCCACCCCACTGACCTCCCATTGGCTAGGAGGGATGACACAGCTGTCTCCCATTGCCTATCTCCCAACATTCCGCCCCGCTGGCCTTGCATTGGCTAGGAGGGATGAGACAGCTCCCTCTTATTGGCTATCTCACAACATCCCGCCCTGCTGGCCTCCCATTGGCTAGGAGGGATGACGCAGCTCAGTCTCATTGGCTATTATGGAGCTGCAACAACCATGATGCTTTTCGTATAAAGGACATAGTGTTGTTTCATGCTTTATTTCGAGACTCAGGCTTTTAACCTTCCATGAACATTTGTAAGATTATAACTCTGCTAAGGAGACATGGTCAACACGCGTGCGCACACACAAACACACACACGCATGTGATTTCTGGTGCGAGTGACAAGAAACGTGCTTGAGTGACATTGCAAAGGAATATGGCCAAACCCGTCTACCATCATACGATATTGAAGCAGAAGGAGGCCTTAAAAGGTATGCTTTTATAATTTTTTAATGGTTTAGGGGTAGTATTGGGAGCCTTGAAATGAATCACACGTTTTACATGTAAAATGCGGTTCAATTTATGAAAAAGGCGCTGGAACAGATTAATTTCGTAAAGTGAGGTACCACTGTGTATGTATGTATGTATATATATATATATATATATATATATATATATATATATATATATATATACACACATACACACACACACATTATATATTTTAATAAATATTATCACAGTACAAAATTAAAAAGCTTTTCTTAATCATTACTACATTTTATTGCATTATTAGTGTATTAATGAGTAAGACTCTCTATAGAATGTGTTTAACAAGCATATTTTAGCGCATGTAATATACCGCGTAAATAATTTGCGCATGTAGTAGTACAGTGGTAGTAGATTTATAGTGCACTTTATCCATACTGAATATTATGCTCAAAGCGCACTCAGGAGTGTTCAGTTAATGACAATAACTCTATTGTCAAAGTACATTAAATGCATCGAATTTGTTTTTTCCTTTTTTGTGCTCTCGGCACCTGTCGCCACTGTGCAGCGCCAGTTATTGTGTTGTTCTATCCTTTTATGCTGCGCGCCAAGCAGGACGCAACAACTGCCAAATGTAACGTCTTCTAGTATGACGCCGCCGGATTCGAACTCTGACCTTCCAGAGGATAAAGCAGACGCTCTACCAACTGAGCTAAATCCCCGGCAATGTGATCCCCGGCATGTAATATGATACATAGGGTTTTACTTCCGGGTAAATAACTCACGGAATTTCTTGATCTGCGAGAAGGGCTGAAACCGAAACCCCGCGAAAAACGGGGACCTACTATACACACCTGGACAGGAGTGTATGCGGGAGCTGGATGTTCTCGATTGTTGTTTTCTTGGGATTCCACTGAGACTCCACAGGATTGGCTGCAGCCAGGATGGATGTGCGTGCGTTGAGCTGACAAATAATTCCAGCCTAACACAAGGAAAGAAACATATTTATACACCTCAGCACAGAACTCTGAGGTTCTGATTTTGGCTGTGATTGAGGTCGCTGCGACAGGAGCCAAGCGATACGAAAATGGACCGCTTGCCTTGGCGATGGAAAGGGTCTGCTGTTCCATGACCTCATGCAGCACTGAGCGTGTACTGTCGCTCATTTTGTCGAACTCGTCGATGCAGCACACGCCGTTGTCACTCAGAACAAGAGCGCCAGTTTGCAGCACCAACTGCCGGGTCTCCGGATCTTTCATCACGTACGCCGTCAGTCCCACGGCACTCGAGCCTTTCCCCGACGTGTACTGACCACGGGGCACCAAGTTGTACACGTACTGCAGCAGCTGGGATTTACTCGTACCTGGGTCACCACACAGCAGGATGTTGACCTCGGCGCGAAAGTTGCCGCGCCCCGTCTGGCTAAAGTCTTTCCGGGTGCCACCGAACAGCTGCAGCAGGATTCCCTGGAAAAGAAGAACATACACACGGGTCATGATCGTGTAATGATGAGCCAATTGAAGCTCCAGCTGAACACGAGCACTCCGCACCTTCTTGATGTCCTCGTGCTCGTAGATGCTGGGCGCAAGAGCGGACGACAGTCGTTCGTAGATGTCCGGCTTTCCAGCGAGTTCTTTAAGAGTGGCAATGCGCTCTTCTGTGAAAAGCTTCTGCTGGTGCTCTTCGTCCAGTCTGTGCAGGCGCCGTGGATCAGTTTTGCGGAAGTGTATGGCGTCAATGTGGGTCTTGTACACGGCCTTCACTTGGCTCTGTATGGGGTTCACGCGCATTGGGGCAGCCCTGTAAATCCCTTAAATATGCACACACAAAAAGAGAGAGACATTTTATCAACTCAAGACTCAACGGTATAGAAAAGGAGGAGGAGCTGAAAAGCATGACGCACCAGTGATGTTAACACGATCTCCGGGTTGCACTTTGTCAACCAGGTCGTTGTGGGCGTACACCACCGTGGTGTGTGGGGTTTGTCCAGCAGGCATGTCCTCAGGTGATTCTTGCAGCTTGATCTGAGCATGGGGGGGATTCACATTAAGGAAACAGGAAGGAGTCTCCACTTCAAATACTCAAATAAGGAGATGAGGTGTCCACAGAATGCGATCAAAGCTCACCATCTGTTTGTCAGAGAACATGGAGCGATTGTGCACTAACGCCAAGCTGTGCGTGTTGTTGCAGTTCCGGCACACCGCGGGTTCGGCGATGCGACCGCGGTCCACCTCTACACGTGTACTGAAGGCGCAAACCTGGCAGCGGAAAAACGCTTCCTGCATCTCTGGGATGAGCTGTGATGTGCGGATGACCATGCCACTGATGGTGATCAGTTGATCGATGTCTATGATTAATAATAATAGTCAGTGAAAAGAACCACCCACCCAAGACTAAATTTGCCTGGACCAGGACTCACCTTCGGGGTTCAGGCTGCGCATATTGCGGGTTTTCAGAGCATTATAGGGACGCACTTGGATCTGGTGCTCCAGGACTGAATCGGGGAAACGTTCAAAGAACAGCTCGTTGACTGCCATGTCGAAAGTAGGAATTACTTCCTGTAATTAAATAGTCCACATATTCAGTCATGTTGGTCTAAAAAAGGGGGAAGATTCCAAAGTGCACAGACTTACCTGAGGATAGCAGATCAACTGACGGTACAAATCAGCATCAAAAGACTGAATGTGGACACAGCTCACATTCAACACTGGCTCCCCAATAACGCTGATCTACAAAAACACACGCATGTCTATAAAACCCGCAGCATTCAATACGTAACAATTTTCCGATGGAGAATCCAATCCTTACCTCGTCCAGTTTCTGCATGTACAGAGGCTCGTTCAGATCCAGACTGACGTTCTCATCCTCCTGAGATGTAGGATCGATAAACCGCTCCAGGAAACGCTGCACATGTACAAACGCACACAGATTCAGCCACAATCAGAGATGATTTGATGATAATCAAAGCTCGGTGACGGCTCTTTCAGCACGTCCCCGCAGCACGCCGTCAACTCAAATCAAACCGGCATGTTCTTACTGCTTTAGTGGTGAGTGTGGCTTCCTCTCATCTTTTAAAATAACCTTCAATTTATACATTTGTTTTCAATGATGATTTGTGGAGCCAGTGGTGTAGTGGTTAGGGTGCTGTGCTCATGATCGGGAGGTTGTGTGTTCGAATCCCAGTGAAACCCTCACTGTGCTAAGACCCCTGGGCATGGTCTTAACCACAAGTGTGCCTCTGTTCACCCAGAAGTATAAATGGATACCAGTAAAAATATACTGGGAAGGTATACAGTATGCCCTTGACTATTCGCAGTTTTGCACCCACGGTTTGAGTATTCGCTGACTGCCGAGCAACCGGCACATGATTCAAATTCAGCCAATAGCTGTCCTCCTCTTTCCTGATTGGTTGAGCTGATGTACCGCACCTTTTTCCTCATTCGCACACAAGTTGCCAATGAGCCTCTTTTTTAGTGTTTGTTTTAATTACCTGTTCAGCTCTATACCACACAAACGCTATGCGTCTTCTCTGGCGAAGCGATCAGGCATGTGATTTGACCATCACCAAAATATATGAAAATCAGCCAGGATCAGGGCAAACCTGCTTTGGGTGGTGACTTTCAATTTACACTTATGGGGGGTTTCTGTGTGACTTTCATTTTACCCCTCACCTTGTTCTGCTCGCGCAGCTTGGGGGAGGGGTATAATCTAATACAATTCGTTTTTCATCTCATGTGACTCCAAGTAATCTAATGTGATTTAGATTCAGATGACGTCATTCAATCCTTCAAATACAATTCATAGCCTACAACCAACTCCATTTCAAGCGATCCTCCACTTTCCTACTTTGTAAATTCTACTGAGAGTACCAAAAAAAAAAACCCAGACACAGTAATTAAATCCCTCCTGAGTGGAAACGCACTACGGAGGATGATTGGCTTCATGATCAGCTTTGCTTGGCTGGTGAAACCTGCCCCCAGGCCACACCTCCACTCCTTCATGACCCCTCAGACTGGTGGTCAGTTGGTACCTGAAACTTCTCCTTGCACGTTCCCACGTTGACGTCCGTCCCCCAGATGACGAGTCTCTGGCCGGCATTCTGCTCGCTGGCAACCGCTGCATCACCAGATGGCTAGAAACGAACCGAGAAACCAATCAGAGTGATGACACTGATGGTACATACCTGGTGTCATTCAGTGGTGTAACAGTCTCGCTCTGACTCACCAGCTCGGAGTTCAGGTCCACCTGTGGTGCCTTCCTGACGGATCCCAGGTCGGCTCTCTGACGAGCAGGAGTCCCACGACTGGGCGTATCATAAATCAGTGGGGAGCTCATGTCTGTTTCGCTCTGTAGAACTGTCGTATAAGAACACGCAGGTTAAAAAACAGATGTTCAGCTGCGCTTCAAGGTGCTACCATGGAAACATGCAAGTGAAGAAACCGTGGTACCGGAGGGACGGGGCATGGGGCTGGAAAACAGAGAGGTGTCCTGAGGAACGGGGCTCTGCATGTCTGTCCCGGGGGAAGTGGGCATGGGCTGCAATTCCCCCGTGGAAGATTCCTGGGATCCGCGGACTCGGCCATCACTTGCTGCTAAGACATGGACGGAAAATCATTATACCTCGCCATCACATGCTTGATGAAATCATTACCCTAGTACGAGACACACATTATTAAAGAAAACTACAAATGAAGTAAACAATCTGATAACTCACGGGTCGACGGGTTGCTGTTTCTGCCACGTTTCCGTTGACTGGACAACGGTGAAGACATCCTGACCAGTCACTAAAAAAATGCAAACACTTTAATTTGATTGATTTTGACAGTTCACTCAATCGTCTCACTGTTCATAGAGCTGTTGAGTAATAACAGAAAACATAACCATGAGGAACTTTTTCTTTTGGTTAATATTTTTATTAGAAATTAAGACACATTAGAACAAGAATCAATATAATTTACATTATCACATCACTTCTGTATCACAATTAAAAATATAAACATTGATACAATAGAAAACCCCCCCCAAAACTTCATCCTGTACAAATGAAGAGTCAGGAATACAGTCACCTTCCAAAGATGTTCTGTTACTTTTTTGGCCCACGAAACGTAGTTGAGCGAAAAGAAAAAATACAGACTCTCCCCGACTTACGTTCATCCGTTTTTTTTTTCTCCCAAAATTTTTAAAAAAAATTTTTGAGTTTAGACATACCTGCGTAGTACGCTGACGTAATGACACTGCGTCCACTGTTTACAAACGACAGACTGAACATGCCCCTCCTTCTTCCCAGTTCAGTTATTTATTTATAATATATTTAATATATATATATATATATATATATATATATATATATTAGTTTTATATATCTCAGTTATATAGCGTGTTACCCTTGTGTTGTCTCTGTGATCTGTGTGTTTACACTGTTTAGCGGACTTTTGTAACCCTAAGCAAATATGGTTGGTCAGAAGTGTAAGCCTACTAGCATGGGTGCAAGTCTCATACACAGATGAATTAACTATCTGTTCAGATCAGCGCAATCTACCATGCATACTCAGTTAAGCAAAGAGAGTTGTAAAATGAATGAAAACCCGAATCCACAAAAGAAAGAACTCTCCGCTCTGCTGGTGACTCACATCAGTGCAGGCTGTGTTCTAAACGAGTTCACCGGCACCCTTGCGCACTTGAAAGACCGGAAGTCCGTATAACCCACAGCAAGTACACTACTTTCGCAATTACACTGCTTTCAGTTTTGAGTGTCTCACATATTTGTAAGCGTTGATTGGCTGTTTTAAGCTTCATGTAAAGTGACTTGGCATAAATAGGTGACTTATTTGAAATTAATGTTGATAGTATTTGATATATTTGATATTATTTTACAATGTTATATTTATAATAATTGATTTAGGGGTGTTTATGAGATACAGTAATGGTATTTATGGATGTATAGTACAGTACGAGTGTCATATGTCACACATCATTGTAACAACTTGCGTTCACTTTCAACTTACGTTTGGCCATCCGGAACCAATTAAAAACGTAAGTTGGGGAGTGCCTGCAATAAATAAAACACAATCTGAAGAAGAATAAAGGAATAAATAACTAAACCACTGAATAAATGTTTTTTTGTTGTTTTTTTTTTTTTTTGGGGGGTGGGGGGGTTGGGAATCATCAATCCGGGGGTTACAGACTTAAGAGAATGAAAGAAGGGAAGCCATTTGTTCTAAAATTCAGCAGTTGCCATTCATCTAATATCTGATCTTGTCGAGCTTTAGGAACAATGTTGTATCATTGAGCCACTTAGTGAAGAGGGAGCTTTAGTTGACTTCCATTTAAGGAGACGGCATCTTGCCAATAAGGAAGCGAATGCTAAAATATCTATTTCCAGCTCAGGCATGTGTGTGTGGAGTTTGCATGTTCTCCACGTGCTTGCATTGGTTTCCTCCGGGTCTTTGGTTTCCACCCACAGTCCAAAAACCCATACAAATAACTCAACTGGCTGTGAAATCACCTATAGGTGTGAGTGAATGGTTGTGTGTGTTGGCCCTGCGATGGCCTGGCGAACTTGTCCAGGGTGTACCCTGCCCAGAGTCGGCTGAAGTGGCTGCCAGCCTAATTGAGATCAAGCAGTTCGGAAAACTAATTAATTAAAAATTCTTCGAATTAATGAGACGTAAATTTCCATCTGTGAATATCAGATTTCAATTTAGATGTTACAGGTGAAAAATGAGCAGAAACAAGAGAATTCAACACTCCAGTTCCACTGATCCGGAGATACTTAAAGCCAAAGGGGCTCAATTTAAAAAGAGATATCAGTGCGGGAGCTGTTATGCTGAAGCATCGATCAGATAAGCATTCAGTTTTAGAGACTGAGGATGAGTCAAATCTTTGAAAAGTGGAAAAAATTGTGGGTAGACAAAGGACAGGATCGGTCATCAGTGTGAAATTGAGAACTTGAACTCTTGTGCCCCATCATAAAATCCCAGTAAAAATGGAAGAGAACCTTGGAAAGATTGATTAAGGCTCTATAGCCTGTGTGAGCAATAAGGGAGACGGAGAACACCCCTGTCTAGTGCCAAGGAACAGAGTGAAATTTAGTGGAGGAGATGCTCGCTTGAGAAGTATAAAGTGGACACACCTACGAGATGAATATATTTCCAGCACAAACCTGTTTAGTACATTAAATAAGCCGTCCCAGTCGACCCTGTCCAACACTTTCTCAGCGTCCACTGAGATCTAATTGTGTAGCTCTGACAGTTCTACAGTAGCTAATATTTAAAAGTGTACAAACATTAAAGAATAGCCCCACCCCTTAACAAATCCAGTTTGTTCATGTGAAACAATAGCTGGTATATTTTCTAGATGATGTGCCAAGCTTTAGCAAGGCTCTCAGCATCTTTTTTTCTTAAGGAGAGAGGTCTGTAAGAGCTGCATAGATTTGGATTCTTGTCTTTTTTTTTTTTTAAAGAGACTCGTGGAGGCCTTGCCTCGAAGTGAGAGGGAGAGAGCCATGTTGCAATGATTCCTTATACACAGCATGCAGTAGTGGGGACAGCTTATCCTGAAATCTTTTTAAAAATTCGGCTGTAAACCTGTTAGGGCCAGGAGCTTTATCATCTTGCGTGTTTCTGATGGTGAGAATGATTTTCTTCTCCCGTTTATGGCGAGTCGCGCTCTTTTGCAGCAGCTAGGCTTATCACAAGGAAATTGAGGTTATATCTAGAAACTTTTTCATTTCAGTGGCATCAAGTGGAGTTTCAGATTCAGAAAGGAATAAAATTACCCCCCCCACCCCCAGAATTAACGGCGGTGGGATCCCGATGCGATGAGCCTGATGAACCTATTATCTATCGGATCATACATGTGGCAGCCTGACCACGGACTTGATGAGCCAGGAGCTGGGTTTCCTTATCATAGTGTTCATAAAAGAATTCGCTCTGTGTCACTAGTTGTGATGAGATTGAATTCTGTCTGTAAATCACCCCGTTGTTTAAGTAAACTGGGAGAATGGCAACCAGGGATCTGTTAGTTCAGTTTAGTGATATTTTACTACCTGTTCATGCAATTTGGTTTTACAGGACTTAAATGGGAGCTTATTTGTCCCTGGTGATTCGCCTTGAATGATTCCCACAGCAGTGAACATGAGATGTTTTTTATGCACTCGTTGGCAGCTATGGAATTGGAAACACCTCAGAAACCCAGGGGCATTTAAACCTGGCCTGATGTTTGTTGCACATGTGTGTTTTCTGCAGAAACAATCAGCTCTAAAACATGTCACATGGGCAAATCTTGATCTCATACCCAGACTCCTGATTCCTTTAATATTCCTGCTCAGCAAAATCGCAGAAGACCCAATATGTAGGGTATCAGCTTTAGTGGCATTAGTGGCCATATGGGGTTTTTTTGGTTTGTTTCTTCTTTAGAAAGAAGGAAAAAAAATAGATTGAATGTGGTCCCCAAGGGAAGAAGAGGAAAAAAAAAAGGGAAAAAAGAGAAAAAGGTAAGAGTGGGAGACAAAAATGTGTCGACTGAATAGAGGCCAACACCCAACCCAACACACAAAAAAACCCACCTATCCCAACCCCAAACGATGGAGAACCCAGTGCTCACTCCACAAGGAGTCAGATCCTTGAAACAAATGACTTGCAGTTTTTAGTCTAATATAAACAGTCAACCTACAGTTTGAGCTCCTGCAACCGTGACAACATTAGACAGTTCAGCCCAACTAACCAAGTCCAAGCTAAACTGAAAACCGCACAAGTAAAGATGGACAAATGAAAAAAAAAAAAATCGTAAACACACCAATATATGAACTAAAGGAGTAATAACCATTGATATTGATTTGTGAAGCATCATCACGTCATCAGCGTAGTGTATCTTGTCCCAGTCCACTTACGAGGTGTGATCTTATAAAAGCGTGGCCTCTTCTGGTGATTTAAACTTCTCTGCACCATCGTATGCAATCTGGAAGTGCACTGGTGGAGCACACCAAAGAGCATCCCTGGAATCTCATGGAGCTGGCATTGGACATCATTAAAGGTGGCACAGGCATGAGGCTTCATTGGGGTGCGATCGGGGAAGACAGAAAACTCATCTTACATGCTTAGATCTTGATCTGCTTCTGGGCTCTGGTTCGGTGTAATATGTCCACAAGGTCCGAATGAGTGTGGAAGTGCGACTACAAAATAAGGGGTTTCAGTTTCGATGACCACGGTCCACGAGGGGCTCCTTCTCAATTCTCAAGCTTAAAAGCCGCCCTGAGCAAGAGAAAATAGCCGTAGCAGTGGAAGAATCCTCATGACTAACCTTATATTATTGTGCTGAGAACTCGCCTCCAAATCACCATATTTATTGTCTAATCCCATCAGTTCTGCTGACAAATGCTTCACTTTAATTTGGAACGTAGCAATGTCGTCGATGCAGTCGGAAAGTGATGCTTCCATTTCACCGACGGTGTCCTTCAGAGTGCATGTTGCAGTGAGCTCCGACTTCGCTGCCTACAGCTGTCATGATTTTTGACAAGTTCTCGGTCAGGATCACTTGAAGCTGTTTTGGAAATAGCCGTCCTTTTGATGTGGAACGAGAGCAGTCTGGCCTTAAATTCAGATGTGGGGAGTGCCACCTGCGGCACCGTCTGGACCGGAGTTCAAATCACTATGAGGTGGATGTGGCCTGAATAGCAAGCTGCTGTTTTTGTACAGGTGGTCTAGCTTTGGAAGACATGATATTCAGCAAAATGTGGGTTCAGAAAAATGTTTCCTACTCCATCAGTCGCGATACCGAAAGTCCAACCACGAGTAATTCTGAAAGAAGCTGGTCTACTAAACAGTGATGGAATGAGTCTCAGTATCCTGTTACGATAGGAACTAAACACTTAAAGTGTACACTTTAAAGCATGGGTGCCAAACCCTTTCACTAAGCCACATAATTAAATTTAAAGGAGATCAAGGGCAGAATAATCACCGAGCATCTATTCTAATAAGGCAACCAGAGCATCTGCTCTGCAAAATGATTAACAGCAATGAGTTAGCATGCAATTTTTCCCAGTGAATGAGTTGCCACCTAGTGGAATGATGTGGGATTAGGTTTCATGGTTATGGTCGTGCAAAGAATGTGGGATAATCACATCCTGTGAAAGCTCTTGCCAGTTACATAAAATGAGTTGGAAAGCTAGATTTCACGCACAAGCCCAAGGTCTGACACCTGTGCTTGAAAGTAATATAATAAAAGCACATTGTATAAGAAAGCCTCATGCCAACCTGTTGATGATTACATGTACATTATTTGGCAGACTCCCTTATCCAACACACACTTTAAAAAAATTATTTTCCTGTAAGTAAACATCCCTAATGATTTATTTCTCATAGAAGTGCAACCACACTACAGTGTGATTTCTGATTTCGTTACATTACAATCCTTGGCCATAGTCTTAATTTGTATTCAAGTAATCTAGCGATAATGGGATGCAAGTAAAAGTGGATAAAAAAAAAAATTGTAATACAGACTGGTAAAAGTAAAAATGAAACACTTCCTTGATATATACAATTACTTATTCTTTACTTGATATTCCACCCTGATAGACTTTTAATTTGTTTACAATTAAACAGAAACACGCTGACGGCTTTGCAGCTCCTCTTTACGAAAGTCAGCAATGGTTCTTTAACATGAACCTCTCACCATAGACACTGAGAGACATGGCCGGCCTTTGATAACCCAGTTAGCTGCAAAATGTTGAAATGAATGACAAGAAAACTAAACTATAGTTGAAAGTATACAACGGTTAAAGAGTAAACTAAACGCTGAGATGTGAAAACAGGACATGTGTTAATTTTGTTCGGTTTCTTGAACAACTAAAAGCCTCGACGCCATTTTACATGATTTTCTCATCAAGTTTATTCTACAACACTTATTTAAATACACAACTTTTGCCCAAAATGTAATCCGACAGTATGTTTACCTTTAACCACGGTTATTTTTAACCGGAATTACTGTTTGTAAACAAAAGATTCCAAAAATAAAAGTGGAAGACAACAACTCACCGACGAAGAGGCTTCTTCTAAAATAAACAGCAAAAATTGGCGCGAAATTGCTTGTGGTAGGTAGTTTTCCCGCGAAAACACGGTCAAACCAAAAGCCTAGGCGTGACTTTCATGACAGAGGGTGGCACAAGTTCATAGCTTGTGTGATTTCTGCATTCCCCCCCCCATCTTAAATTTTTACATTTTCTTAAGAATATGTATTCTAACCTATAATAACATCACAACCCATGCGCTTTTGTTTGTTAAAGCATACATGATCGCAAGATGCTCCCCCATCCATCCGCATCAAATAGTTTCTTCCAAGATTTCACCGGGGAACTGACGCAACAGCGACCCGGAACAAGTCACGTGACCAGTCACCGGCAAAAGCTCGGTGGTGTAAAATTTTAATTTTATTTTAAATCCTGTCTAGTTTTTATATAGTTGCGGAGATATGCTATATGTTTTAAGGGGAAAAAATGGACTTTAAAGAAATATTTAATTACTCACGACAGACAAGTATAAGACGTGAAGTGAATACAACAATTTAAATAAATACAAATGATAAGTTTATAGGAAAATATCTTGCATTCTATTATTTGTTTGTTTATACACACATTTATGTATTTCATTCACTCCGCTTTTTGTATTTTTTTTATTTGTTCATTATGATATTGCTGTCGCCTACTGGTGTGGCTGAATGGATAGAACATTAGAAAGAATCGTAATCAAAATACATAAATGGCGTACACACAGTTGCTCCGTACAAAATAACAATGACAAAGTGATCAGAAAATCTCTCTCTCTCTCTCTCTCTCTCTCTCTATATATATATATATATATATATATATATAGTCCTCAAAAAATTAGCATATTGTGATAAAGTTCATTATTTTCTGTAATGTACTGATAAAAATTAAACTTTCATATATTTTAGATTCATTGCACACCACCTGAAATATTTCAGGTCTTTTATTGTTTTAATTCTGATGATTTTGGCATACAGCTCATGAAAACCCAAAATTCCTATCTCAAAAAATTAGCATATCATGAAAAGGTTCTCTAACGAGCTATTAACCTAATCATCTGAATCAACCAATTAACTCTAAACACCTTCCTGAGGCTTTTAAAAACTCCCAGCCTGGTTCATTACTCAAAACCGCAATCATGGGTAAGACTGCCGACCTGAAGGCCATCATTGACACCCTCAAGCAAGAGGGTAAGACACAGAAAGAAATCTCTGAGCGAATAGGCTGTTCCCAGAGTGCTGTATCAAGCCACCTCAGTGGGACGTCTGTGGGAAGGAAAAAGTGTGGCAGAAAACGCTGCACAACCAGAAGAGGTGACCGGACCCTGAGGAAGATTGTGGAGAGGGGCCGATTCCAGACCTTGGGAGACCTGTGGAAGCAGTGGACTGGGCTACAGGTGCCGCATTCCCCAGGTCAAGCCACTTTTGAACCAGAAACAGCGGCAGAAGCTCCTGACCTGGTCTACAGAGAAGCAGCACTGCACTGTTGCTCAGTGGTCCAAAGTACTTTTTTCGGATGAAAGCAAATTTTGCATGTCATTCGGAAATCAAGGTGCCAGAGTCTGGAGGAAGACTGGGGAGAAGGAAATGCCAAAATGCCTGAAGTCCAGTGTCAAGTACCCACAGTCAGTGATGGTCTGGGGTGCCATGTCAGCTGCTGGTGTTGGTCCACTGTGTTATATCAAGGGCAGGGTCAATGCAGCTAGCTATCAGGAGATTTTGGAGCACTTCATGCTTCCATCTGCTGAAAAGCTTTATGGAGATGAAGATTTTCATTTTTCAGCACGACCTGGCACCTGCTCACAGTGCCAAAACCACTGATAAATGGTTTACTGACCATGGTATTACTGTGCTCAATTGGCCTGCCAACTCTCCTGACCTGAAGCCCATAGAGAATCTGTGGGATATTGTGAAGAGAAAGTTGAGACACCAGACCCAACACTGTGGATGAGCTTAAGGCCGCTATCGAAGCATCCTGGGCCTCCGTAACACCTCAGCAGTGCCACAGGCTGATTGTCTCCATGCCACGCCGCACTGAAGCAGTCATTTCTGCAAAAGGATTCCAGACCAAGTATTGAGTGCATAACTGAACATAATTATTTGAATATTGACTTTTTTTTGTATTAAAAACACTTTTTTTTTTTTTGTCGGATGAAATATGCTAATTTTTTTGAGATAGGAATTTTGGGTTTTCATGAGCTGTATGTCAAAATGATCAGCATTAAAACAATAAAAGACCTGAAATATTTCAGTTGGTGTGCAATGAATGTAAAATATATGAAAGTTTAATTTTTATCAGTACATTACAGAAAATAATGAACTTTATCACAATATGCTAATTTTTTGAGAAGGACTAGTGTGTGTATATGTCATGATGCGGATGATCATCCAACACTCTTTACAGATTTAGATAAGGCTGATAAATTAAATGAATATTTTGAATCGATATCTACTACAACTGACAATAATGATCCCTTGCCATATTTCAAACAGCGGACAAGTAATTCCCTAGAAAATATATTTGTTACTAGAGAAGAAATATCTGATGTGATTAAATGTCTCGGTGATAATAACGCATCTGGGCCAGATAGAATTAGTCATAAACTTCTCAAGAACATAGGCGATTCTATTAGTGATGTTTTATGTATAATATTCAACTATTCACTTAAGACATGAATGTATTCAGCAGAGTGGAAATGAGGGCATGTTATGCCATTTTTTAAGAAAGGTGATCACTCAAATGCATCGAATTATCGACCTATAACACTAATAAGCTGTGTTGGTAAAATATTTGAGAGAGTAGTGTATAAGCACTTATGAGGCAGTGGTGGTCTAGTGGTATAGGGTGCTGGATCGCCGATCCAAAGGTTGGGGGTTTGAGTCCCCCCCCCCAGTGCAGCGAACTAGGTTATCAAAGGCGGGCCATGTCTCTCACTGTCTATGGTGAGAGGCATGTAAAAGAACCATTGCTGACATTCGTAAAGAGTAGCTGCAAAGTCGTCAGCGTGTTTCTGTCCCTTGCTAAAAAGGGTTGTGATAGGAAGGGCATCCGACGTAAAAACCTCTGCCAAATTAAATGTGCGATTCATTCGCTGTGGCGACCTCTGATAAAGGGAAAAAGCTGAAATTAAATCTCTCTCTCTCTCTCTATATATATATATATATATATACACACATACAAGGGGCAGTGGTGGTCTAGTGGTATAGGGCGCTGGATCGCTGATCCAAAGGTTGGGGGTTCGAGTCCCACTCTCCACAAGATTGTCACTGTCCCCCCCAGTGCAGCTAACTGGGTTATCAAAGGCCGGCCATGTCTCTCACTGTCTATGGTGAGAGGCATGTAAAAAGAACCATTGCTGACATTCGTAAAGAGTAGACTGCAAAGTCATCAGCGTGTTTCTGTCCCTTGCTGCTAAAAGGGTTGTGACAGGAAGGGCATCCGACGTAAAAACCTCTGCCAAATCAAACATGCCAATCAGGTGATTCACTGTGGCGACTCCCGAGTAAAAGGGAAAAAGCCGAAAGGAAGACAGACATATATATATATATATATACACACACTAGTGTGTATGTATAGTAATACTATTTACATACGTTATATATACATACAATTACTATCCTTTATATACTAATTATATATAGTAGGGAAAGGAGGTCCAGCATTTGTGGCGATGGTGCAACAACAATAATCTGAAACTAAACACATCCAAAACCAAGGAGACGATAATAGATTTCAGGAGATACAAACAAGCTGAGCACTCTGCCCTCTATACTGAAGCACAACAAAGGATGTACATACTTCCTCAGAAGGCTCTGACAAGCCCATCTACCCCCAACCACTGCTGACAAAGCTTTACCACTCAGCCATTGAGAGCATCCTGACCTACTGCTGTACAGTGTGGTTCAGTGGCTGTACTGCAGAGGACAGGAAGGCCTTGCAGCGAGTGGTGAGGACAACAAAGTGGGGAATTGCAACTGCACTAGCCCCCCAAGAGACATTTACACTGACAGACTTCAGAGGAGAGTCAGTGGTTTTCATGGACCCCACAAACCCTGGAAACGCCCTTTTCACAGCTCTCCCTCCAGAAAAAGGTACAGGACATGAAAAACAAAAACGAGCAGATCCACTAGCTGTTAAACAAGTAACCACCACCACCACCACCATCACACACACTGACTGAATAAACATTATTCAGACCATCTTCCTGGACAGTGTGTCCAACATCATAACATTTTAGCACTTTATAATTGAAAGGTCTACACGGTGTGCATCAGTCATCAATTACATTTCATTCACCCATCTGTATAAGTGTCAATATATGTGAATAGCAGGGTAATAGGATGCTGAGGCTGGAACTACCAGGCAAAAGGCCTAGAGGAAGACCAAAGAGACGATTCATGGATGTGGTGAAGGAGGACATGAAGGTCGTTGGTGTAAGAGAAGATGATGTAAAGGATAGGGTGAGATGGAGGCAGATGATTCGCTGAGGCGACCCCTGAAGGGAAAAGCCGAAAGGAAAAGAAGAAGATATGTGAATAGCAGGGATCCCAGTGAGGTTTAGGAAAAAATAGAGGAAATGGGTTGAGAAATAGAGGAAATAAAATATTACAGTTGGGGGTCAAGGGGGCCGCAGGGCCCCTTGTGAGGTATGTCATGTAAAAAACATGCAAACAAGTTAATTGTTGTTTTGTAACATGCATAAACACGAAACAAAACAAATGAAATAATGTAAAAAAATACTAAGAGGTTATTTCAGTGTAGATAAACACACATAATTCAAGTAGCACAGCCCTATGGCTCGTCATTCATGTGTAACATAATTATGAAATAATTATCAATTAATTTGTAGAATGATCACATAACACATATCACAACAAACATTTGTGTTCAACTAATGATCATACCTGATACAAGTTCGTATTTTGATAGCATAACACTATAATTCAAAATTTCACAACATTTACTCTGCACTAATAAACAGTCTTACACTGTACTTATTGCATAAATTTATAAAAAATAGCGGAATTATGCTAAATAGCGGAGATCTGGCATCCCTGGAATAGGTGATTGTATGTATGCTCTGTAATAAAGATCTATTCATCTCATTATATATATATATATATATATATATATATATATATATATATATATATATATGCACGCGCACACATGGTGTTAGGAACGTGTGGTGATGTTCATGGCTAGTGAGGCACTGACATCATTGGTCAGATTTATGAACCCTACAGAGTAGCTAATTCACCATTTTATTAGCAACAGTTGTGTTTTGTTTAAAATTTCATATCAGCATTCCTTACACATACAAACTGTAGCATAGAAAAAAAGCACATTAAAAGCATAATTTTCGTCTTACCATTATTTATAAATGAAGTCCAAGAAAATCCTTTCAGTTTAGATATGTAATCCTCTATTTTGAAAGTAAGCTGAAGCAATAGGGAAAAACTAACTGGATGGCTGCAGTTCACTTGCTAACTGTAGCTTGCTGTCACTAATTCTATTATTCTGCAGCCTTAAGTAGTAGCATTGGAATCACCAGTGTCCCCTAGCATGAGGCAGGAAAACTGCATGCCTCACCTAGTGCTGCTTGGTTTTATGATTTCTTAGCACAAGAAACACATCACACACATACAGTCGTTCATAAAAAAAAAAAAAAAACTCCACTGTACATTATATACATCAGCTGAACTATGGAAATTTAGTACATACAGTAAAAGTGCCTCTCTGATTTTGCCTCTCAGTGAAATTTGGATTGTTCACACCACCTCTCTGTTGCCAGCCCTGAATGCCCTCTTTTTGTCATTGAGGCAGGATGTAATGTCTTTACCTACCCACTGCTTGTTATTTGGGAAATAAAAATACCATCTGAGCTGGGACAGTGGTGTCGATGCATAAATTTATATTGTGTAAAATGCACTCAGTAAGCCTATCAATGTCAACCCCTTGGGGCTGACAGAACTTTGGCCAATTAGGAACCTCAAAGGAGAACTGTAACTCCTCCAAGGCCTTCCCAAACCATCTCCTAACAGTTCTTGTAGTCACAGACTGCCTCTTCACAATAGGTACATAGCACGAAGAGAGGTATAAATGAAGTCGTGGCCTGATCTGCCCATTTGGGAGGAACTGTAGAAATCCTTAGTGTTTGCATAGAGCAGGTCTCAAGTTCTCACCTCTCTGGTGGGACAGTCCACATATTGCACAAAGTTCAGCAGCGTATTGTCCATGGTGAAGTGGTCGAAGTCACCCGGGATAACAATGAAAGCACACGGGTGCCGAGTCTGTCACGGGGCTATGGTAGCATGAATAGTGTCACAAGCAGCTGTGTGGTTGGCAGAAGAAGAAACAAACAGCCACTAAGATGACATGGAAGACTTCCCTCAGCAAATATGGTTCAACAGCACACAGTTCAATGGCTGGTCCACAACTCCGCTCTTTGATGTTATGTGGGCCGGGTTACACCATCGGTCATTGATGGGAATGGCAAGCCTGCCTCCTTTCCGGTTAGTTTGCAGTGCAGTCTCTGTCAGCCCAGACCGCGTGAAAGCACGCAATAGGTACTTTGTCATCCGGAACATCATGATGCAGCCACCTCTCCACAAAGCACATGAAACTACACTCCCAATACTCCCTCTGAATCTGGGCCTGCGCTGTCAGCTCATCCATTTTATTCCCCCACTGACCTCACGGTCCACATTAAAATAGATGGGGGACTTGGCTTGTACCTTTTCTTCTAGGTCAGCCTCCGCTGTCTCCTTCTTTCTTATTGTGTTCTTCACCTCTGCAGATGGTAAGTCAGGACACTAATCAACTGGCTTTAGGGTGGTCAGCTGATCCCTGGAGTAAACAAAGCGACGGGTAGTTGCTGCAGTACTTTCCCTGGTAACCAAATGCAAGTTTATAACGTCCCCTTTCCCCGTCTCGTTTCAGAACATATCTTAAATATGTTCCAGGGAAAATATTAGTTATTGCATTTTAATTGGAGAATACACTGACTTTTTAACCAGGCAAAAGAATACTGACCGATATCTTAAGAGAAGCATTTCTGTGATTTAAGTAGACCTCAATAGCAAATATGCGTCTATAGAATTATTAGACCCATCTCCCCCATTTTCTCCCTAATCTATTTGTATCCAGTTCCCACTCATCAGGTATTACCTTCCCAAACACATGACCATTACCGATCAGGGAGGGGCAAAAACATGCACTCTGTGACATGCAATGCGAGCCACCTGCCTCTTTTTGAACTGCTGCATGTGCATATTTGAGGGCGGTCTAACACACTCGGAGGGGAAGCGCTATCCGCCCCTTGTACAAGCGAACAGATGCCCATGATTGGCTGGCGATTGCTGTGACGGTGAAGTGAGCATATGCCATCCCTGCCACCTGTGAGAGTTCAGCCAATTGGCTCCCATGGTTAGTCAATGCGTTTCTTTTGTAAATGTAAATATTTATTCAATTTCGGTGAGTCTGCAATGACCACGGCCTCCGGTGTCATGTTCCACTAGAGATATTTTTCATGTCATCACAGTTGTCGAGTGGTTATTTGAGTTACCACAGTGTTCCACTCAGCTTGCCAGGCCAGCACAGTGGATAATCACATTCAATGTGAATATGATGCAACAAAGAATAGACAGAGAGTGGTTTATGTTCCACAATATTTATTATCCTGAATACAGCCCCTGTGTCACAAATTCAACAGAACCAGACTATAAATCTTTAACGAAAAAAGAAAGGAAAAAAAAAAAAGAAAAGAATGAAAGAGAGGAAAAAGGGAACAAACTGTTTGCATTAAAAGTAAACGGTGTTAACGCTTTAACTGTTCTGTAACTTTGACAAACTCAAGCGAGAAAGGGGGGGGACGGACAAAACACACCTTCAGGCTTTTATAGCTTATTAACAAGCCACAACTACATTAGCGATGTTATTATAATGTACTGTTTTCAGATTACTTAAAATTCGGCTCACAAGCAGATTAAATGATGAAAGTATAACCAAGGATTACAGGAGTGGTGGCGTGGGAGGGGGAGGACCCATGGTTAATTTATTAAAACTGCTTGATGGACTAGAGCAGGGTGTGATGGCATGTGTGTGTGTGAGAGAGAGAGAGAGAGAGAGAGAGAGAGAGAGAGAGAGAGAGAGAGAGAGAGAGAGAAAGACTGACTTCATGGTGTTGAGTTTTTAAATGTACCTGACATTTTTTACTGGGGTTGAAATGAATGGTTTGATTTAAAACCGAAAAACTGTTTCCTGAAACTGCTACAGTCATACACGACTTTAAAAAAAGAAAAGAAAAAAATATATTTATATCAGGAAAAAAAAAGAAAAAAAGAAAAGAAAAAGCCACTCCCTTCCATTTGTGATCCTAGTCCGAGACTACAGGCACACTTGAGTATAACCACCACAAAGCCTTCTATTATTCAGATAACATTTTTATTATTACACTGATGGGGTCGTTTTTTCCCTCCAAACTAAATCATGCGGCATCTTTTATTATCCCCCCCCCCCCCTTCTCTTATTTCTACCGCCAGGTAACACCAACATAAAAACTTCCATCCTGCCATTTTTGCAGCCATGTGGGGAAAAATACTGAACCAATAAACATGGACATTGCGCCCTCGCGTTAACATTGTTGGAGGAGAAATCATTTGTGCACTCGATCGTAACAGGATGACATTTCTATTCCACCCAAAGCTAAACTACTTTTTTCGAAACAGCCGATCCTTGCCCTCGCAATGATTATGTCTATTCATGTGCAGAGTGAACGCATTAACTGGATTGTGTGTGTTTTTCCATTCTTTCTCCATCTCAAATGTGATGAGACTCAGAGAATGTGGTCAGGGGAGGGGGTGTTTTGTTGTTTTTGTTTGTTTTTAAGACAGATGGTCAAAAACTATCAATCATTCATAACTAATTACTGTACGTCTGTCCTTCAGGCGGTTGAGGAAGCTTCATATTGTCTTTGGACAACATGAGACGCCGTAGGTCTTGAAGAACAGCTTTAATGCTATATGAATTTTGCCATTTTGTAAGAATCGGTATGCTACGTGCATCCACCTGGAACAGGAAACAAAAACATGAGAAACAAACTCATTAAGACTTCGTAATGAACACACAGGAAATTTAAATACATATGAAACAAAGCAAAAAACCTTTTCCGGGCATTTATAGGGACAAAAGTATTTGGACTTAGTCAGGGGTCACCAACCTTTTTGAAACTCAGATCGACGACTTGGGTACCAATTAATGCGACGGGCTACCAGGTCAATACACACTTCAGAAATATCAAATTTGCTCAATTTACCTTTAGGTATAGGTTATTATTTAAAATTAATGATATTCATCTATATGAAGATAGTGATTTGATTAAAAAAAAAAAAAAAAAAAAAAAAAAAAAAAAAAGCAAAAAAAATAAATAAATAAATTAGATGCAGCTCAATGGACAGTTGCTCTATGGAGTCATGGGCCTGTTCTAAAAATAACAGTGAACAGGCCGGCGGGCGACTCATGCTGTCCTTGTGTGCAACCTGGTGCCCACGGGAACCACGTTGGTGACCCCTAAACCAAGTGCTTTGACCAGACCCATTGCTAACAGGTGAAGAATATCAAACAACACACTATCCTTAAATACGACACCATCACACAACGCTAGCTCTGCCTATAAAACAACTGAGGGCCATCACGGAGATATTCATCCATTCGCTTTCTGAACAGCTTAATCCTAATTTGGGACGTGGGGAGGTTGGTGCCCATCTCAGACAACTCTGGGTGAGGGTGGCATACACCCTGGACAACTCTACAGGCCATTACAAGGCCAACGCTCACAAGAATTCATACTCAGACTCACGGACGATTTGGAACAGCCAATTGACCAACTGTGCATATTCTGTGGGAGGAAACTGGAGTACCTGGAGGAAACCCACGCAAACATGGGGAGAACAGGCAAACTCCACACAGAAACGTGAGACAGACATGCTAAATTTCCAGGCAAAAACATCTCAGCCACCAACACTAATAGGTTCAGGGAGAAAAGACCGCCCCATCCTCTGGTTCTTCACTCGCAACAGAATCCCAAACTCCTTTATGGAAGTAACATCCGAGGGGGGCTGCTGATTGTGAAGCTAGTTGTGGGCATGTAAAGCATCACTGGTGGTGCCCATATACCAGACAGCAGACACGAGTGCGATGTTTCTGGTGGAAAATATCACCTTATAAGAGAAACTCAGTAGGGTAAGGTGTTATAAATCAAACTGGATAATTCACTGGATAATTCAACCCATCACTTTAAGTGTGGAGACCATGTAGAAACTTGTTTTCTAAAGATATAGGTACAGCCAGAAATCAGCATGCACTATAAATCATGAGCCGGACTGTGTTAGCCCAACTCTGGTCAGCTGCCGACAGGCCTGTCCGCTGTTAGCCCAGCTCTGGTCAGCCGCCAACAGGCCTGTCCGCTGTTAGCCCAGCTCTGGTCAGCCGCCAACAGGCCTGTCCGCTGTTAGCCCAGCTCTGGTCAGCCGCCAACAGGCCTGTCCGCTGTTAGCCCAGCTCTGGTCAGCTGCCAACAGGCCTGTCCACTGTTAGCCCAGCTCTAGTCAGCTGCCAACAGGCCTGTCCGCTGTTACCCCAGCTCTGGTCAGCTGCCAACAGGCCTGTCCGCTGTTACCCCAGCTCTGGTTAGCCACTAAACAGATTGTCTAATATTAGACGCACACTGACTAGCCATCCAAGTCTAGTGCTAGCCCACTACTGCTTAGCAGCCAGCCATCCGATGAGCTGGTTGCCATACCACATATCTGTATTTCTGTGCTTGGAATGAGAATTGAATCCTGGCTGTCCTTAACTTTCCAGACTGAGCCATGAGCTACCTTGAGTTTACACAAAGGGTGGTGGGCACCCCATGTTTCAAAATCCTTGTTGATTCAAAATTCTTATTGAAAGGCTTTTATAAAGAGTTCAGACTCTTGCAGTGTACCCAGAGTTCAGGAATGGAATGGCCATAAATATGGCCGATAGTCAGGTGTCCACATATTTTTGGTCTTGGCCATGAAATTATTTAAAAACATTTTTTTATGCTGATTTTATCCTGTCTAGAACTGGGAGACTGGATATCAAATGAAATGTTCTGAAAATTAAACTGAACCACAACTTACCATCCCGTTGGAATTATTTATTCCATTCATGCTAATTTTTGTTACAAATCTAACAGTCGGTGGTGCGTCGGGGTACTTAGGGCCACACTCCACTTTCAGGCTGTATATCTTGTTTTCATAATTAGTCTGAAAAACAAACAAACAAACACACACCCAGGTGGTTAACTTAAGAAATAACATTTTTAACATGTAAACACATTGAGGCAAATTTTCACTTTTTTAAAAATTTTTTTTATATCTGTACTTTGTGGTTTGAAAAAAGCTTAAAGCACCATCCGGTGGTTCAAATCATCCTAAACTATGCGAAAAGCAGGGCTGTAGTTAGTGAAATACCGTATTCGACGTGATAAGCGCCCAGGGGACTTAAAAAAAATTGGAGTGGGTGGGTGCTTATTAAAATGCTATCAGGGAAGTGGATCTTGAAGTGGAAGTGGGAAGTGCTTATTACCATCGAGGCGGAAAACATGAATAACAGAATAAACATACATGGAAACAGCAAAATATATTTTCAGCGGAACTTTAGCGCATTAGGGGGTGTCTTGGGGTGGGTGTCCAGGGCGGAGCCTGTTTGCTATCTACAGTTGGTCAACATATCATCTAGCATAGACTAATTGGAATATAATTATTTGTAAACATATGTATTTGCAATATAATTTACAGACGCTCCCCGACTTGCGTTCATCCGTTTTACCCCCCCCCCCAAAAAGTCAAATTTTGAGTTTAGACGTACCTACGTAATACGCTCACGTAATGACGCTGCGTCCATTGTTTACAAACGACACCCTGAACGTGGCCCTCCTTAGTTCAGTTTTGGGGCAGTGGTGGTCTAGTGGATAGGGCGCAGGATCACTGATCCAAAGGTTGGGGGTTCGAGTCCCCACAAGGTTGTCACTGTCCCCCCAGTGCGGCTAACTAGGTTATCAAAGGCAGGCCATGAACCACGTTGAACCAATCCACACGAACATAAACCAAAGCACATGGCCAGGAACGTCTTTAAATGTATGAAGTTAGTGAATGGGAGAATGGGGTGAAAAATACTCGTCATCACTTTCTGGAAACAACAAAGGCATGTAGACATGGGGAAAATGAAGACTATTGCGCCATTCAGTAATCTACAGGGGGATTTTGTTGCATTAACCAATCAGAGACTGGTCCCACCCACTTTCCAATTGGTTCAATCAATCAATAACAAGAAAAGATAAATATACCAAACCAGAACATGTCTTTATTTTATTTACTTCTTCCCTCAGTCAAGACACAAAAAAACTATAAATGTTGGCAACTTTATTTTGACTTGGGTGAAAAGAACAACAGCAGCAACAACAACAATTTAATCTTAATTCCAACTGTCCTTAAATCTTAATCACCATCTTTCAAATTCAAAAAGAGAATTTCTTTACTGAGAACCTTGTGATCATCATCACGATAATGATAAGAATAATTACTATTTAACATTCCCAGTGAAGTTAAAAGAATCCGAGACATCTTGCTGTGGGGAAAATTTTCAGACATACTCGCGCAGGTCCGATGATCATTCCCGTCCATCGTGTTAAGGTCATGTCCTCGTCATCTTCTAGGCCCCAGCTCACTGTGCCATCTCCGACCCCCTTCTGGCCTTCTTCCAGCTCCTCCAACAAACGAAAATTGCGTGGAACTTTAACTCCTGTACAAAACAAAGTTTGCAAATGATACACATTAAAAAAAACACATGCAGCAATAAAGTGAGTATCACAGTCTTCCATACACCAGCAAGTGCCCTTATACAAATAAACATGCTGTTACTATAGCAGCAATAACAACAAAAACAAAAAAGGCAGGTCTCACATTTCTTTCCTTTCTAAAATTCTTAAACACACTGTTTATAACTAAATGTCTTTTGCAGAATAATCTCCTTGACCCTAATCAATTTAGCTTCAAAGCAGCACATTCCACAGAGACTGCACTCTTGGCTGTAACAGAGAAGCACCATGCTGCAAGATCAGCCAAGATGTCATCAGCCCTCATCCTTCTTGACCTTTCAGCAGGGTTTGACTCGGTCAACCACAAGACTTTCTTGTCCACCCTTAGGAGTCCAGGAGTTTGTGTAGCATGGCAGTGGTTTGCTTGCTACCTGGAACATCACTCATATGGAGGCTACATGGAGGGGATCCATATCCTCTCCATGCCGACTGCTCCACTTGTTCTCTTTTTATACAAAGTCCCTTGGTGAGGTCACATCCTCACATTGATTCTCATATCATTGCTATGCAGATGATACTCAACTTGTTCTCTTTTCCTCCCTCAGATACTGATGTTCCTGCCCGGATCTCTGCATGTCTGGCAAATATCTTCTCATGGATGACAACTCACCATCTGAAGCTTAATCCCAACAAGATTGAGTTGCTGTTCATGCCAGCTGACTCATTTCTACATCAAGATCTTGCAATTTCCTTGGACAGTACTGTGATGTCGCCTTCAGGCTCTGAAAGAAGCCTTGGAATAATCCTAGATACTTATCTTGGCTGTCCTTTTCCTCATATCACTGATCTTCCGCGATCATTTCGATTTCTTCTCTTTAGCAGTCGAAGTATTCATACATTTCTTTCCAGGAAGGCCACTCAGATACTTCTTCAATCCCTTGCCATCTCAAGACTAGATTACTCTAACTCACTCCTGTCTACTTTTGAGTGCTATTCGACCTCTACAAATGACCCAGAATACAGCAACATGGCTTGTTTTCAACCTTCCCATGTTTTCCCAGCCACACCACTGTTACAATGACTCCATTGGCTTCCTGCAGTTGCTCCATTCGCTTGCCTAAAGTCAAAAATGGGCCTGCACCGTCCTACCTCAATGCACTCATCACATCTTGCTGTGTGTACATCACTGTGTTCCCTCAGATCCTCCCTCAATCAAGGGAAAAAAAGCATCTAAAATCTCTGTTCTGGCTCCAAGGTGGTGGATTGTTTGTTTATGGAGACAAATGAGCTTTAAAACATTTTTAACACCAAACATGAATGCAAAGAAGCAGCACAGATAAAATACAGTGCATCACAAGATAGCAGTTGAGCAACTTTTTGCTCACCTCTAAATTGCTAGGAGTGTGAATCCACCCCCTATATTAGTGAGGAACTCAGTCGGCTTTGACGAGTTTTTATACCATTTGATGTAGGTACTCTAAATGTTGTCTTTTTTATTCTCTGACTCTTGCTTTTAATCAGTGATCTGCAAACCCTCTACTGTGCCAGAAGGTGTTTGTGAGGTACGTCTCCTGCTTGAGCGATGCTCAAGGCCGCAATCATGCAGCGCAAATGCTGACTGGATTAGAAACGTGACACCAACCAATCCAAGGGCTCATTGTGAAAAAGTTGATCTTGGCGATGGGTATTTGGATCGAGCCTTGTCCATCCTTGAAAGTCAGCTTCGGGAATTGTTGCAAGTTCACAGGCAGAGAGAAAAACCCAGTTCGTCAATGTGAGGAGATTTTTTACTCCCTAAATCTTGCTTTGTGAACTTGAGGGGCATGTGTGATTGCAACCCTTCAACGTGATTCATCCGTTAACAATTTCTCAAGCAGCAACTAATAGTTTAATATTTAACGTTTAACCATTTGGACAATTTCATTTTTGGTAATCAAACAATTGGTCCTCAGTTCCATGAGAATGCTCCATAAACCCAAACCTGAACTCTACAGATCTGAGCACAATGTTGAAAAATGAACATTTATTAAATAAATTGTTTTAGAGACCAGACCCATGATCTAGGTGTACAAAATGGGTAAAAACAAAAAGTTACATTATTTTGTATAAGAATCTTTTGTTCACATTTATTATTGTAATTTAATATGTAAACCCTCCCTGACCTAATTATCCTAGAAGCTATGTTGTCGGGGGCATAATGCCCCTGGTAGGGTCACCCAAGGCAAATAGGGTGAAGGTCCAGACGAAGCGCGATTCAGAAGATGTCTATGACCAAGAAACAGACAAGGATGGATACAGTTTCCCTTGCCTGGACGTGGGTCACCAGGGTCCCCCATTGGAGCCAGGCCCGCTTGAAGTTGAGCGCCTGGTGGTCGGGCTTCTGTCCATGGAGCCTGGCCGAGCCTAGCCCGAAAAGGAGACACGAGTCCGCCCTCCCATGGACCCACCACCCGCGGGAGGAGTATTAGGGGTCGGGTGCAATGCGAGTTGGGTGGCAGCCTCAGGCATGGGTTCTGTCGAACCGATCCTCGGTTACTGACTCTGACCCTCGGGACATGGAATGTCATCTCTCTGGCAGGGAAGGAGCCTGAACTGGTGTGTGAGGTGGAGAGATACCGACTCGATATAGTCAAGCTCACCTCAACGCATAGCTTGGGCTCTGGAACCACCCATCACAAGAGAGGCTGGATCTTATTCCATTCTGGAGTTGTTCATGGGGAGAGGCAGCGAGCTGGTGTGGGCATTCTTGTTGCCCCCCATCTCGGAGCCCAAATGTTGACGAAAGGGTAATTTCCCTCCTTCGGTTGGGGGGGTGGGGGGGGGCAGGTCCTGACTGTTATTTGTGCTTATGCACCAAATGACAGTTCAGAGTACTCACCCTTCTTGGAGTCTTTAGGGGGTGTGTTAGAGAACGCTCCCTCAGGAAGACTCATTTGTCTTCTTGGGAGACTTCAACGCCTATGTGGGCAATGAAAGTGTGACCTGGAAGGGTGTGCTCGGTAGGTACGGCCTCTCCAGTGTGAACCCGAATGGTGTTTCGTTGTTGGACTTCTGTGCTTGTCACAGTTTGTCCATCACGAACACCATGTTCAAACATAAGTGTGCCCATAAGTGCACTTGGCACCAAGACACCCTAGGTAGCAGTTAGATGATTGACTTTGTAGTCGTGTCATCGGACTTGTGGAGGTATGTTCTGGACACTCGAGTGAAGAGAGGAGCTGAGCTGCCTACCGATCACCATCTGGTGGTGAGCTGGCTTTGGTGGCAGGAGAGGCTGCCTTCCAGACCTGGCAGGCCCAAGTGTGTAATTACGGTATGTTGGGAACATTTGGCAGGGTTTACCTCCCACCTCCGGCAGAGCTACAACCACATCCCGGAGGAGGCGAGTGACATGGAATCCGTATGGGCCACGTTTTGGGAAGAGTTCGTTGAGGGCCTGGACAGTGATTATCGGTTAGCCTCAAAAAGGTTCTGGACCACCATCCGACGCCTCAGGAGGGGGAAGCAGTTCTCCACAAGCACTGTTTACATTTGAGGTGGGGAGCTGCTCACCTCGACTGGAGATGTCGTCCAGGGGTAGAGGGAATACTTTGAGGACCTCCTCAATCCGTGGAGGAGGAAGACCCTGGGGGTTTTGGGTGGGGGTCTGCCCATCACTAGAGTGGAGGTCACTCAGGTTGTCAAAAAGTTCCTCGGTGGTCGAGCTCCGGGGTTGGATGAGATTTTCCCTGAATATCTCAGGGCTCTGGATGCTGTAGGACGGTCTTGGTTGACATGTCTCTGCAATATCACGTGGTCATCTGGGAGTGTACCTCTGGACTGGCAAACCGGGGTGATGTTCCCGATTTTTAAAAAGGGGGACCGGAGGGTGTGTTCCAATTATCAGGGAATCACACTCCTCAGCCTACCTGGGAAAGTCTATGCAGGGGTACTGGAGGAGGATCTGACTGATAGTAGTACCTCGGATTCAGGAGGAACAATGTGGTTTTCGTCCTGGCCGTAGCACTTTTGACCAATTCTATACGCGCCGCAGAATCTTCGAAAGGGCATGGGAGTTTGCCCAATCTGTCCACATGTGTTTTGTGGATTTGGAAAACAATCTTGTGGGGCGTGCTCCGGGAGTACGGTGTTCCGGAACCGTTGCTACGGGCCATTCAATCGCTGTATCACCGGAGCCAGAATTTGGTCCTTATTGGTAACAATAGGTTGAATTTGTTCTCGGTGGGAGTTGGAGTCCGCCAAGGCTGTCCTTTTTCACCGATTCTGTTCATAATTTTTATGGACAGAATTTCTAAGCACAGCCGAGGTGTGGAGGGGCTCTGGTTTGGTGGCATCGGATCTCGTCTCTGCTTTTTGCGGACGATGTTGTCATTTTGGCTTCAGCAAGTCAGGACCTCCAGCTCTCATTGGAGCGATTCACAGTCAAGTGCAAAGCAGCCAGGATGAAAATCAGTACCTCCAAGTCCGAGGCCACGGTTCTCAGTCGGACAAGGGTGGAATGCTCCCTCCGAGTTGGGAATGAGGTCCTGCCCCAAGTGGAGGAGTTTAAGTATCTTGTGGTCTTGTTGACGAGTGAGGGAAGGATGGAGCGGGAAATCGACAGATGGATCGCTGCAGCCTCTGCTGTTAAATGGAACCTGTACCGGTCCGTCGTGGTGAAGAAGGAGCTGAGCTGCAAGGCGAAGCTCTCAATTTACCAGTCGATCTACGTTCCAAATCTCACCTATGGTCACAAGCTTTGGGTAACGACAGAAAGAACAATATCGCGAATACAAGCGGCTGAAATGAGCTTCCTTTGCCAGGTGGTGGGGTTCTCCCTTAGAGATAAGGTGAGAAGCTCTACCATCCGGGGAAAGTTCAGAGCAGATCCGCTGCTCCTCTGCATTGAGAGGGGCCAGCTGAGGTGGCTTGGGCATCTGGTGAGAATACCTCTCGGACACCTCCCTGGTGTGGTGTTTCGGGCATGTCCAACTGGGAAGAGATCCCGGGGTCGACCTAGAACACAATGGAGGGACTATGTCTCTCGGCTTGTCTGGGACCGCCTCGGTGTCCCCCCGGAAGAGTTGGAGGAAGTGGCTGGGGAAAGGGACGTCTGGCCCTCTTTGATCAGGGTGCCCCCCGCGACCCGACCCTGGACTTAGCGGAAGAAGAGGAGATGAGATTTGAATATGTAACCATAAACATTTCATTGTATACTTTATTAAGAATCACCCGTAACACATTGTGAATGAGGTGGCAAATGAGTTGTGACAGTCAGCACGGCGATACTGTAATCAATGACCTCAGCATTTTTTTAACACTTAAAAAAAATTAAAAATAATAATCAGTATTCATCTATCTATGGCTTTGCTAATGGTAGACAAGTTTTTTTTGAGTTTTGATGCCCATAAAAAACATCCTCTAAATCTGTCCCTTTAGACATGAGGTTTAAGATTGTGCACACGCTACACAATACTAGCGCCAAAAAAAAAAAAATTGAACAAATGTCTGTTCGTGAGTAAAAATGAGTATACATATTTAAAAACTAACAGTCTCATAAGTTACACAGAAATGTATTGCTAGCTTTCGCCAAGCAAGGAAAAGGGATGTTTACATCATCTCAATCAATCAGCAGGAAGGAGGACAGCCATTGGCGGAATTTCAATCATGTGACAGTTGCTCGGCAGTCCGCGAATATGCGCAAGTGCAA
The DNA here is from genome assembly GCA_024760905.1 of Plotosus lineatus. Taxonomy (NCBI): domain Eukaryota; kingdom Metazoa; phylum Chordata; class Actinopteri; order Siluriformes; family Plotosidae; genus Plotosus; species Plotosus lineatus. The sequence continues at coordinate 111,584,392 of CM045728.1, forward strand.
AACTGCGAATTGTCAAGGGCCTACTGTACTTTATTTAGTGATCCAAGATGGCGCTCCCTAGAGGGCGATGTCGCAGAATTCTTGGACTCAAATTGTTTCTTTTAATTTGTTTTGTATGTTGTTTTTGTTTTTTGCACTATGCTCGTCTATGACCGGGCGACCCTACTATAGCTATGAGAGCGCAGTCCTTTTGGACATTTAGAACTGAGGAAACCCAACGAGGCCCAAGGAGATGCACAGTCAAAAATCCCAAACTCCGAGGACATATACTTACTTGGTGACTTCAACACTCATGTGGGCGCCGACTGGCAAGCATGGCCTACCTGCCTTGGCCACCATGGCATAGGCAGGGTGAATAAGAACGGACAGAGTCCACTCAAACTCTGCTGCTCTCACCAACTCCTACTTCATATGCAAGGAGATACAAAAAGTGTGTAGGAGACATCCCTGGTCCCGCCACTGGCACTAGCTAGACTTTATCACCAAGAGAGCAGACCTCAGCACAATCTTTCATATGCGATCCTACCTCAGCGCTAATTGTGACAGATCATTCACTCATTGCCAGCAAGATTAGGCTGAAGCCCAGGAAGATACACCATACCAAGACGAAGGGTCTCCCACGCATCAACACCTATGGCATGTCAGACTCCACCAAAGCCCACTGTTTTTGCAGACACCTTGCAGGAAAAGCTCACTATGCAGCCACCATCAAGTGACTCGGGCAACAGTGACGCCACATGTAATCACCTCCGTACTGTCATCTACGACTCGGCCATAACCGCCTTCGGAAAAACCCCCGGAAAAATGCAGATTGGTTTGAGGTACATTGGGTAGAGATGCAGCCAGTGACAGAGGTCAAACAAAAAGTGATGTTGGATCACAAGCAGAATTCCTGCCTTAACACACGAGGCGCTCTCAAAGCAGCCAGAAGCAAGGCTCAGCAGACGACCCACTGCTGTGCAAACAAGTACTGGCAGGAATAGTGCACCCAGATCCGGTCAGCTGCTGATTGTGGCCATGCTAATTGAATGTACGTGGGGATCAAAATTGCCAGTCGCTTCATGACCTCCTGTGTCCGTACTGGGAGCAAGGCCACATTCCTCAAGATTTGAGAGATGCCAAGATCGTCGCCCTGTATAAAAACAAGGGAGATCGTAGCAATGGTATTAACTATTATGGCATCTCCCTGCTGAGCATTGTTGGCAAGATTTTCGCCCGAGTCGCCCTCAACCACCTTCAGAGCCTCGCTTCGCACGTCTATCCTGAGTTGTAATGTGGCTTCAAAGCTGGGAGATCCACAGTATATATGATCTTCTCATTAAGTCAGTTGCAGGAGAAGTGCCATGAACAACTGCAGCCTTTGTTGTCTGCTTTTGTGGACCTGACCAAAGCTTTCGATTTGGTGAGAAGAAACGGGCTTTTCCATATTCTTCAAAAGATCCGCTGTGCTCTCAAACTCCTTGCAGTCATTGTCTTCTTCCATCAGGTCATGCAGAGCAGTTTGTTTCAATGGGGCCAACTCTGACCCCTTCTCAGTCAGCAATGGAGTGATGCAAGGCTGCATCCTTGCACCAACTCTATTCGGGGGTATTAGCTCAATGCTCCTACATTACACCACAGTTTTTGCTGACTGTGAAGGTGATGTTTACAGATGAACGAGGCAAAATGGTAAATTCCTCTACATCACCAGAATCCGTGTCAAAGCCAAGACCTATGAGGTGCTGATACGCGAGCTGCTGTTCACAGATGATGCTGCTTTAACATCTCACAGCAAAGATATCCTTCAGTACGTGGTGAACAAGTCGTCCACTGCCTGCAGGGAGTTCGAGCTGACAATCAGCCTCAAGAAGACTAACATCATGTCACAGGGTGTCAAGTCCCCACCATCCATAACAGTCAGAGACTCACAGCTCAAGGTCGTGGACGCCTTTACCTATCTGTGCTCCACCGTGACCAGCTTAACATCTCTTGACATTGACACAAGTTCAAAACTTCCGGGGTCATGGCCAAACTCAACAAGTGAGTGTGGAACACCAGCCTGCTGAGCAAAAGGACTAAGGTCCATGTTAATCAAGCTTGTGTCCTGTCTACTCTATTTTATGGCAGCGAGGAGTGGACGACCTATACCAGACAAGAAAGACACCTCACTGTGTTCCATCTCCACTCACTGCATATCAGATGGCAGGACAAAGTCCCAAATACTGAGGTTCTTCAGCGTGCCGGTTGTATTAGCATACTCTCCATGCTCATAAAGCCGTCTCCGTTGGCTCGGCCATGCGCACCACATGAAGCCTCAGTGCCTGCCACGAGAAATTCTCTACAGTGAACTGCGTGAAAACACTCATCGAGTCAGTCGACCTTTGCCGTGCTTCGAAAACACTGTAAAGTGAGACTTCAAAGCAGCCAACAATAACAAAATCAGCTGGGAGGACACTGCTGTAAACCGTGACTCCTGACGGCAAAGGGAAAACGCTGGGACGTCAGAAGCTGAGGAGGATGGGAGAACCCAAGCTACATCAAAGAGAGCAGTGAGAAATCCACATACATCTGTGACGACTGCAAGAGGGACTGCCACTCCAGGAACAGCCTGTCCAACCATGCAAGATCCTGTAACGCCCACCCCCCGGTGCTCATCATTGCCTACGAGACGAGGATGCCAATGATTGATTTTCTAATATATATATATATATATATAAAATATAGATACATACACACTATATATAAACACATCATTATGGATACAATATATGTAGCATACACGTCGCAACAGCTCAACGGGACGTGAAAATAATGACATCTTTTTCTTGTCACAAAATTGAGAGAGGAAAAAGCTGTAAACTAGGAGGTACTTGATTTATTAAAAAAATGTTCACCATATGTACATATTTTGATATAATATGATATCTCTAAGGCATGCACGAAAGATTTTGATGCACTGATTCAAAAATAAACTTGGGCAATAGAAATATTTATTCTAGGTTGAAGTTGTGTAGTTGGAAAAAGTGCCAGTTTCATGATCAGACCAATATAATATGTATGCATGCATGTGTGTATGTACATATATACAGGGATCCCGCACTTCCCATGGTTAATCCTACGGAGATCCCCACGCGACCATCGAAATCCACAAAGTAGGATCACCCCCCACAACCCCGACTGACATATACGTACACGTATGTGTATACAGATGCTCCCCGACTTACGTTGATCCATTTTGTTTTTTTTTTTCAAAAAAAAAAAACAAAAACAAAAAAAAGAGTCAAACTTCGAGTTTGGACATACCTACATAGCACGCTGACGTAATGACGCTGCGTCAATTGTTTACAAACGACAGACTGAACATGCCCCTCCTTCTTCCCAGTTCAGTTACACACACACACACACACACAGAGATATATATATAGCAGTTATATAGCGTGTTACCCTTGTGTTAAGACGTCGTCTCTGTGATCTCTGTGTTTACACTGTTTTGCAGACTTAAGTAACCTGAAGCAAATCTGGTTGGTCAGCAGCGTAAGCCTACTAGCATGGGTGCAAGTCTCATACACAGAGATGAATTAACTATCTGCTTGGATCGACGCAATCTACGATGCATACTCAGTTAAGCAGAGTTGTAAAATGAATGAAATCCCGAATCCAGAAAAGAAAGAGAACTCTCCGCTCTCCTGGTGATTCACATCAGTGTAGGCTGATTACTAAACGAGTTCAAATTGAAAGACCAGAAGTCTGTATAACCCGCGCTTTGTGTCAAGCACAGCAAGTAAACTACTTTCAATTTTTAGTTTCGGCTTATAAGCAGAAAGAGCGTATCATAGATAATGTTAAAGGTTATATTTGATATTTGCTTAAAATTTATCTATTTGAAATTATTTTGCTTGAATTTAATTTATTTGAAATTAATGTTATTTGATATAGTTGATATTATTTTACAATGTCATGTTTATAATAATTGATTTAGGGGTGTTTTATGAGATACGGTAATGGTATTTATGGATGTATAGTACAGTATGAGCGTCATACGTCACACATACCTCACAGTAACAACTTGCGTTCGGCCGATCGGAACCAATTAAAAACGGAAGTCGGGGAGCGTCTGTAGATCAATAAATACATATTCAATGATATAAATGCTTTAATAACAATTAAACATTAAAAAAAATAATCTAAGATGTACATAAAATACAAATACAGACGCTCCCCAACATTCATTTTGCAAACATCCTGAAATAAGTCCAATGTCGAAAGTGAAATGAAATTGAAGTAGTAGTAGTAGAAATAGAAATGGAATAAAATCTATAAAAAGATATATCATAAATATAAGTATGAAATATGAATAAACATTATCCTGAGGTACACTTAATACTAGGCTACGGCAGAGGGGCGTGGCTGACACGTGCTTGACACCCTGCAGAGGTCCTGGAAGAGAATCAGAACTATACATTTCTGAACTCATGCCAAAACTTTCAAAGAAGAAACAAATTGACTCCAGTATTATAATGAACTGGATAAGAGTGAAACTCTAAATCTGATCAGATCCGCTGTGCTGTGCTTAGGGGGAACCAGGAGTTTAAACATGGGACATAATGATATTGTTAATGTACAGATAATTATAGAGAGAGAGCGAGAGAGAAAGAGAGATTGTGCACAGTACAAACTCGTATAGATTACTTATACAGTAGGCCCTCGTTATTCGCGGGGGTTCGGTTCTGGCCTCTTCCACGAATGAAGCTAATTCGCGAGTTCTGTACCCGGAAGTAAAACCCCATGTATCATATTACATGCGCGAATGATCAACCATGTATCTATTACATGCAGTAAAATATGCTTCTTAAACACATTCTATAGACAGTCTTACTCATTAATACAGTATGAATGTAGTAAAATGTGGTAACGATGAAGAAAAACTTCTTAATTTTTACTGTGATATTGATTGATAAAATATAAACATTATACAGCATATTTTATATACACACACACACACACACATATATATATATACACACACACACGCACATGTATACATATAGTCGGCCCTCTACTTACGAAAACCTCCGAGTACGAAAAGTCCAGGTTACGAAAAACATTTTCCTAAATTTTCGTCCTTTTTTTACGAAAAGCGCCAAACGCGCCATTCAAAAATTCAACCAAGCCATTCAAGAATTCAAACAATGCGTGAGTTGCTCTCTCATTCGCTGTATCCAAACATCCCGCACCGCTGGCCTCCCATTGGCCAGGAGGGAGCTGAACTGTACCCGTACTTCCTGTTTGTCACACGCATGAAGGAGAGTTGAACAGAACTGTTGGCTTGTTTTGAGATTGATCATTGCAGTGTTATATTTCATTATCCATCATGGACCCCAAGAAAGTGATTCCTGGTGACACAGAAAAAAAGAAACGGGCTCCGTTATTAATCGAAATGAAGCAGGAGATAAAAAATATATATAAAAGTGGGACGCGGTTGAGCGAAATCGCACAAGAGTATGGCTGAAACCCCTCTACAATCGGGACGATATTGAAGCAGGAGACATTAAAGCGGAAATACAGTGACGGAGGCGATTATTTCGGCACGATATTGAAGCAGATGGAGGCATGAAAATGCTCCGTGGGACAAGACCTCCGATCTCGCAAGGAAGCAAGTTAATATTGAATCTTTCAAACAGGTACTATAATTCCGCTTTATATACATTAGCCGAAATGTATGCTTTTAAAGACATCACTCAAATGCTCCGTCGGCTGTGCGCTGCGTGTGGGTGGAGCCCACATTCGGCAAAACACGCCAGAGAGAGGTAGAGTTGTGTGTGTGTGTGTGAGAGAGAGAGAGAGAGAGACAGACAGCGAGAGATGGAGAGAGTGTTGTGTGTGTGTGCATGTGCATTAATAAAAAATGTTTAATAATGATTTAATTAATAAATGTTAATAAAATGGTTTAATATGTTAAAATGTTTAAAAAATATTTTTTTTATTTTTAACACATATTTCATACATATTTCATACAAAATTGGTGTACTTTTATCATTTTTAAAGGGTTTATGGGGTAGTCTTGGGAGCCTTGGAATGAATCACGCGTTTCACATGCAAAATGCGCCTCTACTTACGAAAACTCCAGGTTCAAAAAAGGCTCTGGAACGGATTAATTTTGTAAGTAGAGGGCTGAATGTATATGTAATATATATAAGTGGTACCTCACCTTACGATAGTCAAAGCAAACAAAAAATCCAGGTTATGAAAAACATTTTCAAAAATTTTTTGTCTCTGTATACGAAACAAGTTCTCCTTACGAAAGGCACCATTCAAACATTCAAACAATGTACAAGCTGCTCTTCCATCAATGACGTTAAAATATCCCACTCCACTGGCCTCCCATTGGCTAGGAGGGATGATGCAGCTACCTCCCATTGCCCATCTTCCAAAATCCTGCCACGCTGGCCTCCCATTGGCTAGGAGGGATGACGCAGCTCCCTCCCATTGGTTATCTCCCAACATCACACCCTGCTGGCCTCCCATTGGCTAGGAGGGATGACACAGCTCCCTCCCATTGGCTATTATGGAGCTGCATCTCCCATAATGCGTTTCGTGTAAAGGACAGAGTTACTGTTGTTTCATTCTTTATTTCTTAACTCAGGCTTTTAACCTTCCATAAACATTTGTAAGATTATAACTCTGCTCAGAAGACATGGTCAACACGTGTCATGGTCTGCTAAGAAGACATGGTCAGCGTGTGATTTCCGGTGCGAGGAATGAATCACATGTTTCACATGTAAAATGCGGTTCAATTTACGAAAAGTTCAGGTGAAGAAAAAGGCTCTGGAACGGATTAATTTCGTAAGGTGAGGTACCGCTGTGTATACAGAGGCTTCCCACCTTACGTTCATCCGTTTTATGCAGTGCACGCGAGAGGAGAGAGAGAGAAAAAGAGAGAGAGGTGTGTGTGTTAATAAAAATGTTTAATAATGATTTTTCTTTTACTTTTAACACATATTTCATACAATAGTGGTGTACTTTTATCATTTAAATTTTGAATTTAGACGTACCTACGTAGTACGCTGACGTAATGACGCAATGACCCTGCATTCATTGTTTAAAAACTACAGCCCGAGTGTATGTGTATATATAGCAGTTATATAGCGTGTTACCCTTGTGTTAAGATGTCATCTCTGTGATCTGTGTGTTTACACTGTTTTGCGGACTTTTGTAACCCTAAGCAAATATGGTTGGTCAGAAGTGTAAGCCTACTAGCATGGGTGCAATTCTTATACACAGAGATGAATTAACTATCTGCTCAGATCAGCACCATGCATACTCACTTAAGCAAAGAGTTGGAAAATGAAAACCTGAATCTACAAATTACAGAACAATTACAGATACAGTCGGCCCCCAATTTACGAAAGCCCCCTTTGTACGAAATCCCCGGATTACGAAAAACATTTTCTGAGTTTCTGTCCCCGAAATACGAAACAAACCCCTCTTACGAAAAGAAATTCAAAATTCAAACAGCAGGGAACGCGCTTTGAATTCCACGTCTTGTGGGTGTGGCCCGCAATGCACGCGAGAGGAGAGAAAGAAAAAAAGAGAGAGGGAGAGAGAGGTGTGTGTGTGTTAATAAAAATGTTTAATAATGATTTTTCTTTTACTTTTAACACATATTTCATACAATACTGGTGTACTTTTATCATTTTTAAAGGATTATCCAGTCCAAGGACTGGAGACTTGGAACGAATTAGGTATTTAACATGTAAGATGCGACCCCTACTTAGGAAATCCCCGCTATATGAAAAGGGCTCTGGAACGGATTCATTTCGTAAATTGGGGGCCGACTGTATTTATTATCTTTTAGCAGAATCCTAAGAGTGTATACTTATTTTTATATTAATATTCATTAGGATTTGTACTTGTTGTTTGTATGCATCTCTTGAATAAAGTTTACTTACTTACACAAGAGAAAGAACTCTCCGATATGCTGGGATTCACATCAGTGCAGGCTGTGCTCTAAACGAGTTCAATGGCACCTTGTGCACTTGAAAGACCGGGAGTCCGTATAACCCACAGCAAGGACACTACTTTTGCAAGTACACTACTTTCGGTATTGAGCGCCTCACATATTGTAAGCGTTGATTGGCTGTTTTAAGCTTCATGTAAAGTAACTCGATATAAATAAGTGACTTATTTGAAATTAATGTTGATATTGTTTGATATATTTGATATTATTTTACAATGTTATGTTTATAATAATCGATTGAGGGGTGTTTTATGAGCTACGGTAATGTATTTATGGATGTATAGTACAGAATGAGCGTCATACCTCACGTCACTGTAACAACTTACGTTCACTTTCAACTTGCGTTCGGCCATCCGGAACCAATTAAAAACGTAAGTTGGGGAGAGTCTGTGTGTGTATATATATATATATATATATATATATATATATATATATATATATATATATATATATATACACATACATACACATACATACATACACACACCTCACTTTCCGCTGGTAATTGGGACCGAGATACCCCCGCAATAACTGCGAAGTAGGATTAACCCCCCAACTGACGCATATGTACATGTACATGTGTATATAATATCAATAAATACATATTCAATGCTATATAAATGCTTACAGTAACAAACAAAAAATAATGCATAATACAGTCGGCCCCCTACTTACAAAGACCATTGTGTATGAAATCCCCGGGTTACGAAGATCATTTTCCTAAGTTTCCGTCCCCGGGATACGAAAAGAAATTCAAAATTCAAACGCGCCAATTAAAATTTCACACGACACACAAGTTGCTCTCTCATAGGCTGTCTCTCAACATCTCGCCCCACTGGCCTCCCAGATAGAGACAGAAGGAAGCTTAAAGGGTACCTGTAGTGAAAGCGCTCATATGCCTAATTTGATGTATTGTGTATAGCTAGTGACAAAACACCTATAAGGCGTTTATTATATTCTCTCAGAAATCAGCTTTAAGCGATTTAAGGGCCTCACTAACGTCAAGCTTCAGAGCACAGGAGTTTTGCAGTGTCACATTTCCTGTGACGTCACATCCTTGACAAAGCCTCTACTGGAACTGCGAGATTGCAATGTAAATAAGGCTATATACCGGGCACAACAACACAAGCTCACGGAAACTTGGAAAAAACAGACATTATAGTAGTTTTTTTTTTTTAAACCATGAATGAAGACAATTTCGTAGAAGGAGCAGAAGGTCATTTATATGAAGCTCTGAAGAAAGACTATCCACATTTGGTGAAATCGGACCAGGAAAGTGACGACTCGGAGGACGACATTGGGGAGTTGGCAGAAGCTCCTTACACGGAAAAATCATAGCAAACAACCAGCAAATATTTGGTGCTCTTGTGGAAAATGTGTGCGTTAAAAAAACGATCAGGAGTCCTATTGTTGTAAAGAACATGAATTGCTTCAGGAAAATATACTGACATTCTGCAATTGGCTATACGACTGTCAACAATGTCACAATGACCTTTGACCCCGGTGAAAAAAAAGCCAACATGTCCGCGCACTGAGCCTCGGTGAGTAAGGAATGTCATATAGAAGAAAAGGAAATGTGGACATACATAAACTACCAACATCACGCGGTGTTTAAAAGTTAATAATAAGGTACAGGGGATATATTTTTAACACTGTCAATTTTGGGTACAGGTACCCTTTAACTCTTTAGTTTAGTTTTTTAAGTTGTTTAATTCAGTAAATGTTTAATAAATGTGGGCGCATTTGAGCTTATCTGGAATTCCGGTCCCTCAAGGAATCAAATTAAAGTTGAGTTTGTCAAGCAGGGAATGCGCTTTGAATTCACGTGTTGTGGGCGTGGCCTGCAGCGTGCACAAGAGAGAGACAGGTGTGTGTGTGTGTGTTAATAAATGTTTAATAATGGTTTAACTAATAAATATGTTAATAAAATGGTTTAATATGTTAAAATGTTTAATAAATAATTTTTTTACTTTTAACACATTTCATACAAAATTGGTGTACTTTTATCGTTTTTAAAGGGTTTATGGGGTTTATCCAGTCCAAAGACTGGAGCCTTGGAACGAATTTGGCGTTTAACATGCAAGATGCGACCCCTACTCAAGAAATCCTCTCGTTACGAAAAGGGCTCTGGAAAGGATTACTTTCGTAGGTAGAGGGCCGACTGTATGTAAATAAAATATAAATACACACACAGACACATGCACGCAGATGCACACCACACAAAAATATAGTTTTGATGAGAGATTTTGAGTTGTTTTTTGTTTGTTTAGGGGTTTTTTTTCCCCCACAATTGACCTTGTTTTTGTGGCATTTTCCTTAATCGTTCCCCCTTTCGTCCTTAATTTCCTTATTTTTTATTTCGATGAATATATATAATAATAAAAAATAAATAAATAAATATATATATATATATATATATATATATATATATATATATATATATAAAAACAAACAAAAAAAACAACAATGCAATGAAGCCGCATAAATTGAAGCGCTAAATAGCAAGGAATCCCTGTGTGTGTGTGTGTGTGTGTATGTATATATATATACTAGTCCTTCTCAAAAAATTTGCATATTGTGATAAAGTTCATTATTTTCTGTAATGTACTGATAAAAATTAAATTTTCGTATATTTTAGATTCATTACACACAACTGAAATATTTCAGGTCTTTTATTGTTTTAATACTGATGATTTTGGCATACAGCTCATGAAAACCCAAAATTCCTATCTCAAAAAATTAGCATATCATGAAAAGGTAGTCTAAACGAGCTATTAACCTAATCATCTGAATCAACCAATTAACTCTAAACACCTGCAAAAGATTCCTGAGGCTTTTAAAAACTCCCAGCCTGGTTCATTACTCAAAACCGCAATCATGGGTAAGACTGTCGACCTGACTGCTGTCCAGAAGGCCATCACTGACACCCTCAAGCAAGAGGGTAAGACACAGAAAGAAATCTCTGAGCGAATAGGCTGTTCCCAGAGTGCTGTATCAAGGCACCTCAGTGGGACGTCTGTGGGAAGGAAAAGGTGTGGCAGAAAATGCTGCACAACCAGAAGAGGTGACCGGACCCTGAGGAAGATTCTGGAGAAGGGCCGATTCCAGACCTTGGGGGACCTGTGGAAGCAGTGGACTGGGCTACAGGTGCCGCATTCCCCAGGTCAAGCCACTTTTGAATCAGTAACAGCGGCAGAAGCACCTGACCTGGGCTACAGAGAAGCAGCACTGCACTGTTGCTCAGTGGTCCAAAGTACTTTTTTCGGATGAAAGCAAATTTTGCATGTCATTCGGAAATCAAGGTGCCAGAGTCTGGAGGAAGACTGGGGAGAAGGAAATGCCAAAATGCCTGAAGTCCAGTGTCAAGTACCCACAGTCAGTGATGGTCTGGGGTGCCATGTCAGCTGCTGGTGTTGGTCCACTGTGTTTTATCAAGGGCAGAGTCAATGCAGCTAGCCATCAGGAGATTTTGGAGCACTTCATGCTTCCATCTGCTGAAAAGCTTTATGCAGATGAAGATTTTCATTTTTCAGCACGACCTGGCACCTGTTCACAGTGCCAAAACCACTGGTAAATGGTTTACTGACCATGGTATTACTGTGCTCAATTGGCCTGCCAACTCTCCTGACCTGAACCCCATAGAGAATCTGTGGGATATTGTGAAGAGAAAGTTGAGAGACACCAGACCCAACACTGTGGATGAGCTTAAGGCCGCTATCGAAGCATCCTGGGCCTCCATAACACCTCAGCAGTTCCACAGGCTGATTGCCTCCATGCCACGCCGCATTGAAGCAGTCATTTCTGCAAAAGGATTCCCGACCAAATATTGAGTGCGTAACTGAACATAATTATTTGAAGGTTGACTTTTTTGTATTAAAAACACTTTTTTTATTGGTCGGATGAAATATGCTAATTTTTTGAGATAGGAATTTTGGGTTTTCATGAGCTGTATGCCAAAATCATCAGTACAAACAATAAAAGACCTGAAATATTTCAGTTGGTGTGCAATGAATCTAAAATATATGAAAGTTTAATTTTTATCATTACATTACAGAAAATAATGAACTTTATCACAATGTGCTAATTTTTTGAGGACTAGTATATATATACACACACACACACACACAGGGATTCCTCGCTATTTCGCGCTTCAATTTATGCGGCTTCAGTGCATTGTTTTATATATATATATATATATATATATATATATATATATATATTCATCGAAATAAAAAAATAAGGAAATTAAGGACGAAAGGGGGAACGGTTAACGAAAATGCCACAAAAACAAGGTCGATTGTGAAAAAAAAAAAAAACCCTATTATATACACACACACACACACACACACACACACACACTAGAGGTGCACCCATGAGGGCGACGTTGCAGAGTTCTCAGAGTCATATTTCTTTTGATTTGTTTTATTTGCACTATGCTTGTCTATGACCGGTCGACCCTACTACAGCTATGAGAGCGCAGTCAGTTCAGAACTGAGCACACTCAACTCCTATCCTGAGCTAATATGCTACAGTAGCGCAATGCTAGCTGCACTCTGAATAGCAATAAGCCCAGGCAGAGACATGGCAGGCGGGAAGGGGCTGAACGACGATTTCAGTGCTTGGTTCGCACTTCCGGTCGTACTGCTTGGAAATGTTCAGTCTCTGCAAAACAAGATGGACCAACTTCATGCTCGCATTGCAACGCAGAGGAATCTACGGGTCCGCTCCATACTGTGTTTCTGTAAAATATGGCTCAAGGAGAGTACACCCGATAAGGCGATTACACCAGCCGGCTACACGGTCTTCAGGAGCGCAGCGGACGGTGAAGTGATAAGCAGGTCTGCCTCACATCAAGAAGGCTGGGGTTCGATTCCAGGCCTGGGCGTTTCTGTAGTAGTTTGCATGTTCTCCCCATGCTCGTGGGTTTCCTCTGGGAACTCCAGTTTCCTCCCACGGTCCAAAAACATACACAGTAGGTTAACTGGCTGTTCTAAATTGCCCGTAGGTTCGCATCGTGCAGAAGGCAATGGCAAACCACTGCACTATCCTTGCCAAGAAAACCTCCATGAAGATGATAATCCAGGCGTTATCCTTCATGGCAGGTCGCCAAGAGTCATCCTACAACTCCGAAAGGTACCAGACCACATACATATACACATATACATTTTATTTATATATATATATATATATATATATATATACACACACACACACACACACACAGTGATACCTCAGCTCACGAACATAATTGGTTCCCAGAAAGATGGTGTAAGGCGAAAAGTTCGTCTTCCGAACATTTATTTCCCATAAGAAACCATTAAAAATGAGAATAATCCGTTCCCAGGTCCCCATAAAACATAATTTTCTACTAAATAAGCCTTAAAACTACACAAAAATATACCTTATTTTATGTATAATAAATGTGCTATTGTATTGTAATTAAAGAAATAAACTGTACTGTATAATAAAGTCGTTTTATTTACCTTTGTGATGGTAGTTGATGGCTTGATGGAATGGAGTGGGAGGAGGAGGGAGGGAGGGACTTACTGTTTGGAAGGAGAGTTTGGAAACGCCTACTGTTTGGAAACACCCTTAGCCACACACGCACCCTTAATAGCTTCCTTGTTCTTAAGGATGGTAGCAATGGTAGACTTAGCGTACTGGTACTGGGACGCTAAGTCACACAAACGCACACCTTGTTCGTGTTTTTCAATGATCTCCGCCTGTGGTGGGGTCTTTTTCGGTCCCATAATAGCAAAAGTACACTCAAGATGGTCCAAAATGTCGATCAAACACAAACCACGTCCGCACTCAAAGAAAGGGGGTGACGAAATGGGACGCCGTGAGCGTGCGTCAGCTTCTCGTGGCTGCCACCGTGGCGCTGTTCGACCGTGTGGTTTGGTTCATCCGCCGAAAACTAGTTCGTCAGCAGAGACTATATGCTCGCGAATTTAATGTTCTTGAGGCGAAAAGTTCGTGAGCTTAAGCGTTCGTCAGCGGAGGTTTTACTGTATGTATATATATATACACACACACACACACACACACACACACACACACACACACACACACACACACACACACACACAGTCGGCCCTCGACATTCACGGGGGTTTGGTTCCGACATGAGTACTATAATAAAGTTTATCCTTTTGGTATCGTTTGTTAAACATGCTACAGAACATAAAATCTCATGCATAAACATGAACTTAGGTACTGTACTGGAATAATAATTGAAAAAGATTTTAATACAACAGTTCAGAGAAAACCCTCATTTCTCAGGATAAAGTCATTTCTTCAGAAGAGACATCCAGCGTTTTCTATCGCTTAGCCAGAGAAGACACACAGCGTTTGAGTGGTATCATAGAGCTTAACTGGTAATTAAAACACACACAAAAAAGCTCATTGACAACTTATGCACGAATGAGGGAAAAAGGGGCAGGACATCAGCTCAACCAATCAGGAGAAAGGAGGGCAGCCATTGGCTGAATTCTAATCACGTGCCGGTTGCTCGGCAATCAGTGAATACTCAAACCGTGTGTACAAAACCGAGAATAGCCAAGGGCCTACTATATACTAGTCCTTCTCAAAAAATTTGCATATTGTGATAAAGTTCATTATTATCATTATTTTGATACAAATTCATTATTACACCACTGAGCAACAGTCCAGTGCTGATTCTCTGTAGCCCAGATCAGGCGCTTCTGCCGCTGTTTCTGGTTCAAAAGTGGCTTGATCTGGGGAATGCGGCACCTGTAGCCCAGTCCACTACTTCCACAGGTTCCCTAAGGTCTGGAATCGACCCTTCTCCACAATCTTCCTCAGGGTCCGGTCACCTCTTCTGGTTGTGCGTTTTCTGCCACACTTTTTCCTTCCCACAGACGTCCCACTGAGGTGCCTTGATACAGCACTCTGGGAACAGAATATTCGCTCAGAGATTTCTTTCTGTGTCTTACCCTCTTGCTTGAGGGTGTCAATGATGGCCTTCTGGACAGCAGTCAGGTCGGCAGTCTTACCCATGATTGCGGTTTTGAGTAATGAACCAGGCTGGGAGTTTTTAAAAGCCTCAGGAATCTTTTGCAGGTGTTTAGAGTTAATTGGTTGATTCAGATGATTAGGTTAATAGCTCGTTTAGAGAACCTTTTCAAGATATGCTAATTTTTTGAGATAGGAATTTTTGGTTTTCATGAGCTGTATGCCAAAATCATCAGAATTAAAACAATGAAAGACCTGAAATATTTCAGATGGGGTGTAATGAATCTAAAATATACAAAAGTTTAATTTTTATCAGTACATTACAGAAAATAATGAACTTTATCTCAATATGCTAATTTTTTGAGAAGGACTAATATATCACATATATATATATATATATATATATATATATATATATATATATCACACAAACACACCCAATTCAATTATGTATTTCAATAACTCCAGACACGTTTACTAGAATAATCACAGACTTAAAATAAAAATTAGATCTGCTCCAAAAACTGTGCATCACACGCCAAAACTAGTTTTTCAATGAAGTGAATTCATTGCAGGGCTTAACGATGTAAAAAAGGCTGAAAACACCCAAGTCATTGACAGGTTAACGCGCTAAAACATTTCTGAAAATACTGGTTCCTTTTTGTTTTTTTTAAATCTATGTTGTGAGTACAGATAAACAGTTTATAATATTGTTTGGTATGAACTATAAGCATCGGTCTCCAAAAAAACAACAAAAAAAAACAAATAAACCCCACACACAATTTAGTCTAGTACTATTTTAAACAGAGCTGTTGATTTTATTTTTCTTGAAAAGCTTCTGAGTGGCACATCGACAAGGCGTATGACTATTAACCCAGAGATCGCAAGCTCAAATCCAGGTTAGGACTATGGACAATAGAGGTTTTGCAGCTGACGTCATGCATACCTCATCCCGCCATATTGGGGTGAAAACACACCATTCACGCTGGTCGCAACACAGTAGCACACGCGTGTGTAAGGGTTTAATACTTAATTTATTTATTAAACAATCGCAAAATGGCACTTAACTGTGTTGCTGTCGACTGTACAAATTATAGAGGAAAGAAAGCGGGTGTTAAATATCACAGATTCCCCGCTAATAAGGCCCGAAGAGAGAAATGGATTTCTGCTTTGAAAAGAGCTGTTACCGACAACAAAAGGAAAGATTGGGACCAGCTCCTCCTAACAATCATGTATGTAGCGAACATTTTGTTGAAGGCAAGTAATTTTTATCAGTAGATATATTATTATTTATTGTCTTAACCACAGTTTGATTCTATTTAACTGTATATCTGGTGTCCATTTATAAGCTGAGGACAGCTAAAATGCTATTTAGTCTTTATTGTAACATGGACAGTATATATAACTATTATAATACTTCCTAGATTTAGATCCACATGTTTGTGCTTAATATACAATGTAGGCAAAATGATAAAAAAAAAATGTGAGTCATAATTACCTCTGCCATGATTAATACTTTGGTGTCCTCACACAGCTTGCCATGGGCATTATTAGAGGCTTTCCTGGGTATAATGTGCTCGCGAAGTGCTGAAAACCCATCCAGATAAAAAATACTAATTGGTTTCCCAGATTTAACTTTAACAGTCTTTAATATGTGTTCTAACACACACAACAAGCATGCCGTTCTTTGGTTTCCATTTGACTTGTTTAATCCCACAATGCATTACAGAACCGGAATATACCAAATTCTGGGGGGAGTAATCATTAACAATAATTGGTACACTCTAAGCCCTTTGAAACTTTTCAGTTTTTCGTGAGTATAATCAGATGTGCGATTAATCAAATAATTATAGATATCTGGGTATGTTAAACCAGGTATCCAGTCCGTTGCTTCATCCATGCAGTTCACAAACAAACCATCGGGCAAAACGTATGGGTCATTTGTTAGCCCTGATAACCGTAGTATTTTAATATACAGTAAAACCTCCGCTGACGAACGCTTAAGCTCACGAACTTTTCATCTCAAGAACATTAAATTTGCGAGCATATTGTCTCTGCTGACGAACTAGTTTTCGGCGGACGAATCAAACCACGCGGTCGAACAGCGCCACGGTGGCGGCCACGAGAAGTTGACGCACATTCACAGCGTCCCAGTTCGTCACACCCCTTTCTTTGAATGCGGAAGTGGTTTGTGTTTGCTAGACATTTTGGACCATATTGAGTGGACTTTTGCTATTATGGGACCGAAAAAGACCCCACCACAGGCGGAGATCATTGAAAAACACGAACGAGGTGTGCGTTTGTGTGACTTAGCGTCCCAGTACCAGTACGCTAAGTCTACCATTGCTCCCATCCTTAAGAACAAGGAAGCTATTAAGGGTACGTGTGTGACTAAGGGTGTTTCCAAACAGTAGGCGTTTCCAAACTCTCCTTCCAAACAGTAAGTCCCTCCCTCCCTCCCACTCCATTCCATCAAGCCATCAACTACCATCACAAAGGTAAATAAAACGACTTTATTATACAGTACAGTTTATTTCTTTAATTACAATACAATAGCACATTTATTATACATAAAATAAGGTATATTTTTGTGTAGTTTTAAGGCTTATTTAGTAGAAAATTATGTTTTATGGGGACCTGGGAACGGATTATTCTCATTTTAATGGTTTCTTATGGGAAATAAATGTTCGGAAGACAAACTTTTCGCCTCACACACACTTTCTGGGAACCAATTATGTTCATGAGCAGAGGTATCACTGTACTGTTGTTTATGATCGTTATCATAATTACCAGGGAGCTCGGAAAGCACTGGGATTGTATTACGGCTGTCAACACTCATATTTATATAATCTACCACGCTAAAAACAGGCACCTCCAAAGTAAGTACACATTTGTTTTCACCCCAATATGGCAGCAACTACTCAGCGGTCACGTGACTGCAAAGCCTCTATTGGCTGAGCTCTCCCTTTCATTCACAGCGATTGTCAGCCAATCTCAGGCATTTGTGAGCTCATTCATGAGAGGGAGCAGAAAGCACTTTCCCTCCTATTGTCAGACCACCCACCCCCCCATACGCCAGTGACACAGTTCAAAAAGAGCCAGGTGGCTAGCATCACGTCACAGAGGGTGTGTGTGAAAAGGAAGCTAACACCTGATGGGTAGGAACTGGAGACCATTAAAATTTAAGAGAAAAGGGGCGGGGTGGATTTTTTCAAGATTTGAAGTTAAATGGCTGACACTTCACAGAGAGGATGTCAATCTTTTAAGAGCTGTAATTCCTTTGAAGTTAGATTTATCAGTACAGTAGGCCCTTGACTATTCGCGGGTTTTGCACTCACAGTTTGAGTACGCGCGTTCTACCCAGCAACCGGCACGTGATTCAAATTCAGCCAATGGCTGTCCTCCTTTCTGCTGATTGGTTGAGCTGATGTACCGCCCCTTTTTCCTCATTCGCGCACAAGTTGTCAATGAGCCTCTTTTTTGTGTGTGTTTTAATTACCAGTTAAGCTCTATGATACCACTCAAACGCTGTGCGTCTTCTCTGGCTAAGCGATAGAAAACGCTGGATGTCTCTTCTGAAGAAATAAGACTTTCTCCTGAGAAACGACAGTTTTCTCTGAACTGTTGTATTCAAATCTTTTTCAATTATTATTCCAGTACAGTACCTAAGTTCATGTTTATGCATGAGATTTTATGTTCTGTAGCATGTTTAACAAACGATACCAAAAGGATAAACTTTATTACAGTACTCTTCATGTCCTTTTACATTGAACTTGGAGTGACGTCTCCAAAATGGCGCTGCCCAGAGGGCGACATCACAGAGTTCTCAGAATCAAATTGTTTCTTTGTTAGTTTTATTTGTTGTTTTGTTTGTTCATGTTTTGCACTATGCTCGTCTACGACCGGTTGACTGTACTACAGCGATAAGATCGGAGTACCTTCGGGCGTGTATAACTAAGCAAAGCTAGCATGCTATTAGCAGACCTAGCACGCTATTAACAGACCTAGCATGCTATGGTTCGTTTTAATTTGCTATTTTGTACTATGCTCGTCGACTGTACTTCAGCTATAACATTGGAGTATCTTCGGACGTGTATAACTAAGCAGAGCTAACATGCTATTGTTCGTTTCGATTTGTTTTGTTTGTTCATGTTTTGCACTATGCTCGTCTACGACCGGTCGACTGTACTACAGCTATAACATCAGAGTATCTTCAGGTGTGTATAACTAAGCAGAGCTAGCATGCTATTAGCGGACCTAGCATGCTATTAGCAGACCTAGCATGCTATTGTTCGTTTTAATTTGTTTCATTTGTTGTTTTGTTTGTTCATGTTTTGCACTATGCTCGTCTACGACCGGTCGACTCTACTACAGCTACTGTATAAGATCGGAGTATCTTCGGGCATGTATAAATTAGCAGAGCTGACATGCTATGGTAGGCAGCAAGCCGCATCCCAGCTAACAAAGAAGCCGAGGCAGGAAGGGGCCGAACGATGACTCCGGAGCTTGGGATTGCAGGGGATGAGGGCCGTGTAGCCGGCTGGTTTAATCGCCTTATCAGGTGTACTCTACTCGAGTCATGTTTCACAGAAACACAGTCCTGTAGATCCCTCTGTGCTGCAATCTGAGCATGAAGCTCGTCTATCTTGTTTCGCAGGGACTGAACATTTTAAAGCAGTATGGCTGGAAATGCTAACCAAGCGCCGGAGAATCTGAAAACTCCGCCTGGGCTTTAGCATAGGATAGCATCTCAAGATTACGTGCTTAGTTGCCCGAAGCTGCTCATTGCTGTAGTAGGGTCGACGCTCACGGACAAGCATAGTGCAAAACACGAACAAACAAATGAAACAAATTAAAACGAACAAAGAAACAATTTTACCCTGAGAACTCCGCGACGTTGCCCTCTAGGCAGCGCCATCTTGGACACGTCACTCCAAAACGTCACTGCATGTTCAATGTAAAAGGACATGAAGTGTAATAAAGTTTATCCTTTTGGTATCATTTGTTAAACATGCTACAGAACATAAAATCTCACGCACAAACATTCTCAGAATTAACTGAGGTACTGTACTGGAATAATAATTGAAAAAGTCTTTAAAACGAGTGCTTTACAACAGTATATGCTGTATAATGTTTATATATTTTATTACTAAATATCAGAGTACAAAATTAAAAAGTTTTTCTTAATCATGACTATATTTTACTACATTAATACTGTATTAATGAGTAAGACTGTCTGTAGAATGTGTTTAAGAAGCATATTTTAGCACATGTAATAGATACATAGTACTTTACTGCCGGCTGCTCATTCGCGCATGTGACATCATACGTGGGGTTTTACTTCCGCGTACAGAACTCACAGATTATCTCGATTCGCGGGAAGGCCCGGAACCGTACCCCCGCGAATGTCAAGGGCCTACTGTAATTCATTCATTTTCTGATCTGCTTAATCCTAATCTAGGTCGTGGGAAGGCTGGTGCCCATCTCAGCCAACTCAGGGCAGAGTACATCTTGGACAGCACATCAGACTATCAGGGCAGAAACATGCTAATGGAAACCTAATAGCCTGCTCTTTATGAGTGATAGCAGTAGTTCTTTTACACGCCTTTCACCACAAATAATGAGAAACATGGCTGCACTTTGATGATGATACAGCTTGCTGCACTGGTGAGACAGCAGGGATAACTCAGTGATCAAGCAAGTCAGCCATACTGACTACAATCAAGTGCTCTGAAAAAAGTGGGGGAAATAAACCAATTCCTGAAAACATCCTCGATGCATCGCTACGCAAAGCTTGGTGGGCTTTGTGACATGTGCAACTTCCGGCAGGTAGTTACTTCGTCTGCCTCTAGTCTGCATCTTCAGCAGGTATCTCAGGGTTGTCAGCATTTCGCCCCTAAACCTCAACACTTCACCTGAGTGGGACAGCAAAGACAGAAACAGTCTTCACCTGCAAACTGGCTCCTGGCTGCGTGTTTTGAAAATCTGATGTAGGTGTAAACACTCACTACTCTCTCGACTTGCTTGGCTAGGTGCTGCTGAGGTACATTGTAGGTGCATCTGCATGCTACTCCCCTGGCTTCTGATTGGCCGAGATCCACTCTTCCCTCCTTTTCATCCATTGTCACCTTAAGCTTGACTCAGCCAAGGCACTTATGGCCTTGATAATGTGACGAAGCCCCGACATCCAACCTCAACTGGCATGAGGCTTACTAGCCATCCTTTGATCCTTTGATGTGTGCTTCGTCAACCAGTCCTGCAGTCATTGCAATCTTAACATATCTACAAGGTTTTTTTGACGTTAAACTAGTGCTCTCATTATGCCTAAAGGTGATTTACATTTACAACATTTAGCAGACGTTCTTATCCAGCGTGACCTACAATTATCAGTTTTTTTTGGTACAACTGAGCAAGTGAGAGTTAAGGGCCTTGCTCAAGGGACAGATGGGATTCGAACCGCTGACCTTCAGATTAGCAATCCATTGCCTTATCCACAAAGCCACTTCTGCTGCCCCATCACTGATGTGGAGTGAAGCCATGAAGCACTGAATCTTGGAAAGCTATTGGGACCCTAAATCTCCTTTGAATTCTGTTTGTGTCCAGCATTTTTTTTTTTTTTAATTGGCGAGTTTATATTTTTCATGGTAGACATAAGGGATACACAACTGAACTTAGTTTAATTCTACTTATGTTGCTGTTCATACCATTAATAACAAGAGATTTAAGACACCGAGAGTTTGTCAGAAATCTATTTTAAACCCATTAAATAAACATCAGGCCTCTACATATCTCATAAAACAATTAAAAGTATTTTCAGGTTGATTTTCAGTACAAATATTTGAGAGGAAATCAGATAAGGTAACAATATATACCCAGGTACTCCATACTTGGCCATTTCAGAGAGTTTTTCCTCAAAAGGTCAGAAAGGATCCAACTGTACTTGCATTAATTTCTCTGTGTATTAAACTTGTGGATATCCTGGACATTTGGCTCACGCTGACTATAATCCAAACTATAAACCAACTCGTGCCCAATAATAATTATTTAAAAAAATAAATAAATAAAACCCATAGTGTTCTTCCTGAACAATGTTTTCCACTAGTATTTTAACATAACTCTGACATCACAATGACTTTTCTAGCAGTGGGGCCTTTGGATCAATAAGCAAGCACCCACCCCCAAGCCACCACTGCCCAGGTCTGATTTGTTTTCTCTCAAAATGTTTGTTGTGAAATATTTGGATTCATATATATATATATATATATATATATATATATATACACACACACACACACACACACACACATACATACATATACACACACACATACACGTATATATGTGTGTATATATATATATATATATATATATATATATATATACATACACACACACACACATACATACACACACACATATATGATGTGTAAGCGTGTATATATATATATATATATATATATATATATATATACACATACATACATACATACACATTCATATATATACGTATACACGTGTATATATACATATATACGTGTATATATATATATATATATATACACGTATATATATATGTATATCTATATACGTATATATGTGTATATATATATATATATACACATATATGAATATATGTGTATCTCTCTCTCTCTCTCTCTCTATATATATATATATATATATATATATATATATATACACACACACACACACACTATATATATATACAATATACACAGTATGTATACACACACATTTATTTATAAAATATATATTCACACAAAATATAGACATCAGAACAATTACAGCTCATGTAGTGTATACTAATTATCATCGAGAATTTCAATTAAAAGTTTTATAGTGTGTGGTGGGAAAAGGTGATATAATTTTTAAATCTATTTTACCAACTGAGGCAAAACAGATTATGTTAATCTAAAGATAATTGATTACCTATTTTACCAATGAACCAATAACTATAATCCTTTCCATTATTAAAACATATTCAGATGTTTACTGATTTTTTCCCTAGATTTATCCGAATATTCTATTTTACAGACTGAACTACATTCTGTACTACAGGAATAATATTTATTTAAGAATAAACGTCCCCTACGACCTTTAGGACGATTTCTTTTTATATGCAAATTAAGTGAATTATGCAAACGAGGCAGTAAATAAACGAGGTAATTTGATGAAACTAAGTATAAAAATGTCTCGAACACACTTTTAACATAAACACAGCTCAGGGTATAAAATATGCCTTCAAAGTACTTTATACATATGAATAATATTAAATTTAAAATGCGAAAATAGATGTGAATCGCTTCCTGATCTCACATTCGGAAAATTGTCTCGCTTCTCCAGAGAATTTATCCGAATAAATAGAAAAAAATAGTAAAATAAAGATAGCGATAAAGAAAGAAAATGTGACTTTAATGTTTTATTTATAAATACATTAATCACAAATTTAACGGAAGCAGGACAACAGGATTATTCGACTCTTTCGATATCACAATCTAGGACAGCTGGCAAACTCAACTAGCAACATTACAAAGACTAAGGAAATATCATATTTTATCACTTAACAAATTTGTGGACTTTTTTTTTTTTTTTTACAGAAAGACAAATGTGTACCAAGCGCGTGAAGCTAACTCCAGTCCCGTCAGTTAGCTTTTGCTAACGCTGCTAGCATGCTAGCTCTAGCTACGTGCCACCCGCCCAATATTTGTTAGGCTGCTACCAAACCAGTCTAACAGCATCCCGGTGTCGCTGAATCGGATCACATCCACCTCACACATGACAAAGAGAATAAGTCAAATTTATTTCAATTGCGACATATATTCATTTTATGTCGACTAAGGTGACTGAGCTAAAATTGGCGCACGCGCCCATCCAACACTCGCACTAGATAAACACAACGCCAAAGCCCCGCCTGCTCACTCTAACAAGGTGAGTTGTCTTTTTTGTGAAAATAAAATCTGTAAACAAAAAAAAAACAAAACACAATATTTCATCTCCTTGACGACAGATCCTTTGCGAAGAACGAACAGAGAAACATTTATTCGCAATATGCTCATAATGGAGACACAAACCTGAGGAGGCCGCCATCTTCTTCAGCCAAATCCAGAAGCGTACGGAACCGTGACGCGTGGTCACGTGACTCAAACGTCACCACCACTGCATTAAACCAAACAGGGCAGCGGGCGCATGACTGAAAAATCCGCTGATTTATGGATTTCAGTTTCATTTATTCATGAGGATTCATGCTATACACAAAGTGTAAAAAAAGTTTCTACTTTAAAGTAGGTATTTTCAATGGGCACAGTGATATTTTCTCAAAAATAAATACAGTATCCCAAACAGAAATATGAGCAAACAATAACAAAATATAAACAGCAATGACGATAGCCATTAATATAATTACTATTATTATTATTATTATTAATAATAATAATAATAATAAGAAGAAGAAGAAGAACAACAACAACAACAACAATAATAATAATAATAATAATAATAATAATAATAACAGTAGAAGTGAGTACTAAATATTTATATTTTATAGAACACACACACACACACACACACACACACACACACACACACACACACACACACAAACAAATACCATATGATATGGCATTTAAGTTTTTTATTCTTTGGGATCAGGAATCCAGCACCTTTACCACCAGGCAACCACTGCCTTTGGTCAGTTTTTTCTCTTTCATGTTTATACTTAATAATTGTGCATAATATCTTTCTACACATAAGAGCTCACCTGGATAAAATCGCAGAGATTTTTTTCTTTTGCTTTAGGTAAAAAAAATATAATAATAATAATAATAAATAATAATATAATAATAATGATGATGATAATAATAATAATAAAATAATAATAATATGCTATAGGTTTTGAAACAGTAGTCTCCAGTGCAGTACTTTACTATGACCCGACCCTGCATTGTGCTTTAAAAGTAGCCACGAGATGACAGTGTGTGCACAAGCATGGCATTCACACCCCACACAATACAATCAACGGATTCTGACTTCAGTCCACACCGCGCCACGCTCCCACTTCACACGGAGACAATTTAACATCTCCAGCACATCTTCTGGTTTCTGAAAGGTCAGGAGGATGAAACTGGGAAATCGAATGAGACCCATGACAAGGAATAAAAATTCCACGCCCGACCTCAGTACCGAACCGTGTACTTGGACTTGAGCTGTGATACGGTCATGTTACGCAGTACAGTATTAATCATCTCCAGATTTCCACATGGAGAAACCTTTTCACTTCGAGTAGGGAGACATTTATTATTGTGCGCAGTCTCCATGACCTTGCCGAAAGGAAGTGGCAGTAGTGCCTCATGTCCTCCCTTTGTGCCTGTCCTGACTTCAGTTCACACACTATTACAGACACTCTGATTGTTTAAGAATGAAGAACCCGCTCTCTCTCTCTCTCTCTCACACACACACACACACACACACACACACATATATATATATATATATACATATATATATATATATATATATATATATATGTATATGTATATATATATAATGTGTGTATATATATATATATATATATATATATATATATATATATATATATATATATATATATATATATATATATACACACAAAAAAAAATCAGTTGAGGGGCAGTGGTGGTCTAGTGGTATAGGGCGCTGGATCGCTGATCCAAAGGTTGGGGGTTCGAGTCCAACTCTCCACAAGGTTGTCACTGTCCCCCCCAGTACAGCTAACTGGGTTATCAAAGGCGGGCCATGTCTCTCACTGTCTCTGGTGAGAGGCATGTAAAAGAACCATTGCTGACTTTTGTAAAGAGTAGGCTGCAAAGTCGTCAGCGTGTTTCTGTCCCTTGCTAAAAAAAAATGGTTGTGACAGGAAGCGCATCCAACGTAAAAACCTCTGCCAAATCAACTGTGCGAATCAGATGATTCGCTGTGGCGACTCCCGAGAAAAGGGAAAAAGCCGAAAGGAAGACAGACAGATATATAAAATCAGTTAATACTAATTAGCTTCACGAGGAGGCTGGCGCCCATCCCAGCCGACTTCGGGCGAGGGCAGAGTACATCCTGGACAACTCACCAGGCCATCGCAGGGCGGAAACACGCTGACGGCTTTTCCGTCTAATATTGTTGAAAGTCAGAAATGGTTTATTTACATGCCTCACACCATAGACAGTGACAGACATGGCCAACCATTGATAACCCAGTTAGCTCCACTAGGGGGGACAGTGACAACCATGTGCAGAGTGGGACTCGAACCCCCAAGAGAAATTATGTTATTATTTAATATGTATAATTAAATATAAAAAGAACCAGTAAAGATTCTAGATTTCATCCACGCATGACAAACAATGCAAAATGGTTTTTCATTGATTCGGGTTCTACATAACTCTTTCAAGCAACCTCATATCATTGAATCATCATTGCGGTCAAAGAATCCTTTCAGGTTCCACATTCTTATCAAGCTCTTCAGAGTTCTGAAGAGAGGCGCTCCAGGCTGATGATCCTGGGGTGTATAATGATGTACTGATAAATGGTTCTACATTTACATTTTTGGTATTTCACAGATGCTCTTATGTAGAGCACAGCTGTCAAACCCGGGTCCGCAGGCCAAATATGGCCTTCTATGTGACCTGCAAGAGTTTTCAAAGAATATAATTACAATAAATTTTTTGCATCAACCTTTCATATGAAACCTAATTCATCATCCAGGCGGCATGGTGGCATACTTGTTAGCGCGTCTGCCTCACAGCAAGAAGGTCCTGGGCTCAATTCCCAGCCTGGGCGTTTCTATGTGGAGTTTGTATAGTTTCCCCGTGCTTGCGTGGGTTTCCTTCGGGTACTCCAGTTTCCTCCCACAGTCCTGCAATCCTCTACGCTGCCATCTGCTGGGCCCCGGGCAGCACAGAGCGGGACAGAAAGAGACTGAACAAGCTGGTCAGGAGGGCCTGCTCTGTCCTCGGCTGCCCACTGGACTCTGTGGAGGAGGTGAGTGAGAGGAGGATGGTAGCAAAGCTCACATCCATCATGAACAACAGCTCTCACCCACTTCACCAGACTGTAGAGAAGCTGAGTAGCTCCTTCAGTGGACGACTGAGGCATCCTCAGTGCAGGAAGGAGCGCTACCGCAGGTCGTTCATTCCCACCGCTGTCAGACTGTACAACGCCACTTTGTAACTGTCTGTGAAAATACCAGTTATGTGCAATAAAAACCACACGCACTTTAATCAACCACATCTACCCCACTGACTGTGAACATCAACCCATCTACTCTGCACTCAGATACATTACATTTTAATATAGGCCAGTCTATAAAGTCGTTCCCTTCTTTTCTTTTATTGTTTATTAATTTATACTATTTATGTATCTATTTATTTATTTACTTATATAATATATATGTATGTGTGTATGTTTGTATATGTATCTATTTTTGCACCCCCTACTGATGGTACCTCAAGAGCCTGTAACAGTGAATTTCTCCATTGTGAGATTAATAAAGCTGTATCTTATCTTAAAACATGCACAGTAGGCTAAATGGCTGTTCCAAATCGCACCTAGGTGTGAGTGTGAATATGACTGATTGTGTGAGCGTTGGTCTCGTGATGACCTGGTGAGCTGTCCAAGATGTACTCTGCCCTCACCCAGAATCAGCTGAGATGGCGCGCCAGCCCTAATTAGGATGGACCCTAATTAAGTGGTTCAGAAAATGAACAAATGAATTCATAATTCCTTCACTAGGGGGCAGCAACCTAATTTAAGTGAACAGCTAGCCAATCATGAGGACAGACAGGTAGCATGCTAGCTTGTCGTCGTTATACATCTTCAAATAGGTGTTTGGTGATTATTTGGTCCCTCGATAACCTTTAAATGTAGTGATGTGGCCCTCAGTGAAAATGATAAAACTCATTTTCACTGAGGGCCACACCACTACATTTAAAGGATGATCTCAAGCAACTCACATTTGTACTTTTTTTTATACAACTGAGCAAATAAGAGTTAAGGGCCTTGCTAAAGGTCCCAACAGTGGGGGTACTGTGGATTGAACCCTCAAACTTTGGATTAGTAACCCATTGTGTTAACCACTAAGCCATCACGGCCACTGGGTCTACATTGAAAGCACAGGGAGAACATCCAATCTCCATACAGAATTCACTCTTGAACCTTGTTGCTGTGATGCAGATGTGCTGACCACTGCACCCGTGTCACCCTGTCCAGCCTTCTGAGTCCTTCTCAATCATTCAAGGACTAATTCATCTTTCTGAAAGTTTTAGATTTCAAATTTGATGAAGAAGAAATAATCTAAATACAGTAGTGCTCTTTGGTATCAAAAGTCCAGTATTGAGATTTCTAAGCAAAGAACCGACCAGAGCACGAGATTTATAAAACAATACGAGATGCATAAGCAAGGATCAAGACTGACTTGATGTTTATTGGAATGCTAGAACACTTAAAGAACCAAGAAACTCAAGAGGAGCCTCCATTCTTTCTTTGTTTGCATTGTTCATCATCAAGGACCAGTGTGAGATTCTACATTTAAAAATGTATACTGGCACGTCCATCTCACAGTAAGAAGGTCTTGGGTTCGAGTCCCGGCCTCCGGTGCTTGCATGTTTTTTCCATGCTTGCATGGGTTTCCAGACGGAATGAGAGAGATCTAGTAACATTCGCACTTCTCCAAAGTTCCAGGTAAAATGATGGAATCCGAAACCACCTCGAACGTCATGAAGAACCTGAGTTTATGAGCGCAGTGCAGGCTTCCTCTGGGGTTCTTCAGGGTTCTGTATGATGACAACCCAATTTGTTCATTTCTAAAAGCCCTCCCCTGATGGGAAAGAACCCCGGAGCTCCAGTTGAGGGGGAAAAGAAAAAATATTAACTTGTGAGGACGAAAAGCGAGAAGAACAAATAAGCTGTGTACGGATTCCATGGTGAGGTATTTATTCAGGGGAGGAGGAGGGAGAACCCAGCAGACTTCATGTCTCTGCTCGGTGAGAGAGATTACATGACTGGATGTTTTTAATTAGCGCCCAGTGAAAAAAGGACCCACACACACACACACACACACACACACACACACACACACGCAAGCACACACATGCAAGCACGTGTTCTCACACCACCCAAGCTAATGTGTGAGAGTGTGTGTGTAAAAGCACTCATTTAAAATATTGGCTCTGTATTTTTTGTCTGAGCAAACAATGAGCTTTCACAATTCTCACCAAGAGAGAGAGAGAGAGAGAGAGAGAGAGAGAAAGAAAGAGAGAGAGACAGAGAAAGTGAACGAGACACACACACACACACACACACACACACACACACACACACACACACACACACACACAAAGAGAAAGAGAGTGCGAGAACAGAGAAAGAGAGTGCAGGGAGAGAGAGAGAGAGAGAGAGAGAGAGAGAGAGAGAGAGAGAGAGAGAGAGAGAGAGAAAGAGAGCGCGCGCGAGAGAGTATGTGAGAGAGAGATAACAGAGGAGGGTGTCGTAAAGCTGTAGCTGGACATGGATATTCTGAGTCTCTGAAGAAGCAATGCTGAGAAAGCAGAAATGGGCCGCAATGATGAGCTCACACCACAGTTATGTTCTTCCAAGGCCACAGGAGCCATGGAAACATCCTCTCTCTCTCTCTCTCTCTCTCTCTCTCGCTCTCTTCCACTCTCACTCTTCTCGCTCTCTCTCTTCCTTTCTCTCTCATTCTCTCTCTTCCTCTCTCACTCTCACTCGCTCTCTCTCTCTCTCTCTCTTGCTCTCTCTCTCTGTCTCTCTCTCTCTCTGTCTCTCTATCCTCCTCTCTCTCTCTCTCTCTCTCTCTCTCTCTCTCTCTCGCTCTCTCGCTCTCTCTCTCTTTCTGTCCCCCCCCCCCTCTCTCAGCATCGAGAACTCTTTAAATGTACTCCAGTAATTTCATGATTCATTGGAAAACGCACATTAACGGGGTCTGAGCGTTCTCCTCCAGCGCCCATGATTGTTCACAAGGGAGTGCTCGGATCTGAAGTAGGGATTCAGAACCCGTTCCAATTGAACGGTAGGCGTTCATTGCTTGGTTGATGGTAGACATGGCTGTGTTGGGGGTTTTCCTGTAAGGTGAGGGGTTCAGGGATTTGAGCCGAGCAGTCAGTCTGCTTTGTGTGGCTGTGTTTCTTTTCACACTCGGCCCGAGTCCTGGCGACAGAGGCAGCTTCGGGGCGTTACAGGTTGACAGGTTCACCTTACCCAGTGCTGAGCTGTCTCCTCTTTCCTTCCCTGTATTGTCCTACATCCTGTAGACCCTGGCCATCTTCACCATGTCCGATGCCACTACTGTGGCCATCAAGGGAGTGCCTTTTTTATTTTTTCTTCATTATTAAAAATGTATTCATTCTTTTGTTGCTGGGAACATCACAGTGGCGGCGT